>JAHIAL010000026.1:305000-905000 GCA_021605145.1 Aegilops bicornis | reverse complement strand
GGGATTTTCACCGTTAAAAAACCATAGAAGTTCAAATTTAGAAAGTGGAGTGGCTCAATGTTTATTAAAAAGATGGAGCATTTTGGTGATCATAGAAAAGTCTAATTTTGGTCATTATTAAAGAATGAAAACAAGAAATTCAAAATTAATCACACAATAGTTCAATGTATAAAAAATAGAAAATCCAAATATGGTGACGGGAACATCATAATAAGTTCAAACAAAAAAAAACACAGATTTTCAAAAGATAACATGGTACTTTGAAGTGCATATTTCACCCTTTCTACATAAAAAATAAGAAGTTCAAATTCTAAAAATAGAGAAGTTCAAAAATTGTTAAAATGGTTTTTCACCGTTTCTAAATAAAAAAACTCTACAAGTTCATATTTAAATAACGAATCGATTTAATACTTATTACAAAACTAGGATATTCCCGTTACTAAAAGAAATAAACCTAGAAGTCCAAATTACAAAAATAAAGAAGTTCACTATTTATATATAAAAACTCAGATTTTCCTTGTTACTAAAGTATAAAAATGATGAAGTTCAAATTAAAAAAGAGGAGTAGTTTGATGTTTACAGAAAACTTATATTCTTTCAATTTCTAGGAAAAATAAAAGTATGAGGTTGAATTTAAAGAAATGTTTGATGCTTATTTGAAAACATATTTTTTTCTAAGAATAAGTCTAAGAAGTTCAATTTGAAATAACATAGAAGTACGAAGAATATAAAAACTCTGATTTGTTGCAAGAAGTTCACGTGAACCTCCGTCTACGGTTCAGAATTTATATTGCGGGACGTCCGACCTCCAATTACATGTTTGAAAATGGCAAAATATGACGTTCGACCTTCAATTGTGTGTAATTCGATGTATAAACAAAAATGCTACAGAAGTTCATAGTGAAAACAACGAGAAGTTCAAGTACTGCAAGGAATGCATTTCAAGTGAGAATAAAAGTATAGAAAAATAAAACCTTAAAAGGTTTGTTGAAAGAAGTTCAAGAGCTCTGTCCAGAGAAGTTCAAAAATTCTTACGAGAGAGATTCACCTTGTATTTCCATGTTCAATTTTTTTCGTATAAAAATCAAAAACTATTCTTTTCTCAAAATACAAAAGGTGAAGTTAAAATTGAAATAACACAGAAGTTCAGAGTTTATTAAAACCTGGGATTTACCTGTTCAAAAAATAAAAAAACACAACACCATGTTTTGCACTTTTAAAAACAACTCATAAACGGAAAAAATGGTTGCTAGAAATTCAAGTGCTCGACGAGGAAAAGTTAAAAAAATCTTGTGAGAGAGGTTCACCGTGTATTTAGATGTCCAAAATACATAAAAAATATGTTATTTTTTGTGTTTTAGAATAATTATCTCTAACCATAGAGAAGTTCAAAGTGATAACAACCGGAAGTTCACGTACTACATGGTGTGTATTTCATATAAGAAAAATACAATAAAGTGAAACAGAGTGAAGTTCAGATAGACATGCCCCAGAAGTCCAACTACTTCACGTAGTGCAACAAACAGCACGTCAAAAACAGAGTGAAATTCAAACAGACATGCCCGAGAAGTTCAACTACTTCACGCAATGCATTTCCATTCGCGATGAAGGCAGAAATCATGATCTCGTCATTTCTCTAATTTACATCAAAACGACAGGAATATTATTTGTGTAAGTTCAAGTCCTCGATCGGAGAAAGTTAAAAAAAATTGTGAGAGAGGTTTGTACAAAAAGAATATCATTTGTGTAACACTGACGAAATGGATGAGAAAATTACAAACGAAAATACGACACAGAAGTTCAACGTGAAAACAGCACGAAGTTCGACTACCATAGTGAACGAATTAGAGATGAAAAACTTTTAAAATTGTCGCGAGTATGAAAAAACGATCAACACGGGAAAGTTGCGTGTTTATAGCATCTTTCCATCGTTATATCGCTTGCTCAATTCCGGTGAGTGGATGGAGAGCTATGAGCAGTGGATGGAGACCTACGAGGAAAAAAGCACTTGAAAAACAAAGTGAAGTTCAAGTAGACATGCTGAGAAGTTCAGGTTCTTCACGTAGTGCATTTCCGAAGGATCTGTTTCGCGATAAAGACTGAACAAATGATTTCGCCATTTTTGAAATTACTTGAAAACGGCTGGGAATCACAGAAAACCATCAACATGAAAAAGTTTTGCATTTTCATTAGATTTTCAACGGTATATTATTTGCCCCATTCTGATAAAGTTTGTAGAAATTACGGAGAAAATACGTTTTTAGTCATTTTCAAAATTGACATAAAACAGTAAGGACACGGGAGAAACAATATATGCCAAAAGGTTTCACATTTCCTCAAGCTTTCCAAGTCCATATCATTTGTTCCATTCGGACATACGGTTAAAAAATAGATTAAAAATACGAACTCGGTGGAACTTGTACCGTTTTGCAAATTACTCTTAAACCGTTCAAAATTAGAAAACACTTTCTACATGAAAAAGTAGCGCATTTTCATAAGCTTTCCAACGACATATCATTTGCCTCAATTGGTTTAGCCGTTTAGAAATGACATCGAAAATACTAACTGGGCTGTTCGGTTTGCGAAATTTTACGATTTTCCAAATTACTCTTTAACCATAGGGAATTAGAGAAAACTTTTAAAATGTCGAAGGAGCGGTTTTGCAGCAGCTTTCCAACGCCATATTATTTGTCTCATTCCGATAAACAGTTTAGAAATATGATCGAAAATACGATTCACGTTTTTTGTGTGCAGAAAAAACGGTTTTCAAAACTGCTCTTAAACCGCTTACATTTTGCCAAAAATTTAACTTGGGTCTTGATACTGGTGTCCATAGCTTTCCAACGGTATATCGCAAGCTCCATTTGGGCAATGTTGGCGGAAGTTCAACCTAACACTGGGAGAAGTTCAGGTCGAACAACTCAAGCAGTAAAATTGCAAAAAACGCAATTTCATCACGACCCGAGAGCAAAATCCGCCAACGAGCGAGATTCCTATTTAAAACCGGTATTTAGTAGCTAAAAAACCTTTCTAGATTACACTAACATCATTTAGAACACTATTAACCAGAATAATTCGCGGGGGAAGCCACGGTTGCAAAAGATAGCCCAAGGTCGGGTTCGCATAAAGGGCGCTTCAGCGGCGTGTACAAACAAAAAATACGCCATGTAAGTTCAACGTGAAAATAGCATGAAGTTCAACTACTACGCTGAATGAATTTCAGATGAAAAACTTTTAAAACGCTAAGTAGTATGAAAAATGATCAACACGGGAAAGGTGCGTGTTTACAGCAGCTTTCCATCGGTATATCACTTGCTCTATTCCGGTGAGTGGATGTAGACCTAGGAGCAGTGGATAGAGATATACGAGGGAAAAAAGCACATGAAAAACAGAGTGAAGTTCAAGGTTTCATACCGAGAAGTTCAGGTACTTCACGCGATTCATTTCTGGCGAATCGGTTTCACGATAAAGGTAGAACGAATGATCTCGTCGTTTTTTAAATTACTTGAAAACGGCTAGGAATCACAGAAAACTGTCAACATGAAAAAGTTTCGCATTTTCCGTAGCTTTTCAGCGGTATATTGTTTGTGCCATTCCGATAAAGTTTGTAGACAATACGGTGAAAATACATTTTTCGCCATTTTCGAAACTGACTTAAAACCGTAAAGAATTGGGAGAAATAATACATACCACAAAGTTTCGCATTTGTTCAGCTTTACAACGCCATATCATTTGTCGCATTCGACGACGCTTAAAAAATTAGCTCGAAAATACTTAACTCGGTAGAGGACTTGTACCGTTTTCTAAATTACTTTTAAACCGTTCAAAATTAGAAAAAACTTTCAAAATGAAAGAGTAGCACATTTTCATAAGCTTTCCAACGCCATATCATATGCTTCAATTGGATTAGCCGTTTAGAAATGACGTTGAAAATACGAACTCGGCTGTTCGGTTTGTGAAATTTTACGTTTTTTCAAATTACTATTTAACCATAGAAAATTAGAGAAAACTTTCAACATGTGGAAGTAGCGGTTTTGCAGCAGCTTTCCAACGCCATATTATATGTCTCATTCCGACAAACGGTTTAGAAATGCGATCGAAAATGCGATTCACGTTTTTTGTGTGAAGAAAAAACGGTTTTCAAAACTGCTCTTAAACCGCTTACATTTTGCCAAAAATTTAAGTTGGGTCATAATACTGGTGTCCATAGCTTTCCAACGGTATATCGCAAGCCCCATTTGGGCAATATTGGCGGAAGTTCAACCTAGTTCACAGAGAAGTTCAACGTACTACTAGCGGGGCAGGTCAAAGTTGTGATCGTAATATTATTCTCATCCCGTGATTAGAATAGTGTTTATGTATATATATATATATATATATATATATATATATATATATATATATATATATATATGTATATGTATATATATATGTATGTATGTATGTCCCGAAAGTTTGCAAATACGGCTTTCAAATTTCGCCAAGACATATAATGCGGGGTGTTCGCAAAAGCGCGTCTTCACACTTGATCCAACGCCTTGGTCCATTAAGAAGGTGGTAGCACGCTTAACGAGGCAATCAGACTATATTGCTTTAACACTTTCACTTGACCATAGGAGTTTGACAAAGGGGCTACTATACAGCTCGGTATTTCCGCAAGACTCATCCGAATTCGGCGCAGACGCATATGACCGGAAAACCGCCCTTAGTTAATGCGAGGAGTCCCAAGATTCTGCTAAGTCATCGAAAGTGGTCGACTGGTCTCGCGCTTTATCATGACAAATGGGCTTTTGGCTTTCATCGAGGTGCTCGTCCGGATGAACTGTGGCACAATCGCAATAGTTCTCCCGGTGCCACCTTAGCCGATAGAGCGGAACGTAAGGTAGCAAAACACGGGAGCTGGGAAAACCCAACATTTGACCAAAGACATGATTCGGAGCTGATGCATATAAGGCCAAATCGCGACGTCGAACACTCCCTAAGGTATTCGGTCTTTATAACATGTACCGGGCTGAGCAATGCCCTTGATAATGAACCCCAATGTCCGTGCACGTGCATTATTCTCGACGTGGCCAAATGCCAATAACGCCAAAGATCCTTCTCGGCTATACCGAGTGTCCGGAGGATTTGAAGCAACAAAAGACAAAGGAGAAAGGTTTACATGTGGTCTTAATCTAAAAGAAACCTTTGAGCGGGTCCTCGTTGCATCGTCTGCGCTACCGTGTCTCCGCCAGCCGTATCCTCGAAGGGTGTAGCATGATTGTCATCTGTAAAAGACAAGAACTTAGGTGAAAGTTGTCGTGCGCAAAATTGGTTATTCTCAATAAACCATTAAAATTCAAGGTAAGTAAAGTGGAGCCGAACTAGTCCTTTTTACACGCGGGAAGCCCCTGGTACCGCCTATGGGATTATAATCGGCAAACCAATCTCAGGTACATCTAGGCTGCTACGGCTAGTGATGCGCCGGACTCGTCTAGCCGTGTCCGCGGTCTTGACGACCGATCATTTATTTTGGTTGGGGAGGCTGTCTAGTGTTCGGCTGTTAAAGCTGCCGCACGTTCTTCCGCGCGTAAGGAACGCTCAATATTTCCACTAACTGCGATGGTGCCACGTGGACTGGGCATCTTAAGCTTAAGAGAAGCGTAATACGGTACTGCATTAAAACGAGCAAAAGCTATTCTTCCGAGTAGTGCTTGATAGCCGCTTCGGAATGGAGCGATGTCGAAGGTTAAATTTTCACATTGGAAGTTGTCGGGTGAACCGAATACAACCTCTAGTACTATAGAGCCCATACAGCGAGCCTCTGGGCCTGGTATTACCCCTTTAAAGGTAGTAGTACTTTGGCAGATTCTTGTCGGGTATATCCCCATTTTGCGGACTGTGTCCTGATATATCAGATTTAGGCTACTGCCCCCGTCCATAAGGACTTGGGTGAGATGGTATCCGTCGATAATTGGGTCGAGCACCAAGGCAGCCAATCCTCCATGCCGGATAGTTGTCAGGTGATCCCTGCAATCAAAGGTGATTGGGCGGGCCAACCAAGGGTTGAACTTGGGGGGTGACGGGCTCTACGGCGCATGTGTCTTTGAGTGCATGTTTGCCCTTTCTTTCTGTTACGTGAATCATGTTCACTGTTTTGACCTCTGGTGGGAATTTTTTCTCGCCCCCTGCTGCTTTTGGCCGACGAGGCTCATCCTCGCCTTTCACTTGGTGTCTCCCTCCCTTGTGTTCGGCATTTAGCTTGCCGGCCTGCTTGAAGACCCAGCATTCTCTGTGGGTGTGATTCGCAGGTTTGTCGGAGGTGCCGTGAATCTGACATAATTTGTCTAGAATCTTGTTGAGGCTGGACGGTCCATCTTTGTTGCCTTTGAAAGGCTTCTTCCGCTGACCGAGTAGAGAGCCCCTGAATCCGGCGTTTACAGCCATGTTGGTTGGGTTGTCTTCGTTATTTCGATGCTTGCTTTTATTGCGTCGTGGTTTTCCATTGCCATCCCTGACTTCGGATGGGCCTGGGTCGCTGGTGCTACTACGGGCTAGCCAGCTATCTTCGCCTGTGCAAAAGCGGGTCATAAGGCTTGTTAAGGCTGCCATTGTCATTGCTTTCTCCTTGCCGAGGTGTCTGGCAAGCCATTCGTCGCGAACACTGTGTTTGAAAGCTGCTAAGGCTTCGGCGTCCGGGCAGTCGATGATTTGGTTCTTCTTAGTGAGAAATCTGTTCCAAAGCTTTCGGATCCGGACTGGTGTTGCTGCTCTCACCTTGCCATGCCACGGATGGCTTGAAGAGCCTTTCCAGAAAGATGTTAGGCACGACGGGGTGACGCTTGGCGCCAATGCGAGCAAGGACATCCGCCGCTTGATTACTTTCTCAAGCCACATGATGAAACTCGAGTCCCTCGAACTGAGCTGATATTTTAAGTATGGCGTTATGATAGGCCGCCATCTTCGGATCTTTGGCGTCGAAGTCTCCATTTATTTGGGATATTCCGAGATTTGAATTCCCACGCACCTCCAGGCGTTGTATGCCCATGGAGGCAGCCATCCGAAGATCGTGCAATAAGGCCTCGTATTCGGCTGCATTGTTAGAGTCTGTGTATAATATTTGGAGTACATACTGGACTGTGTCTGCAATGAGGGACGTTAAGACAACGCCCGCTCCTAATCCGGCCAGCATTTTAGAGCCGTCAAAGTGCATGACCCAGTTGGAATATGTACCGTACTCTTTAGGGAGTTCGGCCTCTGTCCATTCGGCGACGAAGTCAGCCAATACTTGGGATTTAATGGCTCGGTGTGGTTTGTATGTTATGTCGAATGGCAGGAGCTCAATGGCCTACTTGGCAATCCGGTCCATAGCATCGCGGTTGTTTATCATGTCATTGAGTCGTACTTCAGAAGCCACCGTGACCGAGCACTCTTGGAAGTAGTATCGTAGATTCCGGGTTGCCATGAAGACCGCATATGCTATCTTTTGATAGTGAGCGTACCGGGATTTGCATGGTGTGAGGACAGTGGATACATTGTATACCGGCTTCTGAAGTGGGAATTTGTGTTCGTCCTCCTCTCGCTCAACGACGAGCACTACGCTCACCACCTGGTGTGTTGCAGAGATGTATAATAACATAGGTTCACCGACGTTCGGCGCGGCCAGGATTGGGTTGCTTGCTAAAAGAGCCTTTATTTCTTCCAGTCCGGCCGTTGCCGCATCCGTTCACTCGAAGTGGTCGGTGCGTCGGAGAAGGCGATAAAGTGGCAATGCTTTTTCTCCTAGTCTTGAGATAAAGCGGCTTAAAGCTGCCACGCATCCGGCTAGTTTTTGGACCTGTTTAAGGTCTGTTGGTGTAGCCAATTGTGACAAAGCTCGGACTCTGGCTGGATTTACCTCAATCCCTCTATTGGAAATGATGAAGCCCAACAGTTTTCCAGCGGGAACGCCGAAAACACACTTTTCCGAATTGAGCTTGATGTCATATGTACAGAGGTTGTCGAATGTGAGCCACATGTCGTCTATTAATGACTCGACGTGCCTAGTCTTGATGACGACATCATCCACATATGCTTCAATTGTCTTGCCAATTTGTTTCTCGAGGCATGTTTGAATCATGCGTTGGTACGTGGCGCCGGCGTTTTTAAGCCCAAAGGGCATAATGTTGAAGTAGAAAGGCCCGTATGGGGTAATGAATGCCATTGCATCTTGATCGGACTCCTTCATTTTGATTTGATGGTATCCGGAGTACGTGTCGAGGAAACAATGTGAGTCGTGTCCTGCAGTAGCATCAATAATCTGATCGATGCGGGGGAGGGGGAAGGGATCCTTAGGGCAGGCCTTGTTGAGGTCTTTGAAATCGACGCACAGGCGCCAGGATTTATCCTTCTTTGGCACCATCACCAGGTTTGTTAGCCAGTCCGGTTGTTTTATTTCTCTGATGAATTCGGCCTCGATTAACTTGGCTAGCTCCGCCCCCATAGCTTGTCCTTTGGGTTCGGAAAAGCGCCGAAGTGTTTTCTTGACTGGCTTATATCCCTTCAATATATTGAGGTTGTGTTCGGCCAACCTGCGTGGGATTCCTGGCATATGAGAAGGGTGCCAGGCGAATATGTCCCAGTTCTCGCGCAGGAACACT
Source organism: Aegilops bicornis (assembly GCA_021605145.1). Lineage (NCBI taxonomy): Eukaryota > Viridiplantae > Streptophyta > Magnoliopsida > Poales > Poaceae > Aegilops > Aegilops bicornis. The sequence continues at coordinate 896,382 of JAHIAL010000026.1, read as the reverse complement.
CGTAGTGTGGCGTCAACCGTTGGGTCCAGCTGTGCCCCGATGGAAGCTGTCTTCTTGGGGTCCGTCGGGTCGACTTGAAATTTGACTATTTCATCTGTTGGTTTGAAGGAGGTGGATTTGGGTCGCTTATCAAGGATTACGTCGTCCCTATCCACCGTGGAGCATAGTGCGGTTAACTCTTTGGCTGCGAGGGCCTTATTCAGTGCCTCGAGGGCCAGGGATGCGGTTTTATTTTCGGCGCGGAGTGCTATGTCTGAATCACTGGCGAGAGTGATGATACCGTTGGGCCCGGGCATCTTGAGCTTCATGTACCCATAATGAGGTATAGCTTGGAAGCGTGTGAATGCATCTCGCCCCAATAGGGCGTGATATCAACTGTTGAAAGGGGCTACTTGGAAGGTTATTTCTTCGGACCGATAGTTCTCTGGCGTGCCGAATACCACGTCGAGTGTAATTTTCCCCGCGCATCGCGCCCCCCGGCTAGGAATGATTCCTCGGAAGGTCGTGTTACTTTGCTCGATGCGGCTTCTGTCTATTTCCATTTTATTGAGTGTGTCCTCGTAGATGAGGTTTAGTCTGCTTCCGCCATCCATGAGCACTTTAGTGAGCCGAAAGCCATCCATAATTGGATTGAGGACCAAGGCGACTGGTGCCCGGACTGACCAGAATTTTGGTTCGTCACTGGCATTGAAAGTTATGGCTGTGTCATTCCATGGGTTTTTGCTGCGACTTGGCGGACTTCGACGAGGTTGCAGAGTGCCCTCTTTCGCCGATTGTTTGAAGCAAAAGTCTCGAAGACCGTCAATACTCTGAGGTCGTCGTCCTCTGAGGGGCGTTGCTCTGAGGTGTGTTTGGTGAGGATATCCTCGCCACTCTTGGCCACTTGCCGGAGTATCCAACATGCTCTAAGGCTGTGGGTTGGCATGGGATTCGGTGTCGTGTGTATTTTGCATGGCCTATCGAGCCATCCCTCACGAACGGTTCCGCATCCCATAATGGGCTTAGTTTTCTTCACCATGGGGTCAGGTGCCCCGCGAGGGTGCATCATTTTTTCCCGCCAGAGGGGTTGAGTGGAGACCTGTGGTTCCCAACACTACAAAAAACGACACATCCGTGACATTTTGGGCCGAACGAAAATCTTTTCTGTCATACTTATGACACTTCTATGACGATAATTGTGACAAAACCCGGCATCATCATATATGTGGTGGGGTCCTACTTCTATGACAAAAAATCATGACAGAAAATGGGCTTTTCGTCCTGGGCGGGCCAGGGACGCAGCTGCATGACATTCTTTGGGCCGTCCATGACAGAAAAAAACATGGTAGAAGCGAGGGCGCGGAAAATATTGGGGAGTCCCCGGTTACGGTGGGTGGTCGGGGGCCGAGCGATGCGTGTTTCTCTCATACCTACATGCGTGTGTGCGAGGCTTTGGGCTCTAACTGAACCCGAGCGAGGCATTGGGCTCTAACTGAACCCGAGTGATTGCAATCGCAGTTACGCCAAGCATCAACCCGAGCGATCGATCAATGGCTGTTAATCGAACCCGATCGAGCGATTCTTCGCCATCGCTGCTAACTGATGCCGATCGATGCTGCCTCTGGATGAACAGTGAGTGTTGCTCGGGGGGTTTGGATGAACAGTTCCCGGTGGGGGTGGATGGACAGGACCACGTGGCGTTGCCTCTGGATGAACAGTGAGCGTTGCTCGGGGGTTTGGATGAACAGTTCACGGTGGGGGTGGATGAATAGGACCCCGATCGTTCGAGCCGGTTGGGGCTGGATGAACAGGACCCCGTGGAGAGCAGGATGAACAGGACCACCCCGTCGAGGTCAGGATGAACAGTAGACGGTGGAGGGCAGGATAAACAGTAGCCCGTGGAGGGGTGGTTGAACAGGAGCCCGTGGAGAGGGATCGTTGAACAGTAGCCGGTGGAGTAGCGCGCGGTGGAGGCTGGATGAACAGGAGCCCGTGGATGAATGGGATTGCACGTGGAGGCTGGAGGAGGTCGACGGTGGATGAACAAAAGAGTCTGTGGAGGCTGGAGGGGGTCGACGGTGGAGATGAACAGTATCCCGTGGAGTCCCGTTTTGCGGTACGCCACACCCCTCCCGATGAACAGGACCCCCGTTTCGACCTTAGCGCTCCAACACAGGTCCGTTTCCTCCGTTTTGCGGTATGCCACTGAGGGAGTCCTGGATTAGGGGGTGTCCGGATAGCCGAACTATCACCGTTGGCCGGACTCCTGGACTATGAAGATACAAGATTGAAGACTTCATCCCGTGCTCGGATGGGACTTTCCTTGGCGTGGAAGGAAAGCTTGGCGATACGGATATGTAGATCTCCTACCATTGTAACCGACTATGTGTAACCCTAACCCTATCCGTTGGCTATATAAGCGGGGGGGGTTTAGTGCGTGGGGCGAACAACAATCATACCATAGGCTAGCTTCTAGGGTTTAGCCTCCTTGATCTCGTGGTAGATCTACTCTTGTACTACCCATATCATCAATATTAATAAGGAGGAGTAGGGTTTTACCTCCATCGAGAGGGCCCGAACACGGGTAAAAACATCGTGTCCCTTGTCTCCTGTTACCATCCGCCTAGACGCATGGCTCGTGACCCCCTACCGAGATCCGCCGGTTTGATGCCGACATTGGTGCTTTCATTGAGAGTTCCTGCGTCGGCCGCCATCAAGAAGGATGCCTCGTCCCGTCTTTAAAGACGGCACCATTGCTAAAGGAGGTTTGGCCATCGGCCAAACTCTCCGGCTAGGCGGTTTTCTTATGACCGCCTGTTCGGCCGCCGCGCCAACGATGACTTCTCGGGTCATCAAAAGCAATCTTCACGTCAACTCGGAACTCGCCGAGCAGTTAGATCCGATGGAGCTCTCTTCCTTAAACGAGCTCTTGGATCGCATCGCCGCACTGGGAGTCGCTACAGACTACGACCAGATTGGGCTTAAAACCGATATGAGAGAGATTAACTCTCCCCAGGCTACCCACCACGTTGCTGTGGTAGAGGAACAATACGGCGACCCTTCTTCTATCTTAAGGACTAGCTATGTCCGGATTCCTGACCCCTCCATGCCAGATTCCCGCGGAGGGGAGAATACCACTCAAGCCCTGAACTTAAAGTCAGGCAGCGGGCTTGATTCATTGGACAACGTCCAAGAACCCAAGCTTCCATGTCCGGAAACTTCTTGGCCCCTGAGTCTTAGGTCGGACGGAGTTCGGAATTTAACTCCACTCGCCCACCCAAACATAAGCGATCTATCTCGAATCCGGCAAGAGCCCGCTGAAACAGTACATCATTACTGGGCCAGATTCCTCCTGGCCATGAACAGGATAAAGGACTGCCGTGAGGAGGACGCAATTTCATTCTTCTGCATTAATTGCACTGATGAAGGAATCCTCAACGCCGTAAGTCGTCGCGAAATTACATGCTTTGCAGACTTGGCGTCCATAGTACGAAAGTACTGTGCGATGGAGAGCACCTGGAAAACCGAAATCAAATTTTGGGATAATCCGGCCTTGAACACAACCTTATTCCAAAGTAAAAGGGTGCATCATTACCAGGCACACGGGTTAAATACCAAAAAGCAAAAACCCTTGAAAGGGCATGGAACCGTACTGGAGGGATGGCTCAATGGACCCTGCAAAATTCATAGTACAGAGGGCGCCACTCCAACTCATAGCCTTAGAGCATGTTGGATACTACGGAAGGTGGCCAAAAGTGGCGAAGAGCTTCTAGCCCCAGAGCACCTGCCCAGCAACACCAGTATGGTATTAACAGTTTGCGAAACTTTCGCATCAAACAATATGCGGAAACGAACACTCCATGACCTTGCGGAAGTCCACCGTGTAGCAACAATAAATCCATGGAGTGACACGGCTATTACCTTTAACGCCAAAGGATTTAACCTAAATTCGAACAGCCCGAGCACCGGCCGCATTGGTCCTCAGTCCAATAGTGGACGGTTTTCGCCTTACCAAGGTACTCATGGATGGCGGCAGTGGATTAAACCTCATTTACTGAGGAAACCCTTGAAAAATGGAAATAGGTGGAGCCGCATTGAGCTTAAGTAGCACAACCTTTAGAGGAATAATCCCTAGTCGGGAAGCATGCTGACAGAAAAATCACACTAGATGTGGTATTGACACGCCGGATAATTACATGTCCGAGGAGGTCACATTCCAAGTGGCCCGTTCAGAATGGAGATACCACGCTATATTAGGGCGAGAGGCATTCACAATTTTCCAAGCTATACCCCATTACGGGTACATGAAGCTCAAAATGCGGACCCAACGGAATCATCACTCTTGCTAGTGACCCGGACATAGCACTGCTACGAAAATAAAACAGCCGCACTTGCCCTTGAGGCACTATCCGAAGACCTAGCGGCCGAGGAACTCAATGCGCTGCGCTCCACGGTGAACAGGGAGGATGTGATACTCGATAAGAGATCCAAGTCCACCTATTTTAAACCGGCGGACGAAATAGTCAAATTCCAAGTCCATCCAACGGACCCTACATCATGTAGACGCCGCACTATGAGAATTCCTACGTAAAAATTGGGACATCTTTGCCTGGCACCCTTCAGACATGCCAGGAATCCCACGCCGGCTGGCCGAGCACAGCCCAAATATCCTAAAAGGATTCTAGCCAGTCAAACAAGCTCTTCGGCGTTTCTCCGAACCTAAGAGACAGGCCATGGGAGAGGAGCTAGCCAAACTATTGGAGGCCGCATTCATTAGGGATATAAAACATCCGGACTGGCTAGCAAACTTGGTAATGGCCTGTGCGTCGATTTCAAAGACCTTAACAAGGCTTGCCCAAAGGATCCCTTCCCTCTTCCCCGCATTGATCAAATTATCGACCCTACCGCGGGACACGATTCATTGTGCTTCCTCGACGCATACACCGGCTACCACCAAATTAAGATGGCAGAGCCAGACCAAGCCGTAACGGCATTCATCACTCGATACGGCCCATTCTCCTTCAACACAATGCCCTTCGGGCTCAAAAACGCCGGCGCAACATATCAGCGCATGATTCAGACATGTCTGGCAAACCAGATCGGCAAAACAGTGGAGGCATACGAGGACGATTTGTTCGACAAATACAAACATGTCGAAACTCTAGTAGACGCACTTGAGGCTCACATTCGACAATCTCCGGAGCATATGACATTAAGCTCAACCCGGAAAAATGCGTTTTCGGCATACCGTAGGAAAGCTCTTGGGCTTCATTGTATCCAGTAGAGGAATTGAAGCACACCCAGCCAAGATCCGAGCTCTGTCACAATTGGATATCCCAAAAGACCTCAAACAAATACAAAAATTGACTGGATGCGTGGCGGCTTTAAGCCGCTTTATCTCCCGCTTAGGAGAAAAAGCATTACCCCTTTATCGCCTCCTACGGCGCACCGAACACTTCGAGTGGACGGATGCCGCCACGGCCGGACTCGAAGAAATAAAAGCCATATTGGCAACAAATCCGGTCCTGGCCGCGCCCAACATGGGCGAACCAATGCTATTATACATCGCGATAACACATCAAGTTGTAAGCGCGGTGCTCGTTCCCTCTCCAAAAACCAGTTTACTACGTGTCCACTGTCCTAACTCCATGCAAGTCACGGTACCCGCATTATCTAAAGATAGCATACGCGGTGTTCATGGCATCCCGGAAGCTGGGACACTACTTTCAAGAGTGTTCGATAACAGTGGCCTCCGAAGTACCTCTTAATGACATTATAAACAACTGCGACGCAACGGGCCGGATTGCTAAATGGGCCATTGAGTTCCTCCCGTTCGACATAACCTACAACCCACGGCGAGCTATTAAGTCGCAAGTTTTGGCCGACTTCATCGCCGAATGGACTGAAGCTGAACTCCCTAAAGAGTACGGCGCATATTGCAACTGGATCATGCACTTCGACGGCTCCAAATGTTGGCTGGCCTGGGGGCTGGCGTCGTTCTGACGTCGCCGACCGGAGATACTGTCCAATACGTACTTCAAATAATGTACACGGACTCCAACGACGCAGCCGAATATGAGGCCCTTCTACATGGTCTCCGGATGGCAGTCTCCATGGGCATTCAATGCCTAGAGGTCCGCGGGGATTCAAACCTCGCGATATCCCAAATAAATGGAGACTTTGATGCCAAGGATCCGAAAATGGCAGCTTATCGCAATGCCATCCTAAAAATGTCAGCTCGGTTTGAGGGGCTCGAATTTCACCATATAGCCCGGGAGAACAACCAGGCATGGACGTGTTGGCACGCATTGGCACAACGCTAGCGATGCCGTCCCTCCCAACATCTTCCTAGAGAGGCTTTTCAAGCCATCCCATTACTATGGGAGGAGAGTCCGAAATAACATCCCGGACCCAACCACACTACCCCACAATCGAACATTACGACATAGTTGGTGGTTCCGCCAACGAAATAACACCGTCAGCCCACACAATAATGGCAGTCATTGCCCCATGGACAGAACCATTCCTAGCCTACCGAACTAGGCAGGAACCTCCCAAGGACCAAAACGAGGCCCGCTGCATAGTGCGGCGATCTAAAGCCTATAATGTCCATGAGGGGGAGCTTTATAAGAAAAGGACAACTGGAGTCCTTCGAAGGTGTATCTCCGAAGAGGAAGGGCGGAATCTCCTGGCTGAAATTCATGCCGAACTCGGTGGGCACCATGCCGCAGCCCGGGCCCTTGTAGGCAAGGCCTTCCGTACAGGATTTTATTGGCCGATCGGCTGGGCAAGTATCGCCGGGACTTAGTCCAACGATGCGTCGGTTGCCGCCTCTTTGCTAATCAAAGCCACATGCCACCCACCGCCCTCAAAACTATACCCATCAACCGGGCCGTTCACGGTCTGGGCTTGATATGGTTGGACCCCTTAAAGGAGGAACCCACAAGCAAAAATACCTATTGGTCATGGTGGATAAATTCACCAAATGGATTGAGGCAAAGCCTGTTAAGACGGCCGAATCCGGACCAGTGATAGACTTCATATCAGGGGTAGTACACCGTTACGGCGTCCCCCATTGCATCATCACCAATAATGGCACGAACTTCACGGCCGACGAGGTTAAACTCTGGTGCAAAAATATGAGCATCAAGCTCGACTACGCTTGATCTATCACCCTCAAACTAACGGTCCAAGTCGAGCGAGCAAATGGTCTAATCAGCGGCATTAAACCCGGACTAGTGCGGTCCCTCAAGGAATCTAATACGCACTGGGTAGAGGAGCTTCGACTCCGTACATCGCTGGGGGCTGCGGACCACGCCGAATCGCACTACGGATTCACACCATTTTTTATGGTGTCTGGCCTTGAAGGCAGTTTTGCCCTGCGACATAATTCATGACTCACCTCGCGTGCGCATGTACGAAGAAAGAGAAGCCGAGCTCGATCGGCAGGATAGTTTGGACGCCTTGGAGGAGGAGCGCGACATGGCAAAAGCTCGTTCCGCATTCTATCAACAGCAGGCTCGAAGATACCAAAGCAGAGAAGTACGGGCCAAAACTTACAATGTTGGCGAACTAGTTCTACGCCTGCCGGACAAGAAAAAGGACAAACTCAAGCCCAAATGGGAGGGTCCCTTCATCATCGACCAAGTCCTGACCAGCGGAGCGTACCGTCTGCGAGACGCATCGGATAATCGACTCGAGCCAAAACCATGGAACGCAGCCCGTCTCCGAAGATTCTACGCCTAGCGCCGGATTCTGAGTTCGTCTCCTTCCTCCGTCTATATTTTATACTTTAAGCTGTCTTTTATTTCTCTCCTTCTTTCCCTTTTCTTTTCCGAAGCCCGTTAAAGGCTCGCTTATGCATTGTTCAGACACACTTGACGCACTATCCGGCGCTCATTATATTCGGGGCTTCTTTAATGTAAGCTTATTTATCTGGGATTTATGCCCAATACATGTGTCACACTTCCGCATGTACCTTTTGCTCACCATTATATGCATCGATATGACTTAAGTTTTGGCCAAGCTGGGTTGCTCGGCTCCTGCTTACCCCGACGTTCCCGATTGTTCGGCTAGGTGGTAAAGGGAGCACCTCTCGCGATTGTTACCGCCGGTCAGCCGGACGCTGTACTTCGTGATCGGGTGAAGCCGAAAGCTAGTGTTCTTAAGGGAATATTAGTCAGTGAACCAAAAGATGATTTCTGACTTATTCATTTATCTGCCCCCAGATGTTTTTCTACTTTTTTCGCAGTCCGGACATGCACTTTAGGGCATGCCTCCCTGGGAAAGGAACCCTTAATGGAACTATTCTCCCTGGAAGATATTTCTTACTAACCATGTAATATAACATACCTAGTTGGGCACTTGTCTGATACAACACTTATGACCCCTACGCCTGGTCTCCACGCATGCCGTAGTTTTTACATAACCGCAAGGGTATTCGGACACACTCCGGACTGTCGGGTCCCGAGGTTGAAGCGAAAAGGTCCGCTACGACAAATGATCTACAATACGGCTAGAAGGCATTTTACATGTCATTTTTAATTACATAGTCAAATTGACTGATTGTATTCCTCTTCAATACCATCTAATAGGCTGTCTAGTTTACAAATCCCGCTGGGAATACTTTGCGCCAACTCTACTTGGCCGCATACACTAAGCTCACAGGATCTCCTTCCCATCGGGCCCCACAGGTCCCACCTCGCCATGTGGTTTGGGTCACCTTCAGATACCGCGTCTTCACCATGGCCCAGTGCCTCCTCGGGCGCCTTTGACGGAATGTCGATATCTTCCATAGCCTAAGCGCGCCGTGCTCCCTGAAGCTTCTCTGCAAGCTCTCCAAGGCCTTCGGGTAGGGAGATGGATGGCCACAAGGCCTGGGCGACGCCTCTCATCACCTGTTGAACTCGGTCGTGCAGTTGCTGCAGCTCGGGAAGTAGGTCACCCATTGAACCGGGCATTTCCTCTACAGGACGACATGTGAGAATACCTACAGACATCTTTCTGTTAGTCGACTTCCTCGCCGAACTGTTTTTTCAAAAGTTCGCTCAAGCACTTACTATAAATGCCGCGGCGAAGCCGCCGATTCTCCTTAACGGAGTCAGACAGCTAGGCTCGAACATCTTTTAGTTCCTCACCCAGCTAGGTGTTGGCATCTTGGAGACTATTTTTCTCTTGCCTCACCCTTGTAAGCACATCCTCGCCGGCCTTTAACCGGGCGAGGGAGTTGTTGCTTGTCCGGATCTTGTCCGCGCCATCTCGCAATATTATTGTCGGACTTATACACACGCCGCACTTCACAAACTATTTATTTTTCAAGTATATATTACGAGGGGTCTCTCGTGGCTCCCCGGTGGCGGCTAGTGCGGCCTCAAGTTGGGCCTTGCACTCTTCAAGCTCCGGGACAGTCGGGTATTCTTTTCCGTAAGATCCTCGTGATAACAAATGATCCTTAAAACAGTTCTTCTAACTATTTTAAGTCTCGGGGGCTACTGGCATATATAACTGTCAAATTTTCTCACCCGTATGTCCTTTACATACTGCTCCGTGGCTCTCACTAGACCATCTTCAGCGGCACGGAGGTGCGCATCTCCCGAATTGAAGGCATTCAATGCTTCTTGGGAGAAACATGTGTCGCGAAGAACTGTCCGGCGGCGCCTGTGATTCATGGCGCTCTCCACCTCGGAGTTGGTGGCGGACAATCTGTCGGCATCCTCTGTCGGAGGAGCATCCGACGACGCCTCATGTTTACCTCCGCTGACCCGGGCGTTGGAGCCTGGCCGGGCGGAGGCTCGATTGGCCATCTCTCCGGACACAGTCCGGCGAAGCGCTTTTTTCCGAAGGAGCACCAGCGTTAATATACCTTCCGGAATCAATCCGGGAATATGGTGATATCGCCTACCGCTGCGGCGGAGTTTCAATCCGACCGCGCTTCTTTTTTAGCCTGCGTGGCCGTGCTGCCCCTTGTTGGCCAACCGCCGCGGGCTCGGCCTCCTGCCTCGAAGGCACCCCCTGCGGAACACCATTGGTATATGGTGATCGAAAATAAGCACGGATGGGTCATTATCAAAGTATTGTGGCTTCGGTGTCAGTTACCTGGGAGGCTGGAAATATTCCGGGGTAATCGGCCGTGATGGCAACCAAGGCATTATCGATGCTCAGTTGGTGAAATACCCCATCAATCAACTCCACCAATATGTCCGGATCCTCTTGCGAGGCCGGATCGAGGAGCCGTTCCGGATCCTCGGGTTGTGAAGGCGGGCTGTTTATGTCTTTTACGGCCTGGCGCAGTTCCTGCGTCAAAATCATAAAATGAGATGCCTAACCATGGGAATGCGGATCGGATGCGCAAAGGGAAATGTCCGCTTACCCAGCTTCGAGGATTGTTCATAGAAAATTCGTTCAATGGACTGACGCGGAGAAAATCCTCCTCTTCTCCCTTATACAGCGCGGACAAGATCTTCACCAGATCGGTGACCGATCCCGGCCCTTTACGACCATAACGGGTGGCCCCTGTACTGGACTGGCTGCACCCCCCGCATAATGCATGTGGCCATGACACCGATCATGGTCAGTCCGGAATGAGCTAACAATCTTGTTCGGCTCATCAGGTAAAGGACATCCTCGCCGTCTTCCCTCCGGGGGCTCATGGGCGCCAACTCAGGCGTTTCTTCAAAGGAGCATTGCTGAACTCCGGAGACCGATCCAACAGGATCCGGCGTGGGACATCTTCTATATAAAACCATTCCGAAGGCCGGTCTTGAGCGCCTTCTTTGGGGTTCCTGATAGATATCCGGTCCCATGATGCGCCACAGCTCGGCTCCGCCCACTTGATATATTGACCCCTCATGAGAAAGGGGTACAAGGCAGTATAATCTCTTCCACAGCGCAAAATGAGCCTCGACGCCCAAGAACAGTTCGCAAAGGGCTACGAAGCCCGCGATGTGCAAAATGGAACCAGGCGTAAGGTGGTGCAAATTGGAGGCCGAGAACTCAAGAGCCCCGGATAAACGGATGAATTGGAAATCCGAGTCCTCTTACTAGATAAGAGACAAAGCATACCCGCTCTCCTTTGGAGGGATCGGGGACACTCTCCTCTTGCTTTCCGCCCTTATAGGTGGCGAGTCCGGCTCGAACCGGAACCATGAAGGCCGGGGGAAGAAGTCCCTTGGTTTGGAGTGTCACTAGCTTGCTATGCGGAACTGAGCATCTCTCCCAATTTCTGTGCCGAGGGCTGGGAGCGAGAGGAGGAGCCAGCGATCATCCATGATGGGAAGGATTTTTGTCGGAGGCGCTCCAATGAGAGCTCGTGGAGGGAGGATGGTGTGACTCGGATCTAGATCCTCGTCCCTTTTATAGACGGCTCATTTGCGCAGCTAGGGGGATAAGTATAAAAATACCCTGGCTTTTTGCATTCATTCAACACGTGGAAGATGGCCTTTATTGGGCGTGGAAGCCAAGGAGCGCAACATTTATCAGAAGCCGGACACTATTCGACAAGTAAATGGAATCTGGAGAAGAACCCGACTCGCAATGCCAAAGACAATCTACTCGCCGGACTCATCGTCATTGAAGCTCGGTTCGGGGCTCTTGAGGAGTCCTGGATTAGGGGTGTCCGGATAGTCGAACTATCACCGCTTGGCGGACTCTCGGACTATGAAGATACAAGATTGAAGACTTCGTCCCTGGTCGGATGGGACTTTCCTTGGCGTGGAAGGCAAGCTTCGCGATACGGATATGTAGATTTCCTACCTTTGTAACCGACTCTGTGTAACCCTAACCCTATTCGGTGTCTATATAAACCGGAGGGTTTTAGTCCATAGGACGAACAACAATCATACCATAGGCTAGCTTCTAGGGTTTAGCCTCCTTGATCTCGTGGTAGATCTAGTATTGTACTACCCATATCATCAATATTAATCAAGCAGGAGTAGGGTTTTACCTCCATCGAGAGGGCCCGAACACGGGTAAAAACATCGTGGTCCCTTGTCTCCTGTTACCATCCGCCTAGACGCACAGTTCGGGACCCCTACCCGAGATCCGCCGATTTTGACAATCGACAGCCACACCCTCCCGATCAAAAGGACCCCTGCTTTGACCGTGAGGATGTCCGCTTTCCTCCGCTTTTGAGGTACGCCAGACTTCTCCCGGCGAACAGGATCCGTTTGAACATGGCCGGTCGAACACAAGGCCGCTTCCTTCGTGCTCGCAGCACGGCAGGCCTCGCTTTCCATCGGGCTGTTCCATCCAAGCCGGTTGGCTCCCACGCTGCTTCAGCTTCTCCGATGAACATGAAGCATTTCGCTGGCTCCTCATGGACACGACGACGACGCTTGTTTCTCCATTCCGACCCAGCCATGTACACGAGCCCCGGCCGTCAGACGACGCCGGTAGGCGTGCTCGAGACCCCGTATGTATGTACATGGTCAGATTTATTTTCTTGCACCCGCCGTCAGACGCATTTGTACATGCTACGTGCACGCCTACTACGACACGTGCACGCCTCTACATCGACCAAGATATGTACGCATATCGTCACGACCAGAATGAGAATGCTACGACGCCGACCAGGTGGGTCCCCATCGTTAGGCACTTCCTTGCGCGGCGAAGATGTAGTCGGTGGGTCCCGCAACTGTGGGAAACATTTTTTTCGCGAAAATATGGTGGCCCATCCGTGGGTCCTCGCCGCCGTGGAGGAATAATTATTTTACGCGTAATAAGGAGGCACTTCCTTGTCAGCCGTGGACCCAGCCGCCAACCTCTCCACGTCTGATCCCACATCCGATGGAAGCCGTTCCTGACCACGTTGACCACGCCGCGCCAAGAGCACTAGGGCGGTGGACGACGGCGCAGGCCCAGGAAGGGACGGCGCGGAGCCGGGAAGACGCGGCAGTGGAAGCCCGCGGAGAGGAATACGAGGGGTTCGCTGGTTCGGCTGGCGGTGGGAGAGCTTCCGTCGCCGCATGGCCCGCCAGCGGTGGGAATAGTGAGGCGGTGAGGCCTCAAGCTTGCATAGCCGCCACGGAGGCGTGGAGCATCGCACGACCTACCGGCGCTGCTTTGGGCGGCTGGAGTAACAAGACCAGAGGTTGAAGAAGCACTACGACCGTGGATGGACATCATACGGTCACTGGAGCTAGAATCGTGCATATTGCCTAAGTTGACAAAGCCCTCCGTCCCCGTCAACTTAGTTGGCCCACAAGTCAGCCTGCCACTATACTGGGTCCCAAAGGTGGGGGAGTATTCATTTTTTGTGCGTAATAAGGACGCACTTCCTTGCATGCGTAATATATAGCTGGTGGGTCCGAAATGCTGCCGGGCGGTAATGTTTTTTGGGAAATACAGAGGCCCTTTTCGGTGGGTCCCAGATGTCGTGTGGAGGAATCATTATTTTCTTGGCGCGTAATAAGGAGGCATTTCCTTGCATGCGGCGGTGGACCTAGTCATCGACCCTCTCCACGATAGTCCACTTCAGATGCATGTCGATTGCCGACCACGCTGACCGTGTCACGCCGAGAGCACCAGTGGCGGTGGATTTACTCAAGCAAGGCCTAGGATGGGAAATCCACACGGAGGCAGGTGGAAGACTCGCAGCTTGTTTCCCACACGCAGGGGAGTACGACTGTTGTCGAGGGTTTACCGTTCGCTCACCGTCACGGAGAATAACAAAGCAGTGTGGGTGAGTAGAGGGATGGCTAGGCCATGATGGGAATCTGATGCGGTGATGCTCACAAGAAGAAAGACAAATTCGTCAGGGGGAGGAGGAGCAGGCCCGCCGGGCGCTTGTTTGAGCGGCCGAGAGCAGAAGAGCAGAGATTGAAGAAGCACGACGGCCGTTGGATGGACATCCAACAACCACTGCTTGTGCATCAACCTTTTTCTAGGAAAGCCTTAAATCTGTGGAAAACAGCATACAGCCCATCTGCCATTATTTCTAATAATTTACAGCCCTTTTGCTAATTCTTAAGGTTTTTTTTGGACCCATATTCTTTTTGTTAGCATTACAGCCCATATTGTGGCCTCGGTTAAAAAATTATACGAAATTTTGCATATTTCGGTGCAGTCCGAAATCTTTTTAATCCCGAAATTTCGAGTCACATTCAAACTGATTTTAAAAATAAATGTACATAAATATGAAATCCAACAAATTATCCACACATAAAAATTAATGCAATTTAAAATCTCAAAATGAAAAAAAGAAATTTGAAACTAATTGCCAGTTTGATGTTTTTAAAAATGTACAGCCCATTTCTCATTGTCGATAGGCGATTTTCTCGCCCAAATTTAATGAATCTGTCCTCGTCTTGAAAGATTTGCAGCCCAACACACCTGACAAAGTGACTTACTTGGCAAATCACAAAAAAACTGGGCTAGCCATTTTCAGAAAGAAAAAAAACTACTGGGATGGTCTGTGGTAAACATAAAAGAGAAGGCTGTCTAAACAGCCGTAGTGCCCCGCATGACCCATTTGATACCCTGCTTCCGCCTGCCTCAAAAACAAATTAGATAAATGCCACTCCAATTGTGGCGATTCATAAAAATGTTGCAATTTCCAAACTTTGAAAAATGCCATTGCAAATTTTGCAAACTTTGGAAAACGCCACTGCAATTTGCAAACTTTGAAAAACGCAACTCCAGACTTCGAAAAAATGCCACTAGAAATGGCATGAAATGGCATTTTTCAAAGTTTGGAAATTGCAGTGGCATTTCTCGGAAAAACCAGATTTGGAGTGGCATTTATCAAATTAACCCCTCAAAAATAACTGGGTGAGCTGCTGGGTCCCTGGTGTCTGCCGCTCGTTGTGCAATTCACTCGTTTGTTGACTACGTTGACAATGGAATGGGACCTAGATGTCAGAAATCCATTAGGAGGAGCCATTTTTTTATTGGCTTGAAATAAGGAGGAACTTGCTTGCATCGCCATGACCTTGGCGGGTCCTCACGTCATCCTCTCCACGCATAATCATCTCCCCGATTGTGTACGCCACGTCAACTTGGTAGGCCCACAAGTCAGCCTCTAAACTCGTGGAGGACAAATACAACCCATTTAAAAAATAACAGCCCATTCCATACGCTCAAACGGAAAGTTCAACATTGAGCAAAGTAACAGTGTCCGATCCACATATAGAGTACCGAACTTCCACGTTGACAACCATCATAGCCAAGTTAACTATCTACTCCCACTAATACTCTAGTAGCGTACAAGTACAAACTAGACGATGCCGGCCGCCATCTGCGGTACACGCTAAACGCCGGCACCGGCGTCCTCCGCCTCGCCTTGGACTTGCCAGTGGTGCGATAGTGCGTGTTGCTCGCACGCGTTGTCCCTTTCCATGCCGGCGTGGTCCATCGAAGCTTCGGCTTTTAAGCGGGAAACCCACTTGACGAGCTGGAAGTAAAAATCAGCGTCGCGAACGCGTGCGTGCCCGATAGCCTCCAGGGCTATTTGCCGGGCGCCGGCCTCCACTTAGTCGGCCCAGCTTGCAGGCGCTCGCTTTCGCGACTTCAGAGCGCCGGTGCGCTGCTGCTCCATGTCTACCGGGCGGTGCAAATCGGCAATACGCTGCTCCTCCGCCAAGTGGTCGCGTTCCAACAACTCCTGCTCCTCCGCCAGGCGGTCGCGCTCCAACAAGTCCTCGATCTCCGCATTGCCATCTAAAGACCGATAGAATGCCTCCTCCCTTCGTCTGCCTTCCGGTGAAAAACCGAACACTAGTTCCGGCGGTGACTGCCTCCAGTGTCGCCTATCGCAGACGGGCGGGGGCATGGCGGACGTGGCGAGAGCGAGGATAAGTGGCGAGCGACGTCGGGCCAGTGGGGGCTTATGAGGATAGGGCCAGTTGGGTGATGGTGCCACCGGAGAAGCCCGGGAAATAGTAATTATAGGTGGAAGGTAGGCGAACTAGCGCGTCATGGGAAACGCGACGGTCATCGCCGTCATCGGAATTCAATGCATAAGCAGGCATGGCTTAGCGCGCCAGCTTGCCGTGGAAAACTAGAAAAATTGAAATTATGAATGTGCCGTCCCGTCCCTTCGCAGGAAAGGCGTCCCATCCGTCTTTGGGTCGCGACGCCCGGCATGACGGTCAAACAGTGCACTCGAATCATCCAGATGACACAAAAAAAAGACACATCCGTGACATTTTGGGCCGAACAATTTTTTTTTCTGTCATACATATGACACTTCTATGACGATAATTGTGACAAAACCCGGTATCATCATAGATGTGGTGGGATCCTACTTCTATGACAAAAAATCATGACAGAAAATGGGCTTTTTGTCCAGGGCGGGCCAGAGACGCAGCTGCATGACATTCTTTAGGCCGTTCATGACGGAAAAAACCGGGGTAGAAGCGAGGGGGAGGAAAATTTCGGGGAGTTGCCGGTTACGGTGGGAGGTCGGGGTCGAGCGATGCGCTGCTTTCTCGTATTAACGATGTCTTGGCGAGGCGGCGTTGGCTCTAATTGAACCCGAAGCGAGGCGTTGGGCTCTAATCGAACCCAAGCGATCGCGACCGCAGGCTACACGCCATCGAACCCGAGCGATCGATCGATGGTACGTTAATCGAACCCGATCGAGCGATTCTTCGCCATCGCTGCTAATCAAGCCGATCGATGCCGCCTCCGGGATGAATAATGAGTGTTATGGGGGGTTTGGATGAACAAAGGAGCGGTGGCGTTTGCCTCTGGATGAACAGGACCCCGTGGTGTGGTGGAGGGCTGGATGAACAGTAGACGGTGGAGGGGTGCCCGTGGAGGGGTGGTTGAACAGGACCCCGTTGTGTGGAGGGCTGGATGAACAGTAGACGGTGGAGGGGTGCCCGTGGAGGGGTGGTTGAACAGGACCCCGTGGTGTGGAGGGCTGGATGAACAGTAGACGGTGGAGGGGTGGTTGAACAAGAGCCGGGTGGAGTAAGCGCGGTGGAGGCCGGATGAACAAGAGCCCGTGGAGGCCGGAGGAGGTCGACGGTAGCTGTGGGAGGCTGGAGGAGGTCGACGGTGGAGATGAACAGTATCCCGTGGAGTCCTGCTTTGGCGGTACACCACACCCCTCCCGGTGAACAGGACCCCTGTTTCGACCGTAGCGCTCCAACACAAGTCCGTTTCCTCCGTTTTGCGGTACGCCACACCCCTCCCGATCAACAGGACCCCCGTTTCGACCGTAGGAGCTCCGTTTCGATAGCAAAGGGCATCCCATTCGAAAATATCAAACGCATGTCTTGCTAAAATCAATGAGAAAAATTTGACAAGGTTGTCCCATTCCTAAATATCAAATGCCTACGATTGTGGAATGGGCAGGGTTTGCTTACATCGCTTTGGACATTGACATGTCACCTCGTGCTAAATAAACCAAATGTTCTTTTTGTGCGGTTCCACCAAAATCAACCAAATTAAATGCGTAGCTTGTATGATTTCACCCTTATATGTTGCAACGCCTTGAACTTATTGGCACCTCCTTTCTTGAGGTGGAAATGAATGATTCGATGTATTCATGAACATTTTGTGCAGTTCCCATTGAAATCAAGCTGAGCACCCCTGTTTGCACAAATATAAAAAAGTGATTAGTATAAAGCAAATCGTACTATGATTTGACAGCTTCAACAGGCACATACATGGTCCATGTAGAGCACACTTTTAGAAAAATGGAAAGAATCCTTAAACAACATTGTACTCGCAAGCATCACAAAGAAAAAAAATGGAGATTTATGGGTCCCTTACGAGCTGAAGTTAGTTTGGTCTTGTG
The DNA here is from genome assembly GCA_021605145.1 of Aegilops bicornis. Taxonomy (NCBI): domain Eukaryota; kingdom Viridiplantae; phylum Streptophyta; class Magnoliopsida; order Poales; family Poaceae; genus Aegilops; species Aegilops bicornis. The sequence goes on along the minus strand of JAHIAL010000026.1, from coordinate 878,660 downwards.
GGGAGTAATGTAACCATCCTTCAATCGCTTCCTTCCGATGAGAAGATAGACATGGCTTCTTCATCCTGCATAATCGGAACTAGTCACTTCACGTACTCCATATTCTTCTTCAAAGGAAGATGATCCTGTTAGGCAAAGACAAGAGGACTACTAAATGCTAGCATCCATGTTTGCTCGAAAAAAAGGAAAGGAAATATTTAAAACAGCACAGATGAAGCACTTCTCAAGGACAATACCACTTTTTCATGATAGTATCTAAACAGTAGCACAACACCAATAGAGATGACAAAGCTCAATCATATGGATGAAATCAAGGGCTTAGTAGTACCAACCTTTGTCAAGAGGCTGATTGTGTAGAGCATAAAGATGAAGCACTTCTCCGGAACCATCTGTTGCTATCTATGGGGGTGGCCATGCTTACTATATACTCCTCGATTAGTTAAATGTTTCCAACATCTTCTTGTGCAGTTCCACTAAAAGATATGGTATCTTAAAAGAAGATCCCTGTTTGCACAAGTAGATATAATTACGTATGTCATCAAATCAGTGGCAAAAAAATTGCTCGTTCCAGCCATAGCAATAAATTAAGATGCAAAACTATATCATTACTTGTGTCATCACAGTTCCAGTGCTTCATTACAAAGACCGCAGTTGATTTTGTTTTTCTTCCGCTTGTTCTTCCCTTCATCACTTGGTTCAATAACGGATGAGGCTTTGCCTTCAATGTACGATTTGGCATTTCAATTAGGGAGCACAAGTATAGTACTAAACTTAATTTTTCGATGAAAGTGGCAAAATACATGCCATTGTTGTGAAATATCCTTATCTTACCTCAATGGGATATTACGGTGCACATACAGATTGGAAGTCTTGTCTCCATTTGTGCAGTTCACTAAAATCAAGAAACATATCGTACAACTAGCACAACATATGAAAGCACACTGCAGAGTCATGTGAAAGAAGGCTAAGTACTAACCTCTCATGATGCGGAATTCAAACAACTCACAAGAAGAAGATCTGAACCAAATTCGCCTTAACGGATAGGAAGTAAGATCTCCTCTTGTGCGATTCCACTAAGATCAAGCAATCAAACAACGTTGTCGATTGTGACATTTTGGTTGAACTGCACAAAACACTCTTAAAACAAAAGTGTTTTGTGCAAAAGGCAACAAAAGGTCACAATGGCAACGAGGTGAAGTAGATAACCTGTTTACACAGAGGTGCAAAGGAAACAATTAGTGGTCAATAACGGTGGATGACATGAAGCCAACAAAAAGAAGCATCTACCTTATCTAAATGGGAAAGAAAGCAAGACAAGAGTATTTCTCAAACGGGGCATTGATTAATATTAACATAGAGATTATATTAACAATAAAATTCGTTAAACATGTAATTTGCTTTTAACTGTGGCATCGCATCAATTTTCCAGCGGCATTATTAGAGGGTGTTTGTTTACAGTGACATTTTGGTGTAGGGACTAAAAAAACTCCATGTCAATCCCATCTAAACCAAACAGGAGGGACTTTTAGGGACTAAAAGTGGGCATTTGGGACTAAAGAAAGAATACCCCGAGGGAGTCTTTTAGGGACTTTTTTTCCAACAGTTGCCCCTCGCCACGCATCGCACCTTGTTTATATTAGTTTATTACTAGGGGTAACATGGTCTTTTAGCATGTCATTTAATAACCTCTAGTCCATGTTTAGTCCACGGAACCAAGGTGTAGGGACTAGGGAGTTTTTAACCAAACAGGGCCTTAGATTAACAACAGCTAATGAGTTGCACGGGACGGTGGACGCATTCAGTACCATGTGCATCTACCGATGTCTTGTGGTCATGCAGTCTGCTGCAACAAAGAACAAACAACCAAGGAGCATATTTGTGTTGGTCCCAGTTTGTTATCTTTAGACACCTTTCCCTATGTGAGCGCAGCAAATCTAGTCCTGCTCAAACTCTACAGCCTTGTCCCTTCCTTTCCTTTTTGAACTAGTACTTTCGGCCCTTCCTTTCCTCTTTGAACCACGTCCTAGATTTATGCGATACAACTTTCCCCACTACTTTCCCACATTCCTTTCCTCTTTGAACCACGTCCTAGATTCATGCTATACAACTTTCCCCTCCATTTCCTCTTTGAACCACGCCCTAGATTCATGCTATATACTTCCTCCGTTCCTAAATATAAGTCTTTGTAAAGATTCCACTATGAACCACATACGGATGTATATAGATGCATTTTAGAGTGTAGATTCATTCATTTTGCTCCGTATGTAGTCCTAGTAAAATCTCTACAAAGACTTATCTACTAGTAATAGCTAGCCCCCACTACTAGGAATTCTCTATCCTCTCCTTGAGCCCCCACTACACTTAAAATGCATCTATATACACTCTAAAATACGTCTATATACATTAGTGTTTGGAGTATGTACTAGTAGTTCATATTGAAATCTACTAAAGGACATATATATTCCAAACAATATGATATAATCTCCATAACCAAGGTAGTAGGGACGAGGAGTAAACGGAGGGAGTAGTAAATTTCTCCTCGTCCTGGCGAGCCACCGCCGCATGGGCGTAGGGAGCGGGCGTGAAGGCGAGCAAGCTTCACCTCAATCTGTGAGCCACCGCGCCTGGGCGGGGAGATGACGTACTAAGCAAGCTTCTCCTCGTTCCGCGAGTTGACGGGACACATCAAAAGCCTTGCCTCTAAGGTAGGCCCCACATGGTTTGCCTCTTTTCTTAACATAACACGTCAAGTCGCAATTTGTTTGTTCACCCGTGGTAGACGATCCTCCCTCCACCAAGTGGACAACCAGTACACGTGCCAAATTACTGACGTGGGCTGCCTTTTTCAGACAGAAATGAGCTCCACCGTGTACCCGCTGGTGTGGTTGGGAAAGAGATTGAGTACGTGCGCCGTGCATGCACCTCTTCTCTTCCTGCATGTTGGTGTCAAAACCGCGGATCTCGGGTAGGGGGTCCCGAATTGTGCGTCTAGGAGGATGGTAACAGGAGACACGGGACACGATGTTTTTACCTGTGTTCGGGCCCTCTCGATGGAGGTAAAACCCTACTCCGCTTGATTAATATTGGTGATATGGGTAGTACAAGAGTAGATCTACCACGAGATCGTGAGAGGCTAAACCCTAGAAGCTAGCCTATGGTATGATTGTTGTCCGTCCTATGGACTAAAACCCTCCGTTTATATAGACACCGGATAGGGTTAGGTTACACAGAGTCGGTTACATTGGTAGGAGATCTACATATCCGTATTGCCAAGCTTGCCTTCCACGGCAAGGAAAGTCCCATCCGGACGCGGGACGAAGTCTTCAATCTTGTATCTTCATAGTCCAGGAGTCCGGCCACCGATAATAGTTCGGCTATCCGGACACCCCTAGTCCAGGACTCCTCAAGAGCCTGAACCAGGCTTCAATGACGACGCAGTCCGGGCGGCATATTGTCTTCGGCATTGCAAGGTGGGTTCCTCCCCCGAATACTTCATAGAAGATTTTGAACACAAGGACAGTGTCTGGCTCTGCAAAATAATTCCCACACAACACCGTAGAGAGAATAACATCTACACAAAATCACTCTGCTGACGTACTCCGCGGCGTGCCATCACGCCACCGCCTCAGCGCGTTTAGCGAGGCGGTTTCGTTGGCACGTCTTGTCAAAGCAGAGATCGTGTCCCCTTATTCCGATATTCTTATCAATACGGACGTGGGTAACCCAACCGCGCCATTGATTATGGCGCTTGGAAGATAAGAGAGTTTTACCAGGCCGGTGGGACTCTTTGTTCATAGTTTGACTCTATGCGGGATCTAAAACTCCCTAACCTTTGACAGGACTGGCTGAAGATGTCCGGACAGATTAACCGTTCGCCTGCTTGTTGCGAAGACCAGCAGACGCCCGGTTGACGGAGTTGCTGGTTCCGCACCTCGCATGGTGTCGGAGAAGAAGGCCAAGAAGGAGGCCACGGGAACTCAAGGAGCTCCGGCACCAAGTGGTGTCGACTGAAGTCGAATCCTCTACCGAGGAGGAGGAAAAGGAAGCCTCTCCCGGCCGGGGAAGAGAAGAAAAGGAAGGCCGCCCCGACTGGGGAGGCCGGAGGGTCCAAGAAGGGAAGAACCCTTCCTCCGGAGGTCTCCACCAACGCCAACGACGGCGAGGAGGAGTGGACCTCGAGGGCCAAGCCCCTGGCGAGATCGTAAGTGTCCGGATACCCATGGTTTTTTTTTCTTATTTACTGCATGGTGTTCTCTAATGCCGATCAATCATGCAGCCTGCCCAAGGGCGAGCTTGCCGCTTCATCAAGCGGGTCCCTGAATTCGTCCTAAGTGGAGAGCAATTCTCTTCCGGCCGCCTCCTTGCCTCGCGCCGCCGACGATGCCGAGGTGGGGCCCCAAGGGGGGCCTGGTCAAGAGGAGGTGGCGCAGGGGGCGCCACAAGGCAGCCTCCCGGACTGGAGGCGCGAGGGGAGCAAGGCCCCCAGGGGCTCTAAGCCCGACCCTTGTCCGGACTCCATACCGGAACCCTCAGCGGTTCCGAAGTCTAGCAAGCGGCCCCTTCGTAAGAAGGGTAAGACGCCGGTGTCCTTCGTCCAACCAGAGGCACCGGACAACCTACTAGAGGCGCTTAACAGCGCCTCCATCGAGGAGGAGCACCGCACTGTTATGAGTGCGGTGATCCAAAAAGTTCAGTCCGCCAAGAGCGGGCTGATTGAAGCCTGCAACAGCCTTCTAACAGGCTTTGAGGTAAGTTTTCAATATATGCAAGAAGATTACCACATAGACAGTAGCCCCTGATGCTTAGTTCGGTGTTCGGAAAGAAAAGCCAGACTAACGATGTAAAAAGATATACGCAGGAGTCTAACATAATTATGTCAATATGGGAATGCAGGCTGCCCTGCTGACCTCTCAGACCGATCAAGGAGGTCAATGTATTAAAGGAGAACCTCGGCGGTCCGAGAACGAGCTCGGCCAAGCCAAGAAGCAGCTCGAGGACAAAGAAGGTAAAAAAATATCTTATTAAAGTAATACCTTATAGAAAGGAGTTGGTTGCAAAAAAGACAGGAATAACATGGGTATTGTAGGGGCCACGAACGAGGTGGCGACCCTAAAGGAAGCGGTGACCGCAGCCGAAAACAAAGCGGGCATGGAGAGCACACCGAGCGAGAGAAGGGGGAGGCGCAACTGGCGGAGGTACGGCAAGAGCTCCAGGCTCTCGTGAAAAAACACGAGGGTTTGGAGCGGGACTCGAAGACCCGATAGTCCGAGCTTGCCTCGGCTCTTGAGAGTGCCAAAGCCGCTAAGGCCGAAGCCCAAAAAGCCCTCCAGGAAATCGAGGCGATGAAGAAAATAGCGGCGGGTAAGGCATTCTTTATGCAAAGCAGGAATGTAAAAGTCAATTATCTCACATTTACCCGAATCTGAGCTCTCAGAGCCTTTCGCAGATCTGCCCCGCGATGTATCCGGCCGCCGCTTTCACCGGGTCAAGAGGGAGCTCGACGGAGAAGGTGTTTTGGTCTCAGATGCCGAGGCCGAACATCTGGTGCCCTTTGAGCGACCAACTGAAGCAATTGGTCGAGCTCCTCAAGGTCGCTAACAGGCCATGAAGGGCCTTATAGCTCGGTAGTGGCCAAATGAGGCCATGCTCGGGAGCTACTTGGCAGTGCGCGGCTGGTGGGCGCTGTCGGTGGATCAAGTAATCAAGCGCCTCTGCTCGCATCGAAGGTGCTCAGAGGGCCCTTGCCCGTGCTAAGGTGCACTGAGGCAAGCTGGATGGCAAGAAGCTTGTGAAGGACGGACCACCAGTGGGCAAGGAGCATCGCAAGCCCGAAATGTATTATGAGGGCGTCCTGGAGGGTGCCGCTGATAAGCGGGTGAATGTTCCAAAGATGTAATTTTTGAATAGACTCGCATTTGTTATCTCAGACGCTGAAAACTTGTTCATATGCTAAGCAATGCTTGTGAATATAAAATATTACCTTCTGTACATGCGGCTGTTTATCAAATCACGAGAGATGGCAAGTCGTTGGTTTCACCCCCATGCCACGAGTCTTTGGGGTGTTCGGGATAAACTTGAGCGCTCTTGTTCCCATTCTTGGGTCCCACGAGGGAGGCGCTCAACGCAACGAACTGTGCAACCGGACTTATAGTGCTTGAACACTCTCACTTAGCCATAGAATTCTATAATTTTAAATTTCGGGCGAAGCCCCTAGTATTCGGAAGACCGAGTTCGGGCGCTATCACGCCTTTCACGGACAGAGCCGGCTCCTTGCTCTAAGCGGCATAAGTCTTTAGGGACCCGAAAAAAACCTCTCGAACAGCGACCAGCTCTCGCCTTATCATGACGGTCAGATTTAGCTTTCTCCACTGAGGTGCTCAACCCAGCTCAACTGGGGCACAATCGCAGTGGTTCTCCCAGGGCTACCTTAGCCGATATAACAGAACGTAAGGTACCAAAACATGGAGCCAAGAAACCCAACTATTGACCCAAGACATGATTCGGAGCCGATGCATATAATGCTATAAGTTCGGGGTGCCGCACTTGTGAAAGTGTTCGGACTTATCACACCATTCTCTGGGGGTACTCAAGCCCCTGGTGTATTGGCCGTACCAAAGTGTACGGGTGCAACGTGTCATAGATGGACATATATGAGAAAAAAAGGGGAATGCAATAATAAGCAGAAGCTATGTATTGTTTATTCAAAAAGGTGCAGTGAAAGCAGAACGATACAAATAGTGCGGTAAGCAAGGGATGGGACTATTTAACATGTCCCCCTCCAGGGGTAAGCTGCGGGGTGGTATGTAAAACAGGTATAATGCTCGTAGTAGAGACCACTGGACACTCGTGAGCTTTCTTTACAGGCTGTGCATCGTTAGTTCGGCAATTCTAGTGCGGACAGGGCTTCCGGAAAACGGAGTCCCGAAAGTAAGAGAAAAAAGAAAAAAGGAAGAATGACACAATCGGGAGCCCACAGGTGCGGTTGAGCCGCACTGGGGCGTCTTGGTGGTCATGCCCCTCCCTTATGCCCATGGTATCTCCAGAGCGTAGTTATGTATGCAGCGTAATCGCTTCGCGATTTCGCGAGGGCTGGGGTTAGCCGCATTGCTACGCTTGCTTGGATCGTGCTAGGCGGTCTTGCTATAGGTTATTCCGGGCGCGCTTGACGGTGTCCGTACGTTGAATGGACGTACTCGAGAATTGCCTTGAGAGGCTGCTTTGTACTTCCGCCGCTAGGGCCGCCGTATGCTCCTCCGTTCGGAGAGAGCGTTCGGTGTTTCCGTTGACCGTGATTACTCCTCGAGGGCCTGGCATCTTGAGCTTGAGATATGCATAGTGCGGCACCGCATTGAACTTTGCAAATGCGGTTCGTCCGAGTTGTGCATGATAGCCGCTGCATGAACGGACTATGTCGAAGATTAACTCTTCGCCGGAAGTTATCCGGGGATCGAAGGCCACTTCAAGTGTAACGGAACTGTCTGATTGGCCTCTACACTGGAATGACGCCTTTAAAGGTCGTCTTTGTTGGTTTAATCCTTGAGGGTCTATGCCCATTTTGCGCATTGTATCCCGGGTAAAGCAGGTTCGAAGCTGCCGCCGTCCATCGGGACTCTAGTGAGGTGGAATCCGTCCAATGATTGGGTCAAGAACCAATGCGGGCGAATCCACCGTGTCGGATGTTAGTGGGGTGGTCCTTGATCAAAAGTGATCGGGCAAGAGGACCACGGGTTGAACTTTGGGGCGACTGGCTCCATCGCATATACGTCCCTTAGTGCACGCTTCCGCTACCTTTTGGGTATGTGGGTTGCATACATCATGTTCACCGTCCGCACTTGTGGGGGAAAGCCCTTTTGTCCTCTATTGTTCGGCGGCCGGGGCTCCTCCTCGTCAAAGCTATGCAGCCCCTTGTCATTGAGTTCGGCATTTAACTTGCCTGCCTGCTTGAACACCCAACAATCTCTGTTGGTGTGGTTGGCTGGTTTTTTGGGGGTGCCATGTATGTGGCACATGCGATCGAGTATTCGGTCCAAGTTGGACGGGCCCTGGGTATTTCTTTTGAATGGCTTCCTCCGCTGACCGGGGTTAGAGCCTCTGAATCCGGCATTTACCGTCGTATCTTCAGAATTGTCACCGCACGCGGCGTTTATTCTTGTTGCGACGCCGACCTGCCATTGCTGTCCTTGGTATCCGAACTACCGTGGTGTTTTTCCGTGTTGTTGCTTCGAGCTAGCCAGCTGTCCTCCCCGGCGGAAGCGGGTCATGAGTGATGTGAGTGCTGCCATGGATTTCGCTTTTCCCGTCCGAGGTGCCGGGCAAGCCACTCGTCATGGATGTTATGTTTGAAGGCTGCAAGGGCCTCTCGTGATCCCGGACAGTCAACTATTTGATTTTTCTTGGTTAAGAACCGTGTCCAGAATTGTGCGGCCGATTCATCCGGTGCTGAATTATATGGCTAAGGTCATCGCCGTCGGTGGTCGTGCGTATGTGCCCTGGAAGTTATCGAGGAATGCGGCTTCCGTGTCTTCCCAACAACCAATTGATTCTCGCCGGCAAGCTGTTGAGCCAATGCCGAGCTGGTCCTTTAAGCTTGAGTGGGAGGTATTTGATGGGCGTGTAGATCATCACCATGAGCCATGTGGATATGGAGGAGATAGTCCTCGATCCGGACATCGCAGGATCTGTGGTACCATCGTATGATTCAATGTTTACGGGTTTGAAACCCTCAGGGATTTGATGATCCATTACTTCATCTGTGAAGCATAGTGGGTGTGCGGCGCCTCTGTATTGGACAATAACATGACGTAGCTCATATGAGCTTTGTCTGCTGTGTTCGGCCCGGCCGGGGTTGCTGTATCCGGCGTGACGGTAATCATCCCGAGTCGTTGGGCGCCCACGCAATCTGTAGATCGATCTTGTTTGCTTTGCCTTATCCTCCAAAGAATCTACGCAAGTCCGGGCGCATTCTCCGTGCCTTTGTACTTTTTGAGCGGCGTGGGCGTGGCTTGAGCGGAGGGTCGAGAGGCCTCTGTCATGGCCACGGGTGGCCGGTCTACCATGTCATGCGCTGGTGATGCGGGTGCTTCCTCCTCTGATCGAGGCAACGGCCTATGTTTGGGATAGCTTTTGGAGGGGCGTTCGAGTTCGTACACCTCGGCTGCGAGGACTTCAGTCCATCTGTCTGCTAGCAAGTCTTGGTCAGCTCTAAGCTGCTGCTACTTTTTCTTGAGGCTGCTTGCCGTGGCCATAAGCCTGCGTTTGAAACGCTCCTGTTCGGCGGGATCCTCCGGCACGACAAATTGCCATCGCCGAGGCTTGCCTCATCTTCGGAGGGAGGCATATAATTATCGCCCTCTACCTCTCATGCACTTCGCCGCTCTATCACGAGGCTGGCTTCTCCCTCCTCTTGTGCCGGATCCTCGCCGGAGGGGTTGTCTTCGCACCTGTCCGGGTGTTATTATCTCCGTGCGGATTCGCCATTTTTTGCTGCGGGCGGGATTTAGAGCCGCCACCGACGACGTCGGCGCTTGGGTTGTTTCTTGGAGGGTCATCCTCCGCTATTCCATCGCCATTCCCATCTTTTTGGGATGTCCTCCATGTATATGTCATATGACAAGGTGGCCTTCCAGCGTTCGCGGGCATCGGTTTTGATCGCCTCCCGCACCGACGTCCATACCGTCGATGTCTTCGAGTCGAAGTCGAGCATGTCGGTTAAATCATCGACAGTGGCTACAAAGCGGGTGGTGGGTGGGCGTTGAATTTCTTCGTCGTCCGAATCCCAACCTTTCTGACCGTAGTTCGGCCAGGGCTCCCCTGACAAAGAGAGAGACTTTAATGAGTTTAGGATATCGCCAAAGGGCGAGTGCCGAAAGATGTCTGCTGGGCGGTGAACTCAATAACCGCGCCTACCGGATTCGACCGCAGGGGCTGGAGGTTCGGAGTCCGGAGAGGAGTCCGGCACCTCGGAGTCACGGGCTCTGCAAAGGATAGGGATGGTGTTCGGCTCAATCACCGTCGATATCGTAGCCCCCGAGGCGGTGTCCAACCACGTCCTCGATCGGCGAAATCGGCTCCGAACTAAGGGTCGGAGCGGACGCTGGTGCGGCCTCCAGGACACTGTTCGGCGGCAGAGCTAGGTCATACCCATCGAGACAGTGTGGCGCGCATGGTTGTGGCTCGAACCCCTCGAAGATCAAGTCTCCGCGGATGTCAGCCGTGTAGTTCAAAGTTCCAAACCTGACCTGATGGCCAGGGGCGAAGCCGATCCGCTCCAGATGGCCAAGCTTAATTGGCCCGCAGATGCAAAGCCGCCGAACACGAGGATCTGTCCGGGAGAAAAGTCTCACCTCGACCACGCCGTTGTTGATGATCGAAGGAGCCATCGGGCCTAAAGACGATTTACACAGAGGAACTCTCAATGAAAGCACCAATGTCGGTGTCAAAACCGGCGGATCTCGGTAGGGGGTCACGAATCGTATGCCTAGGCGGATGGTAACGGAGACAAGGCACACGATGTTTTACCCAGGTTCGGGCCCTCTCGATGGAGGTAAAACCCTACTCCTGCTTGATTAATATTGATGATATAGGTAGTACAAGAGTAGATCTACCACGAGATCAGAGAGGCTACACCCTAGAAGCTAGCCTATGGTATGATTGTTTTCCGTCCAACGGACTAAAACACTCCGGTTTATATAGACACCGGATAGGGTTAGGGTTACACAGAGTCGGTTACATTGGTAGGAGATCTACAAATCCGTATTGCCAAGCTTGCCTTCCACGCCAAGGAAAGTCCCGTCCGGACGTGGGACGAAGTCTTCAATCTTGTATCTTCATAGTCCAGAGCCCGGCCCACCGATGATAGTTCGACTATCCGGACACCCCTAGTCTGGACTCCTCATCGCACGCCCCCACCTACGTGGGTGTGTGTGAGAGATACAAACCTGTTCGTGAGTGTTTTTTGTGTGTGGGGGGGGGGGGGGGGCGGGGGGGTTGATTTCGTGAATTATTTGTGGGAATATGTGTCGATGACATCTCAAACAAAATTTTGCATGCAATGTGTGTGGAATGGAGGCCTATCCATATCATGCATAGAGGGTCGGGCAATCCACGAGAAGAGAGGGAGGGGTCAGAGCTATCGATAGAGTCGAAGAGAGGATCAAGTGGGTGGGTGCGAGATCGACGAAGAGAGCCATTGAAATTGTGTGTGTGTGCAAGTCAAAGATATAGGGCGCATCGCCTACCGGAACGTTAGAGGGCACATGTCAAGTTTGTGTGTGGCGTGGAGACATGACTAGAGCGCCTGATGTATCGGTGTGTGTGTGTGTGTGTGTGGGGGCGGGGGTGGGGAGGGGTAGGGAGAGGCCTAACTATAGAGGTAGAACGACTCGTATATGTGTTGAGAAGGAGAGACCCAGCTATGTCTTGAGGGAGATCGGTCGACATCCATGAGGGTGGAACTGCAATGTTATATATAAGAGTGGGGATGTGTTTCTGTGTGTGCTTGTGCGTGATAGATCTGTCGGGACACATCCATGGATGATGAAGGGGAACCATGTGTTTGGTAAGCAAACCTAACTAGATCGGTAGATCAATTGTTGTTTGGTTTCCTGGAGGAAGGAGAGACACAACTAATGAGGTAGATCGATCGACGTGTGGGTAAAAACGAGTTATAAGGACCTAGCTAGCTATATGTAAAGCGAGAGACCGGTCGGTGTACGCCCATTTGTTAGAGGCAAATAAGGCCCAATGAGATGGATAGACAGAGAGAATGGAGCTAGGATGTGGTGCGAGAGGCCCAACTACTAGCTAGATAGGGGAGGAGTGTGCTTGTTCGAGATCGATGAAAAGAGGGGCGAGAGTTTACACGTGTGTCCTGACTGTATGAGAGACACGAGGCAAGAACACATAAAGGAGGAGATTGAAGGTGTGTGTGTATGTTGTAGGCAGGCATCGTTGGAGAGGTTTATCGATCGGTGTGTGCCTGGAAAGGAGTTGTGGAGACTACGGGAGAAAGACCTAAAGAAAAAATGAATGTGCCCGGTGGATAGAATGCCGAGGAGGGGAGGGCGAGGAGGGCGTGTGCATGCACGAGAGAAAGTTAGTGGTAGCTACAAAGGTTAGAGGATTGTGTGGGTGTAAGAGACTAACAAAGATCATAATTTGATTTGAAAGCGGATTCATATATTTGAACAGGAGATCATAGAGTTTTAAACATTGCATGCATGAATATAGCGGTGATACACGTGCTGTGCACGTGTTATACCATAATATGATAATGCATGGCGTTTGCAACTCACAACTAAATGCCAAACAATCTAAACCATACTATACATCAAAAAATCTCACATTTTATTTGAATTTGTGATAATGCGTATGCTTGCAGCCATACAACTAAATATCGATCAATCTAAACAATACTAAATATCCAACATACTCACAATTTATTAGGATATGTGGAAATGTGTGGTGATTGCAACTCACATCTAAATACTTGTAGGCTTAGTCGGCCGCGAACCATACATAATGTGATAAACACATTAGACATATGAGACATGGTTTAGATTATGAAGATCTAGCTAGAGCTAGAAATGTAATGTGATTTGGAATCAAAATAAAGTGGATTCAAAAAATCTAGTTCGAGTTCATATAGTACACATAGTTCATATGTAACTCGAGACTAATCATGTGGTGTGCTGTGAAGATAATACACAAACGATGGTTTAACTTGACAATAATGATGATTGTAGATCTTATTAAAACAGAGAAACAAATTCAAATGCTTTGACTTCACAACAATCATTACTGTAGATCTTATTCAAATAGAGAAACGAAATCAAATTTAGTTCATATTGAAGCGGTAGTATATAGGTTTGGAATGCACAAAAACGTTCATTTGAGTAGTAGGTTGCATGCATTATACACGTAGCGGAATATTTTAATAGAACATAACATTACTTCAAAGTTTTGAATTACATTTCAAGTGCGCATCGATTTGGTACAATACACGTTAGGCTTGTCCGGAAATTTCAACCCGTGCCTTGTTAGCCCGAAATATATAAGATATATCTTTGTCTCGTTGTGCTCCGACAACTCCCTCCATCTCAACCTGTGCCTTGCTATTCCGAAATTACAATGCGCGCAACAACTCCCACGCGAAATGCCCGTGGTACCCCTGAACTGAAAGAACCACCTCAAATCGGTGGGGGGTACTTCCGTAACTTACCCCACATTTTGGACAAGCGCGTCTCTAAGCCATGGTTCCCCACTGCCATCCCATCCGCCCACCCATTCGTAAACCGAGGCAGCGAAAACCCGCGACGAAACCCCACACCTTTCATTCGGGCACTCCAAATGGGCGCTTTCTTCCCGACGACGTCGTCCACAACAACACCTCGACTTCCCTCATCCACCATACCAGATGAGGATCCGTCGTCGATCTCATCGTCCCGCCGGTTCAGCCACCCCGTCCTCCACCTCCAAGGAGCTGCCCGACGCGTTGCCCTCGCTCTTCGCGCGCCACCTCCATTCCCACACGATCGTCTTCACCAAGACCGCCGAAGCGCATCATCATCACTGTTTCCTCGGATGAAGCTGCGGCCCAATCGGCGCCACCAAAGAGGTTGTACACTAATCGCCGCATTTTTTCTTGATTCGATCTCACGGTGCTGCTGGCGCTCTGTCCCGAGCCGACACGGCGCGGCTCCATCCACAGCAGCGTCGCTGGCCACTTCCTCCATGGCATTGCTCCCTCGGCGGCGACGTCCACATCAGTAGGAGCTGTTGCTCCTTTAGCTCTCGCTTGCGCTGCTGCTCTGCTCTTGCTCTCGATCCCCTGCCTGCTCTGCTCTTGCTATTGCTCTTGCTCGCCGCTGCTCGCCTCGCTCTTGCTCTTGCTTATGGCGATGCTGCTCGATTTAGCTACACTTGACCGAGTGAATAAACTTTGGGTCATCAATTTTCAGGGGTGGGGGCTGGCGGGTGAAGGAAGAACCAGCCGGAGCGGGGAGGGGGGTTCACCGGAGAGGTACCCCACTATATATCTTAGGGTTCAAGATGGGGGCGGCGGTGGCGGGGCGTTGGCGGGGCGGTGGCGTGGGGATCGTCGGAGAAAAAGCTCGGCACGTGGGGGCCTAGAGGGATGGCCGAGGCGGCGGCGGACCCATGGGGAGTGTTTTTCGGGCGGGCGGCGGCAGATGCCGCCATGGGCGGCGGGGGGCATTGTTTGGCTTGTGGTGGTCAAGGCTCTGTGGGGTGGAGGTTGAAGATGAACCGTGGGCCCTTGATTTCAGATCCAACGGCTGCAAAATCGACCGACTGAGATGAAAAAGTCGACGACCGACGTAGCCTCACCTTGCTAGTGCGTTAGATTCGACAAAGAAAATTGGGCCGACAAAGAAAATTCAGTTTCGACAGCTTAAGTTCGATTTAAACAGATTAAGTTCAGTTTGATGCTTAAGTTCAGAGATGAGCGGCTGATGTATTTTACATCTAGCACTTTGTGGTTATGTATTTTATGTCATGTATTGGAGATGCTATTAGAATTCCACTCAGGTTAATGTTGTTTGTTGTCTCTCTTGTCCTGCTTCAGCCTCGGCATCGTACAACTCACCGGAGCTGCTCCAACGACGAAACCCTCCATCACAATGAGCAGCGATACCTAAGCAACCTAAGATCTTCCCTCCTCCGATAGCAAAGTCACCGGAAGATCCTCACCGCCAACCCAATCACGCTGAGATCGGCATGGCCTCGCCAAAGAGGTTGTACACTTGTTGCATCTCTTTTTACTCTACATGTTTTATATATTGTCCATCGAGCACACGGATTTGTTCCTTTAGTGTCTCCTTGAAAGAAAAAACGTAGGAATTAATTTTCACGTGTCCTCCATTTCAAATTCCTATTCATGAAGCAGAAGACTAAGAGATAGTAGCATAATAGCATTATAACCGTAGATTTTCTTATGGTTTGACTTAATCTCACCATGCTTCTTTGCATCATGTGATCTTCCAATTGTTGTGAATCAAACAACCAGATTGGCAGAAATCCTGTTTTTAAATTCTCTATTTTGCACGTGCATTCCAATCCTATTCCTGCTATTTCCTATCCCTCGCATTGTTGGAATCCTCCAATTCAAACGAGCACTTACGTAATTACTTCTCTTACAGATAGTTGTCAAGAAAACCTTGCGTGGTTTGTCCCGGCCGCTACATTGTCATTCACCCCAAATTTCACCGCTCCAACGACAGTAAGGGTCCAAAGAATGAGGATCCGACCTCCGTATCGCCTTTCGCCGCCTCGGATCTTTCTTCCCGGCCGCAGCCATGAAAACTGCATTACCATCATCAACCGAGCAGATGACCTCGAGGACTACACGAGTCCGTAAGAGAGGTCGCACTCTTTCGCTTCGCCACGTTATGCATCGCTTAATATTACATGCTACTTTATCGTCCTGCTCATCGATAAGACTCGAGTCACTTCAACTAATGGTCAAACTTAAGTTTTTAAATGGTTGTGCGGTACATATCGGGCCGCTTATCAATAGTATCTATCTACTATCCGGTTAATCTCCTGTCTACTATGAGTTTCATGTTGGGTGGGAAACAAACAAGAAAGAAGCCATTATCTGTATTTTTTAACTAAAGCCATTATCCGCTCGCTATTAGTGGTTACGGGTCTATCCACAGGTTGCTACCATCACTCGATTTCTCGTGATGCACTCCTTACATAATCTCACTATGTTTTATTCCTATGCATGACAATTATTGTAAACAATGGAACTGAACATGTAGACAAAAAGAGACGAGCCTTGCATGGCAATAAAATTTCACGCAGACGTCGCTCCATGGTAGGCGCAAAGGCAGCCCCCCTCCACGCATTTCGGATTGTAATCGAGAGGAAGATATCTGTTTTGAGGGGGATTCAGAAGGAGAAGACAACTCCTATTTACCCCCTGAGGTCTTCGCTCTAACTTGGCATGCTGATGTTGGTTATATCATGCATATGGTGTCTTGCATTCCTTACTTTATACATCAAATATGTCATTTGCTTAGTTTAGACATCCTTTGTGTGAATGCCATCTGTTTATTTTATTCATCGTTTATGTGAATTATGCAACGCCATATTGTTTAGCCAGGCATCATATATGTGAATTTTGCAATGCCATCCTCGCTTAGCCATCATCTTATATGTAAATTATATTAGGCCATCCTTTTTTATGCTACATATTACATTTGTCAACAATGTTAGTACATTCAACTGCTTCTTCGTGTGCATCAGCCCATTTGACACGGTGATGGAAAATTCTCGAGTGAAAACAAGGTCTTCAAAGAGCAGACTATGTTATCTCGACGCATATCTCATTGGTTACGGATAGCTCCTCGTGAGGAGGATTAGAGACAGATGACCAGTCCTATCCACCCCTCGAGGTGTATGCTCTAACTTTGCAGGTTATGTTGCTCATATCGCATGTATGGTGTCTCGCATTGCTATGTCATTTGATTAGTTTAGACATGCTTTGTGTGAATGCCCTGCTCAAAGTGTCTAATTACCATATATGTGAATTATGCATTGCCATCTTGTTGCAAGACATTATATATGTGAATTATACAATGCTATCTTGTTGCAAAGGCATTATATATGTGAATTATGCAATGCCATGCTGTAGCCAATCATCATGTATGTGAATTATATCATGCTATCATTTTTTCAGTATTACATGTTCCATTTGTCGACAATGTTTGTATATTCAACTACTCTTCTGTGCATCAGCCATTTAAAGCGGTGATGGAAGTATCTCGAGTGAAAACAAGGTATTCAGAAAGTGCATAATGCTACCAACAAGCGTACATCTTGTTGGTTACAGAGAGCTCCTCAGGAGGATTCAGAGACCGATGACCAGTCCTATTTCCCCGAGGTCTATTCTCAAACTTGGCAGGGTTATATTACCCATGTCATGCATGTTGTCTTGCATTGCTTAGTTTTTACATCATATATGGATTGCCATCCGCTTACTTGCTTAAAATATAAATCATATATTTGAATTATATCATGCCATCATGTTTACATAGTACATACACATCGCCTATCTGAATTATGGCATGGCAACCCATTTAATAAAGACATCATATAGTTATATCATCTCATCCCTGTTTAGTGTTTACAAAATATCATATTTTGAATTATGGCATTCTATCCGTGAATGTATGTGAATTATGGCATGCCAACCTATTTAATAAACACATTATATAGTTATGTCATGTCATCCTGTTTACATAGTCTCATATTTTGAACTATGTCTTTCCATCTTTTTTAGTTAGCTATCATAATGTGAAATTGTGTCATGCTATCCTGTTTAGTTACCCATCATATATGTGAAATTGTGTCATGCTATCTTGTTTGGTTAGACAACATAAATATGAATTATTTCATGCCCTGTTTTATTCCCCACTATCCATTGCACCTGTCTACCATACAATGTCTATACTTTCAATTACTTTTCTTGTTTATCAGCCATTTGAATTGGAGAGCGTGATGGCAGTATCTAAGGGAGTAACAACATGGTCTTCAGAAAAGATAGTGCTACCAGTTGATGCAGATAGAACCATGGTTGCACTTGCCCAAGGACCAGATCCACCACACATAACCCGGACTCTCGCATGATTGTACCCCTACCCAGCTTGGACAGATAACTACCACACCCCTTCTAACCCCAACCCCGCAGATAGTAATCCAGCCCAGATTGACACAACACCGTCTCCACCACAGAGCACCCAAACACGAGCAGTTAGTAAGGGAACTGCGGTGACCAAAGCACGAGGACCACCACTCAATCCCAACTCAACGCTTAAAGGAGAAGAAGATTTGTTCTCGTGTCGGGTTCGTAGCTATGGTTCATACTCCTTTGTTGTTGCATTCTTGTATTTACTCATACCAACTATTTCCAAATTTGAAGGATGGAATTGAAACTCCAATGGCGCAATGGTATTGTTTAAACCTGTTTCAGAATCGGGTTTCTTTGTTGTAACCTGCTCTATGTTGATTTCAGTTTCAATTGAATAAATAGTCATGTTCTCATGTCATGCACATTACAAATGTTGTTATTGATCTATAGTTACCCACACTTATATTCTGTCTATTCTGCTTTGTCTTGAACAAATATTATTTGAACTGTGTCTCTATCTTGATTTGGCAACAAAACTAGAATGATATAGACCATAAAGTGACCATGGTACATAGATATATGTTTGTTTCATGTTGTAATCCTCTCCACTTTACTACTGAACTCATTTACCAAAATGAGTTTCATATACAACATGGTAAACATGTGATGTGTCTGCTTGTTTCTCTTTTAGAATGCGGACAAAATATTGGAGAACACGATGCGCGTTATCCAATGGTAAAGGAAGTAATGCAGATAAGGTTCAAGATAGTGAGACATCCATGTTGGTCTCCAAGAAAGCTGATAAAACTATCTTTGACGATAAGTGAGGGAACCCAAAACTCTGTCTTGGTATAGTGTTCGGATTCTTGGCCACTACTGCTGGCACAAGCTCTTGAACTCGCTGCTGAATCGGTTCGTCTTCTTGAGTCTCAACTTCAAGTTGAAAGACGCCGATCGAGATGTCTTTGTGACAGAGGTCAAGGATCGAAGAAGTCCCCGCAGAATTCGGATGCATATTTTCCGGTGCAAGCGACAAGCTGGAGGATTTAAGCGCCAAACAAGAGAAAGTTAATAAGCTTGCTAAGCATCTTGCCAAAGATTATGTGTCCCTGTGATATTGTTTCTTGAGATCTTGAAGTGGTTTCAATACGGATTTGTTTTGTCTTGGCGTTTATTTGCGTTGGTCGCCAACTTTGACAACCAGTGTATATGATATGCTGCTTTGTTCCCTATATTTGCACCTTCTTGGCGAACTTTGATGCCCAATGGATGTAATATGTGTAATAGCCGTGATAGCCTAAGCGTGAGTTGCTTGCTTATTTATTTCCTTGTTGTCTTGTTTATTTGTTTGCTTGTAGTCATTGCGCTTCTTTTTCCACAGTTTGTTAGTGGCTGCAATAACCTATTTTTAAAACTAGGCTACAATAACCATGGGCTAATATTTACGTAGTGACATCGGGCCTCCCATCGGTCGTAGAAGCGATTGGGCCTTCTACGGGCCGTAGAAACAATGTGCCTTCTACGGGCCGTAGAAACAATGGGCTTTCTGCGGGCCGTATCATCAATGGGCCTTATACGGGCCGTATGATCGATTAGCCAAACATGGGCCAAACAGACCGCATTATGGCCGTAAAAGGGCTAGAGTTGGAATCGTCCGTTCATGGGCCGACCATAACGGGCCAGCGTTAATAGGCCGTATTTGATGATGCTATGAAAACGGCCCAGCGTATTAAGGGACCACAAACGGGCTGACTGTAACCACACTCTGAATTTTGCCCACCAGCAGAAAATGACAGTAACGGGCCATAAGTAAATGAATGCTGGAAATGAGCCCAAGAATAAATGGGCTCTGAGAAGGCCGAAAGATAACATGTCTGAAACGGCCCAACGGAATAACGGGCCGTTAATGGGTATAAAGTGATACCTTTGTTCATTACGGGCCAGTTTCACCACGGGCCGTTAATGGGTGTAAAGTGATACACTGTTCATTATGGGCCAGTTTCACCACGGGTCGTTAATAGGCCAAGAGTTACATAGGGCCTCATATGGGCCGAAAGACGTCATGGGCCATACATGCGCCAGAAGTGAAAACGGGCTGGAATCATATTGGATGGCCTGGATGACGCCATCGGGCCTAATTCGGATAGGGCGTAACGGACCTTGGGTTAGCGGGCTGTAAATGGGCTATATGCGAACAGGCCATTAACAGGCTATCCATGGGCCCACCCGCCACCTTTTGACCAAGTCAAACGGGCCGGCCTTTTCACAGGAATGGGCCTCTGTTGGGCCTTGCCACGTGTCGACGTATCATAGGCGCCTTATGTCCAATGAGTGGATGACATCTGTCCCAACGATGAGCAGGCACGTGTTTCCTCCAGCCAACGATAATTTTACACGTGGAAAATCCCCATTGGTCAGGGCTGTTAACGGGTTATCGGATCCAAAACCCGACCCGATAGCTTAACGGCGTTCCGTTACGGTGGATGCCAAGTGTCGTTCACCCTTGACGAAAGCACTTCGCGGACGCGTGATTTATCGTCATGGAAGTGGACACTTCCGTGATGATAATTTTGGTAACGCCATGGAACACTTCTACGACAAAGACAGGTATGACTATCTTGATTACATCGCCATAAAATCGTCATGGATGTACATGCATGACAAAAAACGCGACCTACTATGACAAACACGTATCACCACGGAAGTGTATTTTTTTGTAGTGTGAGGTACTCCCTCCTTGTCAAAAATGATTCCACCACTCATCATCTAGCTTGGTTGGTTAGATTTTTGAATTAAGCCCTGCAAACTGGAAAGGAGGTAGTACGTTTGTGATCCGCTATTTATTCATGTAGGATCGAGTAGGTCATTTTTTGAATTGAGCCCTGCAAACCGGAAAGGAGGTAGTACGTGCGTGATCCGCTATTTATCCGTGTAGGAACGAGTAGGTCAGATAGTGTACGTGTAGGATCGAGTAGGTCAGATGGTGTACGTGTACGATTGCATTAGCTGATGAACGTTCGCTGGGAGATAAGGCATTTGCGAACGTTTTTGCTGGCATTTTCTTCTGAGCTGCTTGTCAGTTTTTTCAGAGGTAGGCATTTTTATTCAAAAAACTACCACTTCGGATCTTGCGTCGGAACTACAACTGCCAGGAGCGCATTAGTAGGCTAGCTAGTGATTGATCAGTAACTTGTAGACACTGAGCGAACAGAAATAAGGAACTGTTAGTAACTTGTAAACACCGAGAACACAGAAATAAGGATCATGCTCTGCACAACAGTAAGAGCCGATCCGTTCAAAATGTTCACACGAGACTCACAGGCCTGGCATTGTAATATGTTCACATTAGTAGCCCAAATTCATAACAAACTAGTACGATTCCCATACATAAGATCAACATGTTACTGCATCTCAATGATTCACAGATCATATATAAATATGTAGCTCCAAAAGCAAAGATCTAGAAAAAACATCTATTCTTCCTACTAACATGGATGCTTCTCTTGCCCAACATTCAAGACAGCATCGAAAGACAAATTTGTTTGTGAAGTCTACAATTCCTCTTGTAAAGCGTAAGTGGTTTCACCAACAAATGGAACCATGAGAATGAAGCACACATGATGGAGGAACATCCGCTTCAATATGATTTGGTCTTCTCTCGATCACATGGCGAGACTATTTTCGGAATACAAACTTTAACTTAGGCAAAATGATGCCCATTGTATAATAACACCAAACCAATGAAGCACCTAGTGTTGGCAAATAAATAATACAATACTACTTTTTTGCAGTCCATGAAGTGACTATCCAATCTTTCTGTGTCTATTTTCAAATGGCACTGCATGCAGTGACTATACTATTCTCTTGTGCAGTTCAACCAAAATTGCGGTCACTTTGTGTGTTTGCCAAATAGCAATGGGCGTACATCTTTGTCTCCGCACAAATATCAAGCGATTAGTAAACATATACCCCACCTTGTATTTTCGGTTTAAACATGCCTCTTCCGCTTAGCATCTATCATGTTTTACCTTTGGACAATTTGATACAGATCATGTTTTGCCCTGGACAATTTCATACTGAATTGATTTGCTTGTTCAGAAAGCGTAAATATAGCTCCTATTCTTCATCAGACCAAGGACATCCATGTTCGCAGTGATGGAAGAGGTGAAATCGATACAACCGAAATTGAGCATCCAATCATTGAATTCTGTCCTACACCTCCAATATAGGTCCACCCTGCCAATAAATTCACATGCAAACCACTAGTATTACTCTTTAATGACAGTACAAAAAGAGTAGCAAGATAGTAGCAAACCATGTACCTTCGTAATGAACAGCTCATAGTGCCACCAAATGGATATAAAGGTTTGGAAGAAAACATGCCCCTAATGTTGAACCAGTTGGACTTTTTGTGCAGTTCCACTAAAATCGAGCATCCCTGTTTGCATAGATATTGAAAGTGTGATTACTATAAAAGTGGCACAAGTTGAAGCATAGACTCACAAATATAAGCATTCCAATTTCTTAATTGGAAAAGGTAGCAAGACTGTTTCTAACCACCTGTTTGAAGGAATAAATAAGGCAACAGCGGCTGATGTCAGAAAGGCGTATATAGTTCTTCTACGAAAGAATGATCAATTCTGACCTTTCCTCTTCTTTTAAGCATATTTTGTGCAGTTCAACTAAAATAAAATGCCATCACCGCCTTGACAATTCAAAGGTGACACTGCATAAAAGGAAATGACTTAACATTACATGATGTCAGGTATGTAGTCGACAAGCATTAGAGACAAACATACAGACCTCCTCCGATAACATAATGAACATTAATTTTAACAAAGGTGTGACTAGCTTTACCGGGATAATTTGAGTGAACTCTACACCCTATGTTCCTTAATATAAGACGTTTTCGCAGTTCAATTTAAAGTACCCAAACGTTCAGTATTTAGAAAAACATGTAGTAGTTTTCTTGAGCACATATCTGGGTAAGCTTGCCACACTTTATATATGTCCATACGCTAATGCAACACCATTCGAATAGTACAAATATACACAAATCCAGTGGCTAGTGCAACAAGAGAGTAGTTATTTTATTACGAGTGCAGTACAATGGTTTTACTGAACAGATTTCCATAAGCTCTAGCACTGGAAGATTTCTATAAGAATTGACAATACAAAATGTAAAGGTAACAAGTTTCAACATTGGTATACTGGCTGTGCAAGAGCACTAAACCAAATACAAAAGTCTGAAGGTAACTAGCATTATTAACTAATGACAGTATTAAAAAATTGCAAACCATGTACCTTCAAGGTAAATATCATTTCAAACTCGAATGAACATGAAAAATTGCTATCCCAATCTTGATAATCGATCAAACATAAAAACTTTATCGAACGAATCAATACAATAGCCAAAGGAGGAGGTGCCCACTCTTGACCTTTCCTCTTGTCTTCAAAATTTTTGTGCAGTTTAACCAAAATAAAATGACATCGGCCTTGGCATTTTGGTGACACTGCATACAAAAAATTGACTTATCTCATGAAAGTGAGGTATGTAATCTATAAGCATTAACGAGTGCCAAAAAATCTGAAGGTAGTAACAAGTTTCATCGTTGGTATCTTGGTGTGCAACAACATTAGAATGCCTTAGCTGAAAAATCTTTAATACGTCCACAATCAACAGCTAACCCTGAAATAATCCAGACATTAAATGGCATTGCTTAAATTTAGCGGTGGCATTAGATTGAATGCGGCATTAGTTAAATGTGGCATCACTTTAGCAGTAGCATTGGTTGACTTTACCGCTGGCGTTATACTAACAGCAAAAAAGTGGCAATAAGAGCATGGGAGACCCGTTCGGAAAGTGGGCGCACCAGTACGATGTACCTCCACGTATGCATAGAGTAGTGAGAGAGGTATGGTTACCCAGAGCAACAAATATCCAGGCAGCATATGTGGATTACGTCCCATTTTTGTTCTCTTTAGCCACCTTTTTCCTATGTGAGGACAAATATCGACCTGGTCATTCTCTATTGCGTTGTCATGCCTTTCTACCCTTCTGCAACCCAGAGACACGAGACTCGTTCCTTAGCTACTGATTTTCCCCTTTTTAACCTAGATGCGGGTTCGATGCCTACTCTCTTGGACAAGACAGCCTCCTTCCTTTCCTTATTCAACCCAAACATGGATTAGTCTGCATGAAGTAGGGTTTCCTTTAATAGTGAAAATTAAGGTTTTCGTCTGCATGACCAGCAGAGAAGAGGATAGGAAATTGGGAAGATGGTGGAGTGGGAAAAGATCCACATGCAGCGACAGTGGCAGAGCCAGCTCAAGTTTAGAGCCTGGTTAAGATCTAAGTGCTGCCAGATTAATTTGTTTTTGCCCAAACAAAATTCTACGCTCGTGGCAGATGGGGCAATAGAACAAGGGTATCGTTCGAAAAGAGGTAGCATACCTGAGGGTCGGCGGGAAGTGGCTTCGCTCGTGGTCGTCGTCCTCCGCATGCACTACGGGCAGCGAAGCTTGGGGACGAGGAGGCCATCCCGCTACGGGCGCTAGGGCTGAGAGGGCGGCCTTGTCGTCGATCACGTGACCTCGCCGCATTCATGCAGCCGAAAGAGTCGTCAACGCTGGGCGTCCTTTTTCTTCCCCGGCGGATCTGTGACCAACGGTGAGGAGGAGAGAGAGGCCATCTTTTTTAGATCTGGAGAGAGGGTGATAGTGTGAGACGCAAGTGGGCAACCCTTAGCAAGAAAGCTCTGAAGCTCCAACCTATATATCTTTTTTAAACTACTAGTACTAGAGGTGGAGTAGTGGTAGAGCTGTTTATATTTTCTCTACAAACAGTACCAGTTAGTCGTGCTTCAAAACTGAACGGCACACCATTAAAAAATTAAAGTCGATAACTAATGCGGAACCTCGGCCCAACCTGGCCAGATCGCATTTTGCACGAGAAATTACACACCATGTTCCGTTGACATGTGGTCCCGTTCCAACATGTCAGTGAGACGACGACGAGTCCACTTGTACAATTTCCGAAAGGAAGTGTAGGCCGGGGCGCCTCTTCGTGTACCGTGGCAAACTAGCAACCGTCCACCGACTCTTCGCCTTTCCCTCTCGATTTGGAACTGATGTTGCACGCTCTTCCTCCCTCCTCCATTTGCCTTCACCCTTCCTTCTGCCATTGTTCGATCGTCTTCTCCATGGAGGGAACAAGCCGGAAACGACCCTGTTATTCTTGCCCCGATCTAAAAGATAACGTGGTGGGGGAACTCATTGATCGGTGCGACATCATCACCTCGGCTAGCATGACAGGTTCGTTCAAGAACATTCTCGACTCAACTAATAACATCATTACAAGGAACCGAAGGGTCCAGGAGTGGTTTGATCTCCCCTATCTTCTTCACCGTGACCCTGCTGACTGGCGCGAGGACGAGGGAAGCCTCACCTTGTGCAAGTTGATGCCACTTGATAATGATACGTATGATGTTAAGATGCCATCGCTTGGGGGCAAGGCTTGGGAAGGCACACATGGAGATTGGGTTGTTTATATTGGGTACAATTACGAGTGGGAACTTGTGAATGTGTACACTCGTCAGCGGATTCCACTTCAAAAAATCTCCGAAAGTGCCCCGAGGTTGAGCACACATATGATCTACGACGCTCAAATACGATAATGGTGACTGTCATTCATCAAGATAGCAATTTGTCGAGTTCCCAACCGCTCTTGGAATTACAAGAACTATCAAGTTGTTGCTATCTTCGACAAACTTGTTGCCGTCCCTCGTGGTTCGACTGGATGGATATTGCTCAAAAATCAGTTTCTATACACGGATGTGTACTGTGATGCAATTGAATACGAGGGTCTTGTGTTTGCCGCCACCACTGGGCAATCGCTTTTTGCATGGGATCCTCGTAGTTTCGCACGCTTTGTCTTCCACTGTAATTATAATTGTTTCATCCACATGCATGCGAGTTAGCAACTTTCGCTTCTCTACTAATTAACCTTCTTCTTGTGTTTCCAAGGTCCTGTGAACATTCCACCGCCTATACTTGAAAATTTTTATAACCAAGGGGGAGATGAAGATGGTGATGATCACGAGCATGAGGACGAGGAGGGCCCATGTACTCAGTGGCGCCTGGCAACTTCTGATGGATCACCCCTTCTTGTCTGTATATAGCCCACTGCTGATTTTACTAATGAGGGTGCAGGTGTTGTCTCCCATGGTTGCACTCTCCGGACCTATTCCAACACCCGTTGCATGGTATTCGGGATGTATACTACTGTGCTAGTGCCAGCACCTTCTCCCTGGTACAGTATTGATAGTCTTGGAGAAAACTCGCTCTTCCTTGGACAAAACTATCCAATGATGGTGAAAGCCGATCCAGCTGCTGTTGACACAACGTTACTACCATTTAGAGAAGCAACTGTATCTATACGTCGGACATTTTGGTGGTTACCTACGCTGGTCCTGATATAGTAGGCCGCTTCAGCCTCGATGATGAGTCCTGCATTGGCCTCAAGATTTACAATAGCTGGCCCTTCCCAGAGAATCATTTGTGGTTCAAAGCAAGTGTTTCCAACGCCAAGGATTGGTTGAGTTGAAGTTCATTTCATTGCCTGTTATTTGTTGTGTGATGAAAACTTTAGTATTTGCTAGAATGTTTTGTTGGAAATTATCTATAATTCAACATGTATCCTCGTTGTCGTTGTGTGTTGATGACTTGTTGTATTTAATGAATGGTACATTTCAGTTGTAAATGCATGTCATAGACTCAATTTATGAATGGTATTCGAGTCAATTCTTGGAGTGTGATTACCGTAGTAGTATAGCCAGCATCCGGTTAGTATACGAAGTTGCCACATCACATAGAACCAACCAAATATTGGAGTATGCTCCACCGGCGCGCCGTTTCAAATGGCGAAGGAAGTGAGAGGTCGCGTCACCTACTGCAATGGCGAAGGATCTGAGATGCCACGTGTACCAGATGAATGACTCCAAGTTCGACCACCGCAATGCTAGGTGCGAGCCCAGGAACACTGTTGGAGAGACCCCCCCTCCCCCCTCATAATTTTCCTACATTGGTCGTTTGATTCATAGGATAGAATCCTATAGGATTTTTTCCCTATGTAATCATGTTTTAATTGGCAATCTAGCATCCACTCCAACTTTTGTTTCACTTACTTTGTTCCTACAAAGAGAGTACTTGCTCTAAATGATGTGCCGCTGCAAGAGCCGCCTATATTTATTAACCATGCTCTAAAAAGGTGGACTAGCTTTGGCTCTGTGAGTACTGTACTAGGTTAGTAGGTGACCTTGCGCTTGGCTCTACTCCTCTTCCAAAGTCGAACAATAATGATGGTACTACAATAGTACTTCCGCAACTGACACCAAATGAATCGCAGCACGCCCACCGCTTGTAAGCAAAAGTTTCTCCTTGGTCATGAGCCATCACAAGACGCTGCTGGCGAAGTAGATGGCGTACTAAGCAAGCTTCACGTCGTTCTACGAGTTGACGAGACACATCAAAGTTATTTATTAGTACTCTCTTCAAAAAGGGCCGACCATGTCCATGGCTACCATCCTGTATTCTGTCATTGAGTATGTGCACTATTCACGTGCCATCGAGGAGAAAAAATATTGCGTAGTACTAGGTGCCATCGAATTTCACGACTCACTTACGCACTGCATATCTCCATTTCCTTGCATGACACGCCACCTTGATGCTAGATTTCCCGCGTGTCATGGAGGCATATAGTATGATTTTGTAAAATGGAGGCATATAGATGTCCTAATGCTTCGGGTAAAAGGATGAACAAAGCTCATGTCTTAAACGAAAGAGTGGAAGAACATAGATTCCCGATTTAATCGAGAAGGAGCAACAAACCTCGGGTGGAGTTGCCTGCACTCAAAATATTTTATACTATTCAGCGATATAAAATAAACCAAGTCTCTCCACGTTTGTATACCATTCTATAGTATGAGAATAACTTTGAACGTAAGCCATTGATTCACTCTATCCAATGTTCATAGTTGGAAAATCCAAACAAAACCAAGCATTGGATCAACTCTTTTTTCAAGATCAACTCTTTTAGCACTTACCGCCTGCCCACCTATATATCCGCTCATGTGTGATGACAACAGGAGCCATCCACTCAGGTTGTATGTTAGAAAAATAAAGGTCGATAACTAATGCGGCACCTCGGGCCAACGCGGCCAGATTGCATTTTGCATGAGAAATTACACACCATGTTTTGTTGACATGTGGTCCCGTTCAAACATGTCAGGGAGACGACGACGAGTCCTTTTGTACAATTTCAGAAAGGACGTGTAGGCCGGGCGCCTCTTCGTGTACCGTGGCAAACTGGCAACCGTCCACCGACTCTTCGCCTTTCCCTCTCGATTTGGAACTGCTATCGCACGCTCTTCCTCCCTCCTCCATTTGCCTTCACCCTTCCTTCTGCCATTGTTCGATCGTCTTCTCCATGGAGGGAACAAGCCCGGAAACGACCCTGTTATTCTTGCCCCGATCTGAAAGATGACGTGGTGGGGGAACTAATTGATCGGTCCGACGTCATCACCTCGGCTAGCATGGCAGGTTCGTTCAAGCCCATTCTCGACTCAACTAATAACATCATTACAAGGAACCCAAGGGTCCAGGAGCAGTTTGATCTCCCCTATCTTCTTTACCATGACCCTGCTCGCTGGCGAGCGGACAACGGAGACCTCGCCTTGTGCAGGTTGATGCCGCTTGATAATGATACGTGTGATGTCAAGATGCCATCACTTAAGGGTAAGTCCTGGGCAGGCACAAATGGAGATTGGGTTGTTTATCTTGGGTACAATTGCGAGTGGGAACTTGTGAATGTGTACACTCGTCAGCGGATTCCACTTCCAAAAATCTCCGAGTGCCCCGAGGTTGAGCACCACAGATGATCTACGACGCGTCCAATACGATCATGGTGACCGCCGCTCATCAAGATAGCAATTTTTCGAGTTCCCAACTGCTCTTGAAATTACAAGAACTATCAAGTTGTTGCTATCTTAGACGCGCTTGTTGCCGTCCTTCGTGGTTCGACTGGATGGATATTGCTCAAAATCAGTTTCTATACACGGATGTGTACTGTGATGCAATTGGATACGAGGATCTTGTGTTTGCTGCAACCACTCGTGGCACTGTTTTTGCATAGGATCCTCGTAGTTTCGGTACGTATGTCTTCCACCGTAATTATAATTGTTTCATCCACATGCATGCCAGTTAGCAGGTTTCCCTTCTCTACTAATTAACCTTCTTCTTGTGTTTCCAAGGTCTTGTGAACAATCCACCACCTATACTTGAAAATGTTCATAACCAAGGGGGAGAGGACGATGGTGATGATCACGAGCATGAGTACGAGGAGGGCCCATATACTCGATGGCGCTGGCAACTTCCGATGGATCACCCCTTCTTGTCTCAGATACAGCCCACTCATCGATGTTACTATTAAGGAAGCAGGTGTTATCTCCCATGGTTGCACTCTCCGGACCTATTCCAACACCCGTTGCATGGTATTCGGGATGTATACTCCTGTGCTAGTGCCGACACCTTCTCCCTGGTACAGTATTGATAGTCTTGGAGAAAAGTCGCTCTTCCTTGGACAAAACTATCCAATGATGGTGAAAGCCGATCCAGCTGCTGTTGACACAACGTTACTACCATTTAGAGAAGCAATCAGATTCATATCGTCAGACATTTCGGTGGTTACCTACCCTGGTCACGATATAGTAGGTCGCTTCACTGGACGATTGGTCTGCGTTGGCCTCAAGATTTACAATAGCTGGCCCTTCGAGAATCATTTGTGGTTCAAAGCAAGCGCTTTCCAACGCCGAGGATTGGTTGAGTTGAAGTTCATTTCATTGCTTGTTATTTGTTGTGTGATGAAAACTTTAGTATTTGTAATGTATCCTCGTTGTCGCTAGGGTTGATGACCTGTTGTATGTAATAAAATGATATGCCTGTGATAAACTTACTAAATTTATGAATGGCTATCGAGTCGCTTCTCTGAGTGGGTGCTGCGATGAGGCAAAAAAATATTTTCCGAATACATAATTGTAGGTTCATTGCAACAGGTTATCGAATGAGGCCAATCAACAGTAGTACACTATTTGTACTAGCTTCACATGCTGCACTACCTCTACGTCTACGTACGTAATACAAAAAGTTTTAAACTTGAGACCAGCCACCCATCCTCACAAAGAACACTTTTTAACCTAGAACAGACTCCAGGAAATTTGGCCACAGTATGAGGTGGGCCATATGTTAATGTGTTCACTGTACGTAACCAGCACCTCGAATCCTCGATAGGAGTAGTAGGAGTAGTAGTAGGAGTAGTAGGGTGGCACGAGCCAGAAGAAGCATTCACGTCTAGGAGGACGACACACGCCACCAGCACGACTTCCATCTGACACCATATTTCTTGGAGTCCGTGCTACAGCAATCTCTTCAACCTCCTCGTTTCTCTAACTCATCCATCGCGCGACGGGCGAGGTGGGGGTTTGCCGATAGTCGGTTCCTCAACTACGGTCCCACTTGTAAGGCCAACTAAAACGCACGACCCCAAACGGACCTCCGTTTTGCCCGGATTCTGTCCGTTTGGGTAGTGTAATGGGGTCGTGTCCGAACGCGCGACCGCATCCCGGCCGCGTACATCTTTCTTTGCAAACACATATCTTTTTTTCATCATTGAATTTTTGGTACATGGAAATACATCAGCAAAATTCTGACTAGAAAAGCAAGACCAAAGAAAACAAGAACCACAAGAATACATTTTAGAAGATATCCAACTTCCATAACTGCTCCTGTAAGTTGGATCAGTGCCTTCTTGATTCATTCATTGTTGAACTGCGGAGGATCGATCTTGCGTGCTTCTTTGTTCTTCGAGTGTAAAGAAGTAGACGTGTGTAGCCTCTATTCTATCAACAAGTGCACTAGTCTCATCTCTAGCCTCTATGCTAGCTAAAAGTGCTAGAACATCTACTAAATTGCGCTCTATCAATATATCGTTGTACTCTTCTTCCCAATACCAAAACTTGCATCCATTCTACATAATAAACTTTTAAGTTAGCACAACTAGTCTAATCCGAGAGCTCAACCGAAGATTTGGTCGAGTTCTTCCTCCTTTTGCCGACACGTGGGACATCCAGCATCCAGGTCGTGTCATGCAAGAAAATAGAGTGGTAGGTGAAGCCACGTGATGTGCATCTTGGGTTAAATCAGAATAGAATCTTACTACTCTTGAGTAACTCCAAAAGCGCCACCGGAGATCTTTATTGATTTGTTTTTCATCACCAAAGACGCCGAGGTGAAAGATGTGCAGGTTCAGTGGGTCCTCTTGCGTTTTCACCGACATGTGGGATATATGAGAAAAAACAGACAATGGGCTCCAAGGCCTACATTGGCTGAGAAGAGAGATAGAGGAGGGCTGAGCACAGACTCCAGGAAATTTGTTCTACGTACTCGATATAGTGGAGTAACCAGCACCTCGATATAGTGGGGTGGCATGGGCCATAACTAGCATTCATGTCTAGCAGTACGGCACACGCCACCCACACGAGTCCCATCCGACACCAATTTTCTTGGAGTCTGTGCTACAGCCATCTCTTCTCCCTCCTGTTTTCTCAGCCATCGCACGGTGGGCGGGGTGGGGGTTTGCCGATAGTCGGTTTGCTCAACTGCGGTCCCACTTGTAAGTGAAAATGCAACACAGCACGCATTACCCCTTGAGCGGCGTGCCGGACAAACCGTGTGGGGGTGCGACACGAACACGGCAGGCTTTTCCTTTTGAACTTGTAACTTGTAACTTGTAAATTTTGGTTCTGCTCCATGGGGCGACCGATAGATAGAAATAACGATTTTCCGTAGAGTAATGAGAAGTTTGGTTCTAGCGCGGTTCATGCATGGAGTACGTAGGAAAATTATGAAGTTGATGCGAAAGGTAAGATAATTACTTGTACTATCATATACTACTACATGGATTTGACGGAAAGATAAAGATACATACGAATCCATCAACGACATCCTCACGCCCTAGTGCACCGGGTCACCAACTGACGTGTGAGGAGCAGCGGCGTTGGCGGCAAGCTCAACGTGCTTCTGAACAATGCCGTTGAAAGCACAAGTGCTCCCTAGGTGGTTTTGGTAATTAATGTCAACATATCTCTTGTTGGACTAAAACTTTTATCTAGTATGTTTCAGATAAGTTCAACAATGGAGTGGCATGGACTAAAGGATGTGGGAACTCCTTCAAGATGCTAAGGACAATGGATTGGCTCCAGCTTCAAGCTCAAGACTCTTTATTTTCTATTTTCGTGATCCAAGATCACATTGAGTCTATAGGAAAAGCCAATACTATCAAGGAGGGACGAGGTGTTGCTTAATGAGCCTCTTGCTTCATGTGCTTAGTGATATGCTCCAAAACCCTCAGCTACTTTCTCACATCCACAAATGTCCTAAACCTAAAGTCAAACTCGGCCCCACTGATTCTTTCTATCCGGCGCCACCGAGTTTTGATGTCTTAGCCACTGCCAGAAACCCTAGGCAAATCGGTTCTACCGATAGAGATCTCGGTCTCACCGAGATGGGATTGTAATCTCTCTGTGTATGTCCATTATCAAAATCGGTCTGACCGAGTTTGATAATCGGTACTACCGAGATTACAACGCAAACTTTCTGGTTGACTCATTACAAAAATAGGTTCCACCGAGTTTGAGCAATCGGTCTCACCGAGTTTGCCGAGATGCATATCAGTCCCACCGAAAACCCTAACGGTCACTAGGTTTACTAAAATCGGTCTGACCGAGTTTGTTGATTCGGTCCCACCGAGATTGGTAAATTGTGTGTAACGGTTAGATTTTCTGTGGAGGCTATATATACCCCTCCACCTCCTCTTCATTCGTGGAGAGAGCCATCAGAACAAACCTACACTTCCATCATCCTATTTCTGAGAAAGAACCACCTACTCATGTGTTGAGGCCAAGATATTCCATTCCTACCATATGAATCTTGATCTCAAGCCTTCCCCAAGTTGCTTTCCACTCAAATATTCTTTCCACCAGATCCAAATCCTATGAGAGAGAGTTGATTGTTGGGGAGACTATCATTTGAAGCACAAGAGCAAGGAGTTCATCATCAACACACCATTTGTTACTTCTTGGAGAGTGGTGTCTCCTAGATTGGCTAGGTGTCACTTGGGAGCCTCCGACAAGATTGTGGAGTTGAACCAAGGAGTTTGTAAGGGCAAGGAGATCGCCTACTTCGTGAAGATCTACCGCTAGTGAGGCAAGTCCTTCGTGGGCGACGACCATGGTGGGATAGACAAGGTTGCTACTTCGTGGACCCTTCGTGGGTGGAGCCCTCCGTGGACTCATGGCGTTACCCTTCGTGGGTTGAAGTCTCCATCAACGTGGATGTACGATAGCACCACCTATCGGAACCACGAAAAAAACATCCGTGTCTCCAATTGCGCTTTGAATCCTCCAAACCCTTCCCTTACTTTCTTGCAAGTTGCATGCTTTAATTTCCGCTGCCTATATACTCTTTGCATGCTTGCTTGTTATGGATTGTGAATGTTGAAATTCTGCCTAAAACTCCACTTAAACCTTAAAAGGGTTAAAAACTGCAACTTTGGTACTTAGTGTCTAATCACCCGCCCCCTCTAGACACCTCTTCTCAAGATCCCACAAGTGGTATCAGAGCATTGGTCTCCATTGCATTGGTTTAATCACCATTGGAGGAAGATGGATGAGTCTACTTTGGGGAGTCTTAGACATAGAGTGCCTATTCTTGATGGAGAGTATTTTCATGAGTGGAAAAATGAGATGCTTGTAATTTTCAATCAATATCATTTGAACAAGTACATTGCTAGTCCTTGTGCACCTCATGTTGATCCTATGCATCCTACCCTTGATGAATCTATTGACATGACTAGATATCTTAGAACTGTTAATCTTATCACTAGAGGCTCGCCTAGAAACTTGATTAGAATCTTGCCTACTTTTGAGTGTGCCTACACTATATGGAAATTTCTCGAGGAACCCTTTCCAGATTATTCCTTGAAAAATCTAGATGAAATTCTCCATAAGTCTATTACCTTGAGTAAGATGAATACTAGTGATCCTATGTTTGGTGATCGTCTATTTGAACTCACCGACCTTATGCGTATGCCAAAGGAGATGTTGGAATTATTAGTGATATTATTTCCGAAGCTATAAGAATTCATAAGCAAGATCATTGTCAAACTCACTCTAACGAATTACCCTCTCTAGGACTTGATCCACCACATGACGACGTTGAACATGGATACTATGATGAGTATGATGATAGTGACTTCGACCTTGACGATGCAATGAGACATCTTGGTCTTATGGCAAATCTTCGGGGATATGTGTCAGGAGGAAAGGAATGGGTTCTTGACAGTGGATGTACAGATCACATGACCGGAGATAAAGACATGTTTCGTGAGCTTGCTGAAAATGATAGTCCTCGAAAGGATGTCACTTTTGGTGACAACTCAAAGGGTAAGGTGGTTGGCCTCGGTAAGGTGGCCATCTCACATGATAGCTCCATACAAAATGTCATGCTCGTTGAGTCTCTTGGGTACAACTTACTTTCAGTATCTAGACTTGTCGATTTCGGTTTCAATGTCTTATTTATCAAGTAGATTGCCAAGTGTTTCGTCGAGACAATCATAAAATGGTGTTTACTGGGGTGCGTAGAGGTGACCTATACATTGTTGATTTCTCTAAAAAGGCACAACCTAAAACTTGCTTCATTGCTAAATCCTCAAAAGGTTGGTTATGGCATAGACGACTAGGTCACGTTGGCATGAGAAACCTTGACAAGCTTATTAAAGGGAATCATATCCTTGGTGTTAACAATGTCATATTTGATAAGGATAGACTGCAGGCAAAGGCTTGTCAAAGGTAAACAAAGTTGGAGGAAGACATCCCGTGCAGAACATTATGACCACAAGGAGGCCACTCGAGCTACTTCACATGGATCTCTTTGGTCCCAACTCTTACAAGAGTCTCGGTGGAAATTCTTTTGGTCTAGTTATAGTTGATGATTTTTCAAGATTTACGTGGGTGTTCTTTCTCGATGATAAATTGCAGGTCCAAAAGATCTTCATAAACTTCGCTTAGGAAGGCCCAAAATCAATTTGAAGTGAAGATCAAGAAGGTTCGCAGGCGACAACGGAACGGAGTTCAAGAATGCAAATGTGGACACCTTTCAGACGAGTTGTCGGGTTATGCATAATACACCTCAACAAAATTGAGTTGTTGAGAGGAAGAAAAGGACGCTCATCGAAATGGCGAGAACGATGCTTGATGAGTACAAGACCCCGAAGCACTTTTGGGCAGAAGCGGTTGAGACAGCTTGTCATGCAACAAATCGCTTGTATCTTCACAAGCTACTCGGCAAGACGGCATACGAGCTCCTCACCGGTAACAAACCCGAAGTTGGATACTTTCGAGTATTTGGCTCAACATGCTACATTCTTGATAAGCATCGTCATTCTAAATTTGCTCCTAAGTCCCATGAAGGTTTCCTACTAGGTTATGGCTCAAACTCTCACACTTACCGTGTCTACAACAATTTCACCCGAAAGGTTAAAGGGACGGTAGATGTGAAGTTTGATGAATCTAACGGCTCGCAAGTAGAGCAATTGCCAATTGATGTAGGAGATAAAGACCCTTCGGAAGCAATCCAAGACCTGTCTATTGGCAAGGTCCGTCCAACGGAGGTGAAGGAGAGTACCTCGTCCGTCCAAGTGGAAGCTTCTACTTCACGACAAGGTGAACCAAGAGTTGATACGGAGGCATCCACAAGTGGGACACACCTAGATGAAGAAAACGAGGAAGAACATCACGAACGTCAACAACCCCCTCTCCACCTCAACAAGAGAACGACAACGCCAACAATGAAGAAGAAGAACAAGATGAAGAAGATGTTCAACGAAGACCCAAGCAAAAGCTATCACGATTTCGAGCAAGAATTGCTAAAGATCATCCCATCAAGCAAATATACAATGACATTCAAACCGGGAGAATGACTCGCTCTAAAACTCGTTTAGCTAACTTTTGTGAAAATTATTCTTTCATCTCTAGCATTGAACCTATGAAGGTTGAAGAAGCATTGGAAGATCCGGATTGGATAAATGCTATGCATGAAGAGCTACACAATTTTGAGAGGAACCAACTTTGGACATTGGTTGAGAAGCCCGACAACAACCACAACATCATCGGTACCAAATGGGTGTTTCAAGAACAAGCAAGATGAAGATGGACAAGTAGTTCGCAACAGCACGCCTGTCGCCCAAGGCTACACACAAGTCGAAGGGTATGGACTATGGTGAGACTTATGCTCCTGTTGCTAGACTTGAGTCCATTCAAGCATCTTACTTGCCTATGCTAATCATCATGATATCACCTTGTACCAAATGGACATTAAAAGTGCTTTTCTAAATGGTGAAATAGAGGAGGAAGTTTATGTCAAACAACCTCCCGGCTTTGTCAATCCTAAGAAACAAAATCATGTTTACAAACTTCACAAAGCTCTTTATGGTCTTAAACAAGCTCCAAGAGCTTGGTATAAACGCTTGACCAAGTTCCTTATTGAAAAAGGCTTTGAAATTGGGAAAATTGATTCCACACTTTTACTAAAAGGGTTAATGGAGAATTATTTGTATGCCAAATTTATGTTGATGATATCATATTTGGATCAACTAACCCTCATTTTAGTGAAAAGTTTGGAAAGCTACTGTCGGAGAAGTTTGAGATGTCAATGATGAGTGAACTCAAATTCTTTCTTGGGTTGCAAATCAAGCAAACTAAGGAAGGTACCTTTGTCTCTCAAACGAAGTACACTAAGGACTTATTCAAGAAGTTCAATATGCAAGAATGCAAAGGTATGTCTACACCCATGCCTACTAGTGGACATCTTGATTTGACCAAAGATGGTGAACCGGTTGATCAAAAGGTTTATCGCTCTATGATTGGTTCATTGTTATATCTATGTGCTTCACGTCCCGATATAATGCTAAGCGTGTGCATGTGTGCACGATATCAAGCTACTCCTAAAGAATGTCATCTTAAGGCCGTGAAAAGGATAGTGAGATACTTAATCCATACACCAAATTTTGGCATTTGGTATCCTAAGAGGGCCTCTTTCGATCTTGTTGGCTACTCCGACTCTGGACTATGCCGAGACAAGATTGATAGAAAGTCCACTTCGGTACTTGTCAATTTCTTGGTAGATCTCTTGTGTCTTGGTCCTCCAAGAAACAAAACTCGGTATCCTTATCCACTCAAGGCGGAGTACATTGCCGCTGGTTCATGTTGTGCTCAATTACTTTGGATGACCCAAACTCTTAAAGATTATGGGATATATGTGAGACATGTTCCATTGCTTTGTGACAATGAAAGTGCTATCAAAATTGGTCATAATCCTGTGCAACATTCTCGAACTAAGCATATTGAAGTGCGTCATCATTTCATTCGAGATCATGTTGCTAAGGGTGACATTGATCTTAACATGTTCGCACCGAAAAGCAATTAGCGGATATATTCACTAAACCCCTTGATGAGAAAGTGTTTTGCAGGTGAAGAGGAGAATTGAACATCATTGATGCTTCAAACTTGGAGTAGAAACTCCATTGGATACATGCAAGACATGAGATTATGACTAATCCTTGATATTTCTCTTATGATGAATATATTATATCTTGGATATATTTGTATCTTGTATGTATCTAACCCATGTAGGTACTTGGTTGAATCAAATTCCATGAGATTGTAAACCATTCATATCTTAAGCAATCTCTACATCACCAAGTCTCTACACTATGGTGGTTGAAGTCAAGGAAGCACGGAATCTTTCAAACATATCCTTTGACAATCTCTATGATTGAGCTTCATGATTATCATTTTTGGATACACAAGTGCTCCTCCTTGCAAGAACTAACCCATGTAGGTAGATGGACTCAAATTCCAAGTGGTGCTCCCAACTCTAGATAAGCTACATCAACCTTGAGCAACCCACACAAGTTCAACTACATGGTCATCACCACCAACCAAGGTATGTCATTCCATCTTAGAGAAGCTTTACTCGAGACATGAGCCAAAGCAACTCGACAAGATGTGAATACATCAAAATGCTTGAACGAAAAGTGGTAACCCCATTTTGAGCTCAAGCGATGAGTATGACCCATGATCAAGTGATCTCACTTGACTCATAAGTCAATATACTCTAACATAGGTGACTTTGTCACCGACCATCTCTAGATGAAGTTCTCTCGTGTTCTTGTCTGTGTCTTTGCATTGGTCTCATGCATATTTGCTTTCCCTTTCAAAAAACTTCATCTAGATTTCCTTCTTTCTTTTTAGCTGCTCGCATTTTCTCGCATCCAATTCATTGCAGATCCTAAGTTAATTCCTTGCAAATCTTTGTGAGATTTTACTAAGACTAGTGAGCTGAGGTGACAAGTGTTTTCTCTGTGATGAACTAGGTTTCACCGATTTGTTGTTTTCGGTCTAACCGAATCCTTTCGGCACCACCAAAGCATACCACTTGGTGCCACCGATTCACAACAGGAAAAACAGTTTGCCACTTATTCTGTGTTTTCTCTGATCCAGCTCCACTCAATGAATCTTGTCCTCTACAAGCATCACTTTTTTCACAGTGCTTTCTGCTGTGACTCAAGGACCAAACCCATTCGACATATTCCAGAAAACCCTTCTTGGAAATTGATGTCAAAGGGGGAGAGAGAGATCACATCAAAGCCTATCATTTAGAGAGAGATCCTTAGGGGAGAGAGAGATCTCCAGGGGGAGAGAATACTCAAGTAGAAAGTATTTTCTCAAGGATCCCAGATGCTTGATGTTCAAGAGGAGAGATGCCACGTGTCTTTTTGGGCGAAAGACATGTTCATATGTGCTTATTTGCTTTAAGCTCTGTTCATTTATATCTTTACGCTCGATTTTCTGCTCAAAGATCTTCTCCCAATATCCTGTGCTAGATTCAGGGGGAGCAAGACACCTAAGGGAAGGAAATCATTTGAATTCATTGCATATCTTTATTCTTGGGGACATGTCTAATCCAATGTGGTACTCAGTACTCACTTTCTACATGTCATCCCAGTCTTGGTATTCTTGTGGTTTCTTTTGTTTGCTCTGGCTAAGTAGATGTACCTGTATTATCTAACCTTGTTTGTGCAGGTTCATTCCATCCTAAGCCAACTCAAGACTACAAGGTAAGTATATGCATCACAATCATGTGTATGAGGAATTCTTGCTGTTGCACATACTGCTTGTTTGCCGAAGGACTCATGAGCATGAAGGTATTTTCCTTAATAATCTTTTGCTCGATGCATATGGCCAAGATACATGTAACACATTGCCTACTCTATCATGGTTATGCTCTCATATGCTTCCATATTCCATATTCACATGATCGCATACATGTAGGGGGAGCCTATGCTTGTTACATGTCTTTCCAAAGCTTTACTTGCTACTCTTTTATATCTTTATCTAAAGTTTTGATGTATGTTGCCATCAATTACCAAAAAGGGGAGATTGAAAGCACAAGTGCTCCCTAGGTGGTTTTGGTAATTAATGTCAACATATCTCTTGTTGGACTAACACTTTTATCTAGTATGTTTCAGATAAGTTCAACAATGGAGTGGCATGGACTAAAGGATGTGGGAACTCCTTCAAGATGCTAAGGACAAGGGATTGGCTCCAGCTTCAAGCTCAAGACTCTTCATTTTCTATTTTAGTGATCCAAGATCACATTGAGTCTATAGGAAAAGCCAATACTATCAAGGAGGGATGAGGTGTTGCTTAATGAGCCTCTTGCTTCATGTGCTTAGTGATATGCTCCAAAACCCTCAGCTACTTTCTCACATCCACAAATGTCCTAAACCTAAAGTCAAACTCAGCCCCATCGATTCTTTTCTATCCGGCGCCACCGAAGTTTTGATGTCTTAGCCACCGCCACAAACCCTAGGCAAATCGGTTCTATCGATAGGGATCTCGGTCTCACCGAGATGGGATTGTAATCTCTCTGTGTATGTCCATTATCAAAATCGGTCTCACCAAGTTTGATAATCGGTACTACCAATATTACAATGCAAACTTTCTGGTTGACTCATTACAAAAATCGGTTCCACCGAGTTTGAGCAATCGGTCTCACCGAGTTTGCCTTACCAACTCTCTGGTTAGCTAACTACGAAAATCGGTCTCACCGAGTTTGTGTAATCGGTCTCACCGAGATTACGTTATGCCCTAACCCTAACCACATCGGTCCTACCGAGATGCATATCAGTCCCACCGAAAACCCTAACGGTCACTAGGTTTACTAAAATCGGTCTGACCGAGTTTGTTGATTCGGTCCCACCGAGATTGGTAAATTGTGTGTAACGGTTAGATTTTGTGTGGAGGCTATTTATACCCCTCCACCTCCTCTTCATTCATGGAGAGAGCCATCAGAACAAACCTACACTTCCAGCATCCTATTTCTGAGAAAGAACCACCTACTCATGTGTTGAGGCCAAGATATTCCATTCCTACCATATGAATCTTGATCTCTAGCCTTCCCCAAGTTGCTTTCCACTCAAATATTCTTCCACCAGATCCAAATCCTATGAGAGAGAGTTGATTGTTGGGGAGACTATCATTTGAAGCACAAGAGCAAGGAGTTCATCATCAACGCACCATTTGTTACTTCTTGGAGAGTGGTGTCTCCTAGATTGGCTAGGTGTCACTTGGGAGCCTCCGACAAGATTGTGGAGTTGAACTAAGGAGTTTGTAAGGGCAAGGAGATCGCCTACTTCGTGAAGATCTACCGCCTTGAGGCAAGTCCTTCATGGGCGACGGCCATGGTGGGATAGACAAGGTTGCTACTTCGTGGACCCTTCGTGGGTGGAGCCCTCCATGGACTCAAGGCAGCCGTTCCCTTCGTGGGTTGAAGTCTCCATCAACGTGGATGTACGATAGCACCACCTATCGGAACCACGACAAAAACATCCGTGTGTCCAATTTCATTTGAATCCTCCAAACCCTTCCCTTACATTCTTGCAAGTTGCATGCTTTAATTTCCGCTGCCTTTATACTCTTAGCATGCTTGCTTGTTATGGATTGTGAATGTTGAAATTGTGCCTAAAACTCCACTTAAACCTTAAAAGGTTTAAAAACTGCAACTTTGGTACTTAGTGTCTAATCACCCCCCCTCTAGACACCTCTTCTCAAGATCCCACAACCGTCCAAGGTTGCCCTGCGGTCCAAGAAGGCCAGCGTCCTATCGTCCTCCTCTTGCATGTAGTAGTCCTTGTGGACGATTTGCTCGTATACGTGGGTGATTATGTCGATGGTGTCTTGCTGCGCCAGGCGCTGCGCGGCGAGCGCGACCTCAAGGTGGACATTCTCTGGCGCGACGGCAGGCAGTCGCAGGGCCACCAGTGGGTCGAAGAGGTTGTCACCATAGAGGCTGTTGAGGGTGGCATCGCAGAGGCTGGGCGCGTGGGCTGGAGGCGTACGTCAAGGTCGTCCGCTAGCTTCTTGACGACGGTGAACTTGTCAAGGAAGCCGATGAGGACCTCATCAAACAAGGAGACGAAGCTGTCGTCCTAGCGGCCCCTCGCCCTGGCGGCCTCAAGCACTACCTGGAGACGCCTCGGCCGGGCCGCAGTCGGCCAGGACCATCTGGCACAGCCGGGCCGATGCTCAAGCGCCATCGCCTCCATGGGTCTAGCTCCAAGTCAACTGATCTTATGATTGGAGTGATCACTCTTTCCCTTGGGTGCATAGGTGCGAGGGATTTAAGAGATTGATCAAGGGAGCCTTTATATGAGAAGTGCAGACTGCGTTGAATTCACGGCGTGTTGGTTTTTTCAAGACTCCTGCCTTTGTCTCAGATGACAAGTTGGCCAGCCACCGTTGGACCCACGTGTCATACACCCAAAGGCAGTGCAAGAAGTCAATGAAGTCAAGGCCCCTCCGTGCCCATGCATGCTTTCAATGATTTGAGACTACCAAACATCACATGCGGTGGTTAGTTCATTGCATGTAATCCTATTAAGTAGCAAAAAGACATTAAGTTATCACGCTGATAGGAATAAAACAATACACCATGTATTTATTTACAGAGGGAGTAGTACATTTTTTGGGACATGCATTACTAGATATTGCTAGTCAAATACTAAATCCAGATGGACGTGGTAGTACTAGTAAATCCAGACGGTGGTTCTAGTACTACTAGTAGTAGTACTACCAATGTAGTAGCACTGTATTACCCGTTGGTCAAATTACTACATGCTGCTCCTCACAGTGAAGTGACAAGACCCTACGCCGGAGATGACACATGAGTATAGGCGCCGTGTTCGGCATACCATAGTCAGCCTCACCGACTGCAGTCACTATCATCATGGCTATAGACCTAGCCTTCTTACAACTAGCCGTGTTCGATATAATTTCCCATGCGTAGATGCCCGTTGTAGCGACCCGACCTCAGACGATAAAGCCTCTGTGTTTCCGTGTCATCCCTGGATCAGTAATGCTGACACACACAGTACTCGAAGGATTTATAACAGAGTAGCAATCACACACTTATTACATCGAATGTCTCAAAAGAGAACTTAATACAATAATATGGCTTAAGGCCATCTAATACGATAACAAATGGAAGGCTTGGAAGATAAAGTGAGTCCATCAACTCCAACGGCAGAGCTGAGCTGCACGGCAACGACCTATCGAACCTTACTCCTCGTCTAAAAAGTTTGCAACATAATACGTTGCAGCCCGAGAACGGGTCAGCACATGGAATATGCTGGCAATGTAACACAATAGAGCAATAACAGGATAATGCTATTACTACATGCATATTTGGCTGGTGGAAAGCTCTACGGTTACAGTTTTGCGGAAAGCCAATTTTTCCCTACAACAAAGGAATGCATTTTAATTTAACTATCATGGTGGTTGAAACATCATTGAGAAGGTATAACCCCAACTCAATCCCAATTAAAGTAATTAACAACCCCGCAATATTAATTTAGAGTGATGAGATACATGTGAATACACAAGTACTAGATACTCAGAATTGTCCATAACCAGGGACACGGCTAACCATGATTAGATTGTACACTTTGCAGAGGTTTGCGCACTTTTCCCCACAAGACTCGATCGCCTCCGCTGATTTCTCGCACTCCATGGTGTTTGAGAAACGGATGACCGAGACACGATCTTTCGTAAACATTAACTCTTTACTCCGGGTAGACCATACCAAACCTACAAACCCACTACCTGGCCGATCTACCTCTTCAAGAGCTTCATGTAACTTACTCAACTATGCTAGAGCCCATAATAGCTTGTGGCTGCAAAGGGAAGTTTCTAGCATGAATAATCTCAGTTCCCTTTGAGCCTGGGTGGCGGTCCATAAGAAGATCACACGGGTACCCCGGGATTTCCAAAACAAAATGCATAACACCTTTGGGTTCCCCAGTGCCTCAATCCACCCAGATGTGTATGAAAGTTGCCACCTTAAGTTAACCATTAATTAGCAATCTCACATCTGTCATGGATAACTCTCAAACCCAATCCACGCTCACGAGCATAGCATAGCAATATAAGCAACACGTAGAAGTAACTCCCAAGGTTTGAATGCAGGGCAATAGGTTCTACC
Organism: Aegilops bicornis; assembly: GCA_021605145.1. Classification (NCBI taxonomy): domain Eukaryota; kingdom Viridiplantae; phylum Streptophyta; class Magnoliopsida; order Poales; family Poaceae; genus Aegilops; species Aegilops bicornis. The sequence goes on along the minus strand of JAHIAL010000026.1, from coordinate 835,294 downwards.
TCATCAACTACTTCCCAACCCACAAATTAATGACATCCTAATCATGCAATGTGTGAGGGTTGAAACTAATGCATAAAAACTGGGTATGAAAAGGTATGATCAAAGTGTTACTTGTCTTGCTGACGATCCGGGAATCCTAGAGAATCGTAGTAACACGCTTCGCACTCCGGGAATTCTATCACAAGCAAACAATACATACATAAGTAAACAAGCAAAGATGCACAAACGAAACTTCAACTGAAAGAGGTTGACCGGAGAGTTCAACTTAAGAACTCCGGTTCACAAAAAGAATCAAACCAAACGGAACAACGAAACTCGAACGGCGAAAGAAACGAGATCCGTTTACTAATCTGAACTAGGGTCAAATTTTACAGAGTCAAAAACTTGTTTGAGTTGGCTATTCGGAAAGAGGGTTTCGAGATGAAACTCCAGGCGCTTGAATCGCCTGATTCCGATAAACGAGCGAAAAGTTAAACTAGAACGAAAATCGGATCAGAAATCGCGATCAGGAAAATCGCGGAATAAATCCGATAAAAAGAAAACGACGAACGGCTAAACGAATGAACGTTCGTTAGCAGAATCTAAACGAAGAACACGTTCGTTAGAACGAACGAACGAGTAACGCTCGCTGAGTAAATAAACCGGAAAAAAATAAAACCAATCTATAAAAAAAACTAACTAGGTTTTTTTTTATAAATGTTCCGCCGAATCTTATAAAAAATCCTAGAAAAATGAATAAAAATCTAAAATTTCCAAAACAAGTTTTCTTTGTCTAAATAAAATATTTAGAGCAAGATGAACTTTTCTTGGCCCCTAAAATGCAATTTTTAAAACATGCAAATTTTTCTAGGGCGAATAAAATTCCAAATAAAATCAAATAAAAACCAAATAATGATTTTAACATTTTTCCTCCGATATTTCAATTATTTTGGAGAAGTCATATTATCTCCCCTCATTTATTTATTTAAAATGAAATATTTTCCGGAGAGAAAAAAAATAATTAAAACCAAAAATCCTTGTCTTCACTACTTGATAAAAATCAAATATGAAAATCGAAAAATCCCCAACTCTCTCCGAGGGTCCTTGAGTTGCTTAGGATTTTGAGGATTGCAAACGGAAATGCAATAAAATATGATATGCATGGACGACCTATGTATAACATGCCAAATTGAAAATTTGGGATGTTACAAACCTAGCCCCTTAAGATGAATCTCGCCCTCGAGATTCGGCTTGGCTAGAAAATAGGTGCGGATGGTCCTTGCGGATATCCTCTTCTCGCTCCCTGTGTGGCTTCCTCCTCGGTATGGTGGCTCCAATCGAACTTTGCAAAACTTGATAACCTTTGCTGCGAGTGACTCGATCGTCAAATCAAGAATCTTTATTGGCTTCTCCTCATAGGTCAGATTACTATCCAAATTGAATCGCCTCTAAGGGCAATCAGATTATTTAATTCAGTATATCGGCCATTTCAGAATGGCACTTCTTCAGCTGTGATACGTGATCCTTCCGGTAACTCCAGCTTGTAGGCAACTTCTCCCATCCGTTCCAAAACACGATATGGTCCTACAAATCTTGGGGCTAAGTTTCCTTTTACTCCAAAACGTTTCACTCCCCTCAAGGGTGATACTCGCAGATAGGCTCTGTCTCCAACTTCATAGGTTATTTCCTTGCGTTTTGAATCCGCGTAACTCTTCTGTCTGGATTGAGCAATTTTTAGTCCGTCTCTGATCAGTTTAACCTTCTCCTCTGATTCCTTGATCAAGTCTGGTCCAAACAACTGACGGTCTCCAACCTCACCCCACATCAATGGTGTTCTACATCTGCGTCCATATAGAGCTTGACGGTGCCATCTTCAAACTGGCCTGGTAGCTGTTGTTGTATGAAAACTCAGCGTACGGCAAATTATCATCCCAACTAGATCCATAATCTAGCGCACAGGCTCTCAACATGTCCTCCAAAATCTGATTGACTCTCTCTGTCTGTCCATCCGTCTGCGGGTGAAAGGCGGTACTGAACTCCAATCTGGTACCCAAGGTCTGGTGTAGCTGATGCCAAAACTTTGAAGTAAACTGCGTTCCTCTATCTGATACGATGCTCCTCGGAACTCCATGCAAACATACGATCCTGGTCATATATATCTTGGCCAACTTTGCACTTGTATAAGTTGTTTTCACTGGGATAAAATGAGCTACTTTGGTCAAACGATCCACAACTACCCATATTGAATCATATCCTGACTTGGTTCCTGTAATCCTGTAATAAAGTCCATGCCAAGTTTGTCCCACTTCCATTCAGGTATTGGCATAGGCTGTAACAATCCTGCTGGCTTCTGATGCTCTGCCTTCACTCTCTGACATACATCACATACGGCTACATACTCGGCAATATCCTTCTTCATACCACCCACCGTAAACGTTCCTTCAAGTCCAAATACATTTTGGTGTTTCCGTGGTGAATCGAGTATGGTGAGTCATGGGCCTCTGAGTATTAGCTTTCTGATCTCCGAATCGTCGAGCACATAAATCCGGTCCTCAAACCACAAGGTATCGTGCTCATCCTCGCGAAAACCTTTGGCTTTTCCTTCGCCCATCTTCTCTCTTATCTCAGCAATCTCTTTGTCCTCCTTCTGAGCTTCTCGAATTTTGTTCAACAACGTAGACCGAACTTCCATTGTTGCAATAAAACCTCTTGGAACAATCTCCAATCAAGTTCCATGATCTCTCGCAGCTAACTCCGTTGGCAATCCTTTTGCTTTCAAGGATATTAGCATAACTCTTCGGCTCAAAGCGTGCCTTTCTACGACGTTGGCGCCTTTCCTGGATGATAATGTAGCTTTATGTCATAATCTTTTATAAGTTCCAGCCATCTCCTCTGCCTGAGGTTTAGCTCCTTCTGTGTGAAAATGTACTTCAAACTTTTATGATCCGTGTACACATCACAACGGTTTCCAATAAGGTAATGTCTCCGTGTCTTCAACGCATGTACTACGGCTGCTAACTCCAAATCATGCGTGGCATAGTTCAACTCATGTGGCTTCAGCTTGTCGTGGAGGTATACGAAACCACTTTTCCGTCTCTGCATAAGAACACATCCGAGTCCCAAGCGAGAGGCGCCACAATACACTTGAAACTCCTTATGTATGTCCGGCAAGGTCAAGACCTTTGGGGCTGTAGTCAACCGCTTTCTTCAACTCCCGAAAACTTGTCTCGCAATCCTCTGTCCATTTTAACTTAGTATCCTTCTTTAGCAATTCAGTCATTGGCTTAGCAATCTTGGAGAAATTCTCAATGAACCTCCGATAATATCCTGCCAGTCCAAGGAAACTGCGGATCTCGCCAATCAAGTGGGTGCCAACCATTCGTTGTTGGCCCGAACCTTACTGGGATCTACTGCTATACCCTCTCCCGATATAACATGCCCAAGAAATCCAACTTCCTTCAACCAAAACTCGCACTTGCTGAATTTGGCGTATAACTGATGTTCCCTGAGTTTCTCGAGAACCAAACGCAAGTGTTCCGCGTGCTCCTCTTCGTTCTTCGAGTATACCATAATATCATCAATAAACACCACAACAAACTTGTCCAGATACTCAATGAACACCTTGTTCATCATACTCATGAAATAGGCAGGTGCGTTAGTCAGTCCAAATGACATGACCGTATACTCATACAATCCATACCGTGTGGTAAATGCTGTCTTTGGTATATCCTTCTCTCGAATCTTCAACTGATGATATCCTGATCGTAGATCAATCTTCGAAAACACCTTAGCTCCTTGCAACTGATCAAACAGGTCATTAATCATCGGTAAGGGATACTTGTTCTTTATCGTTACTTCATTCAGAGCTCGATAATCAACAACCATCCTCAGAGATTTATCCTTTTCTCCACTAACAAGATCGGGGCTCCCCAAGGTGATGAACTTCTACGAATGTAACCTTTCTCCAATAGCTCCTTGATCTGCTTCTTAATTTCCTCCGCATCATTTGCGGGCATCCGATAGGGTCTCTTGGATATTGGTCCTGTGCACCGCAATAGCTCTATCGTAAACTTCGATGTCTCGATCCGGTGGCATGCCCGGTAACTCCTCCGGGAAAACATCCGGGTAATCCTTTACTACAGTACTTCCTCTGTGACAACTCCCGTGAGAGTATTCACTTGGCTCCTCCTAGGCACATGCCTAGATACATACTTAATCCTTTTGCCCTCCGGGGTGGTAAGATATATTGATTTGCTAGCATGTCAATACTTCCTCCATACTTTGACATCCAGTCCATACCTAATATCACATCCAATCCTTGCGACTCCAAGATAATTAGGTCGGATGGAAAACATGCGGCAAATGATTAGGGGTATCTAGGTGCACCATCTCGCTAGCCATGTACTCTGCTCCAAAGTAGCTCACTAAAAGAGGGGTCCTAAGGGTTTGGGTTGGTAACTTGAACTTATCCACAAATCCCCTTGATATGTATGAATGCGATGCACCAAGATCAAAAAGAACAAGAGCGGTAAATGACTGAACCAAAAACTTACCTATTACTGCGTCTCGATCGCTTCTTCAACTTCCTCCACGTTAACGTGGTTCACTTGTCCTTTGTTGAATGGATTGGGCTTCTTCCCAGCGCTCCCATTTCCGTTTCCATTCCTTCCTTCAGGCAGTCATTGGCATAATGCCTGCCTTCCCGCACTTAAAGCAAATAACTTGACTTAAGTCCCTCTAGGCGGGTGTAGCTGGGTTAGAGCGATTCTGATTATTGTTGACTCCATTCCCAATCCCGTTCTTCGTACCAATTTGATGATGCGATCCTCCTCCAGTATGGTTATGGCCTCCATGGTTATGAACAAGTCCTCCCGAGTTCGTGGTTAAACGAGGCCCGATGAGCTCCCGAGTTATACTTCCCTTGTCCATACTTCCTCTTACGGTTCTCGATTTGCTGTTGCTTACATTCAAGCATTAGGGCCTTATCTACCAACTCACGGTAGTTGTTGAAAGTTGCCACCATCAATCGCATACTCATCTCATCATTCAGCCCTTCCATAAACTTCTCCCGCTTGGGCGCCTCGTGGCCACATCATCGTGGGCATAACGTGAGAACTTGCTAAAATCATCCACGTACTGGGCCACAGTACGGTTCCCCTGGCGTAGGTTGCGAAACTCACGCTTCTTCATCTGCATGGCTCCAGTTGAGACATGGGCCGTGTGAAAAGCTTGTTAGAACTGGTCCCAAGTTACATTGGTTATAGGAAAAGTAGCTGTGTAATTCTCCCACCATGCGGCTGCTGGTCCATCCAATTGATGTGCGGCAAAGCGCACCCTTTCAAAGATCCGTGCATCCTGCGGTGGTTAACTCCCTTCCAATACGACGTAGCCAATCGTCCGCAACTATTGGCTCGGTGCTACTGGAAAACACCGGCGGTTGTAACCTTAGGAAACAGGCTAAGTTGTCCACTGGCGGTGGGTTATTGTTGTTGTTATTGTTGCCCTGGTTCTGAACTAGCAATTGCATTAAGGTATTTTGCTGCTGGATCAACTGGGTGAGCTATGGTGGGAAAGCGAAACCGGTGTCACGTCTCGGAGGCATCTGAGGGTTTAGATGGAAGAGATTAGAATAGAAAAAGGTCTAATGAGAAAACACTACCCATATGCATATGAGACAAACACAATCATTTCACTCAATCAATCAAGCAAGGGCATACAAAACGGTCTAGGACTATCGTAAAAGTGCTCATCTACTACTAATTACATGGGGAAAATACTACTAATATTTGGTGGTCATCTAGAAATTTTGATCGGTGGAAGACTCCATGATGTCTGCTCCAGCTTCTTCTTCGTAGTCATCATCACTTGGATCAGAATCGGTGTCGTCGATGATGATGTAGTTGTCCGGACAAGCGGGATCTTCTTCCTCTTCTTGTTCCTCCACTTTGGGTGCTGGTCCTCCCATGAATACTCCGATCTTCTTAACTAGGTCGTCATTCTTCTCCAGTAGTGTCTTGATTTCTTCCTCATATCCGTCGCGTGTAAACTTGAGTTCTTCCTCCAGCTCGATGATCCTAGTTTTCGCCTTCTTCAACTCCATCATGTCTTCGACATCCGGTTCTCCTGGCGCCGAATGTCTGGTTTAGCTCTCGGATGTAAGCTGCAATGGATCTATCCTTCTTGGTGCTGATCACTTCCCATTGCTCGCCCCGGGCGCACACATATTTGATATATGGTGTCTTTAAGCTCTCTGTTGTAGACTTCTCCAATGCGTCCTATGGTAATGTGAGCTGCCATACTCTTGCCAAGTCTCCAGATGGGTGCTTCAAAAGAAAACTCTATGGGCTTGGAAGTTGGCGAGAACGTCCTCCCTGGAACTTGTACTTGGATCATCCAGCGCTCTTCTTCTGGTAGAGTAGCGTTGTACGTCCCAGTGAAGCTTGGTATTCCAATATTCAGGTACCTAGTGACTTCCTTCAAGTGGCGTCCAAAAGGTGTGTCTTCATCCGGTTGTGCAAACTTGTTCTTCATCTCCGTCATCCTAAAGAGTGGAAAAATGGAGAGGAGTCGAAATGAGTAGAGAAGAGTGACCTATGGTTTATCTTAGTGGTCGTGGTCCTACACTCAACGTGGGCTCGATACCATCTTGTAGCGACCCGACCTCAGACGGTCAAGTCTCCGTGTTTCGTGTCATCCCTAGATCAAGAATGCTGACACACACAGAACTCGAAGGATTTATAACAGAGTAGCAATCACACACTTATTACATCGAATGTCTCAAAAGAGAACTTAATACAATAATATGGCTTAAGGCCATCTAATACGATAACAGCGGAAGGCTTGGAAGATAAAGTTAGTCCATCAACTCCAACGGCATAGCTGAGCTGCACGGCAACGACCTATCGAACCTTACTCCTCGTCTGAAAAGTCTGCAACATAATACGTTGCAGCCCGAGAACGGGTCAAGACATGGAATATGCCGCAATGTAACACAATAGAGCAATAACAGGATAATGCTATTACTACTGCATATTTGGCTGGTGGAAAGCTCTCTGATTACATTTTATGCGGAAAGCCAATTTTTCCCTACAACAATGGAATGCATTTTAATTTAACTATCATGGTGGTTGAAACATCATTGAGAAGGTATAACCCCAACTCAATCCCAATTAAAGTAATTAACAACCCCGCAATATTAATTTAGAGTGATGAGATACATGTGAATACTCAAGTACTAGATACTCAGAATTGTCCATAACCGGGGACACGGCTAACCATGATTAGATTGTACACTCGCAGAGGTTTATGACTTTTCCCCACAAGACTCGATCGCCTCCGCTGATTTCTCAGACCGCATGGTGTTTGAGAAGCGGATGACCAAGACACGCTCTTCGTAAACATTAACTCTTTACTCGGGTAGACAATACCAAACCTACAAACCCACTACCTTTGATCTACCTCTTCAAGAGCTTCACGTAACTTACTCAACTATGCTAGAGCCCATAATAGCTTGTGGCTGCCTTGTTTCTAGCATGAATAATCTCAGTTCCCTTTGAGCCCTGGTGGCGGTCCATAGGAAGATCACACGGGTACCCCGGATTTCCAAAACAAAATGCAGACAACACTGGGTTCCCCAGTGCCTCAATCCACCCAGATGTGTATTAAAGTTGCCACCTTAAGTTAGCCATTAATTAGCAATCTCACATCTGTCATGGATAACTCTCAAACCCAATCCACGCTTCACGAGCATAGCGTAGCAATATAAGCAACACGTAGAAGTAACTCCCAAGGTTTGAATGCAGGCAATAGGTTCTACCTCATCAATTACTTCCCAACCCACAAATTAATGATATCCTAATCATGCAATGTGTGAGGGTTGAAACTAATGCATAAAACTGGGTATGAAAAGGTATGATCAAAGTGTTACTTGCCTTTGTCGATTTATCTGGGAATCCTAGAGAATCGTAGTAACACGCTCAGACCGGGAATTCTATAGCAAGCAAACAATACATACATAAGTAAACAAGCAAAGATGCACAAACGAAACTTCAACTGAAAGAGGTTGACCGGAGAGTTCAACTTAAGAGCTCCGGTTCACAAAAAGAATCAAACCAAACGGAACAACGAAACTCGAACGGCGGAAGAAACGAGATCCGTTTACTAATCTGAACTAGGGTCAAATTTTACAGAGTCAAAAAACTTGTTTGAGTTGGCTATTCGGAAAGAGGGTTTCGAGATGAAACTCCAGGCGCTTGAATCGCCTGATTCCGATAAACGAGCGAAAAGTTAAACTAGAACGAAAATCGGATCAGAAATCGCGATCAGGAAAATCGCGGAATAAATCCGATAAAAGAAAAACGACGAACGGCTAAACGAACGAACGTTCGTTAGCAGAATCTAAGCGAAGAACACGCTCGTTAGAACGAACGAACGAGCAATAACGCCTTCGTTGAGTAAATAAACCGGAAAAAATAAAAGCGGAAGGGGGCGCCCGGGAGGAGTCCGAGCTCGGGCTCCCCTCTACGTCTGGCAGCGCATGCGGCCTTGGGGAAGGTAAGCGGTGATGCGGGTTGACACTGGCTGGGCCTTGGGCCCGAGAGAGAGAGAGAGAGAGAGAGAGAGAGAGAGAGAGAGAGAGAGAGAGAGAGAGAGAGAGAGAGAGCAAGAGTTCCGGGAGAGGGGAGGTCGCTGCTTATGCATTAAAACTGATATAAACCATGTTTCGATATAAACTTGTATTCAAATATTTAAATTGGAGAACATGTTGTCTGCAATCCACACATGAACGGATATATGCGTATATCAAACAAGTTCATTAATTTGACTTTCAACATGTTCATGGAGTACCATATTACTGTACAACATGCTATTCGATTGAGGTGTTCAATTTTGGATTTATTTCACTATTTTGACCTGGTGAACGAGCTATTTCATTGAATCGAGATATTTCATTTTGGGTTTGATTCCGTTTTGAGTGGGTCAACTATTTGTCATACAGTAAATCGCTAGCAACGAGCATGTAAAAACACATTACTCCCGAGCATCATCTCTCCATCTAAAAAAGAAGTGGCAAGCTAATATTTCTAAATTTGATTCGAATCAACTTGGTAAGGTACACGTGGATGCTCGTTCTCCCAAATTTAGAACGAACCGTTAAACATCCTCTGCTCGGTGGAATTCGCCCGAGCAAATAAATGGGAGACGCGAAATTACCGTCCTGTGTGGGAGACGCATTAATTGGCCTATTGTGCATCAGGGTTGGTTCGTAACTTCATCCAAGCACGCCTTATCCTCGGCCGAAGTGACATGTGCCGAATAATTCATAAACCATGGTCGGCAAAACACGCTCTCCTCACCTGAAAATAGCTCGCGCCCACTATTTCAAAACACACTCTCCTCGCCCGAAGCCGCTCGTGCCCACTATATTTCAAAACACGCCCTCCTCGCCCGAAATCGCTCCTGCCCACTATTTGGGGAGAAGTAAAGTTACTCGACTATCCCCGACCCTTAGTACACAGACCCAAGCCGAGGAGCCTAAAGGCAGGGGTAGAACTGTAACGCCCCCTCACATATCAGACAAATGCGTCTGTATCCCAATTCCCCCCCCATTCATACCTCGTGGGCATCAAATCACCTTCTCCCCGAAGCTCCCTTCTCCCGAGCCATGAAACCTCGCACCCTCCTCCATGGCACCCCCCACCGCACCAATTTCACAGCTGCCCTCCTCCCTAATGCCGGAGACGCTGTCCATTTGCCGTTGTGCACTGGGACGTGTGGCTCTTACTCCATGCTGCTAGAGCTGCCTCGACGACGGCCGCGTGAACCATACCGGAGCCGATTCACCCCCGCCGTTGTTCACGGCATCGAAGCGGCTCGAACTTCTGATCCGTCCAGAGTCCTGACGCTGCTTCCCCGTAGCCGTCGACCGTCACGACATCGTTGTTTCCCTGCCGCCGGTGGCCACCGCAACCACGCCGGCTCACCGACTCGGCAGCTGGACCTGCCTACTTCACCATGCCGCCAGATAGGTCGCACCCTCATCTCAAATCACTTTATTTAGGTGTGGGTTATGTCCGAATTTTTATTACGGGCCAATCGATTCCCAATGGAAGCAGCACCCCTCAAGGCGCAAGTGAGCTCCTAGGCTGCCGGTTGGCTGGGGTCTAACGTAGGGTGCTTGAGCCGCAAGTTCACCGCGTGATAGCGCTTAGATGGCTATCTTAGAGTTGCGTGGGTTCAGGGTACTCGCCGCCGGATCCGGATGACGGGAGTCTTTGTGGATTTGCCGGCGGCGCAACCACCGGCAGGTCTTGATTAGAGGCGGGGAGCGAGGTTTGGCCGGGGCCACCTGGGCCCGGCGGAGCAAGCTGCTCTGCCGTTGGTGGCTGCCTCTTCGGGGAAGATTCCTAACAGTGTCAGCCGGGAGGCACAAGACGGCCATCAAGCCATCCGGCGTAGATCGAACAGTACCAAAATAAATAAAATCGTGTGACCCCAATTTAGTCTCAGTCAACATACGTGTGACTACCACTACTAGGAAAAGGCCTACTAATGGCGCACCTAATTTGGCCATTAATGGCGCATTAGTGGTGCGCCATTAGTGCCACGCCATTAGTATATTTTACTAATGGCGCACCACTGGTGCGCCATTAGTATCTGTATACTAATGGCAGACCTCGAGATCGCCATTAGTATATACAATGATCGCCATTAGTATGCACTTCCCGAGGGGCCATGTATACCAGTGCTTTGGCATACTAATGGCGCACAACAACAAGATGCGCCATTAGTAACCCGGCATACTAATGGCGCATCGCTTAATGATGCGCCATTAGTATCCTTTGGCATACTAATGGCGCATCGTCATGTGATGCACCATTAGTATGAATATTAGGTTTTTTTAATTTTACATTTTTTGCACAGGTTACAAAATGTATAATTGGACAAAATATAGACAGCACACATCAACAACAGATTCATCAAATACAATAGAAGATTAGTCTCTGAATACAATTCATCATATTAGTCTCTGAATACAATTCATCATTTCGCGGCGACCCTCACGGTGACCCCATCCAGCGAGCCTGCCGAGGTGCCTGTTAACGGGCAGACCAACGGGGTTCTCAATACCTAGATAATTCGTGCAGTAGGAGATGCACTCTTCGGTCGTAAAGCCCTCGGCTATACTTCCCTCTCGACGTGACATGTTGCTAACGTATCCTTTGATGACACCATTCATCCTTTCGAACGGCATCATCTTTGCAGGAACGTCGGCCCGAGTTGGATGATATCCTCCACTATATGGACCAGCAGATGCACCATAACGTCCGAAGAATGCGGGCGGAAGTACATCTCAAGCTCGCATAGTATCACCACGATCTCTTCCTCGTAGCCTTCGAGTTGCCTCACGCCAATCGACTTCCGAGAGATGACGTCGAAAAAAGTTGCATAGGCCAAATAGCGTTTCACGGACGTGCGGCCCATGATCCCAATGGATTGCAACCGGAAGTATCTGCGTCATCAAGATGTGATGATCGTGAGACTTCATCCCATTGAACTTCGTCATTGGGTCTAGGTATCTGCTTATCTTCCCGCCAGAACCGTGAAGGAAGTTTTACTCCTAGGAGGCAGGTGAAAACTGCTCGATCTCCTCCTCGACTTAGAGTGAAGCACGGGAGGGTAGTCATTTCCGGTCTTCTTGGCCTTTTTGCCTTTGGCGACGACTTCATCGTGCTTCGCTTCATCATCATCATCATCATCATCATCATTAGCGTGAAGCTCCCGCACGATGCCCATTGATTTCAAGTGCGCCTTTGCTTTCGCCCATCTTTGGTCCTCTCTCGGCATGTTGAGCAGGTACCAAGCAGACTCTCGCACACGTTCTTCGTGATATGCATGACATCAAGGCTGTGAGGCACACGGTGGATCTTCTAGTATGGCAAGTCCCGTAAAATGCAGACCTCGCTTTCCATACCTTCAAAGAGCCGCTCTCGCGCCTTTCGCTTCTTTCCCAAGAAGCGGTGGGGCAGTCTTTCCAATTTTTCAACAGCTTGTCTATTTCCTCGCCGCCTCGTGACATCGAAGCGCTGGGTTCGGGTTTCACCATCGAACAGATCCTTGCGTTTCCTCCACGGGTCATCGCCGATGCAGCCACCTTCGATGTCCCATGAACACGGTTTTCAAGACCCGGATCTCTATCTAGCTGGCGATACATTGTGTCATCCATGCACCTTACGCATCCGTAAAATCCATGGACTACTCCGCCTTGCGAGATATCCATAATCGAGATAGTCGTGCACCGTAGTGAGCAGTGCGGCTCTCATAGGGAAATATTCTTTCTCTGCGGCGTCCCACGTATTGGCTGGCGTTTTCCACAGCGTGTCAAGCTCCTCTTTCAGCAGCCCCAGATACAGATTGATGTCGTTCCCTGGTTGTTTCGGTCCTTCAGTTAGCATACTCATGTGAATGTACTTCCTCTTCATGCACAACCAGGGGGGAAGGTTGTACATCCACAAAAACACAGGCCAGGTGCTATGTGTGCTTCTCTGGCTGCCAAACGGATTGACTCCATCGGTGCTCGCGCCCAGCACGATGTTCCTTGGATCATCCCCAAATTCTGGGTGTTCGAAGTTCAACGCTTGCCATCGCTCGCATCCTTAGGGTGACTCAGCATCTTGTCTTTTTATCTATCTCCGGATCATTTGCGTCATCTTCTCGCTTCTTCTCCTCCCTATCCACGTACAACGCAGGAGCTTTGCTACCTTAGGGTCCGCGAAATACCGCCGCAGACGAGGAGTGATCGGAAAGTACCACACCACTTTTCGAGGAGCTTTCTTCCTCTTCTTGTATCGAGTGACGCCAAGACACCGGACATATGGTAGACTCAGCGTGCTCGTCCCGATAAATGATGCAATTGTTCATGCACACATGGTATTTCACGCGGCGGTAAATCCAGAGGACACACGATTTTCTTCGCCTCCTCCAAACTGGTCGGGCACTTGTTCCCCTTGGGAAGACGTTCGTGCGAATGACATGTTCTCGCCGAAGCATGCGCCGGTCATTTTGTGTTTTACCTTCATCTCCGAGAGCCATGAGTGTTACTTTCAAAGCGGGTATCCTCGGCCTGCATCCTTCATACAATGGAGTAACCGCGTCTAACTCAAGTTGATCCATCTTGGCTTTCTCTCGGCGGCAGCTCTTGCGTTATCCGTCGGCTTGAGAAGCAGCTCTTGAATATGAGGGTCCTGCACCCAGCCCATCGATGGTCCAGCGTAAATGCGCTCCGCGGCATCATCATCTTCATGATCATGTTCGCCGTCTACTCCGGCATCTTCCTCATCATCATGTCCTGCATCTTCTACATGATGATCGTAAAGCATCACCGTCGTGATCATCTCACGGGATTCTTCGTCTTCTCGCCCGCCGAGCCGCGGTTGTTGTCTTTGCCCTTCCTCATTTCTTGCCCGCCCCCATGGACGACTTCGTAGTCATCTTCATCACCTTGCCACCGATAGCCATCCATGAAACCACGCAAGAGCAGGTGGTCCCAAGACCTGCTCGAATCCGGGTCCGCAATAAGGCTCTTCACTTGCACCTTCGACACGGACATCTTATCTCCGCCTCGTTCTTTTGAAGCATCTCGCCTTCATGGGACCTTAAAAACCTATTCACGATGCCTTCGGGTCATCCTGCGGACCATGGTCGTCATGGGGTAGAGCAAAACGATATTTTAGAACCAAGAAAAATTTGGCATGACTTTCCTAAAAATAGGACCAAAAAGAATGCATAATGCCAAAATTCTCGCCAAACGGAAATGAATCAACATTCCGCAAAATATTGGCAACTATCGCATTTCAAATCTTGGTACACCTCCAAACACAAACACATATGCAACACCACAAACATATGCAACACCACGAACATACATAGATCTAGCTAGGCCATAAAAAGTGCATGTGCACATTGTTGTAGGGAGAACAACATAAATATAGCTTCCCCTTACTTACCTATCAAAACAAGGTAATTTAACCACTTAATTTGAATGAATCTATGGTGGAAATGAGGTGAAAAGAGGAGGCACCGAGACAAGGAGGAGGTGGAGAGAATGAAGTGGGGAGAAAGTGAGTGTGGGTAGGAGAGGCTGTCCAAAATATCTTGTTGCTGCCCACTTTACTAATGGCGCACCAACTCCAAATGCGCCATTAGTAATTCAGTTACTAATGGCGCACCTTCCGGTGGTGCGCCATTAGTAGTTTTGTAAAAATATACTAATGGCGCCTTTGATAAAGGCGCCATTACTAGTTTAAACTAGTAATGGCGCATTTGGTGGAACAAAGGCGCCATTAGTAGTTTTGCAAAAAAGGAATAAAAAATATAATAAAAAACAACTTTAGTGGCGCACTTTCGACAGTGCGCCCTTACTAGTTGCAACTAGTAATGGCGCACTGAGCCTGGATGAGCCATTAGTATGTTTGGACATGCGCACTAGTTCAAAAAAAATTATTTTTTGATACTAATGGCGCACCTTGGGCCAGGTGCGCCATTAGTAGTTTCAACTCTAATGGCGTGTCGGAAGGTGGTGCGCCATTAGTATATACTAATGGCGCAGCGCTTGTGCAGTGCACCATTAGTGTCAATCCCATCTATAGCCCTTTTTCTAGTAGTGCACTCTCGTACCTTGTTGTTGATCTCTTAGTGTATTTCTTCAGATCAAAGAGATGTGTCGTTCTTAACATTATGCGTTATCTGCATCTTCAGCCACACCGTTTTTCGACTCACCACAGCTGCTCCAACAAGGGAAGCATACACGGAAGGGAGCTATAGTCCCCACTCAACAGTTCCTCGCATCGAATGCGCTGCGTTCGATATGGACATCCACAACAACTGCAGGGCCATCGACAAGTCAGCACATGATGCTCGCTCCTATGGATGGCGGCCAGTTAGGTTGTACCCTCATCTTACTTGTGTGCAACATTTATGGCTTTGTTATTCATCTAAGCATGGAAAATAGATTATCACATTTCACTGTATATTCATGTTGATCTCTTACGGGTCTTGTTCAGGAGTTAACGTTGTTCCATAGTTCAGCTAAGATACTTGTTCTTTAGGTAACGTTGTTCCATAGTTATCATCCATCGCCCAATGCTATCCCAATGTGCTGGTGATTATAGTATTATACCACTTCTAGTATTACCTATGTTGTTCTTTAATACTTTTGTGTTCCATCTAGTTAATCTCGAGTACAAACGATACATATTCTGTAGCTTTCATCTGTGTTCTCCCTTTAGTTTTTGAGACCTATTGCTGCTAGTTAACCCCAGTCCTACTATTTATGTCGTCACCTACAGGCACTCATTACATAAATCTAACTACTAGTTGTCTTCCATGCATGTCAGATATAATTGCACACACTGATATATCCACAAGAACCTCACGGAGCAATGTAAGGGCCAATAAACTTGATGTCAATGATACCCAATATGATGGAACATGTAAAGGCAGTTCTTCAAGACTTGCGTAAAGATGTTGAATCCTCTTCACCCCACAAGGTCCTTGCTCTAACTTGGCCCGTGATATGGGTGCAACATGCATATAATGTCCTGGAGTGTATGTACTCTGTTGCAATGCCATGTGCTTAGCTTGCTGATCATGCATGTAAATATGTCACGCCTTCCTGTTTTCAATACCTATTCCATTCATGATAACCTGTTTTCAAATTCAAGTACTGTCATTCTACTCTATCGCAATGCCATCTGCTTAATTTGGACATCATGCTTACGAATATCTTATGCATTGTTATTCATCAAGATCGCACTTCATCTGTCTACCATACCATTTTTTTTTACATTGAAGTGTTGTTCTAGTGCTTTGTTGCAATGCCATCTTAGTTTCCCAATCATACATGTGTATGCTGCCTTAGTTTTTTCTGCACGTATTCCGCTAGCATTCAGTTTTTCATTCAACTAGTGTTTTTTACTGTGTTGTCCTTTCGTATCCCTAGCTCTTACACCATACTCCCTCCGTCCGGATTACATGTTGCCAAAATGGATAAAAAAGGATGTATCTAGAACTGAAATACGCCTAGACCCATCCATTTTTTCCCGGATGGAGGAATACATGTCAATATGTCATGCCTTTCTATTCTTCAAGACTCTATTCCATCTCTCTCTCATCGTAGCATGTTTTATAATTGAAGCACCATTCTTCTATACAAGGCATGCAAGGGAAGACGACTCACGTTAGAATCAAGGGTTACAAACCAGGTCTTTGCAAAAGATCCAAACGCCAGGAGATAATAAACCAACTCCGGTTTTTATAGATATCGCTCCAAAGACAAGAAACCCAACTCCTACTGATAATAAGCCGATTCCAGTGGCCAAAGAACTAGTCCACTCCAGTCCAGCAAAAGTATGTCAACCCCATTCTAAGAAGCGTGTGCGTATCCTTGCATCATGAAATTTTATAGCATGCTGATCATATTTTCTACATGTTTCTTACCCATCTCTCTTTTAGAAAATAAGCTTAACAAATAGAAGAATTTCTCGTGACCGGTATCGTCTGTGAGGAAAGATTCTTGCAGAATTCTCTGTACTCCAATGCAGATGTAAGTACCTATTGTATATCACTATATTTTTACATCAGCATGTATTTTGTTAATCGGCGTGAATCCAACCTTTATCTGATCTAAATTTAGTTGTAGCAAAATGTATGATTAAAGGCCACAATGTTGATTTTTGTAAGGAAAACTGCCTAGTAGTTTTGCATCCTGAGCTGCATGAGTGTACTATCTCATATCATTGGGTTTGATTACTTTGGTTCTGCTGTGGGTTTTTAGTGTTTTTTTTACTGTGTTGTCCTGTTGTATCCCTAGCTCTTACATCATACTCCCTCCGTCCGGATTACATGTCGCAGAAATGCATAAAACTGGATGTATCCAGAACTGAAATACGCCTAGACCCATCCATTATTTTCTGGATGGAGGGAATACATGTCAATATATCATGCCTTTCTATTCTTCAGTGCCTATTCCATCTCTATTGTAGCACGTTTTATAATTGAAGCACCATTCTTCTATAGAAGGCATGCAGGGGGAAGACGGCTATGTTAGAATTTGAAGGGTTACAAACTAGGTCTTTGCAAAAGATCCAAATGCCAGGAGATAATAAACCAACTCCATTTTTCATAGATAACGCTCCAAAGACAGAGAGAAAACCCAACTCCCAATCGATAATAAGCAGATTCCGGTGGCCAAAGAACTAGTCCGCTCGATCCGGCAAAAGAATGTCAACTCCATTCTAAGAAGCGTGTGCATATCCTCGCATCATGAAATTTTATAGCATTCTGATCATATTTTCTACATGTTTCTTACCCATCTCTCTTTTAGAAAATAAGGTTAAATCATAGAAGATTTTCTTCATTGGGATTGCATTCGAGGAAAATATCTTGCGGGAATTCTCTGTGCTCCAATGCTGATGTAAGTACCTGTTGTATATCACTATATTTTTACATCAGCATGTATTTTGTTAATCAGCGTGAATCCAACCTTTGTCTGATCTAAAATTTGTTGTAGAAAAATGTTAAAGGCACCAATGTTGATTTTTGTAAAGAAAACTGCCTGGTAGTTTTGCAAACTGAGCTGCATGAGTGTATTATCTCATATCATGCACATTACTGAATTGTAGTGTTGCTCTGCTTGCCCATTCATTCATTGTGTCAATGTTGGTTTCGTGTTACCTTACCTGGCCGATGATAGTTGTGCCATATTGTGTTAATTTGGTGTTGGCTAGTTGCCCAAATTTTCGTTGTGCCAATGTTGCTTTCATATTATCTGACTTGGCCAATGATAGCAATGCTAGTGTCTTAATTTGGTGCAGGCTGCTGAAGATAAGAAGACAAACTCTGAAAATGGCAACACCATTGTTTCTTTCCAATAAATCTAGGCCAGATAATATGCCAATAACTCATGATTAATCTGTTTGGTTCCCCTCCTAATTTATGTTATGATGCAGTGGTCGAGACACTCTCCACTATCAATAATACAAGCCTGCCAAAATCGCCATCTGAATCTGTTAACTATAAATGCATCTCGAATGCAACGGAAAAAATGGATGTTTGTGAACCAATTAATGGCTGAAGGAATGATGGAAATGGTGCAGGAATCAGAGGTGCAGAGTCGTGCGACACAACAACTGATCTATGTTTTCAAAGATAGTGTAGCAAAGCAGCAAGAACTAGCCCACATGCTTATGGGCATCATTAGTGCTGAGGCTGCAGATTGTGACGTTGTAGATCGTTAGGTTCTGTTCATTTATTTGCACTGGCATCAATCTTTGATTGCCTAGTGGATGTAATTTCCTGTAATATATCCTGGATGTCCAACATTTTTTCCTGTATGTCGTACCTTTGCTTGATCGATTTTGGTCCTACGCATAATTGCTCGTCGTAATGGCCTCAAAGTATCGAATTTGGCCTAAAGACATGTACGAACTTTAGTGGGCCCATTAAGTTAATGGGTCGTTACCAGGCCGAAAGTTAATGGTCAGCCCTCTTAACTCCCTGGTCGTTAACAGGCCGACATCGAAGCGGGCAACAGGTGGGCCCAATTGATTTCACGGGCCGTTAATAGGTCGTTACTAAGTTCGGGCTACATATGGCCCAACTATACTGTGGGCCTTTAGTAGGCCGAAAGAGACAGCGGGCTTTGTACTGGACCATGTAGACACTAGTAGAAAAAGGGTCAAATGTGAGACACATTAGTCCCGGTTTGTAACAGAACCGGCACTAATGTGTCCATTAGTGCCGGTTCCAACGGCTAGGAGGGAGGAGCTCTTTAGTACCGGTTCGTGGCGAACCTTTAGCACCGGTTCGTGCCATGAACCGGTACTAAAGATAGTGGTGGCAGGATGTTGTCGAGTGGGGCCCTTCAGCATTTTAGTACCGGTTCGTGGCACGAACCGGTACTAAAGGTCGTCCTATATAAACCCTTCGTTCACCCGCACTCTGTTCTTCCCCCTTGCCCCTCTCCCTCTCCGATGTTCTTCCCTTCTTCCTCTCGAGTTCATCACAAAATTTGGCCCAAATTTGTCAAGATTTGCCGGCCCCCATCCATTCAAATGATCACCAAGGTTAGCAACTTTGTCCTTTCATCTCTCATTGCTAGATTAGCTCTTGCATTGGTTTATATAGTGATTAATTGTGGGTTTTAGTAATTTGGGAGGAATTATATGTGGTAGTATTTGATTTACATGCAATTTGAGGTCAAAATAACACTTAGTTTGCATATGTAGGTGTGTTTTACTTAGTGCCTTCTAAATCTCCGACCTAACCACTGCCGATCGCCCCGCACCGTGGTCAGCTGGCACCACCTTGTGGTGAGCCTCTTGTTCATGAAATTTTATATAAAAAATGATTTTTATGTGATTTGGATATATAGTTACTCGTGAGAATTATCTTACCCAGACGTTGTTTGTTATACATAGTGCCATGGTTTTGATATCCGTCCCTCGGCCCTCGTCCTTGTTATGATTCGGATGTGGTATATTCTCTTTTAAAACTATTTGTTGCATTTTGTGTTTATGACAAATTATGCCCATCAAGTTGACATAGATATTTTTATCTAGGAGGTATGTGAATCGGAAATTCCAACCGACCCTATTGTCGAGAGGTTAAATTTAGTTGAAAGAGAAAACGAGTACTTGAAAGAAAAATTGAAAAGAATTGAGGGAAGAAGATGGAATTGAGTTGCATGTTGCCGATGTCGTCGATGATCACAAGATCAAGATGGAGAAAATGCGCTTGAAGATTAGAAAGATTAGAAAATACGCCATCGATAGTGAGGCTTAGTATCATTATGCTGTTGGATCAATTGTTACCTTAGTTGCGATCTTGATCGCATTTGTTGTTGCATTTAAATGCTTTAGCTAGAGAGTTATTTGTTTGTTGCATTTAAGTGTTGTATGAACTTTATGTATGAACTTGTATTAATTTGGTCTATTCGGTGTTGTGTAATGAAGATGAGCCGCAATGGATGTACGATGACCGATGCTCTCCCCAGTTTGTTGAGGGCGTGCATACTTTTCTCGCTTATGGCTTGAGGCAAACAAGCGGGCGGATGGTTTTACGCCTTGTCCATGTGCTGGTTGTAAGAATGGTCGCAATTACTCTCGTCAAGAACCATTCACGCCCAATTGCTTTGAGTCCGGTTTCATGCCCCACTATAATGTTTGGACCAAGCACGGAGAAAGAGGGGTTATGATGGAAGACAATGAAGAAGAAGAGGACGACGACAGCTATCCCGGCCATGGGTTCCTTGAATACGATGATACAACAATGGGGGAAGAAGCTGAGCGTAATGCGGAAGAAGCTGAGCCGACAATGCGGGAAGAAGCTGAAGAAGAGGCATCAGATGAGCCTGTTGATGATCTAGGTCGGGCCATTGCCGATGCAAAGAGAAAATGCGCAAGTGATTTGGAGAAGAAGAAGTTGCAGCGCATGTTAGAGGATCACAAAAAATTCTTGTACCCGAATTGCGTAGGTGACAAGAAAAAGCTGGGCACCACACTGGAATTGCTGCAATGGAAGGCAGAGAATGGTGTATCGACAAGGGATTTGGAAAGTTGCTGGTAATGATAAAGGATATGCTTCCAAAGGACAACGAATTGCCCGAGTACGTCTGAAGCAAAGAAGGCTGTCGCCCTCTAGGGTTAGAGGTGCGTAAGATACATGCATGCCCTAATGATTGCATCCTCTACCGCGGTGAGTACGAGGATTTGAACGCTTGCCCGGTATGTGGTGCATTATGCTATAAGATCAGCGCGATGACCACTGGTGATGTCCAGATGCAGCGCCCAGTGAAGAAGATTCCTGCCAAGGTGATGTGGTATTCTCCTATAATACCACGGTTGAAACGCTTTGTTCCAAAACAAAGAGCATGCCAAGGCGATGCGATGGCACGTAAAAGACCGTAAGAAAGACGGAAAGTTGAGAGTACCACCGACGGTCGCAGTGGAGAAAAATCGAAAGAAAGTACGGGAAGGAGTTTGCAGATGACGCAAGGAGCGTATGGTTTGGTCTAAGCACAGATGGCATTAATCCTTTTGATGAGCAGAGCAGCAACCATAGCACCTAGCCTGTGACTCTATGTTTGTGTAACCTTCCTCCTTGGTTATGCATGAAGCGGAAGTTCATTATGATGCCAGTGCTCATCCAAGGCCCTAAGCAAACCGGCAACGACATTGATGTGTACCTAAGGCCATTAGTTGAAGAACTCTTACAACTATGGAATGGAACAGTGTACGTCGTGGGATGAGCACATGGGGAAGAATTTGACCTAAAGGCGTTGTTGTTCATGACCATCAATGATTGGCTCGCTCTCAAGTAACCTTTCGTGAGGACAAACAAGGGATACCGCGGATGCACGCACTGTTTGGATGATACCGACAGTATATATTTGAATAGTTGTAAGAAGAATGTGTACTGGGACATCGCCGATTTCTTCCGAGCAGGCATCCCGTAAGAAAGAAAGGCAAGCATTTCAAAGGTGAGGCGGATCACCGGACGAAGCCTCGCCACCGTCTTCGGTGCTGATGTACATGATATGGTCAAGGATTTGAAGGTGATATTTGGAAAGGGTCTGGCGGACAACCTGTTCGAAGGACGCCGACGGACGCGCACCCATGTGGAAAAAGAAATCTATATTTTGGGACCTGCCATATTGGAAAGACCTAGAGGTCCGCTCCGCAATCGACGTGATGCACGTGACGAAGAATCTTATGCGTGACCCTGCTTGGCTTCTTGGGCGTGTATGGGAAGACAAAAGATACACACGAGGCACGGGAGGACCAGCAACGTATGCACGGAGAAGACGGCATACATCGAGGTCATGCAAGCTACACTCTTACCAAAGAAGAGAAGGAAATCTTCTTTGAATGCCCGCTTTCGATATTAAGGTACCGTCGGCTTCTCGTCGAATATAAAGGGAATAATAAACATGGCAGAGAAAAGTTCCGAGAACCTAAAGTCTCATGACTACCAGGTGATTATGACGCAATCGCTTCGGGTTGCATTGAGGCTGCTATCGGAAAACGCTCGATTAGCCATTGTGAAGCTATGTGCATTTCTCAATGCAATCTCTCAAGGTAATCGATCCAGAAATCATACCAAGGTTCTGAGAATGATTTGGTGCAATGTCTTGTCAGTTTCTGAGTTGGTGTTCCCACCATCCTTCTTCAACATCGTGACGCACGTCCTAGTTCACCTATCTTGAAGAGATTAACGTTTTGGGTCTGTATTTCTACACAATATGTTCCCTTTGAGAGCTTCATGGGAGTCTTAAAGAAATATGTTCATAACCGTGCTAGGCGAAGGAAGCATCTCCAAGGGCCATCAAAATGAGGAGGTCATTGAGTTTTGTATTGACTTTATTCCCGACCTTAAGCCGATTGGTGTTCTGAATCGCGGCATAAGGGCAGACCGGATGGAAAAAGGCACGATAGGAGGCGAACAAATAATATGTATGGACGGACATTCTCTCACCGAAGCACACTCACAGTTCTACAGAATTCCGCCTTGGTGGGTCCGTATATGGATGAACACAAGAATTTGCTACGCTCCAAACACCGGGAGCGGTCCGATGGTGGATTACACGTGAACAAACCAGGAGTTTGGCCAGCTGGTTGCGGAACACGTACCATGCATGACACCTCTATTGAAGATGACCAGTACTTGCTGTCCCGGTTACCATCTTGAATATAATGACTTTCAAAGGGTACGAGATAAATGGTAATACATTTTACACGATCTCCCAAGATAAGAAGAGTACCAACCAAAAGCAGTGGTGTCCGCTTTGGATACGTAAAACCAAGACGGAAAGGAAACATATTATGGTTATATACAGGACATATGGGAACTTGACTATCGGCGTGGTTTAAAGGTCCCTTTGTTTCGGTGCAAATGGGTCAATATGACACGAGGCGGGGTAACGGAAGACTCGCGATGACGGAATGACAACGGTGGATCTCAACAATCTTTATGTATGCAGCATCGAACCATTCGTCCTAGCCAATGATGTGGCACAGGTTTTCTATGTGAAGGACATGTCTACCAAGCCAAGAAAAAGAAAAGATAAGGAAGTGAATGCATCATACGATGAGCCAAAGCGGCACATAGTTCTTTCTGGGAAGAGAAACATCGTAGGAGTGGATGACAAGACAGACAAGTCAGAAGATTATGAAAAGTTTGATGAAATTGCTCCATTCACAGTGAATATTGACCCGAGCATCCCGTTAAATGATGAAGATTTTCCATGGTTACGAGCGCAAAGGGACACACGCGAAGAAAAAGTTTCACACCCAAAGATCTGGGATGTGATCGGCTTCACTATCATCACTTTCTTACATGTTTCACACCCGAGGGGAATCTCTGTAATAGTTAGGGTAGTTTTGTGTTTTGGCATTTGAAGCGAAGAAATTTTATGTGCAAACAAATTCTTTCATGCCTTCACTGATTTTTAAAGTTAAGTTATTCACAAACTAGTGATTCACACTAATTTCAAATAATTCAAAATTTAAACTATTCAAATTTGAAAACTACGGGCACTAACAGAAAGTTTGTAATTTTTTGTACCTAAAGCAAAAATATTCACAAAGAAACTCTAAATACACAAAAAAACACAAAAATAAATAAAGCAAAAATAAATAAAAAAAGCCCGCCTACTAGGCCAGAGCGGCTGCATCACGACTAGAAACCCAACCTGTTGTTGGGCCAGGATGCAGCCCAAAAGGCAGAAATGGGCCTGAGCAACAGAAGAACACGTGGCCCAGTGGGCCTACTTTGGAGAGGAGCTCGAGAGAGCGACCGCGCGAGGTTTATAAACCCGGTCATGGTGGCCCCTCGGCTAGCGAGGTGGGACTAAACATGCCACGATCGCACTGCTGGCCAATAAGACACCCCTTTAGTACCGGTCGTGGCACAACCCGGTACTAATGGGGGGGCCTTTCGTACCGTTTTGTGCCACCACCCGGTACTAAAGGGGGTCGCTTCCCGCCGCTTGGGCTGGCCAAAACTGGCCTTTAGTACCGGTTGGTGGCACAAACCGGTACTAAAGGCCAGCAACACTTACGAAAATTTCAGTTTCTCATCTGGCTTCTTCTCCTCTGTCGCCCGTCCCGTTATCGCCGCCCGTCCGCCGCCCGTCCCGTCGTTGCCGCCCGTCGTCCCGTCCCGTCGTCCCGTCGTCACCGCCGCCCGTCCCGGCCGTCCTGCGCCGTCCCGTCATCGGCGCCGCCTGTCACGTCCCGTCGTCGTCCGCCGCTTGACCCGCCGTCCGCCCCTGTCCCGTGGTCGCCGCCCGTCCCTGTCCCGTCGTCGTCATCCCCATCGCCGCTTGCCGCCGACCCGCCGCTGCCGAAGGCCCCTGCCACGCCTTGCCCCCGTCGTCCCTCGCCTCGCGGTGAGCGCACACACACACACACACGCACACACATACATTTTTGTTTTTAGTTATACAAATAGTTAGAAATGTTAGAATAGTTAGAAATGTTAGAATTGTTAGAATATTTAGAAATGTTAGAATTGTTAGAATAGTTAGAAATGTTAGAATTGTTAGAATAGTTAGAAATGTTAGAGTTGTTAGAAATTTTTCTGTTTTTAGTTATAGAAATAGTTATAAAAATGTTAGTTATATATATAGAAATGTTATATATTTTTCTGTTTTTTAGTTATAGAAATATTAGAAATGTTATAGAAATGTTAGTTACATATAGCATTAAAAAATGTTACTTTTTGCGGGCATATAGCTAGTATTTGTTCTCGACGATGCCCGACCTGCATCTCGCCGTCGACACGTCATGACGGACGTCCGGCTGACCCATATGCGGGACTGGGCTCCGCTGGCTGGCACTGGGAGGTGCTGCTCGGAGGGGCGCTGGCCGCTTGATGAGGAACCCGGCCCCGGGTCCCGTCGTCGACCCTGATCTCGTTTGGTGGCGTTCGCGTGGGCGATTTGGTAGCGGAGGGAGCCCAGCCCGGAGGTGGTGCGTCGCCCGTGTCGGGGAGGAGGACGAGCACGTCCATCGCTACATGTGGATTTGCGTCGAGAGGGCGGCAGGTTCTCCAATACACAGCAGTTTCTTGAGGATCTCACTTCAGCTATGATCCTGTGAGGGTTCCTTCTCTTTGGGTGTCCACCGCTTGGCGCCCGCGCAGAACCATGAAAGTGTCGTAGATTCTTCTATAGTATTCGATCTTTATTAGCTACCTAGCCAAAGTGATGTATTCGAGATCATATCTATTATTCGAGACAATGTATTCTAGATTATATCTATTATTCGAGGCGATGTTTTCGAGATTATATCTATTATTCGAGGCGATGTATTGAGATTATATCTATTATTCGAGACGATGTATTGAGATTATATCTATTATTCGAGGCGATGTTTTGAGATTATATCTATTATTCGAGACGATGTATTGAGATTATATCTATTATTATTCGAGACGATGAATTTGAATACTAAATTGTTTTATATTTCTTTTGGATTAGTTAAATAAAAGCTATGGCGGACAATACCGGCAGAGAGGGAGAACAGGCCATGTTTGATATGATACGCCATCCTCACAGGCCAGATGATGATCAGAATGAAGAAGATTATGGCGGCTCGAATTTCTAAACAACACGGAGAGGGTGATATGATATTCGATCGCGACGACCGAATTGATGAAGTCATGAACTATGATTATGATGATGACGAAGAAAATGTTGATCTTGAAACAACAAAAGACCGGCGAGGTATATATATTTATATAAGCGAGGCATCTGGTGATCATCACATGTTTTAAATGACTTGAAGATATATTAACGAATCGATCTTTGTTCTTTCAGCCATCCGGATCGAGCAAATCTTGTGCAAAAGGACAAAAGCGAGGCCCGAACAAAAAGTTGAAGGAGGGCGTAAAGTACAATATCGAGGCAATCAGACCTAATGGCGAACCATTAAGCGCCTAAGAAGATTGCGGACAAGTTAGATTCGTTCGGTCTTGGAGTTGTTGTGAAGGACCAACTCCCGATCTCCCTTCAAGAATGGAGAGAGCCAGCAAAAGACGAAAGACAAAAAGACAAAAATGACGCTGCTGCACGTCCAGATGTTACTTTTGTCGACAAAAGACAAAAATATCTGCTTTGGGATACTCTCATGGAACATTTCACCCTACGGATCATTTCACGAAGCAGATGTGCAGAAAGTCAGGGAAGCTGCTGTTATGATGATGGCGGTTGCATTCAAGAACGACCAGAATGGTGAATGGGACAAGTACGTCAAGGGAGGAAGGAAGACTCCAGATTCGAGGGAACACTAGAGAACCAACGTGCTCATTGGGACGATTTCGTGAAATTCAAGGATTCGGAATTAGCTAAGGAACGGTCGATAATAAACAAGAAGAATGCGAAAAAAGGATAAGTTCCATAAGCTAGGGCCAGGTGGCTATGCGTGGCAATGCCTAAGTGGGATAAGTCCGAGAAAGAGATGGAGGATGCAGGTGCCACTCCGGTTACTAAGAGCTGGTCCCCAGTGCAGGACTTGGTTCTATGCGCATGGGGGAGTTGGACCAAGCGAGGCAATGTTTCGACGAGGGCAAGTCTCAAGGGAGCCGACGATGCGATACTTGTTGCAATAGAAGAGGCACGATCGTGGGTGTTCCAGCCCAACAGAGAGAACGACGAGCTTACGCTGCGTGCCCCGGGAAATCCTGAACACCGGGAAGAACACGAGGCAAGGGCGCTATTCCGTTGTATGAGGGGTTTTCAGACTGGAACACCGCCTACAGAACCCGTGCGAGAAAGAAAATTGCGGAGGAGAAGAAGAGGAAGATGGAGGAGGAGCAGAGGAAGCGGGACTATGAACGCCTTCAAGGCCTAGAAGCAAGTCAAGCGGAATTGGCAGTCAAATTCCAGCGGCAGCAGGAGCAGATCGACTCACATACCCACCAAAGGGCGTCTCAGCATTGCAGTGACTAGCGAATGATCCAGCATTGGATAGCACCGCCCCATCCACGCCGAGAAGCAGCGTGGGTTCCGCCAGACTGACGCAATGCTGGATAGATACCCCGTGGATGACATCATGGAGAACACTAACTGCGAGATACACGTCAAAATGAAGAACATATCCATGAAGGTGGCGGACGCTGTTGCTTTTACAAATCCCCCCGAGGCAACCTTCCATTGCAACCCGATTCCAGCAGGCTATGCTCGTGTCTTGGTTGATGAGGTGGTGGACCCATATTCGGAGCTACAGCTTGACATTCCTGGAGGTGACGACGAGCACTTTCTCGGAGAGGCCAAAGATCGTATCATCCTATGGAAAAAGGATTGCATCATCTTTCAAAGGCCACCGACACGCGTCGGCCACCGACTCCTCGTCGAAGTCTGCCACCGAGTCGGCCAGACTCCGCCTCCCGCAAGTCCACCAAGTCCGGCAAACTGTCAGCCACTCCTCCTCCAAGTCCGCAAAGTGTCGTGCCACCTCCTCCTCCAAGTCCGGCACAGACGTCGACGCCCTCCTCCTCCAAGTCCGGCACAACCTCAGGCCACTCCTCCTCCATGTCCGGAACAACCTCAGGCCACTCCTCCTCCAAGTCCAGCACGACTTGAGCCACTCCTCCTCGTCCAACTCAGCCCCTGCCAGCCGTCTCCACCGCCTAAGCAATCGCAGAAGAGACACCCCGCAGCTATGGTGCGTGGCAGTGCAATCCGAGGTAGTACAGGAAATGCAGTGAAGGCAAGCGATATAAATATGGTCCAAGCCTCACGCCTCTTCCGCAGAGGCCTTATGACAAGTCCGAGGAGGAAAACGCAGGCATATCGAAGGCCGAGGTGGGAAGCCCATTTGCAATCAGAAACCGCCACCGCCGCCAAGGAGAGATAGTGCACGAGGAAGCGATTGACCTCTTCATTCGCATGGCTCAACCACCAGCTCCCAAGCACTGTTGACACAGACTATGAGCGCCACATCAGGAAGTTAAATCGAGCACGCCTACGAAGGAGGCGAGCTGGGATCGAGCAAACAACAAGCAGCTGTCAAAAAATGCGGGAAAACCATTCCCCAGGTGGGAGAACAGGCGGCATAATCGATCCCCTCGCTTGTTGTGCCAACAACACGTGACAGTACGCGCGCCCAATATTATTGTGGGCAAACAGTTTACGTTCCCGAGGTGGGCAATGTGGTAATAACCAAGGACCATATAATGCAGGCTGAAGTTCTCAATATCACTGTTGGACAACTCCTCGAGATCGAGCCCATGCCTGTGCTTAGAGAGGATGAAATAAAACGAAAATATGTCCGGGGCCAACCTTTGGTCAAGCGGACATAAGGTCAAGAACCTCCCAACGAGAATGTATGAATTGCATCAATGGTACATGAACATTACCAAGATTTCCAATCGATTGTCCCTCATGGTGAATGTCAAGGAGGAGCATTACTTCCATGTGAAAGCTCTGTCCGTTGAGTATTCTGAACTGTTTCGAGTTATACAATCAAGACGCACTCGACAAATCTATAAATGGGTTGCTGTTATGCGTAAGTGATTTCTAGCTGTAGTGATCCTTTTGATCAATCATTACCTGTAATTATCCTCACTATATTCTTTTCTGTGGTATATTATGCAGGATGAAGATGTATGAAAGGAGAAAAGGTGGACGCTTTGGCATTGGGTTCATTGACCCAAACACCGTAAATGAATACACATGGCTAATAAATCCACATAATCAAAAGGCCGTAGAGGACAACATGCTAGAGTTCTTGAAGCGCCTCAAATACAATGAAGATATACTACTTCCTTACAACTTCCAGTGAGTCACACTGTCTTGTACTACAAATTCTCTGTTTTTGCCTACTAGCTAGCTACATGTTTTGCTTACATATTCCCGCTTAATAAAGACATGCAAACGTGTGTGCATGCAGATTTCACTTTGGGTCTTGTGTATCATTAAAGTTGACGCTGGAGCAGTTGAAATCTGGACTCACTACTCAACGAAAAAACTGACTATAACATCTTGTTTGGGATAGTCAACAGGTAATTTCAATCATTATTAACTATATATCTCGGCCTATTTAGTTCGTCATTTCGTGATATGAACTATTTAATAACCCCTTTATTCATTTTCTTTGTCGGCGGGCAGGGCTTGTGCAAGGTTCATCGGCGTCACCAAGGCGAATGGAAAAAAAGCTTAAATGGTTTCACCCAAGGTAAGTAATTAAGTAGTACTAGCTAGCTAGCTAGCTGCCATCTCTTTAATTATCATGCTTGATTTAATTATTATCGATCTGATCAAATTCCATTCTCGTAAAGGCCACAGAAGCTGAAGCGAGGGACTGATCTGTGTGCATTCTGCGTTTGCGAGAACATTCGCATGATGGCGTCCGAAAAGGAGCAGATCTCAAAGAAAGGAATGGGTACGCTGTCGTAACACTATTCACAATTTTTACACCATTATCGTATATCTAGTCACACAACTAATACACATGCATATTGATCTCCTTCTTAACAGTTCAAAGAGGTGCGGAGAAGCTCCTAGAAGCGGAGCGCCGTAGAAGCACTTCAAGAGGAAATAAGCGGGATTTTTGCTTGACCAGGTCATAAATCCAAGGGAGAATACTATTACCCGCTACTTCCCCCCATGAAAACCACTTCCAATTGTCATCATGCTCGAAGGCACCAATTAGGCAAATGCCACTGGCTCCGGAGGCAACATGCATATATGTAGGAGAAATTGTATATAGCTATACATGTGTATATGTGTGAATTAATTAATATGGTGGTTTGTGAGACATTGATGATATATATATGCATGATGATTGGTTCTACTAGAAATTTTATATATATATATATATATATATATATATATATATATATATATATATATATATATGCATAACGTGTACAATGTATAGTATCGTAAAATACCAGAAGCGAAAAAGAATTAAAATGGAAACACAAAATTAAATGAAAAAGAAATCATAAAAAGAAAAACCTCAAAAACCTTATAGTACCGGATGGTCTTACCAACCGGTACTAAAGGGCTCCAGGCCCCCGGAGCTGGCTCGTGCCACATGGTTGCCCTTTAGCACCGGTTCGTGCTGGATCGGTACTAAAGGGGGGGGGGGCCTTTAGTGCCCACACTTTAGTGCCGGTTATGGAACCGGCACTAAAGGGCCTTACGAACCAGTGCTATTGCCCGGTTCTGCACTAGTGAGAGCATGGGCCGCTAAGAGGCCGAAAGTCAGGTCGTATTGTAAATGGCCCAACTGTGTTGTGGGCCTTTAGCAGGCCGAAAGAGAAACCAGGCTGGTATTGGACCATGAAGGGCATGGGCCGTTAAAAGGCCAAAACTCAGGTCCGACTACAAATGGCCCAACTCATTTATGGTCCGTTAACAGGCTGAAAGGCACACAGGGCCGTGAATTGGCCCAACACTTAAATGGTCGCTAAAAGGCCGAAACACAGGTCCGACTACAAATGGCCCAACTGATTTATGGGCCGTCAACAGGCTGGAAGACACACCGGGCCGGTAATTAGCCCAATATTTAAATGGGTCGCTAAAAGGCTGAAAGATGTACATCGTGAAAATTGGACCATCGAATGAATGGGCCGTTAACAGGCCGAAATCTCATCGGGCCGATATTGAGCCCAAATATATAGCGGGCTATTAACGGGCTCGAACTGACGATTGGCTGCAATGGTGTCAAATCTTAACGGGCCGTTAACGGCCGAATTGGCACATCTCGTATGGGCCGGGCTTAAATGGACCTGACACAAGTAGGCCTTATATGGGCCGCCTGCTATTTCTTCTTGGGCCGCCTTTTTCACCGGAATGGGCCCTTTGTTGGGCCGTGCCACGTCATCGAAGCCTATCATAGGCGCCTCCTGTCCAATGAGTGGATGATATCTGTCCCAACGGTGATGCAACATGTGTTTCCTCCTGCCAATGATGATTTTACACGTAGGAAATCCCCATTGGTCTAGGCTGTTAACGGGTTATCGGATCCAAAACCGGACCCGATAGCTTAAGGGCGTTCCGTTACGGTTGATGCCACGTGTCGGTCACCCTTGACGAAAGCACTTCTGTGACGCCTTGTGATTTATCGTCATGGAAGTGGACACTTCGATGATAATTTTGGTAATGTCATGGAACACTTCTACGACAAAGACAGTATGACTATCTTGATTCTGTCATAAATTTGTCATGGATGTACATGCATGACAGAAAACGTGACCTACTATGACAAACACGTATCATCACGGAAGTGTCTTTTTTATGTAGTGCAGCGAGCTGTCGGAGTTTTCCAGGCGCTTTCCATTGCACAGTACTTCTGTACTATGGTTGCCAAGTCAGCGAAGTGTACTACGTGACGACGGTTGATGGCGTTGAGGATTCCTTCATCCGTGCAATTATTGCAGAATACTGAAATCGCGTCCTCGTCACGGCAATCTTTAATCTTGTCTTTGACAAGGAGGAATCTGGCCCAAAAGTGATGGACTGTTTCCTGAGACTGTTGTCGTACGTACATGAGGTCGCATATATCCGAAGGGATGGAATTGCTTGGCAAATATTGCTTGTGGTGGGCGGGTGGCATTAAATCTGGACCCTGACCCAATTTGGAGTCCAGAGATTGAAAAACTTCCGAGCTTATTAGTTCGGACTCCAGGATGTTAAATGATTTTCCAGGCTCTACGCCCGGTTCTAGGTTCGGGGGACCGGGAGTGTCGTCCCGCAGACAGGTATCCGGCTCTTCAAGCTCGGCAATCCGAACATAACTCGTCTTCAACATAGGGGAAGAGTTGTTGTTTTCTCTCTGATCGGGTTTAAGCCCAATCTGATTATAGTTTGTAGCGACCCCCATGGTGGCGATGCGATCCTGGAGTTCGTTTAAAGACGACAACTCCGCCGGATCCATCCGTTTGGAGTATTCGGAGTCAACACGGAGACGATTTTTGATGACCTGAGAAGTCATCATCGGCTTGACAACCGAACGGGCGGTCATGGTAAAGCCGCCCAGCCGGATGGTTTGGCCTGAGGCCAGGGCTCTTCTGGAGGTGATACTGTCCTTGATAACAAGGCGAGCCATCAATCCTGTCTTTGACGTCACAGCGGAACTCTCAATGAAAGCACCAATGTCGGTGTCAAAACCGGCGGATCTCGGGTAGGGGGTCCCGAACTGTGCGTCTAAAGTCGATGGTAACAGGAGACAGGGGACACGATGTTTACCCAGGTTCGGGCCCTCTTGATGGAGGTAATACCCTACTTCCTGCTTGATTGATCTTGATGAATATGAGGATTACAAGAGTTGATCTACCATGAGATCGTAATGGCTAAACCCTAGATGTCTAGCCTGTATGATTGTGATTCTCCTCTACGGACTAAACCCTCCAGTTTATATAGACACCGGAGGGGCCTAGGGTTTGTACAGAGTAGGTTTACGAAGGAAGGAATCTTCATATCCGAACGCCAAGTTTGCCATCCACACAAAGGAGAGTCCCATCCGGACACAGGAGGAAGTCCTCTGTCTTGTATCTTCACGGCCCATCAGTCCGGCCCACATCACATAGGCTGGACACCCGAGGGCCTCTTAATCCAGGACCCCCTCAGTCGCGCCGAGTGAACTACGCCGTACGTCTTCAGGTAGATGACGTGATCGACTGCTTTGCAGGGTCCAGATCTCACGGGATTCAAAATTTCGAGGAAGCGCGCGAGACGGGGTGCGGCGCGGTTTGCGGAGCAGACAGATAGGGACCCCTCGATCCTCACGTCACCTTTTTTGCCACGTATCGAGCCTGTGACTGTTACGGGATGCGCCAGGATTGCATGGGTCCACAAGTCAGCCACTCGGAAATGTGGCCATAAAATGTGTTGTCGCCGAGACGTGGTACTGTGCTCTGCATTCACCCCCTTTATCTCTGCTTCTCCGCACCATCTTCCCCAACGCTACATTCCGCTGCGCCTTCCTCTCGAGCTCCGTAGCTATGGCGAAGGACAATAACGCGGCTCTAGAGCATGCGAAGAAGGCGACGGCGAAGGGCAATAAGGCGGCGAAGGGGTCGATGTCGCGGTCCAGTCTGCTTCCTGGTTGGATCCAGGGGAATTGGATCCGCTCCACAGTCGTGGAGGAAGATATGGAGAACCTCGCCTCCGACGGCCTGGTTGCGCATGGGTCTTGGAGGTTGCCAGAAGGGGAGATCGAGCCCCAGCCACACGAGGGTGAGCGTGTTCTCCTCACCACCCACGTCGACCGAGGTTTCTCTTTGCCTCCTCATCCATTCTTTCGAGGATTTTTTAACCTCTTCGGTGCCTAGACCCACCATTTCCCCCAAACACCATCACTTATCTTGCTGCGTTCATTTTGATGTGTGAAAACTTCTTGGGATGCCACCCACACTGGGGTCTGTTTAAGCACATTTTCACTTGCCGATGTCAGATGGTGAAGAAAGCAAACTCGACTGAAGAGAACTCGCATGTGGTCCAGATGTGCAGGGGGTTAGGGATCCAGATGAGAGGTAGGAGCACTTTCCCCCCATGACTTTTCTTGAGTCAGTTAGGGGATGGCAGTCGACTTGGTTTTACTGAAAAGACGTTCTGACTCTGGGTCAGCCGACTGGCCTTCCCCCTTTTACTCTTGAGAGGCTCCATACTCCTTGTTCAGTGACAGTAGAGGAGGGGGAGAAGGGCGAGGTATAAATTTTGGTCGACGCGGTCGTTGCGTTGGTCAAGGGTGGAGTGACTAGCATGGATCTATTAGAGGTGTTCCTGTGTCGACGCATCCAACCTCTCCAAGCTTGTGACCACCCAATGTGGATGTATTCGGGCCCAGAAGACACCGCTCGGGTCCACCCGAAGGAGGTCGCCGAGGAGATGGTGGCTCAATGGCTCCGAAGCATCACCGGCAACAAGGACAACCCCTGCGGAGCCAGTAGGATCTTGCCATTCGACGCCAATAACGCTCCAGGAGAGGTCAAGCTTGATCTGTCGAGTGTAAATGTTTTGTACCCTCCAATTTGCAATTATTCTTGAATCTGAGTGATGTCTGTGGCTGGTGTGACTTGCAGGTTTTCACAAGGATGTACTCCATGCCAAGCGGAGTTCAGCAACTTGGAGAAGGAGAAAGCGAAGGCGGGAGCGGCGATTTTGAGTATGCAGATGACAGCGACGACGACAACGAAGACTCTGATGAATGCTCGGAGGTCAAGTCACCCCCTTGCTCTGACGCTCCAAGCAGTCACAAGTTCCTGAAGGCGGCCACGACAACGGAGCTCCGTCGAGTGCGAGAATTCCCAAGCGCAGTCGGACGTCAACTCCAGAACCGATGGAGAAGACTGCCAAGCACGCCAAGGTCGCTCCGCCCAAGCCTCGGAAGGCCCTGCCCAGGATCAAGGTGGTCATGCATGTTACTTCTGCGTAAGTGTTCCGTTTCCTTGTTCTTCAATGCTGTTGTGGGCTTCTTCACTTGTCTGACCGAGTAAGATTTTGGGCTTCTAGGGCTGCTACTTCTGCAATGTCCATGGATATTGACGAGGAGCGGGCCGATGCGGCTACCACAGATGCGGACACCTCTCGAGAAGGTATGATACCACAACCGTGTTTACACTCTGTAACTGTTTTGGTGACCGATTGAAATCTTACTGTCGAGTGTTTGTAGTCCAGCAGATGTTATCCAGCTTCCAAATGATGACGACGAGGATGAACCTCAGAGGAATGCAAGGAGAAGGGGTAGAACTTTGAGCAAAAGGGAACCTTCCGGCGGAGCATCTCGCCTGCCGTCTGAGCCTATAGTTCAAGAACTTGGTGACCCGTCATGGGCTACTATCTCTTTTGTTGTTCCTCAGTCGACTGATCATCCCTCAGCATCGACTGTCTAGACTTCTGGTCCGACTTCACAACCCCAGGCTCCGACCCCACCAGCTGCTTCACCAACTCCATCATTGATTCCGTTTGTTTTCCATCACGTCCCGGAGGACCAAACAGGAGCCACCAAGGAAGCAATGATCCAGGCTAGTCTGATGATGGACCGACTAAAAGTGGTGTATGAGACCAGCAAGGCCGCTTACGAC
Organism: Aegilops bicornis; assembly: GCA_021605145.1. NCBI lineage: Eukaryota > Viridiplantae > Streptophyta > Magnoliopsida > Poales > Poaceae > Aegilops > Aegilops bicornis. The sequence goes on along the minus strand of JAHIAL010000026.1, from coordinate 800,221 downwards.
GCCAGTTCTTCCATCCAGGCCAATGTCCGAGTAAGTGGGATTGTAAGTTGATTTCTGATTGTCTTTTCAGAATGACCCTTGCTCTGTTAGGATATGCTATCTGAATACTGCAGCTTTATTATTCGTAAGATGCCCGTGGATGAGCGTTTTGGAACCTTTAATGTGCATCTATCATGGGCCTGTGCCTTTGCATCTGTACACCCACTGGGTGTTTCTTCTTCTGAATAGTTTTTTCACTCGAGTCACATAGGTCATGTCGAGTGTAACCGTGGGGGCACGCTGAGTGCACCCACTGGGTGTAGGCCCCAGACCATCGTCGAATGTTTGATTCGGGCGGGGTTTGAAAGAATATGTTGCTTTGTTGTTCCGCCACTCGAGTCGGTCGGGCCGTGTCGAGTGAGCTCCGAGTCCAGTGGGGGCACGCTGAGTGCACCCACTGGGTGTAGTCCCCGAGACCACCGTCTACTGCTTGTAGTGGGTGGGGGTCTAAGAGCAAGGATTTTCTTCCCCCTTTTTTTCCGGTCCGGACAGGTCGTACCAAGTGGATAACCGAACCAGTGGGGGCACGCTGAGTGCACCCACTGGGTGTAGTCCCCGAGATCGCCGTCGAATGTTTGATTCGGCGGTGGACTTAGAACTTCTTTAACGTCAGCAATTTGAACTTGCTCTTCTTCACTCGGAAGTAAAGGAACATTCTAGTCGTCGATTGAATTTTCTCTTTTGTTGATTGCAGATATCTTGTGAGCTTGGTACTCAGTATGTTGCCCTGGAGAATGAAAAGATCCAAATCAAAGTTGACCTGGAGCTTGCAAGGAAGAATCTGAAGACTGCGCATGATGAGGTGGCGGCCATGGGAGGTAACAACTCACTGACTGTATGCTTTGGTATTTATTCTTTTCCATCCTTTGAACCGAGTGATTGCACTAAAACAGATGTGCGTAGAGAAAACCGTCAACTCCAAGCTCGACTGAGGAATGTTATTTCTTTAGACAAAATGAAGCAGGCATTGGAGAAGAAGGACGCTGATCTTGTGGGGGCGCAGAGGGTGGCGCATGAGAAGACTGAACTAGCTAAGAGAAAGCTAGCTTCATTTGACAAACTGGAGGTGGAGAATGCTAATCTGAAGACTGTTGTCGATGAGGTGAAGAAAGAAGCTGCACAACTGAAGGAAGAGAAAGTGACCTTGGCTAACAAGGTGGATGCGCTCACTCGGGAGAGGGATGAGCTGGAGGTTTACTTGGGTTGCCTCGCGAAGAAGATGTTCATCATGCTCGAAGGTATTTTTCCTCTTCCGACTAAAAGCTTCTTCCCAAAGTTGCCGCACATTCTTTTCTTTTCTCCTCGAGTAGAGTTCTGTCAGAATTTCGAGGAGGAAACTGGGCGAATCAAAACGGGGTTAGACCGTATCAACTCTCTTGTCAAAGATGAAGCCGCCATGAATGTTCTGTGACTGGAATCTCGCCTAGCTAGTGTCTTGGATTATATTGCTCGGCTGATGGTTGCACTGTCGCGGATAGACAAGGAGCTATGGCCAGAAGATGTGCTTCAAAATGACCTTGAGTGATTGATGACTCGGCTCAATGAAATCCCTGACCAAATGCAAGCATGGAAAAAGTCAGTCGCTCGCTGTGGTGCCAACGTGGCTCTATCACTCGTCCGTGTTCATTGCAAGGATACCAAGGAAGAAAAGTTGAAAGGTCTTCAGGTGGCAAACACCAAGTAGCTTCAGTTTCAATCTTTCATGGAGACCTTCATCGGCACAGCCACTAGCATCGCGGACGGCATTGACTTGGACACCTTCGTCGAGCCAGCTAGTCCTCCTCCTGCCGAGTGAACAACTTGATGATTTGAACTCATTTGCCTCGGAATGCCGAGTGATTGTGTAACCATTGAACTCCTTTCGGGCTTGATGCCCGAGTACTTTTGCTTGTGGTTTTGAAACTTGCTGGATTTATCCAAACTTGGTGGTTTTATCCGAATGCAGTTCTGTTGTCTCCAATGTGTTTGAACTTTTTAACTTAGGCGAAGCTGGTTCGCAGCTAAGCTCACGAGTGGGAGGATTGCTATCCAGTCGGAGTAGTTTTTGAACTTAAGCGAGGACGGACTCGCGGCTAAGCCTCCGAGTGGGAGGATTGCTCTCCACTCGGAGTGGGTTTTCAACTTAGACGAATACGGGAATGCAGCTAAGCCTCCGAGTGGGAGGATTGCTCTCCACTCGGAGTAGTTTTCAAACTTAGGCGAAACAGGTTCGTGGCTAAGCCCCCGAGTGGGAGGATTGCTCTCCACTCGGAGTAGTTTTCAAACTTAGGCGAAACAGGTTCGTGGCTAAGCCCCCGAGTGGGAGGATTGCTCTCCACTCGGAGTAGTTTTCAAACTTAGGCGAAACAGGTTCGTGGCTAAGCCCCCGAGTGGGAGGATTGCTCTCCACTAGGAGTAGTTTTTTAACTTAGACGAAACAGGTTCGCGGCTAAGACCCCGAGTGGGAGGATTGTTCTCCACTCAGAGTAGTTTTTTAACTTAGGCGAAACAGGTTCGTGGCTAAGCCCCCGAGTGGGAGGATTGCTCTCCACCCGGAGTGGTTTTTAACTTAGGCGAAATAGGTTCGCGACTAAGCCCCCGAGCGGGAGGATTGCTCTCCGCTTGGAGTGGGTTTTTAACTTAGGCGAAACAGGTTCGCGGCTAAGCCCCAGAGCGGGAGGATTGCTCTCCACACGGAGTGGTTTTTTAACTTAGGCGAAACAGGTTCACGGCTAGGCCCCCGAGTGGGTGGATTGCTCTCCACTCAGAGTAGTTTTTTAACTTAGGCGAAACAGGTTCGCGGCTAAGCCCCCGAGTGGGAGGATTGCTCTCCACTCGGAGTAGTTTTTTAACTTAGGCGAAACAGGTTCGCGGCTAAGCCCCCGAGCGGGAGGATTGCTCTCTGCTCGGAGTAGTTTTGTAACTTAGGCGAAACAGGTTCGCGGCTAAGCCCCCGAGCGGGTGGATTGCTCTCCGCTCAGAGTGGTTTTTTAACTTAGGTGAAACAGGTTCGCGGCTAAGCCCCCGAGCGGGAGGATTCCTCTCCGCTCGGAGTGGTTTTTTAACTTAGGTGAAACAGGTTTGCAACTAAGCCCCCGAGTGGGAGGATTGCTCTCCACTCGGAGTAGTTTTTTAACTTAGGCGAAACAGGTTCGCGGCTAAGCCCCCTACTGGGAGGATTGCTCTCCACTCGGAGTAGTTTCTTAACTTAGGCGAAACATGTTCGCGGCTAAGCCCCCCAAGTGGGAGGCTTGCTCTCCACTCAGAATCGTTTTTTAACTTAGGCGAAACAGGTTCGTGGCTAGCCCCCGAGTGGGAGGATTGCTCTCCATTCTGAGTAGTTCTTCAACTTAGGCGAAACAGGTTCGCGGCTAAGCCCCCGATGTTGAGGAATGTAGTAATTTCAAAAAAAAAAAAATCCTACGCACACATAGGATCATGGTGATGAATAGCAACGAGAGGGGAGAGTGTGTCCACGTACCCTCGTAGACCGAAAACGGGAGCGTTAGCACAACGCGGTTGATGTAGTCGTACGTCTTCACGATCCGACCGATCCAAGTACTGAATGTATGGCACCTCCGAGTTCTGCACACGTTCAGCTCGATGACATCCCTCGAACTCCGATCCAGCCGAGATTTCAGGGAGAGTTCCGTCAACACGACGGCGTGGTGACGGTGATGATGATGCTACCAACGCAGGGCTTCGCCTAAGCACCGCTACGATATGATCGAGGTGGAATATGGTGGAGGGGGGCACCACACACGGCTAAGAGATCAAGAGATCAATTGTTGTGTCTATGGGGTGCCCCCCTCCTCCGTATATAAAGGGGGAAGGAGGAGAGGGCCGGCCAAGGGGAGGAGGCGCGCCCAAGGGGGGCAATCCTACTCCAAGTAGGATTCCCCCCTCTTTCCTAGTCCAAGTAGGAGAGGGGAAGGAAGGAGAGGCGTAGAAGAAGGAAAGGGCGGGTCGGCCCCCTAGTCCAATATGGTTTGGGCTAGGGGGGCCGCGCGCCCCTAGCTGGCCACCTCTCCTCTTCCACCACTTGGGCCCATGAGGCCCAATAACCCCCCGGGGGGTTCCGGTAACCTCCCGGTTTCTCCGATATATATGCGATAACCCCCAGAACTCATCCGGTGTCCGAATATAACATTCCAATATATCAATCTTAACGTCTCGACCATTTTGAAACTCCTCGTCATGTCCGTGATCACATCCGGGACTCCGAACTTCGTTCGGTACATCAAAACACAAAACTCATAATACCGATCGTCATCTACCTTTAAGCGTGCGGACCCTATGGGTTCGAGAACTATGTAGACATGACTGAGACATGTCTTCGGTCAATAACCAATAGCAGAACCTGGATGTTCATATTGGCTCCTACATATTCTACGCAGATCTTTATCGGTCAAACCGCATAACAACATACGTTGTTCCCTTTGTCATTGATATGTTACTTGCCTGAGATTCGATCATTGGTATCTCAATACCTAGTTCAATCTCGTTACCGGCAAGTCTCTTTACTCGTTCCATAATACATCATCTCGCAACTAACTCATTAGTCACAATGCTTGCAAGGCTTATAGTGATGTGCATTACCGAGAGGGCCCAGAGATACCTCTCCGACAATCGGAGTGACAAATCCTAATCTCGAAATACGCCTAACCCAACAAGTACCTTCGGAGACACCATAGAGCACCTTTATAATCAACCATTTACATTGTGACGCTTTGGTTGCACACAAAGTGTTCCTCTGGTAAACGGGAGTTGCATAATCTCATAGTCATAGGAACATGTATAAGTCATGAAGAAAGCAATAACAACATACTAAACGATCAAGTGCTAAGCTAACGGGATGGGTCAAGTCAATCACATCATTCTCCTAATGAAGTGATCCCGTCACTCAAATGACAACTCATGTCTATGGTTAGGAAACTCAACCATCTTTGAATAACGAGCTAGTCAAGTAGAGGCATACTAGTGACATTATGTTTGTCTATCTATTCACACATGTTTTATGTTTCCGGTTAATACAATTCTAGCATGAATAATAAACATTTATAATGATATGAGGAAATAAATAATAACTTTATTATTGCCTCTAGGGCATATTTCCTTCACCCGAGTGGGAGGATTTCTCTCCACTCGGAGTAGTTTTTTAACTTAGGCGAAACAGGTTCGTGGCTAAGCCCCCAAGTGGGAGGATTGCTCTCCACTCGGAGTGGTTTTCTAACTTAGGCGAAACAGATTCGCAGCTAAGCCTCCCACTGGGAGATTTGAACATATGTTTATGCAAAAACAATCATTAAGAGACCGCAGAAATCATGTCTTGATAAACAAACCGAAGGTATTCTTATTACAACTCGACGATCCGAAAGTGTTAAGTATAAAATGGGCAGAGTAGATCCAATGCCCAAGGGCGTGGCTCATCTTTCTTCTTAGCTACGCTAAAGGTGATACGCCCCATTGTGGAGCACCTTGGTAACGCGATGAAGGGAGCCTTCCAAAGCAGGAGCGAGCTTATGAGGTCGCTATTCGATCCGCCTCAGAAGCAGAAGGTCTCCTTGAAATGCTCGACCTTTGACGTTCGGGCATGCAATTGACGAAGGACTTGCTGATAAATGGTCGACCGGTCAAGGTCATTGAGGGAGTCCCGGACTAGGGGGTGTCCGGATTGCCGGACTATCGTCACGGCCGGACTCCAAGACTATGAAGATACAAGATTGAAGACTTCGTCCCGTGTCCAGATGGGAATTTCCTTGGCGTGGAAGGCAAGCTTACGATACGGATATGTAGATCTCCTACCATTGTAACCGACTGTCAGAATCTCTAACCTATCCCAAGTGTCTATATAAACCGGAGGGTTTTAGTCCATAGGATCTAACAACAATCATACCATAGGCTAGCTTCTAGGGTTTAGCCTCCTTGATCTCGTGGTAGATCTACTCTTGTACTACCCATATCATCAATATTAATCAAGCAGTGAGTAGGGTATTACCTCCATTGAGAGGGCCCGAACCTGGGTAAGAGCATCGTGTCCCTTGTCTCCTGTTACCATCCGCTTAGACGCAGGATTCGGGACCCCTACCCGAGATCCGCCGGTTTTGACAATCGACATTGGTGCTTTCATTGAGAGTTCCTCTCAAGGCTGCCCGCCATCGTAGGATGCCTCATCTCTTCTTTAAAGATGATACTATCGCCATAGAAGCCTTGGCCAATCGGGTCGACTCTTCGGCTAGGCGGTTTCTCATGACCGCTAGTTCGCCGCTACCAGCGATGACCTCTCGAGTCATCAAAACCAATCTCCATGTTAGTTCGAACTTGTCAACAGTTAGATCCAATCGAGCTCTCCTCCATAAATGAGCTCTTGGATCGCATCGCCACTCGGGAGTCGCCACAGTATTCTGACCGATCTGGCCTAAAACTGATCTCGAGAGAGATCAACTCTGCCCAGGCTACCCATCATGTTGCTGTGATAGAGGAGCAATGCGCGATTCTTCTTCTACCTTAAGGACTAGCTACGTCCGGATTCCCGATCCCTCCATGCCGGATTCCTGCGAAGGGACGGATGTCGATCAAGCCCTGAACCTAAAGTCAGGCGGCGGGCCGGACTCATTCGATAGCACTCAAAAATCCAAATTTCCGAGTTCGGAAACTTCTCGGCCCTTGAGTCCTAAATTGACGGGTTCCGGATTCAGTGCCACCCTACCACCCAAACATTGTCCATCTCTCGAGTTCGGCAAGAGCCTGCTGAAACAGTACATCATTACTGGGCCAGATTCCTCCTGGTTATGAACAGGATAAAGGACTGCCGAGAGGAGGACACAATCCCAATTTTTTGCAATAATTGCACGGACAAGGGAATCCTAAACGCCATAAGTCATCGCGAAATTACACACTTTGCTGACTTGGTGACCATAGTACAAAAAATCTTGTGCGATGGAGAGCGCTCGAAAACCGAAGTAAATTTTGGGATAATCCGGCCCCGGTCACATCCCTTTAGTCCGAAACAAAAGGGTGCATCATTATCAAGCACCTGGTTGAATACCAAAAACCAAAACCCTAAAGGGTACTGCTGGAATCAGACCGGAGGGTTGGCTAACGGACCCTGCAAAATTCATAGCACGTAGGGCGCCACTCCAACTCATAGACTTTGAGCATGTTGGATACTACGGCAGGTGGCCAAAAGTGGCGAAGAGCTTCTAGCTTCGTAATCCCAGCCCAAAGCAACACCAAGACGGTGTTAATAGTCTTCGAGACTTTCGCATCAAATAACATGCGAAACGACAACTCCGCAACTTCTGTCAAGTCTACCAAGTAGCAACAATAAATCCATGGAGTGACACGGCTATTACCTTCAATGCCGCTGATTTAACCTAAATTCGAACCACCGGCACCACCGCATTGGTTCTCAGCCCGATAGTAGACGGGTTTCGCTTTACTAAGGTACTCATGGATGGCGGCAGCGACTAAACCTCATCTATGAGGAAACCCACCTAAAAATGGAAATAGACCGGAACCGCATTGAGCGAAGCAACACAACCTTTAGAGGAATAATCTCACCGGAAGCATGCTGCACAGAAAAATCACGCTGGACGAGGTGTTCGGCTCACGGACAATTACAGGTCCGAGGAAGTCGATTAAGTGACCCCTGCTCAACAGCGGATATCATGCTTTATTAGACGAGAGGCATTCACAATTTTTCAAGCTTATAGCCCATTATGGGTACATGAAGCTTAAAATGCCCGGTCCCAACGGAATCATCACTCTCATTAGTGATCCGAACATAGCACTCGCTACCAAAATAAGACAGCCGCACTAGCCCTCGAGGCACTATCCGAAGCCCTAGCGGCCGAGGAACTCATCATGATGCGCTCCACGGTGAATGGGACGACATGATACTTGATAAAAGATCCAAGTCCACCTCTTTAAAACCAGCGGATGAAATAGTCAAATTCCAAGTCCACCCAACGGATCTCGCAAAGACGGCCTCCATCGGGGCACAATTAAACCCTGATGTAGACGCCTCACTACGAGAATTTCTACAAGAAAACTGAGACATCTTTGCCTGGCACCCTTTAGATATGCCAGGAATCCCACGTCAGCTGGCCGAGCACGCCCTAAATATCCTAAAAAGATACAAGCCCGACCCAAACAGGCTCTTGGTAGCTTTTCTCCGAACCAAAGAGACATGCCATGGGAGAGGAGCTAGCCAAACTTCCGGAGGCTGGATTCATCAGAGATATAAAACATCCAAGACCGCTAGCGAACCTCGGGTGATGGGACCAAAGAAGGATAAATCGGCGCCTATGTGTTGATTTCAAAGACCTTAATAAGGCTTGCCCAAAGGATCCCTTCCCCTCCCTCGAATTGATCAAATCATTGACGCCACAAACAGGACACGACTCATTGTGCTTCCTCGACGCTGCACTGGCTACCACCAAATCAAGATGGCGGAGCCATACCAAGCTGCAACAACATTCATCACTCCATACTACCTGCTGCTCGCTTTCAACACAATGCCCTTTGGGCTCAAAACACCGCGCAAGAATATATCAGCGCATGATTCGTATACATGTTCCGCCAACCAGATCGGCAAAACGCTGAAGCATATGTAGATGACGTGGTCGTCAAAATCAAGCACGCCAAAACTCTAGTAGACGACTTGAGGCTCACATTCGACAATCTTCAAAATATGACATCAAGCTCAATCCGAAAATGCGTCTTGCTCCAGCCGGAAAGCTCCCCGGCTTCATTGTGTCCGTAGAGGAATTGAAGCAAACCCAGCCAAGATTCGAGCTCTGTCACAATTGGATATTCCAAAAGACCTCAAACAAATACAAAAATTGACGGGATGTAGCAGCTCTAAGCCGCTTTATCTCCCGCTTAGGAGAAAAGGCATTACCTATTTACCGCCTCCTCCGCCGCATCGAACACTTCGAGTGGATTTGACATGCCGCCACGGACGGACTCAAGAAATAAAGGCCATTTTGGCAACAATCCGGTCCTGCTTCGCTACCAACGTATGCTAACCAATGCTATTATATATCGCCAAGAACACATCAAGTTGTCAGCGGTGCTCGTTGTCGAACGAGAAACGGACGGACACCGGTTCCTGCTCAAAACCGGTTTATTACGTGGTCCACCGCCCTAACTCCATGCAAGTCCCGCTACCCACACTATCAAAAGATAGCATATGCGGTGTTCATGGCATCCCGAAGCTGCGACACTACTTTCAAGAGTGTTCGATAACGTAGCCTCAAGTACCTCTTAACAACATTATAAACAACCGCGACGCGACGGGCGGGATTGCTAAATGGGCCATAGAGCTCCTTCCATTCGACATAACTTATAAGCCACGACGAGCTATTAAGTTGCAGGTTTTGGCCGACTTCATGGGCGAATGGACTAAAGCCGAACTCCCTAAAGAGTATGGCGCATACTCCAATTGGATCATGCACTTTGACGGCTCCAAAATGTTGGCTGTCCTGGGGGCTAGCGTCGTCTTGACGTCCCCAACCGGGGACACAATCCAATACGTCCTTCAGATAATGTATACGGACTCCAACAACGCAGCCGAATACGAGGCCCTTTCTGACGCACGGCCTCGGATGGCAGTCTCCATGTGCATTAAACGCCTAGAGGTGCGCGGGGATTCAAACCTCGCTATATCTCAAATAAACGGAGACTTTGACGCCAAGGATCCGAAAATGGCAGCATACCGCAATGCGGTCCTAAAAATGTCAGCACGGTTCGAAGGGCTCGAATTTCATCATATAGCCCGGGATAACAACAAGGCGGCGGATATATTGGCACGCATCGGTGCAAAACGCGATGCCGTCCCACCCAATATCTTTTTGGAACACCTATTTAAGCCATCCGTACTTGGGAAGGGGAGTCCGGCAATAACAATCTGCACTCCAACCGCACCGCCTCGACGCCAACACTCGACACAACCGAGGCTCCGCCCGGAGATAACACCCTCTGCTCACGAAATAATGGCGGTTATCGCCCGTGGGCGGAACCATTCCTAGCCTAACTAACTAGGCAGGAACTCCCGAAGACCAAAATGAGGCTCGCTGCATAGTACGGCGCTCTAAAGCCTATAAAGTCCATAAGGAGAGCTTTATAAGAAAAGCACTACCGGAGTCCTTCAAAGGTGTATCTCCGAAGAGGAAGGCGAAACCTCCTGGCTGAAATTCATGCCGGACTGGGTCGGCACCACGCCGCAACCCGGGCCCTTGTAGGCAAGGCCTTCCGTACAGGATTTTATTGGCCGACGGCCCAGGCAGATGCGCAGGACTTAGTCCAACGATGCATCGGTTGCCAGCTTTTTGCTAACCAAAGCCACATGCCACCCACCGCCCTTAAAATTATACCCATCACCTGGCCGTTCGCGGTCTGGGGGCTTGACATGGTTGGACCCCTCAAGGGAGGAACCCACAAGAATAAATACCTATTGGTCATGGTGGACAAATTCACCAAATGGATAGAGGCCAAACCAGTTAAAACGGCCGAATCAGGAGAAGTGATAGACTTCATATCAGGGGTAGTGCACTATTACGGTGTCCCCTACAGTATCATCACTGACAATGGCACCAACTTCACGGCCGATGAGGTCAAATCATGGTGCAAAAACATGGGCATCAAGCTCGATTACGCCTCAGTCTATCACCCTCAAACCAACGGCCAAGTCAAACGGGCAAACGGTCTAATCATGAGCGGCATTAAACCCAGACTAGTGCGGTCCCTCAAGGAATCTAACACGACCGGGTCAAGGAGCTCGACTCCGTACTGGGGCTGCGCATCACGCCCGAATCAGGACTACGGATTTACACCATTCTTCATGGTATGCGGTAGAGGCGCTCTTGCCCTGCGAGCATAATACATGACTCACCTTATGACGCATGTATGAAGAAAGAGAAGCCGAGCTCGATCGGCAGGACAGTTTGGACGCATTAGAGGAGGAGCACGACGTGGCAAAAGCTCGGTCCGCATTCTATCAACAGCAGGCTCGAAGATATCAAAGCAGGGTAGTACGGGCCAAAGCTTATAACGTTGGCGAACTGGTTCTACGCCTGCCGGACAAGAAAAAGGACAAACTCAAGCCCAAATGGGAAGGTCCCTTCATCATCGACCAGGTCCTGACCGGCGGAGCATACCGTCTGCGAAACGCATCGGATAACCGACTCGAGCCGAACCCATGGAACACAGCCCGTCTCCGAAGATTCTACGCCTAAGTGCTGGACTCCAAGTTCGTCTCCTTCCTCCGTCCGCATTCTTTATTCTTGCTTTTTGCTATCTTTTATTTCTCTCCTTCCTCCTTCTCCTTCTTGTAACCTCTAGAGGCTCGTTTGCGCTTTTTCCAAGACACACTTGACGGCGCTCTCCGCACTCATTATAGCACTGGGGCTTCTAATGTGAAGCTTATTTATACGGGCTTCATGCCCGGCACATGTGTTAAACTTCCGCATGTACCTTTTATTCACCATTATATGCATCGATATGACTTAAGCTTTGGCCAAGCTGGGTTGCCTGGCTCCTGTGCTTACCCCTCACGCTCCCGATTGTTCGGCTAGGTGGTAAAGGAGCACCTCTGCGATTATTCTTGCTGGTCGGCGGATGTGTACCTCGGGCGGTGAAGCCGAAAGCTAGCGTTCTTAAGGGAATATTCGGTCGGTGAATTGAAAGATGATTTTTAACTTTTTAACCCATCTGCCCCCAGATGATTTTCTGCTTTCATAGCAGCTTTGACATGCACTTTAGGGCATGCATCCCAGCGAAAGGAACCCTTAACGGAACTATTCTCCCTGGAAGATGTTTCTTACTACCCATGTAATATAACATAACTAGTTGGGCACTTATGCGATACAGCAACAATGACCCCTCGCCTTGTCTCCATGCATACCACAGTTCTTATATAACCAATGGTAGTATTGGACACACTCAGGACTATCGGGTCCGGAGGTCGGCTTAAAAGGTCCGCTACGACAAACGATCTACAATCCGGCTACAAGACATTTTTTTCATGTCATATTTTTACATAGTCAATTTGACTCATTGTATTCCTCCTCAATGCCATCTAACAGGCTATCTAATTTACAATCTTGCTGGGAATACTTGGCGGCCAATTCTACTTGGCGTACACTAAGCTTCTGAGGATCTTCATCCCATCCGCCCCAGGTCCGACCACGGCCATGTGGTTTGGGTCACTTCGTGTACAGCGTCTTCACCATGGCCCAGGGCCTCCTGGGCGCCTTTGATGGCAGGTACGATATTTTCCATAGCGGAAGCGCCGCCTGCTCCTTGAAGCCATTTCGCCAGCTCCCCAATGCCTTGGGGTAGGGAGATAGATGGCCACAAGGCCTAGCCGATGCTTTTCATCACCTGCCGGACTCGTTCGTGCAGCTGATGCAGTTCGGGAAGAAGATCACCTGAAGAATTGGGCATCTCCTCCTCAGGATGACCTGTGAGCAAACCTGCATACATATTTATGTTAATGGCCTTCCTCGCCGAACTCTTTTCAACGTTCGCTCAAGCACTTACTGAAAATGCCGCGACGAAGCCGCCGATTCTCCTTTACGGAGTCAGACAACTGGGCACGAACGTCCTTTAGTTCCTCACCCAGTTTGGTGTTGGCGTCTTGGAGATTATTCTTCTCTGCCGCGACCCTCGTAAGCACGCTCTCGCCGCCTTTAATCGGCGAAAAGAGCTTGTTTGTCCGAGGATCTAGTCCGGCGCCATCTCGCAATGTTTTTGCCGACGGTACACCCGCCGCACTTTATAAACTATTTTTTTAAAGCATATATTACCAGAGGGGGCCTCTGTAGCTCCCCCTGTAGTGGCTAGTGCGGCCTCCAGTTGGGCCTTGCACTCTTCAAGCTCCTGGGACAGTCGGGTATTCTTTTCTGTAAGATCCTGCATAACAAATGATCCTTAAATCAGTTATTCTAACTATTTTAAGTCTCGGCTCTTTTGGCATATATAATCTGTCAAATTTCCTTACCCAGATGTCCTTCACATACCGCTCGTGGCTCGCTAGTCCATCTTCAGCGCACGGAGGTGCGATCTCGAATCAAAGGCATTCAAGGCCTCTTGGGAGAAACACGCGTTACGAAGAAACTGTCGTGGCGCTTTGTGGTTCGTGGCGCTCCACATCGGAGTTGGCGGCGGACAACCTATCGGCATCCTCTGTCGGAGGAGCATCCGACGCACGTCTCGTGCTCGCCTCAGCCTCCGGACCCGGCTTTGAAGCTTGTCTGGTGAAGATTCGATCGGCAACCTCTCCGGACTCAGTCCGGCGAGCGCTCTTTTTCCTGAAAAGGGTATCAGCGTTAATACGCCTTCCAGGAATCAATCACGGAGTATGGTGACATGCCATACCGCTGCGGCGGAGTTTCGATCCGGACCGCACTTCTTTTTAACCCTGGGGCCGCACTGCCCTTTCTTGGCGGCCGCTGGCTCGGCTTCCTCAAGGTACCCCCTGCGAAGCACCATTGGTACGATGATCAAAAATAAGCATGGATGGGTCGTTATCAGGGTTTTGGGATCTCGGTCTCATTTACCTGTTAGGCTGGAAGTATTCCGGGGTAATCAGCCGTAATGGCGACCAACGCATTGTCGATGCTAAGTTGGTGGAATACCCCGTCGATCAACTTCACCTTTATGTCCGGATCCTCTTCAGAGGTCGGACCGACGGACCGTTCCGGATCCTCGGGTTGTGGGGGCGGGCTGTGTATCTTCTCCATAGTCCGGCGCAGTTCCTGCGCAAAAACCATGAAATGAGATATTTAACTACGGGAACATGGATCGGACAAGTCACAAAGATGCTTGCTTACCCAGCGAGGATTATTCAAGAAACTCATTCGGTGGGTTGACACGGAGGAAATCCTCCTCCTCTCCTTTGTACATGGCGCATAAGATCTTCACCCGGTTCGGTGGACGATCCTCGCCCTTTGCGGCCATAGCGGTGGCATCGTCCTCCTGTTGAAGTCCCCGAGATGGGGTGGCCTCGTATTGGAAGCGTTGCCGCTCCTCATAATGCTGATTGCCATGACTCCTGTCATGGTCAATCCGGCATGAGCTTGATAACCTTATTCGGCTCATCAAATAACGGACATCCGGTCATCTTCTCTCCGGGGACTCGAGGCGCGCCAGCTTAGGCGCTTCTTGAGAGGAGCATTGCTGAACTCCGGAAGGCCGATCCGAGCAGGATCCGGCGTGGACGTCCTCCATGTAAAAACCATTCAAGGCCAGTCTTGGACGCCTTCTTTGGGGTTCCGGATAGGTATCCGGTCCAGCGATGCGCTATAGCTCGGCTCCGCCCACTTGATATATTGACCCCTCATGAGAACGGGGTACTAGGCGAGAATATTCTCTTCCCACGATCCAAATGAGCCTCGACGCCCAAGAATAGTTACATAGCAGGGCCACGAAGCCCGTGATGTGCAGGATGGAGGCAGGAGGTAAGGTGGTGCAATTGGAGGTCAGAGAACTCCAAGAGCCCCCGGAGAAACAGATGGATGGGAAATCCGAGGCCTCTTACTAGATAAGAGATGATGCACACCCGCTCTCCTTTAGAGGGATCGGGGACGCTCTCCGCTTGCTTTACGCCCTTGTAGGTGGCAAGTCCGGCTCGAACCGGAACCATGAAGGCCAGGGGGAGAAATCCCTTGGTTTGGAGTATAACTAGCTCGCTATGTGGGACTGAGCATCTCTCCCAATTTCCTGGCTGAGGGCTGGGAGCGCGAGAAGAGGAGCCGCGTCGACTGTCCATGATGGAATGGGCTTTGGTCAAGCGCTCGATGAAAACTTGCAAAGGGGGATGGTGTGACTCAGATCTAGATCCTTGCCCCTTTTATAGGCGTGACTCATTTGCACGGCTATGGGGGTAATTGTAAAAAATACCGGCTGTTCGTGCATTCATTCAAACACGTGGAAGATGGCCATTATTGGGCATAGAAGCCGAGGAGCGCAGCATTTATCGTGGACACTATTCGACAAGTATATGGAATTTGGAGAGGAACCCGCCTCGCAATAATCGAAGACAATCAACGCTACGACTCATCGTCATTGAAGCCTGGTCTGGGGGCTCTTGAGGAGTCCCAGACTAGGGGATGTCCGGATAGCCAGACTATCGTCACGGCCGGACTCCAAGACTATGAAGATACAAGATTGAAGACTTCGTCCATGTCCGGATGGGACTTTCCTTGGCGTGGAAGGCAAGCTTGGCGATATGGATATGTAGATCTCCTACCATTGTAACCGACTCTGTGTAACCCTAACCTATCCGGTGTCTACATAAACCGGAGGGTTTTAGTCCGTGAGGATCTAACAACAATCATACCATAGGCTAGCTTCTAGGGTTTAGCCCCTTGATCCCGTGGTAGATCTACTCTTGTACTACCCATATCATCAATATTAATCAAGCGGGGTAGGGTATTACCTCCATCGAGAGGGCCCGAACCTGGGTAAAAGCATCGTGTCCCTTGTCTCCTGTTACCATCCGCCTAGATGCACAGTTCGGGACCCCCTACCCGAGATCCGCCGGTTTTGACACCGACAGTCATCTCCTGCTCTTCCTCTAAAAGATCTACGGTGTCCTAACGTGCTTGCTCTGCCTCAGCTTCTCAGAAAAGTTCCACTCGGGGTGCATTGTGAAGCAAGTCACTCGGAAGCATGGCTTCAGCCCCGTACACCATGAAGAAATGGGTTTGATCGGTTGATCGGTTGGGAGTTATCATCAATCCCCACAAAACAGACGGCAAGTCAATCACCCAAGCCCCAGCTGCATGCTTGAGTTCAGGCATCAATCGGGGTTTTAACCCTTGGAGGATCAAACTGTTTGCTCTTTTAGCCTGCCCATTCGACTGCGGGTGCGCTACGGATGCGTAGTCGACCCAAGTGCCTTCGGAAGCGCAGAATGCTCTGAACTCATCAGTATTAAAGTTTGAGCCGTTGTCTACGATGATGTTGTGCGGAACTCCATATCGGAAAACCAACTCTCTAATAAAACTGATGGCTGTGCTTGAGTCTAGGTTCTTGATAGGTTTTGCTTCAATCCATTTAGTGAACTTGTCGACTGCCACGAGCAAATGAGTGAAGCCACTTCTACCGGTCCTTAGCGGCCCAATCATGTGCAATCCCCACACCGCAAATGGCCAGACGAGCGGAATAGTCTTTAAAGCAGATGCCGGCTTGTTAGACATGTTCCAGGAAAACTGGCAACCTTCACACTTCTCAATGATCTCTTATGCCATCTCATTGGCCCATGGCCAGTAGAATCCTACCCGGTATGCTTTGGCCACGATGGTCCGAGAGGACGCATGGTGACCACAGGTCCCCGAGTGGATCTCATCTAATATCAGTCGACCCTCTTTTGGAGAGATACACCGCTGAGACACGCCAGTAACACTCTCTCTGTAGAGCTGTCCTTTAACCACTGTGAAAGCTTTGGATCTGCGGACAATCTGATGTGCTTCAACTTCATCTTCTGGAAGCTCTTGCTCGAAAGCAGATATGCGATGTACATTAATCCCGTCTTCGGGGTGATCACAAGGATTTCCATAATCGTAACAATAACCGCGGTACCTCAATTTCAGTCGGATCAGTGGGACTTTTTGGCTCGAGGAGGCTTGCCGATTGTCAAAACGGCGGATCTCGGTAGGGGGTCCCAATCGTGCGCCTAGGCGGATGGTAACAGGAGACAAGGGACACGATGTTTTTACCCAGGTTCGGGCCCTCTCGATGGAGGTAATACCCTACTCCCTCGCTTGATTAATATTGATGATATGGGTAGTACAAGAGTAGATCTACCACGAGATCAAGGAGGCTAAACCCTAGAAGCTAGCCTATGGTATGATTGTTGTTCATCCCCTATTTGACTAAAACCCTCCGCTTATATAGACACCGGATAGGTTAGGGTTACCTGAGTCGGTTACAATGGTAGGAGATCTACATATCCGTGACGCCAAGCTTGCCATCCACGCCAAGGAAAGTCCCATCCGGACCGCGGGGCGAAGTCTTCAATCTTGTATCTTCAGGTCTTGGAGTCCGGCCGTGGCGATAGTCCGGCTATCCGGACACCCCTAGTCCGGACTCCCTCGAGTTAGCCCACGAACCAGGCTTCAATGACGCATTTAGTCCGCAAGATATTGTCTTCGCATTGTATATGGGTTCCTCCTCGAATACTTCATAGAAGGTTTTGAACACAAGGATAGTGTCCGGCTCTGCAAAACAAGTTCCACATAACACCGTAGAGAGAATAATTTTTGCATGAATCTGCTGGCGTATTCCGGCGTGACATCACACCACGCATGTGCCTTTATATGAATCGTTTTACTTGTTTCACCTCAGCATGTTTAGCGAGGCGGTTTCCTTGGCACGCCTTATCAAAGCATAGATCGTGCCCCTTATTCCGGATTCTCATCAATACGGACGTGGGTAGCCCATCCGCGCCATTGACTACGGCGCTTGGGAAATAAGCGAGTTTTACAGTGCTGGTGGGGGACGCATAGCCGTCCTTCCATATAAGGGATAAGGATCCACCTTTTCACCCACGCCTTCTTCCTCCTTTGCTTATCCATTTCCAAGACTTTCGAGCTCCAGCTACTAAGTCCGCACATCCCACCTCGACCTTTCTCCAACCATGTCAGAGGCGGGAGGCAGGTGGATGGTCTCCTCCACACGGAGGGATACATCACAAGACTGGGAGGCGGATACTTGTCCGGAATATCACAGACAGGCTGCCCGATGCAGGGGCAGCTTATTCCAACCCGGGCCCCATGAGAGGGTAGTGTTTCTACCCCACTTCCTCCATGGGACTAGGTTTTCCACTTCACCCATTTGTCCGGGGTTCATGTTCTACTACTGGCACTGACTTCCACGACCTGGCCCAATTTCATCCTCAACATCTCGGCGTTTATCGTGGTGTGTGAGGCCTTCCTCTGCATCCAGCCCCACTTCGCTTATGGTTGAAGATCTTCAACGTCCGACCGAAGGTAGTGGGCGGCCGCTGCCGGAGTGAAGAGGCGCCATGGTTGGCAAGATGGCCAAGGTCCTATGGCTCGAGGCGCCTTTGTGGAGACAATAAAGGTGGCAATCGGGGTGGTTCTACATCACGAGCCACGCGACCCCGAATGGGTGGCGGCCCCAATTCAGATCTTGCTTCCCCACATGGCTCTCGTCATGGAAAGAGACGGGCTCGACGGGGAATTAGGAAGAGCTATCCAGGACTCCAGACATGCGTCCAAACCTGGTGGACAAGAATCTCAGGGCTTGTCGACGTAATCCAGGTGATGCTCATCCGCCGGATTCTCCCATGCCAACAATGGGCCTTCAATTTGTGGGAGTTCGATCCGCACAAAGACCGAACCTTGAGCCGGCTCTTGACACTACGTCACGAAGATGCCCGAAGGTGCTGTTCAAGGCGCTGAAGCCCGAGCATCCGCTACCAAAGATCGCGGATACATTTCGCGGCGTCCAGCCGGCGAGGTAAGTTATTTTACCCTTTACGGGACTCTTTTTCATAGATTGACTCTCACGTGGGATCTAAAACTCCCTAATCTTTGACAGATCGGTGAAGACGCCCTGACAGATTAATCGTCGCTCCTTTTTGCCGGAAGAACCCGGAGGACGCCTGGATTAACGGGGCTGTTGGCTCCGGCGCCCCATGTGGTGCCGGGAGAAGAAGGCCAAGAAGGAGGCCACGGAACTCAAGGAGCTCCGACGCCAAAAGCCTTGTCGATTCTGAAGCATAATCTTCTCCTGAGGACGAGGAGGAGGAAGAAGAAGCTCCTCCCCCAGCGGGGGAGGAGAAGAAAAGGAAGGCCGCCCCAACTGTGGAGCCCGGAGGGTCCAAGAAGGGAAGAACCCTTCCTCCGGACTTCTCCACTAACGTCGACGACGACGAGGAGGATTGGCTAACAAGGGCCAAGCCTCTGGCGAGATCGTAAGTGTCCGGATACCCACGGATTTTTCATAATTGCATAGTGTTCTCTAATGCCGAACAATCATGCAGCCTGCCCAAGGGCGAGTTCGCCGATTCATCGAGCGGGTCCCTGGGCTCTTCGGAAATGGATAGTACTTAAGCTCAATGCCTCTGCGCCTCTCGCTGCACGATGCCGCTGTGGGGACCCCAAGGGGGCCGTCACAAGAGGAGGTAGCGCAGGAGGTGCCACAAGGCGACCTCCGGACTCAGGCCTTGGCTGGGGCAAGATCCCCAGGGCTCTAAGCCCGACCCTCGTCAGGACTCCATGCCGTAACCATCGC
The DNA here is from genome assembly GCA_021605145.1 of Aegilops bicornis. Taxonomy (NCBI): domain Eukaryota; kingdom Viridiplantae; phylum Streptophyta; class Magnoliopsida; order Poales; family Poaceae; genus Aegilops; species Aegilops bicornis. The sequence goes on along the minus strand of JAHIAL010000026.1, from coordinate 780,934 downwards.
GGTTCCAAGTCCGGACAGCGGATCCTTCGCAAGAAGGTAGACGCCGGTGTCCTCCGTCCTGCCGGAGGCACCGGAGGCTCTTGGAGGTGCTCAACAGGCGCCTCCATCAGGAAGGAGCACCGCATTATGAGTGCGGTGATCCGACGATTGATCTGCCAAGACCGAAGCATGTACTAGCCTTCTAACAGGCTTTGAGGTAAGTTTAAAACATATAAAAATATTATCGCATAGACAAGAGCCCACGATGCTTAGTTCGGTGTTCGGAAAGAAAAGCGGACTAAGGATCCTAAAAGATATACGCAGGAGTCTAACATAAGTATGTCAATATGGGAATGCAGGCTGCGCTGCCGACCTTCGCCGCACTAATCATGCGGAGGTCAATGCATTGAAGCGAGAACCTCGAGCGGTCTCGAGAACAAGCTCGGACAAGCCAAGAAGCAGCTCGAGGACAAGGAAGGTAAGTAATACCTTATTAAAGAAATACCTTATGGGAAAGGTTTTGGTTGCAAAAATAACAGGGAATAACATGGGATGCTGCGAGGGGCCACGAACGCAGGTGACGACCTCGAAGGAAGCGGTGTCCGTGGTCAAAACTGCGGCTACTTAACGCACTGGCGAGAGAAAGGGAGGCGCAGCTGGCTGGAGAGTGCGGCAAGAGCTCCAGATTCTCGTGAAAAAACACGAGGTTTGGAGCGTGACTCCAAGACCCGAGAGTCGAGCTTGCTTGACTCTTGAGAGTGATAAAGGCTGAAGGTCGAGGCCCAAAAAGCCCTCCAAGAAATTGAAGCACTAAAGAAGATAGCGGCGGGTAAGGCATTCTTTATGCAAAGCAAGAATGTAAAGTCAATTACCTATTACTTACCCGGATTCGGAGCTCTCCAGAGCATTCAGCAGATTTGCCCGTAAAGGCGTCGATGTCAGCCAGCATTCTACCGCTACCAGGAGGGGAGCTCCACGGAGAAGGTGTTCTGGTCTCAATATCTTTGAGGCCGGAGATCCGGTGCCCTAAGCGACCAGCTGAAGCAGCTGGTCGAGCTCACAAGGTCGCCGAACAGGCCATGAAGGGGAGCCTTATAGCGCCGCACGTGGCCATACTGGAGGCCATGCCCGGAGCTACCGGGCTTGGTGCAGCGGCTAGTGGATGCCTCGTCTGCGGCTTGAAGTCATCAAGCGCTCCGTCTGCATTGAAGGGGTCCGTCGGGCCCTTGCCGTGCGCTAAAGTGCACCGGGCAAGCCGAATGCGGAGAAGCTTGTGACGGACGGGACACCGAAGGGCCATGAGCATCGCACACCAAATGTACTATGAGGGCCTCTGAAGGTGCCCACTTGAATAGCGGATGAGTGCTCCAAGGATGTAATTTTTGAATAGGCTCGCGTTTGTTATCTTGTACGCTGAAAACTTGTTCATATGCGCTAAGCAACGCTTATTAATTTAAAATATTACCTTCTGTGCGGCCGTTTATCAAATTTTAGAGATGACAACTCGTTGGCTTCAGCCCCCATGCCACGAGTGCTGGGGTGTTCGGGATAAACTTGAGCACTCTTGTTCCCATTCTTGGGTCCATCTAGGGAGGCGCTCAACACAACGAACAAGGCAACCGGACTTATAATTCTTGAACACTCTCACTTTGCCATAGAATTCTAAAATTTTAAATTTCGGCAAAGCCCCTAATATTCGGAAGACCGAGTTCGGGGCGCTATCCACGCCTTGGTCGGACAATTCCGGTTCCTCGCTCTAAGCGGCATAAGTCTTTAGGGACCCGAAAAAACCTCTCGAACAGCGACATCGCTCGCCTTATCATGATGGTCAGTTTTAGCTTTCTCCAATCGAGGTGCTCAACCCAGCATAACTGGGGCACAATCGCAGATGGTTCTCCGGTGCTACCTTAGCCGATATAGCGGAACGTAAGGTACCAAAACACGGAGCGGAAACCCAACTATTGACCCAAGACATGATTCGGAGCCAATTCATATAATGCTATAAGTTGGGGTGCCGCACTTGCGAAAGTGTTCGGACTTATCACACCATAATTTTGGGATACTTAAGCCCTCGGTGTATTGGCCGCACTAAAGTGTACGGTTGCAACATGTCGTGAAATGAACATATGTATATATAAAGGAAGTAGAGCAATAATAAGCAAAAGCTATGTATTGTTTATTCAAAAAGGTACTGCAATGGAAGCAGAACGATACAAATAGTGCGATAAGCAAGGGATGGGACTATCTAACATGTCCCCCTCCAGGGGTAAGCTGCGGGATGGTATGTAAAACAGGTATAATGCTCGTAACAGAGACCACCTGAACACTTGACGTGGCTTTCCGCTTCCCTGGCTGTTGCATCGTGAGTTCGGCGATTCAAGTGCCGGACAGGACTTCTCGAAGACGGAGTCCTGAAAGTAAAAAAAAGAAGAAAAAAGGAAAGAAAAAAGAAATGACACAAACGGGAGCCCCTGGTGCGGTCGAGCCGCATTCTTGGCGTGCCGTTGTCTTGCCCCTCCCCATATGCCCATGGTATCTCCAGAGCGTAATTATGTACGCTGTAATACTAGCTTCGCAATTTCGCGAGGGCTGGGGTTGAGGCGGATTGCTACTCGTGCTTGAATCGTGCCGGTGGTCTTGTTCTAGGTTACTCCGGCGCTTTGATGTTGTCCGGACGCTTAGTGGCCGGACTCAAGAATTGCTGTGAGAGGCTACTTTGTACCTCCGCCGCGAGGGTCAGATGTGCTCCTCCGTTCGGAGAGAGCGCTCGGTGTTTCCATTGACCCGTGATTACTCCTCGAGGGCCCGCATCTTGAGCTTGAGGTATCGTGGTGCGGCACCGCATTGAACTTTGCAATGCGGTTCGTCCAAAGCAAAGTGCATGATAGCCGCTGCGGAATGGGACGATGTCGAAGATTAACTCTTCGCCCGGAAGTTTTCCGGGATCCGGAGACCACTTCGAGTGTAACCGAGCCCGCATAACTGGCCTCTACACCCGGTATGACGCCTTTAAAGGTCGTCTTTGTAGGTTTAATCCCTGAGGGGTCAATGCCCATTTTGCGCACTGTATCCTGATAAAGTAGGTTCAGGCTGCTGCCGCCGCGAGGTGAAATCCGTCGATAATTGGGTCAAGAACCAACGCGGCGAAGCCGCCGTGACGGATGCTAGTGGTGTGGTCCCTTCGATCGAAGGTGATCAGGCAGGAAGACCATGGGTTGAACTTTGGGGCGACTGGCTCCATCGCATATACGTCCCTTAGTGCACGCTTCCGCTCCCTTCTGGGTATGTGGGTTGCGTATATCATGTTCACCGTCCGCACTTGTGTAGGAAAACCCTTCTGTCCTTTATTGTTCGGCGGCCGGGGCTCTTCCTCGTCATCGCTATGCAGCCCCTTGTCATTGAGTTCGGCACTTAACTTGCCTTGCTTCTTGAACACCCAACAGTCCCCATTGGTGTGATTATTGGTTTTGGGGTGCCATGTATCCGCACAAGCGATCGAGTATTTGGTGTAAGTTGGACGGGCCCCGGGTATTTCTTTTGAATGGCTTCTTCCGCTGACCGGGTTTAGAGCCTCTGAATCCGCATTGACGGCTGTATCTTCAGATGATATCGCCAAGTTAATGCGGGCGCTTATTCTTGTTATGACGCCGACCTGCCATTGCTGTCCTTGGTATCCGGACTATCGGGATGTTTGGCCAAGTTGTTGCTTCGAGCTAGCCAGCTGTCCTCTCCCGCATAAAAGCGAAGTCATGAGGGTTGTGAGGGCTGCCATAGATTTCGCTTTTCTGTCCTAGGTGCCGGGCAAGCCACTCGTCGCGGATGTTATGTTTGAAGGCTGCAAGGGCCTCTGCATCTGGACAGTCAATGATTTGATTTTTCTTTGTGAGGAACTGTGTCTAGAACTGTCTGGCCGATTCTTCTGGCTGCTGAATTATGTGGCTAAGGTCATCGGCGTCTGGTGGTCGCACATATGTGCCATGGAAGTTATCAAGGAATGCGGCTTCCAGGTCCTCCCAACAACCAATTGATTCTCACTGGCAAGCTGTTGAGCCAATGTCGAGCCTGGTCCTTTAAGCTTTAGGGGAGGTATTTGATGGCATGTAGATCATCACCAAGGGCCATGTGGATATGGAGGAGATAATCCTCGATCCAGCACGCAGGATCTGTGGGTGCCATCGTATGATTCGATGTTTACGGGCTTGAAGCCCTCGGGATTTGATGATCCATTACTTCATCCGTGAAGCATAGTGGGTGTCTTGGCGCCTCAGTATTGGGCTATATCACGACGTAGCTCATATGAGCTTTGTTCATCGTGTGTTCGCCCGGCCGGTTTTGCGGTATCCGCGCGACGGTAATCATCCCGCTGTTGGGCGCCCACGCGATCCGTAGATCGATCTTGTATGTTTTGCCTTATCCTCCAATATATCTGCGCAAGTTCAGCGCTGCTTTCCGTGCCTTAGTACTTTTTGAGCGGCGTCGGTGTGGCTTGAGCGGAGGGCCGAGAGGCTTCTGTCATGCCACGGGGTGGCCGGTCTGCCATGTCGTCGCTTTGGCGACTTGGGTGCTTCCTCCTCTAGTCGAGGCAATGGCCTGCGCTTTGGGGTAGCTTTTGGAGGGGCGTCTCGAGTTCATACTCTTCGGCTACAAGGACTTCAAATCCATCCGCCGCCTAGCAGGTCTTGATCAGCTCTAAGCTGTTGCTGCTTTTCTTGAGGCTGCTTGCCGTGGCTATAAGCCCGCGTTTGAAACGCTCTGTTCAGCGGGATCCTCGGGCACGACAAATTCGCTTCGTCACGAGGTTTGCCTCATCTTCTAGGGAGGCGCATAATTTTAAATCCTCAACCTCTTTTACTTTCACAGACCGTCGTGCGGACTTGCTTCTCCTCCTCCCCGCCGAGTCCTGGCTGAGGGGGTTCTCTTCAACCGTCCGGGGTGTTATTATCTCCCGTGCCGGAATCACCGCTTTTTATTGTGGCGGGATTTAGAGCGGGCGCCACTGGCTGATGTCGGGCGCTTCGGCTGTTTCTTGGGCGGTCATCCTCCGTTGTTCCATCGCTGATTCCCATCTTTTGGGATGTCCACCATGTATATGTCATATGGACGAGGTGGCCTTCAAAGGTTATCCTGTAAACCTTTGGGTCTTGGTCTGCGTCTCGGCCGTCGTCCATACCGTCGATGTCTTCGGAGTCGTAGTCTAGCATGTCGGTTAAATCGCCGAGAGTGGCTACAAAGTGGGTGGTGGGTGGGCGTTGAATTTTCTTCGTCGTCTGCATCCCAACCTTCCTGTCCGTAGTCCGGCCAGGCTCATGGATAAAGAGAGAGACTTTAGTGAATTCAGTATGTCGCCAAAAGGCGAGTTCGAAAAGATGTCATGTTGAACTCCATGACCAGGCGCCAATCGGATTCGGTTGGCGGGCGCGGAGGGTTAGTCCGGAGAGGAGTCCGCACCCTGGAGTCGAGGTCTTCGCAGCGACAGGGATGGAATTCGCTCAATCACCGTAGAGATTGTAGCCCCGAGGCGGTGTCCAACCACTCGCCCTCGATCGGGAATCCGCCTCGGATTAAGGGTCGGAGCGGATATCGGTGCGGCCTCCGTGGCAATCGTTGTTCAGCAGAGCTAGATCATGCCCATCGAGACAAAGGCGGTCTGTACGCTTGGCATGCTCGAATCCGTCGAAGATCAAGTCTCCGCGGATATCGGTGAGGGAGTCCTGACTAGGGGTGTCCGTATTGCGGACTATCGTCTGACGGACTCCAAGACTATGAAGATACAAGATTGAAGACTTCGTCCATGTCCGGATGGGACTTTCCTTGGCGTGGAAGGCAAGCTTGGCATACGGATATGTAGATCTCCTACCATTGTAACCGACTGCGTGTAACCCTAACCTATCCGGTGTCTATATAAACCGAAGGGTTTTAGTCCGTAGGACGAACAAGAATCATACCATAGGCTAGCTTCTAGGGTTTAGCCTCCTTGATCTCGTGGTAGATCTACTCTTGTACTACCCATATCATCAATCTTAATCAAGCAGGAGTAGGGTATTACCTCCATCGAGAGGGCCCGTACCTAGGTAAAACATCGTGTCCCTTGTCTCCTGTTACCATCCACCTAGACGCACAGCTCGGGACCACCTACACCGAGATCCGCCGGTTTGACACCGACATTGGTGCTTTCATTGAGAGTTCCTTCCGTGGTCGCCACCGATAGGCCCGATGGCTCCTTCGATCATCAACAACGACGCGGTCCGAGGTGAGACTTTTCTCGTGACAGATCTTCGTGTTCGGGCGGCTTTTGCATCATGGGCCAATTCATGGCCATCCGGAGCAGATCGAAGCTACGCCTGGCCGTCAGTCAGATTTGGAAGATTTGAACCATACGGCCGATATCCGCGAAGGCTTGACTTCGACGGATTCGAGCCGCAGCCAAGCTGCATGCACTGCCCTCGATGGGCATGATCTAGCTCTGCGGGTAACGATTGCCTCGGAGGCCGCACCAAAGATCCGCCCGACCCTTAATCCGGAGCCGGATTCCCGATCGAGGACGAGTGGTTGGACACCGCCTGGGGCTACAATCTCTACGGGCGATCGAGCCGAACTCCATCCCTGTCGCTGCGAAGACCTGCGACTCAGGGGTGCGGACTCCTCTCCGGACTTGAACCCTCCGCGCCCGCCAATCGAATCCGATTGCCGGGTCATGGAGTTCACGGCGCGGACATCTTTCGGCACTTCGCCCCTTGGCGACATCCTGAATTCAATAAAGTCTCTCTCCTTATCCGAGAGCTCCTGGCCGGACTACGGTCGGGGAAGGTGGGGATGCGGACGGCGAAGAAATTCAACGCCCACCCACCACCCACTTCAGAGCTAATTGCCGAAAGCTTACACGACGTGCTCGATTTCGATTCAAGACATCGACGGTATGGACGGCGATGTAGGGAGACAACAATGAGCCAGCACCTCTAGGATGCTGGACAACCACCTCATCTCATGATGTATACATGGTGGATACCTAAAGGAAATGAAGAGCGAGGAACAACGGACGCCACTGAAGGATAAATCCCTCAAAAAGCAGCCAAAATGGCAACGTAAACGCCGAACAAAGTCCCGCCTCAACAAAGACCCAGCCATAGAGCAGGGCGAACCGGTGGACAGCGAACAAGCTATCGAGCAATCGTCCGAACAAGACTACTTGGATAAACAATCTGTCCCCGGCGAAGACAACAGTCCAGACGATCCGACGAACAAACTATTGAGCAAAATGACCTCCGAAAAGGCTCGCCGCCATCGTATGTAGCCTAAAAAAGCAAGCGGAAGCTCAAAACAGCGGAAGATGCACTCAGGATCAAATGGAGCAAAGTATTCAGCACCGTAGACAAGTACGGCGACAACAACAACAAAGAGCTACCCGAAAAGAAAGCTACTGCCCGAATTCGACGAGGAGGCCTTAAAGCACCCACAATTAAAAAACAAGGCCACCCGGTCGGATGGACGACCTCACGGCAAAAAGACAGCGGCGAATGGTGCCGCACACAAGCCAATATGCGATCCGCATAAGGATTCACATCAAAAGGATGGCCGAGTTAGGTCCATCTATGGGCCAAGAAAGCATGCTCGTCAAAGCAATGCAAATACGCCAAAATTCTCAAGATCACGGCACACCCAAATATAGGGCGCCAGACACCCCTATGTTTCACCGATGAGGTGCCGGATCATGAATTTCCAGCCGATTCAAACCCGTAAACGTAGAGGCATACGACGGAACAACAGACCCTGGAGTCTGGATTGAGGATTACATCCTCCACATACACATGACTAGAGGAGATGATCTCCACGCCATAAAATACTTAGCCCTTAAAGTCAAAGGGCCAGCTCGGCATTGGCTTAAGAGCCTCCCCGAAAATACCATTGGAAGCCGGGAAGAGCTCGAGGATGCATTTGAACGCAAATTTTCAGGACTTATGTCCGCCCTCCGGATGCAGAACGATCTAAGTCACATAACTCAACAGCCCGTGAGTCAGCTGAAAGTGCGAACAGTTCCTTACTAAAAAGAACCAAATAGTCGATCGTCTTGGGACACGAAGCCTTAGCAGCTTTCAAACACAACGTCCGAGACGAATGGCTCGCCAGACACCTCGGCCAAGAAAAGCCAAGAACAATGGCCGCATTAACAAGCCTCATGACCCGCTTTGCTGGAGAGGATAAATGGCTAGCAAGATGCAGCACCAGCGACCCAAGTACATCCGAAATCAGAGATGGAAATGGGAAACCACGGCGCAACAAGGACCAGCGCCGGATTAAAAGGAACAGTCCAAAGAGCACGGCAGTCAATGCCGGATTCAAAAGCTCATGGCAGAACAACAAAAAACTGCCCCTTAAGGACAATAGCGATGAGCTATCCAACTTCAACAAAATCCTGGACAAGATATGTCAAATCCACAGTACTCCTGGGAGGCCTGCTAACCATACCCACCGAAATTGTTGGGTCTTCAAACAGTCCAGCGGGCTGAGCGCCCGAACACAAGGGCTCGACACACCAAGTGAAGATGACGACGAGCACCACAAGCAGAGCCCAGGAAAACAAAAAGACTTCCCCACAAGTGGTTAAAATAGTAAACTCACTTGGCGTGATCAAAGGGAAAAAACAGAGGCGCGCCAACTAAAAGGCGCGTCGCTGCACCGGGTTGTCAAAACCAATCACCTTCGACCATCAGGACTATTCGAAAATATCCGGAACCAGGATGGACTGCCACGATATTGGATCCTATAATCGATGGATTCCAATTTACACGAAGTCCTCATGGATGGCGGTAGTGACATAAACCCCGATATATCGAGGACACAATCCGAGGATGGGGATAAACCCAACCAAAATTAGCGTAGCAACACCTCCTTTAAAGGAGTAATGCGAACCCATATGCCCATTATGCGGGCTCCATCTTTGCTAGAAGTTGTGTTAGGTTCATCCGACAACTTCCGTCATGAAGGTTACTCTTCCATATCGCCCCGTTTAAAAGTAGCCATCAAGCACTATTGGGGACGCTAAGCTTCGCCCGCTTTTAACATAATACCGCATTATGCATCTCTAACACTTAAAATGCCCGGTCCACGCGGCATTATCTCGTTAAAAGGAAGTATTAAGTGTTACTCGAGAACGGACGAATGACGGGAGATCACGCTTGACAGCCCCACGACTATCCGGGCTCTGTTGAAGCAAAAGAACCTGAGTTGGTCATTCAAACCCCGGACACGCTAGATTTGCAGTCCGGGCGCCTTACTAGCGGCACACCCCCATACGAGGGGCTACATGCATGTATAACAAGAGACAATAAAGCTCAACTTTATTCACTTCTTCGAAACATACTCTGTTTATTTAATATTAATTACATCTTTCGCATGATCTTTTTTCTTTTAAACTAAGTTCCTCTCTTTTACAGATGAACAACGTGCTACACCCATCCAGGATACGGCACAACGGAGACACAGTAGCGCAGCGATCGCAAGAGGGACCCGTTGCAAGGATTCTTTTCAGATTAAGACCCTGCGTAAACCTTTTTTACTGTCTCTTGTTAATATACATCCCCCGGTTCCTTCCTATAACCGAGGAGGAGGCTGGTGTTTTGGCATTGGCCGCACCAAAAATTTTATGCGTGCATTCGGACATCGGGGCTTAGGGCATTATTCTGCCCATTTTCATAAAGACAGTAATACCTTAGGGAGTATTCGGCGCCTCGAGTTAGGGCCTTATATGCATCAGCTCCGAATCATGTCTTTGGTCAAATTTTGGGTTGCCCAGCTCCTGTGTTTTGCTGCCTTTACGTTCCGTTTTCACAGTTAACGCGGCACCAGGAGAACTAGTGCGATTGTGCCCGTTTGACGGGCGAAAGCACCTCAAAGAGAGAAAGCGGCCAAAACTGACTGTCATGATATAGCGAGAGACTGGTCAACCACTCGATGACTCACATGAATGTTTAGGATTCCTCCGCATTAACGAAGGACCGGTTTCGGTCAGGCACATACGCACCCCGAATTCGGGAGAGTGCGGTGCCCCCAGGGGCTATATCGTAGCCCCACCCTCGAACTCCTATGGCTAAGTGAAAGTGATAAAGCATTATAGTCTGGTTGCTGGTTTGCTACGCTATCACCTCCTTAACAAGGACCAAGACGTTGGATTAAGTGTGAAAAAGCGCTTTCTTTGCAAACACCCCGCACTATGTGCGTAATAAGCCAAGGACTGCCATCTTTCAGGTTATATACACATACACATAAACGGCCTATTGTAGGAGTAGTTTACTACTTGAACGCACAAGTATAAAAAGCTCTTATATTATATTGAAACATTGTTTTCACAAATCATACATGTCATTTAAACATAATATCCTTCGAGCACCGCTGCGTCTCTATTAAACGGCGCCCGGCGGAACTTCTTCAAAGTAGTGCTGGCAGGTACCGGCTTCTGTCCAAGTCATGGGATGCAACGTCGGTGGCCTTCATCTCGCCCAGATATGTCTTGACACGGGCAAGAGCCATCCGCGCTCCCTCAATACACGCCGATCGCTTCATTGCGTCGTCTGGCACGTACCGCACCAAGGAACTGCTGCACTAAACCAAAATAGCTCTTCGGCTGGGGTCCGCCCGGCCACAAGGGAGTCAGGACATGCTTCATGGCAAATCCGGAAAACCGATTCAGCTCGGCCCATTCGGCCAACCGATCGGTCAGCGACAGAGGACGCTCCGGACTATGGAATTGCGACCAATATAGCTCTTCCCTTCTACGCCCCTTCTGGCCTCGGAAGTGCTCAACCACGTCCGCAGCGCTCGCCGCCAAGTCCAGATAAGCATCCCCGAACTCCACAACTTATCCAACTGAGCATACTTTGGATCTGTATATTTCCTCCGCAGCAGTAAACGGTTTTCCGGCCGAATTGCCCGGCCCGACTTCAGCTCCCTCCTTGGCAGCTCTCAAAGCCGATTGGGAATTCTTGGATTCGGGCGGCCTTTTAAACCCTCTTGTTCCGCTTGATGTTCTTTTTTCAAGAACCTCGCAGTTGATCGGTAGTATTCCTTAACTTTTGGCCATATCGGCCATTTCCTCTTTCCTTCGGCGATGAGCAGCCGTTCGGCTTCTAGCTCTTGACGCCTTTAAGCGGCCGCATTACTGACCCTGGCTTGCTCTTTTGCTCGGGAGAGGTCCACCCGCAGCTCCTCCACGGCAGCGGCACCATCTGCATTAAGCATACGAATAGTAAGACATGGGCATCAAGCCCCCTTACAAGGTGTCCGCATAAAAGTCGCATACCTTGTGACTCGTCAAACCATTATTTGACCAGCACGATGTCCGCATCCGCCTCGTCAAGTTACCGCTTTAGTTAAAGCATATTCATCGATCCCGGTGGCCTCGGACGCCCGCCACCTGTTTAGGGCGGCGATATGTTATAATCGAGAATTTGATCCTCGACACGTTGTCAATTTTGACAACATACCGAGTCTCGGGGGTTACTATCTATATGGCGCATTTTATATGCATAATCATCGAGAAGGTACATCATTTTTGCGCATTACCTCAAACCCCGTTAGTAAGCTTACGGCGGCTTCATGCAATCCGCTCTCCAGCGGATGCAATTCTTTCAATCACCGTACTCCATTAGAGCATGGTGATCCTCTTGAAATAACCGCTTCGTCCGAGCAGATCCTTCAGCTCCTCCGACCGCACACCACTTGGCGCCCGGACCTTCCGGCCTCACGCGGACTTGGGGGAACCCTCCGCGGCGACACCTCGGGTCAGTCCGCTTCACATGAGGGTGCGACAGGTGGAGGCGTTTACGCTCTCCATCATCTCGGAAGAAGATCCCCGAAGACGAAGCTCTGAGAAGGGCTGAGGTCCGAACTACAAGGTACAATTTCGGTTATCTCCATGAATAAATACAGGGATGTTCCTTATTTACAAGACCCCTTCTTTCTACTTACGGCTCATTTGGAGAGCTGATCCCTTGGGGAAATAATGCGGTTGGGTTACTTCCTCAGCGCGGACTCTTTGAAGATCCCTTTCCCTCTTGAGGCCTTGACCTCCGGATCTTAGAAGAGGTCCTCTTCTCTCCTCGGAAGGTGGGACTCTTAATCCCTCCTTCCTTGATAGCCTCCTTCGTAGGCGATTGCTTCCCGCTCCCCACTTCGCCTTCTTCAAAAGGCGCGACCTTCAACATCTTGGTCAGCATGGGATCCGGCGTGGTCTCTGGGAGGGGAGCCAGACACCTTATTAACTTTGCCTTGGCTATCCACTCATGTTCAAGAAACGGCTCCTTTAAAGGACATATATATAAAACAAGTGAATGAACAGCTTGTCCGGTTACAGGACTACTTACTTGAGTATCTAGGCGATTGCAGCTTAGTCCTGCGTCCTCAGTAAGTCCAGACACTTCTCTTGTGATCCGAAGAACAGTTTATACATCTCCACGGGCGTCGTGCCCATAAAATTTTGGAGAGCTCGTGGTCCCTCCGGATTGAATTCTCACAAGTGGAGGCGGCGTTGCCGAGGCCGAAGGCGCGGATCACCATAATCTGCGCCCTTGCAACCAGATTGATTCCTCTTTCCTAGAGATCTCGAATCTGGCCTGCGGCAAGGGAGGCGTCCTTGGGCGGCCCCCGCCGAGCCCCCTTGTTGGCCCATGATGCCAGCCACCGTGGTGGACCTGGCGAAGGCGAGGGCGCTGCCCATTTGGTGCCCACAGGGCGGTGATATAAAACCACTCCCGTTGCCACAAACCAAGCTCCTCTTGAAAAGAGCCCTCGGGCCACGGAGCATCAGCACATTTGCTTATGACCGCCCCTCCGCTCTGCTTGTTGCCCCTTGATTATCTTTGGCTCCACCTTGAAGGTCTTGAGCCACAATCCAAAGTGGGGGTAATATGGAGGAAGGCCTCACATACGACAATGAATGACGAGATATGGAGGATGGACTCCGGATTCAAGTCATGGAAATCAAGCCATAATAAAACATGAGCCCCGCACAAAGGGATCCAGGTCGGAAGCCTATACCCCGAAGGAAGTGGGACCACGAACACCACATTCTCGCCCGGGCTCGGGAGTGGGAATGACCTGCCTCGAGCGGGCAGCCTATGCGAGATCTCGCCCGGCTAGGTACACGGCATCGCGCAGCTTTAGCACATCTTCTTACGTAATGGAGGAAGACATCGACCAGCCCGTCTTTAGTCGGATCGGACATCGTCGAAAGTCCAAGCGCTTTGAATCAAGCTTTGGGTGTTGGAACTCGAAGCGAGGCTAACTTCGATGGAGGGTATAAAAGAAGAGGGCCTTGGTCTCATTATAAAGAGGTTGAATACCAAGAGCCCACCCCGTGGTCGATTAGGACTCGCCTTTGATAGAGGAGGCAGGCCAACGGGCACGGTTGGGTTACCCATGTCCGTATTGATGAGAATCTCGGAATAAGGGGCACGATCTAATTGCCGCTTTGATAAGGCGTGCCAAGGAAACCGCCTCGCTAAACATGCTGAGGTGGAACAGTAAAACGATTCATATAAAAGCACGGCCGTGGTGTGATGTCACGCCAGCGGAATACGTCGCCAGATCTATGCAAAAATTATTCTCTCTACGGTGTTATGTGGAACTTGTTTTTGCGAGCGGACACTATCCTTGTGTTCAAAACCTTCTATGAAGTATTCGGAGGAGGAACCCGCCTTGCGATGCTGTCAAGACAATATGCGCACCGGACTCGCGTCATTGAAGCCTGGTTGAGGGAGACTCTTGAGGAGTCCGGACTAGGGGTGTCCGGATTGCGGACTATCGTCCACCACGGGACTCCAAGACTATGAAGATACAAGATTGAAGACTTCGTCCGTGTCAGGATGGGACTTTCCTTGGCGTGGAAGGCAAGCTTGGCGTCTGGATATGTAGATCTCCAACTATTGTAACCGACTGTGTAACCCTAACCTATCCGGTGTATATATAAACCTGGAGGGTTTTAGTCCGTGGGGACGAACAACAATCATACCATAGGCTAGCTTCTAGGGTTTAGCCTCCTTGATCTCGTGGTAGATCTACTCTTGTACTACCCATATCATCAATATTAATCAAGCGGGGTAGTATTACCTCCATCGAGAGGGCCCGAACCTGGGTAAAAACATTGTGTCCCTTGTCTCTCGTTACCATCCGCCTAGATGCGATTCGGGACCCCTACCGAGATCCGCGGTTTGACACCGACATCGGCCATATAGTTCAAACTTCCAAATCTGACCTGATGGCCGGGGCGAGGTTTCGATCTGCTCGAGATGGCCAGCGTTTAATTGTACGCGATGCAAAGCTGCCGAACACGAAGATCTGTCCGGGAGAAAAGTCTCACCCTGGACCGCGTCGTTGTTGATGATCGAAGGAGCCATCGGGCCTATCGGTGACGACAGAAGGAACTCTCAATGAAAGCACCAATGTCGGGTGTCAAAACCGCGGATCTCGGTAGGGCTCCCCAGCGGTGCGTCTAGGCGGATTGTAACAGGAGACAAGGACACGATGTTTTTACCCAGAGTTCGGGCCCTCTCGATGGAGGTAATAATTCTACTCCTTCTTGATTAATATTGATGATATGGGTAGAACAAGAGTAGATCTACCACGAGATCAAGGAGGCTAAACCCTAGAAGCTAGCGCCTATGGTATGATTGTTGTTCGTCTCCCACGGATTAAAAACCCTCCGCTTATATAGACACCGGATAGGTTAGGTTACACAGTAGTCGGTTACAATGGTAGGAGATCTACATATCCAGACGCCAAGCTTGCCTTCCACGCCAAGGAAAGTCCTATCCGGACACGGGACGAAGTCTTCAATCTTGTATCTTCATAGTCTTGGAGTCCGGCCGTGACGATAGTCCGGCTATCCGGACACCCCCTAGTCTGGGACTCCCTCAAGGCTCTTCAATGAAAGGATCTTCCTGAATTGACGGAGAATGGAGATGTTCAAGGAACACATTGTTAGGAATAGGCTTCCGAGTGGAACCTATCTTCGCCAGATCATCGGCCGCTTGATTCTTGAGTCAGGGGATGTGGTGAAGCTCCAAACCCTCGAACCTCATTTCCAACTTTCTCACTGCATTGCAGTACCCAGTCATGGAGGGGTTTCTGAAGTCCCACTCCTTCATCACTTGGTTGACCACCAAATCCGAGTCATCGTAGACCATCAAGCGACGGACGCCAAGTGAAATGGCCATACGTAACCTACAAAAGAGCCTCATACTCAGCGTCATTATTGGAGGAATCGAAGTGAATTTGGAGGACATAACTAAGTTTATCACCTCTTGGGGACACCGGGACCACTCCGGCACCAGACCCGTTTAACATCTTAGATCCATCGAAGAACATGGTCCAGTGTTCCGAGTGAACTTGAGTCGGCTGCTGCTGCTAAATCCACTCGGCCAAGAAATCAACGATTGCTTGAGACTTAATTGCCTTATTTGCCTCAAACTTGATATCCAGAGGAAGAAGCTCGATTGCCCATTTGGCCACTCAACCGGTTGCATCTCGATTGTTTAAAATTTCAGACAATGGAGCATCGCTCACGACTGAAATCGAGTGGTCTTGGAAACAACGTGCAAATTTCTTCGCAGTTAAATAAATTCCATAGACAAGCTTCTGGTAATGTGGATACCTTTGCTTGGATGGAGTCAAGGCTTCAGAGATGTAATACATTGGGCGTTGAACTTTATAGGTCTTTCTTTCTTCTTCTCGCTCACCGTGAGCAAGCAGTGTTGACAACAGCCGATGTGGCTGCAATATATAACAGTAGAGGCTCTTTGCTGATCGGAGCAGCAAGCACCGACTGGGTGGGAAGCAGGGCTTTGAGCTCCACAAACGCTGCAATAGCTTCAGGGGTCCACTCAAACATATCAGAGTTTTTAATCAGTCGGTAAAGAGGCAATGCCTTCTCACCGAGGCGGGAAATGAATCGACTCAACATAGCAAGACAAGCTGTAAGCTTCTGAAGATCATGCACACGCACAGGGTGTTTCATTCGGAGAAGTGCACCGATCTTTTCTGGGTTTGGATCTATCCCTCGTTCGGAAACGAGAAAACCGAGCAACTTTCCTCCAGGGACTCCGAATGTGCACTTAGACGGATTCAGCTTGATATCATATCTTCTCAGATTGGCAAAGGTTTCACCGTCGTCAGCCAGCAGGTCGGAACTCTTGCGTGACTTAATCACAATATCATCCTTATATGCCTCCACATTCTGACTGATCTGAGTGAGAAGGCACTTCTGGATCATGCACACGAATGTGGCGCCAGCATTCTTAAGACCGAAAGGCATGGTGACATAGCAAAAACACCCAAACGAGGTGATGAAGGCCGTTTTTATTTCGTCGGGGTCCAAACAGTCGGATCTAATGGTACCCGGAATATGCATCCAAAAAGGACAAATGCTCACACCCTGCAGTCGAGTCGACTATCTGATCGATGCGGAGGAGCGGAAAATGATCTTTCGGGCAGGCCCGATTGATATGCTTGAAATCAATACACATATGAAGTGAATTATCCTTCTTAGGGACGATGACAACATTGGAGAGCCACTCTGAGTGGTATATCTCGTGGATGAACTCAGCTGCCAAGAGCCGAGCCATCTCCTTGCCAATCGCCTTCCTCTTTTCCGCGGTGGACCGACGGAGATGTGATGACACAATGCATTCCCTTAGGCCCAAATATGGTGAAGTGTCATGTAGTCGACGTTCACACGACACCACTAAGGAAATCACAACATACAAACTATCAAAATATCAAACACATATCAAGTTCACATGATTACTTGCAACATGATTTCTCCTGTGACCTCAAGAACAAAAGTAACTACTCACAAATGATAATCATGCTCAAGATCAGAGGGGTATTAAATAGCATATTAGACCTGAACATATAATCTTCCACCAAATAAACCATATAGTAATCAACTACAAGATGTAATCAACACTACTAGGCACCCACAAGCACCAATCTATAGTTCCGGTACAAAGATTGAACACAAGAGATGAACTAGGGTTTGAGAGGAGATGGTGCTATTGAAGAGATGTTGATGGAGATGTCCCTCCCCGACATGGGAGAGTTGTTGGTGATGATGATGACGATGATTTCCCCCTCCGGGAGGGAAGTTCCCCCGGCGGAATCACTCCGCCGGAGGCCAAAAGTGCTCCTGCGCAAGTTCTGCCTCGAGATGGCGGCGCTCCGTCCCGAAAGTCCTCTCTTTATTTTTTTCTAGGTCAAAATGACTTGTATACCAGAAGATGGGCACCAGAGGTGGGCCGAGGGGAGCACAACCCATCAGGGCACGCCTGGGCTCCATAGCGCGCACAGGTGGGTTGTGCCGACCTAGTGGGCCCCCTCTGGTACTTATTGGCTCCAACATTCCTCATTTATTCCATAAAAAATCCCCGTGAAGTTTCAGCTTATTTAGATTTGTGCAGAATAGGTGGCCTGACGTAGCTTTTCCAGGTCCAGATTTCTAGCTGCCGGAATTCTCCCTCTTTTTGTGTACCTTGCATATTATGAGAAAAAAGGCATTAAAATTACTCCAAAAAGAATTATTATGCATAAAAACATCATAAATAACAGTAGGTAAACATGATGCAAAGTCGACGTATCAAGATGCTCTTTGACTGGTTTTGCTTTTGGGTCGACGCGCAAACGATGCTCAGCCAGCCCCCTGGGTATACCTGGCATGTCTGATGGTTTCCATGCAACAAGATGTCATAGTTCTCACAGAGGAACTGCATGTGCGCGGCTTCCTATTTGCTGTCGAGTGTCATCGAGATGTGGGTCGGAGTAGTCTTGGGGTCTTCCGGGTGAATGTGAACTGGCTTTGTCTCACTGGTCGATTGAAATGAAGACTCTGAAGCAGGCTTCTTGGCTCGCAACAGATCACTCGGATCAGCGTCTTTCTGGTACTCTTCCAGCTCCACCACCGCCATCTGCTCATCAGCAATCTTGGAACCCCTCATGGGCACTCTTCCGCTCTTTGTCTATTCCCAATGACTGTAATCACACCTTTGGGTCTGGGCATCTTCAACTTGAGATACATGTAACATGGACGGGCGATGAAACGAGCATATGCGGGCCTGCTCAGAATAGCATGATAAGCACTGTGGAAATCCACCACCTCGAATGTCATCTTCTCCTTTCGGAAATTCTTGGAATCACTGAAAACCACATCGAGAGCAATCTTCCCAAGTGACTTCGCTTTCTTTCCTGGGATGACTCCATGGAATTGCATGTTCCTCTCACTGAGTTTGGACATCGGCATGCCCATCCCCTGGAGGGTCTCGGCATACAGAATGTTCAGACCATTGCCTCCATCCATGAGAACATTAGTCAGTCGGGTGCCCCCAACGACTGGGTCGACCACCAACGCTTGGCGCCCTAGGGTGGCAACGTGCGCTGGGTGATCCGATTGGTCGAATGTAATGGAAGTTTTCGACCACTTTAGGTATGTCGTAGTTGCCGGAGCAACCATGTTCACTTCTCTGTTTATGACTTCCAGTCGACTTTTGCTCTCAACATCAGCAAAATCACCAAGGTAGCATTGACCTTTGCGTAACCACCATCATTTTCCTCATCTTCTTCCTTATTAGAGTCCTTCTCACTGGGCTAACCCTCTCGGAACTGCTGAATCAGGAGTCTGCACTGTCGAATTGTATGATCGGGCAGAATCAATTTACCCTCTTCATCCTTCTTCGTGTGAATGTGACACGGCAAATCCAGGATGTCTTGCCCTGACTGATATTTGACCTTATTGGGTGTCCATTGTCCCTTGGGCTTCCCTTTAAACTTTCCTCCTTGCGCATTCAGGATTGCGGCTTCAGTGGGACCTGCAGCTTCAGCCTTACGCTTTTGCTTCCGACAGGTATTCCCGCCCCCCATGTCGGGGTCGGCTGCTTTCCCCTTGCCATTACGGAGTCGGTCTTCCTCTTTGCCATTTGCATACCGAGTGGCTATTTCCATCATTCGGCTCAGAGACATGTCTCCGAAACGACCGAATTTCAGGATAAGATCTCTGTATCTGACACCCTCCTTAAAGGCGCAAACTGCTTGGTGCTTTGACACATTCTCCACGACATGGTGAAGGGTGGTCCATCTCTGTATGAAATCTCTCAAAGTTTCACTCGGCTTCTGGAAGCAATGCTGTAGTTCGGTCAGCCCGGCAGGCCGCTTGCAAGTTCCTTCGAATGTCATGATAAACACTCGAGCTAAATCTTCCCAACAGAATATGCTTCCTGGAGCCAACTGAATCAACCAAGCTCTGGCTGAGCCTTCAAGTATCAAGTGGAGGTGCTTCATGGCTACGTCATCGTTGCCTCCACCAATCTGCACTGCCACTCGGTAATCTTCCAGTCACGTGTCTGGCTTCGACTCACCAGTGAACTTGCTCACTCCGGCAGCCAATCTGAAGTAGGGCGGGATCTCAGCTGCTCGGATGGCTCTGCTGAAACACTCAGACCCAGAAATGAATGCCCTGCTTTCAGTCGGACGATCTCTGCCCAGCTCTTCTCTGTTAGCTCCGCCTCTGTCAACCTAGCCCTGTACGAGGAGTGACCTTGCATCGAACCCAGGATCTCTTGGGTCGACTCGAGCTCTCCGCTCGTCACCAAACGGAGGCTTGTCGTCATACCGCCGGGGCGCATACGAACCACCCCTCGGAGGGGGTGTAGGCACTCGACGACGGTCATCATGGGGATATCGAGGATCAAACTGGCCTCGACCCAGGTACGGGTCCTGGTGATAACCACGATCTTCGCGCCTTAGAGGTGATCTTGGGCGTGTCTTGAACGGCGTATGCGCCATGACGGATCTGCTGTGAATCCTATTGCGCGATCGAAGCTGCTGAGTTACATTCACCAGCCGCTTTGGAGCAAAGGTCTCGAATCAACAGAACCTCACCGGCCTCGGAGCAGGACGGCTGAATGGAATCCGCGATACGGTTCGATGCTGCAACATTTCGAATCGGAGTGCGGTATACCTGACAGTCATCTCAAGGTCCAGTCGGGAACAACAGTCATTGACGTCGACTGGAACTTGGGATCTCCCTACGACCGCGGTCGTCGAGTGCTTGTTGAAGATTCTCCAGACGTGTATGCTTAGCCAGATTGGCCAAGCGCGCAGCCTCTAGAGCCTGAGCCTCGAGGGTCTCCCCAATGATGGGGGTCTAGAGAGCCTCCTCGTTCCTGCGCCGCAGTTCCCCTCTCTGCTCGGCAGTGAGGGCTTGGGGAAAATACTCGTCGTGGTCACGCGGCGGGCCGCCGCCTCCTCCGCCACGACGGAATCCAGGCGGACTGCGCTGGGAGTTGACCATGAGGACCTCCGCCGCGGGATCGTTGCTCTCACACTCGGAAAGCGTATCCGAATGGCCAATCGGCAGATGAACGACCCATAGAGAGATTCATTGGACTCAACCGCCACGATTTGTGGGGTGGCCGACTGACGAGCCACCGCATGCTTTACCCACCGCTAGAGCCGCGAGCGGCCGGGTCGCTTGCGGCGGCGAACAGCAGGGAGCGAAGACGCCGCGGGAGCCATTTGATACTAGGTCGACGGCTGCCGCAGAAGGACGCCGCAGGCACTCGCGCGGAAGTGCGCCGCCCCATGGATGGGGAGAGCCTGGACGACGAGGGGGGCTTCTTGGAGCCAAGCAGAGTCATTGGCGGTGAAGGCGGCAAGAGGCGGATCTCGTGCCGGGGCCAAACCACCACCGGAAACCATCGCGATGAAGATCGGAAAATGGAACCTCACCGGAAGTCGCTCAGACGCCTGCCCCACGGTGGGTGCCAACTGTCGTGGGAACGAGTCTGACAGTAGAAGTATGGGGTACGTAGGAGAGGGCAGAGTCCTAGCTACGACAAGGTTGTACACACAGGTTTACGAGTTCAGGCCCCTCGCGGAGGAGGTAATAGCCCTACGTCTCGGTGCCGTGGAGGCTTGTCGACTGGATGTGTGCAAATAGTTACAGGGGGTGCGAACCCTTGTGCCAGAGGGGAGGGGTGGATTATATAGAGTGCTCTTGGCCCCTTGCAGCCCCCAGTTACACAAGGGTTCAATGTGTGTTATGACTTAAACGTTACTGGTAACGCCCGCAGTAAATGATCTTCATGGTGACGGAGTGAATGCTTGACCGTTGCCATCCTGGGGTGACTTTGGGCCTCCTGTACTCCGAGTGCATTCTTGTATGGTCAAGTGAAGTTATTGTGGTCGAGTGGAATTGAGGTATCCGAGTGGAATATTCCGTCAAGTGGATTGCACTTCAGGGTAATTTCAGGTCAGGCCTAAGACCCTACCCATGTCATCGTCATCGATCGTTGCCCCGCCGCCCCGAAGGAGCATCGGCCTTTTTTTTCAGCCGACGTGGTCGCTGCTTGCTGCTTGCTAAAACAAATTTCTGCAACAATGTCTCTGTTGCAAAAAAAACTATAACAAGACCTCTGTTACAAAAAAAAATATTGCAACAAGACCTCTGTCGCTAAAAAATTGCAACAAGACTTCTATTGCAAAAAAAAGAAATTATAACAAGACATTTGTTGCAAAAATAATCTGCAACTTGACCTGTGTTACAAAAAAATTCTCAACATAACCCGTGTTGCGGAAATTTTCAACAACACGACATGCAGTGGTAGAAGGTGACCCCGACCGCTCAATCTGTCAGATCCGACGGCTGACAAGGCAACAGATTTTGTAAAAAAATCGCCGGCCGACCCATAGCAACGGCCATTTCATTTTTAGATTTTATAAAACTGAGAAATTCGAATTTTTAATTTTACAAAAATTTAGGCCTCCACGGAGGCCGAGCGACAAAACGCCCCACTCACTGTACGTGTAATTTGTTTGAGTAAGTACGTATAATATACCAAAGTACCAGTTGAGACTTCGCTACTTATACGCCCTGGACTGGAGTTCACCCATCAGATGTGACATCGACTTTTCCGTCAAAAAATAAAGATTTGACATCGACTTGCCCTGGGCAGGCCAGTGTGCACTGTTCATCTAACCTACCTAGCTACATGTACGCAGTCTCCAGTACCGCGCATGCTTATCATCGGAAGACAAGACACGAGTAATCCAGCGAACAATCTAGTGATAATTCACCGGCCACAAGTTGGCGATCGATTGGACGTGGTATTCCATAAGACCGGTTCTTTTTCTCCAGCTAATGAGTGGCACCCACGCAGAAAGAGGAAGAAGAATAGTGCTATACCGTCGTGCTTCTCCGGCCGGTCTCTTCAGGAATCAAATGATTTGGGAATCCATTGCCCATTTGGCCCTAATCATCAGGCGCAACGAAAGCAGACGGACTCCCATCCCATCGCAGATAGCGTCGTAGCGATTAGGTGTTCCATCGACCTCGGCGGGAAGACACACGCCAACATTTCGACCAATTATACGGCCATGGAGCATTGACCTCGATACGTTCCTTTCCTCTTTTGAGACGAGAATTGTTCGGTCGGACGCCTGTCAATCCCTTCGGCCGACAACTAGTTGGTTGCGTTGCGTCTGTGTATTTGTGGAGACCCTGCGGTCAATGTGCCCCCGAGAAAGGACGTGTGCAAAATGGCTATGCAAAGACGTCAATTTCTTTTACGCTGCGTTTGGATGTCCATATTGGAAGGCTCTCTAATGAATTGGTTGGAATACCATTTCAGCAAGGAAACTGAAATGGATATGAATACGAATTCACTTGTTTGGTTATTCACTGAATTGCCTCATGGAATCTGTGAGGTTTTAATACCAAATCCTGTTTGGATGACAAACATTGAAATTGCATATTCAGATTGATTGTGAAGCTTTTATCCTTCTATCTACAGGAAACATCAAATTTGTCCATACACATACGCACAAGAATCATTAAATTTGCCCACATCCACACACATAGAAACCGAAGAGTAGGCAAGCACGGTCAGGAAGCTTCAGCAGCGACAGTCCTTCGTCGTCTACTCCAGCCCCCTAGTAGCCGCAGCTGCAGCAACTAAATGCACGGTGCGGGTCTGCCGCGCACGGTGATGTCTGATTCCCCTCGGTCTTGTGGCTCGACCGGAGCAGATCGGGGAAGTGAGGGGGCAGGGGGCGTGCGGCCGCGTCGCGCTTCTCAGGCTAGCGCGACCTCTCTTCAACACCGGAGGCGGTGCAACGCTCAGGTGGTGGAGGGGACCGGCCAACGGCGGACACCCATAGTCGCCGCGCCGGAGGCGGTCGAGCGGACGGGCCTGTGGCGGACGCCCATGGCCGCCGAGATGGAGGCAGTGCATGACGCGTCAGTGGAGGGGACGGGTGAGATGCGGCGGTGCCGGAAGATGTTGCAGGAGGAGGGGGGCGGGGAGGGAACGCACCTGGACGCCGCCGAGCTTCGCAGCCGCCGCCCACCTCGGAGCTCGCTATCTCCCTTCCTGCCTTTTCTCCTTATCTGTTCGCAAGGGGGGAAAAGGGAAGTGAACCGGTACGTTTTGCGGGATGGGAGATTTCAGCACAATTCGGAGCTCGAGGCCTCCGTATTGTGGGCAGGCTGTTTGCGTGGGAGTGATTTCAGCCTGAATTTAGATTCATTACCGACAACCAATTCAGTGTCCAGCCAAACAGGTGAAATGAAACTTACCAATACCAAATCCAATACAAGCCCCCCAATGAAGACATTCAAACGCAGTGTTAGCAAATGATCCAAACTTTGAACTAGGCAACGTACATTAGATTGAAAAAATTGACAGGGGTTCAGTCCGTGGACACTGATGCCGAAGGCCGCCATCCAACGTTGCCTGCATATATTTCAAAGACTTTGCCGACAAACCGGATGAAATTTATGCAAATACAGCGGATTTCATACAAACCGGACGAAAACACTTACATTTTGGAGATATTTTAACTAAAAAGGATAAAACTATGTGCACCTTCGGTTCTGCGGAGCTCCATTCCCATTGCATGGATATGCTACACTAGTCTACGGCTGGCCGCGATAGATCCCTTTGTCATTCGCATGTCCGGCAGCCCGCTCATCGGACAACCATCGGGCTAGGCGAGGGGGTGGAGCAGCGAGTTGCCTGACTCGTATCCGGCGGGCTCGGCAGGCCACCCAGCCAACTTTTATGCCGGAGAACTACTCTTCTTACTCTCTGGACACCATGGGCAGTGTGGAGAAAATGGTGCAACTAGGAGATGGAGCGGGGCTGGTGGTGCCATTCTTGGCCAGCGTCTGGCCTCGTTTTAATAGCGGGCTGACGGAGGAGATGGGGAGCGGGGTTGTGTTTCATGCCGACCCGCTCATGAACGGACGTGTAGCTGGAGTAGGTTTCTCGGCACACACGCGGTTTTAATGGAGACGTTTGAATGCGGCGAGGAGGCGTGTTCAGCCGGGCATGTAGCAGGCGCCCCGTGCGCCACTTCATGCCGGAGCCAGTGAGAGGTCACGTCCGCTCTAGGCCGACTTCAATGTGGAGCAGTGATAGGTCTCCTTCGTATCTACTTTTCCATACAATTTTGCTCTTGTTTTGGACTCTAATTTGCATGATTTAAATGAAACTAACCTGGACTGACGTTGTGTTCAGCAGAATTGCCATGGTGTTATTTTGTGCAGAAATCAAAGTTCTCGGTTTGACCTGAAAATTTACGGAGAATTTTGATGGAATATATAAAAAATATTGGTGGAAAAATATACCGGAGGGGGGCCACCCAGGAGCCACAAGCTCAGGGGGTGCGCCCATCCCCCCAGGGCGCACCCTACGAGCTTGTGGGCCCCATGGACCTCCGGTAAACCTAACTCCAACTCCATATATATACCTATTCGCTAAGAATAAAAATCAAAGAGAAGTATTCATCGCATTTTACGATACAGAGCCGCCGCCACCATCTCCCGTTCTTCATTGGGAGGGCTGATCTGGAGTCCGTTCGGGGCTCCAAAGGGTGAAATTCGACGCCGTCGTCATCGTCAACATTCCCCCATCACCAATTTAATGAAGCTCACCGCCAGGAGTGAGTAATTCCTTTGTAGGATTGCTGGACGGCGATGGGTTGGATGAGATCTATCATGTAATCAAATTAGTTTTGTTAGGGCTTGATCCCTAGTATCCACTATGTTATGAGATTGATCTTGCTATGACTTTGCTATGGTTAATGCTTGTCACTAGGGTCCGAGTGCAATGATTTCAGATCTGAACCTATTATGTTTTCATGAATATATGTGTGTTCTTGATCCTATCTTGCAAGTTATATGCACCTATTACGTGTTATGATCCACATACCCCAAGGTGACAATAATTGTGATTCTTTTTGGTGATTACCATAGTTTGAGGAGTTCATGTATTCACTAAGTGCCAATACTTTGCTCCGATTCTCTATTAAAAGGAGGCCTTAATATCCCTTAGTTTCCTTATGGACCCTGCTGCCACGGGAGGGTAGGACAAAAGATGTCATGCAAGTTCTTTTCCATAAGCACGTATGACTATATACGGAATACATGCCTACATTATATTGATGAATTGGAGCTAGTTCTGTGTCGCTCTAGGTTATAACTGTTACATATTGAATGCCATCCAACGCAATTATCCATCATTGATGCAATGCCTACGCTTTTCACATATTGATCATTGCTACGATACTTTCGCCATTGCGGCTATTACAATCACTAGAAAATTGCTATTGTTACTATTGCTACCGTTACCGTTACTGTCAAACTACCATACTACTTTGCTACTGATCACCTTGCTGCAGATATTATATCTTTCAGGTGTGGTTGAATTGATAACTCAACTGCTACTACTTGCGGATATTCTTTGGCTCCCCTTGTGTCGAATCAATAAATTCAGGTTAAATACTCTACCACCGAAAACTGTTGCGACCCCCTATACTTGTGGGCTATCAACACCTTTTTCTCGCGCCGTTGCCAGGGAGCATAGCTCTATTTGCCGAGTCACTTGGGAGTTATATATCTATTAATCACTATGAGGAATCTTATCGATGAAAGAACCAAGATCGTTCCCTTGAAGATGAGGGGAGGTAAGGAACTGTTATCTAGCTCTGCACTTGATTCACCTTCTGTTTTGAGTAAACTTGCAACACCACCACCTACTATTAATTCTGATATGTCGCAAGTAATTGATGATGCTACTTCCGCTTTGAATGATGATATTGATGATGCTAGTACTTTGCTTGATGATAATGTGCCACTAGGTGAATTTCTTGATGAACACCTTGCTAAAGCTAAAGAATTTGAGAGTGCTGAAACTGATGAAATTATTGAAACTTAAAATTATGAAACACCTATTAGACCTGGCTCTCATATATATGAATTGCCTGAGATACCTGAGGGTTATGTTATGGATGGAGAGGCAGCTAGAGACTTTCTTGCTTTTAAGGATAGAGATGATCTTAAGAATTTACTATGTAAGGTCAAAGAAAAAACTCTAAATGATAGAATAAAGTACGATCCTAAGTTTGCTACTTCACCTATCTTTGTTACTGATAAGGATTATGAATTCTCTGTCAATCCTGAGTTACTTACTTTGGTTGAATCTGATCCTTTCCATGGTTATGTATCTGAAACTGTTGTGCACATCTTACTAAACTGAATGATATAGCCACCCTATTTTCTCATAAGAAAAAACTTCCCTACCACTACTTTCTTAAGTTGTTTCCTTTCTCATTAAAGGGTGATGCTAAGATATGGTTTAATTCTCTTGCTCCTGGTTGTGTGCGTAGTCCACAGGATATGATATATTACTTCTCTGAAAAATATTTTCCTACTCACAAGAAACAAGCTGCTTTACAGGAAATATTTAACTTTGTGCAAATTAAAGAAGAGAATCTCCTGCATGCCTGGGGGAGGATTCTCCAATTACTTAATGTTGCCTGATCATCCTCTCACGAAAAATGAAATATTTGATATCTTTTATAATGGACTAACCGATCCTTCTAGGGACGACCTAAATAGTTGTGCCGGTTGTGTTTTTAGGGAACGAACTGTTGAACAAGCTGAAGAACTATTGAATAATATATTGAGGAATGATAATGATTAGAATCTTCCTGAACCACCACCTAAGCCAACTCCGAACAAGAGAGGTATTCTATTTCTCGGTCCTGAAGATATGCAAGAGGCAAAGAAATCGATAAAAGAAAAAAGTATTAATGTTGAAGTTGTCAAGACTATACCACCTATTGAAGAAATACATGTTCTCGATACCCCGACACATGTAGTAGAGTTAATTCTCTCTATAGACTTGATGAAGGTGATATTCCTTATACTAAATCTGCTAGTCAATGCTTGCATGAATTGGATAACTTTATTGTTAAACAAGAAAACTTTAATGCATATGTTAGCAGAGAATTGAAATGAAATGCTTATATGCTTGAATGCTTGAGTGACTTTATGTTTAGAACTGTTAATGATGTCAAGGGTGTGAGTAAACATTCATTCATGATAAAAACCCAAGTAGAACAAGTCATCAAGTCACAAAATGATTTGCTTAATGAGATGAACAATAAGATAAAAGATCATGTTGTTAGAGTTATGACTAGGGGTGGTAAAATGACTCAGAAACCCTTGTATCCTAAAGGTCTAAGAGAATTGAACAAGACTCTCAAATGATTAATACTGATGCACCTAGTCTATCTAAAAAGAAAAAGAAAGATGATAGGACTTTGCATGCCTCTAGTGAACTTACTGTAGACACACTTGAGAATCCAAATGATATTTCTACTTCTGATGCTGAAACACAATCTGGTGATGAATATGAACCTAGTGGAAATAGAACTTGCTATTGATCTCGATAACCCACAACCTAAGAATAAAAGATATGATAAGAGAGACTCCATTGCTAGGAAACATGGTAAAGAAAGGGAACCATGGGTTCAGAAACCCATGTCTTTTCCTCCTAAAGCTTAAAAGTATAAGGATGAAGAAAAATTTGAGCGCTTTGTTGAAATGCTTAGACCTTTCTTTTTGCGCCTTCGTTTGACTGATATTCTAAAAATGTCTCCTTATGCTAAGTACATGAAAGATATTGTCACAAATAAATGGAAGACACTCGAAGCTGAAATTTCCACCATGCTTGCAAATTCTTCATTTAAGGGTGGAATACCAAAGAAACTAGGAGACCCAGGAATACCATCTATACCATGCTCCATTAAAAGAAACTATGTTAAAACTGCTTTTTGTGATCTAGGAGCTGGTGTTAGTGTTATGCCTTTCTCTTTGTATCAAAGACTTGATTTGAATAAGTTGACACCAACTGAAATCTCTTTGCAAGTGGCTCATACATCAACTGTTATACCCATCGATATTTGTGAGGATGTGCCTATCGTAGTTGCAAATGTTACTATCTTAACGGACTTTGTTATTCTTGATATACCCGAGGACGACAGTATGTCGTTCATCCTTGGTAGACCCTTTTTGAATACTACAGGGGCTGATTGATTGCGACAAAGGCAATGTCACTTTTGATGTCAATGGTAATGAGCATATGGCGCACTTTCCGAAGAAACAACCTCAAGTGAATAGTATCAATTCTATTGGAAACATCCAAAATAGATAATATAATAGCATGGAATAATAAAATTATGGATACATTGGAGACGTATCAAGCATCCCCAAGCTTAATTCCTGCTCGTCCTCGAGTAGGTAAATGTTAAAAACAGAACTTTTGATGTGGAATGCTACCTAATATATTTAAAAATGCAATTTTCTTTATTATGGCATGAATGTTCAGATCCATAAGATTCAAAACCAAAGTTTAATATTGACATAAAAATAATAATAGTTCAAGCATACTAATAAAGCAATCATGTCTTCTTAAAATAACATGGTCAAAGAAAGTTATCCCTACAAAATCATATAGTCTGGCTAGGCTCTATCTTCATCACACAAAATATTTCATCATGCACAACCCCGATCTTTGTCAAGCAACTGTTTCATACTTTTAGTGTCTCAAACTTTTTCAACTTTCACGCAATACATGAGCGTGAGCCATGGATATCGCACTATAGGTGGAATAGAATATGGTGGTTGCGGAGAAGACACAAAGAAGGAGAAAGTCTCACATCAACTAGGCAAATTAATGGGCTATGAAAATGCCCATCAATTGATATTGATGCAAGTGAGTACAGGTTGACATGCAATGGACGCACTAGAGCTATAAGTGTATGAAAGCTTAAAAAGGAACTAAGCGGGTGTGCATCCAACTTGCTTGCTCATGAAGACCTAGGGCAATTTTAGGAAGCCCGTCATTGGAATATACAAGCCAAGTTCTATAATGAAAATTCCCACTAGTATATGAAAGTGATAAATAGGAGACTCTCTATCATGAAGATCACGGTGCTAATTTGAAGCACAAGTGTGGAAAAGGATAGTAACATTGTCCCTTCTCTCATTTTCTCTTCATGTTTTTATTTGCGATTCTTTGGCCTCTTTTTTTATTTGGGCTTCTATGGCCTCTTCTATTATTTTATAAAGTCCGGAGACTCATCCCAACTTGTGAGGGAATCATAGCTTCCATCATCCTTTCCTCACATGGGACAATGTTCTAATAATGATGATCATCACACTTTTATTTACTTACAACTCAAGAATTACAACTCGATGCTAGAACAAAGATATGACTCTATATGATTGCCTGAAGCATATGAGAACAATACGACAATGATGGTACGTGTCATAATAAAACGGAACGGTGGAAGGTGCATGGCAATATATCTCGGAATGGCTATGGAAATGCCATAATAGGTAGGTATGGTGGTTGTTTTGAGGAAGGATATATGGTGGGTGTAATGCAACGGCGAAAGTTGTGCGGTACTAGAGAGGCTAGCAATGGTGGAAGGGTGAGAATGCGTATAATCCATGGACCCAACATTAGTCATAAAGAACTCACATACTTATTAGCCATCAAAACAAAGTACTAATACGCATGCTCCTAGGGGAGAGGTTGGTAGGAGTTAACCATCGCGCGCTCCCGACCTCCACACAAAGGATGACAATAAAAAAATAAATCATGCTCCGACTTCATCACATAACAGTTCACCATAGGTGCATGCTACGTGAATCACAAACTTTAACACAAGTATTTCTACCAATCCACAATTATTCACTACCATGACTCTAATGTCACCATCTTTATATCTCAAAACAAATACAGGGAATCAAACTTCTCATATTATTCAATGCTCTTTATATGAAAGTTTTTATTATATCACTCTTGGATGCCCATCATATTAGGACTAAATTCATAACCTAAGAAAATTACCATGATGTTTAAGACTCTCAAAATAATTTAAGTGAAGCATGAGAGTTCAACAATTTGTATAAAATAAACCACCACCGTGCTCTAAAAAGATATAAATGAAGCACTAGAGAAAACTGCCTAGCTCAAAAGATATAAGTGATAAAGTGAAGAACATAGTGTATTCTAATAAATTCATGATCAAAGTGTCTCCCTCTCAAAAGGTGTGCACAGCAAGGGTGATTGTGTCTATCTAAAAATCAAAGACTCATATCATACAAGAGGCTCCAAGCAAAACACATATCATGTGGTGAATAAAAATATAGCCTCAAGTAAATTTACCGATGGATTGAAGACGAAATAGGGGATGCCATCCGGGGCATCCCCAAGGTTAGACGCTTGGTTGTCCTTGAATATTACCTTGGGGTGCCTTGGGCATCCCAAAGCTTAGGCGCTTGCCACTTCTTATTCCATTGTCCATCAAATCTTTACCCAAACCATGGAAACTTCACAACACAAAACTCAACAGAAAACTCATAAGATCCGTTAGTATAATAAACCAAATCACCACTTTTAGGTACTGTTGTGAAGTTATTCTAAATTTATAATGGTGTTATATCTACTGTATTATTAATTCTCCATGGTTCATAACCCCCCCCCCCCCCCCATACTACCCATAGATTCATCAAAATAAGCAAACAACACAATAAAAAACAGAATCATCTAAAAGCAGAGTAATGCAGCAGCAATATGAAAAATTCGTATACTTATGTAACTCCAACAATTCTGTAAAATTAGTACACTCTAGGAAATTTGTATATCAATCTTGTGTAGAAACTTCAGATCAAAATCACGCTTCTGTGATTTTTGAAAATTCTGGCAACGAGCGCAAAAGTTTCTGTTTTTCAGCAAGATCAAATCAACTATCACCATAGACCATCCCAAAGGTCTTACTTGGCTAAAACACTAATTAAAACATAAAAACACATCTAAACAGAGGCTAGATGATATAACTATTTAAAAACAGGAAAGAAAAATATTGGGTTGTCTCCCCAGAAGCGTTTTTCTTTAAAGCCTTTTAGTTAGGCATTGAGATTCTGATGATGCTCACATGAAAGATAATAACTGAAACACAAAGAGAGCATCATATAGCATGGGAAAAACAAGTTTAAGTCTAACATACTTCCTATGCATAGGCATTTTACAAGCAAGCAAATTACCAAAACAAGCAAAAACTAGAATATGCAGGGAAGAAGAAAGCAACAATAGCAATCTCAACATAACGAGAGGTAATTTAGTAACATGAAAATTTCTACAACTATATTTTCCTCTCTCATAATAATTGCATGTGGGATCATATTCAAATTCAACAATATAGATATCACATAACATATCCTGTACATGATCCTGATGCATGCAAAGTTGACACTCTTCCAAGATAGTGGAATTATCATCAAATAAAGTCATTACCTCTCCAAGCCCACTTTTATCAAAATATTCATAAGATTGAACATTCTCCAAGTATGTGTGATTATTTTTATCTAGATTTGACACTCTTCCAAACCCACTTTCAATATTATCGCAAACCCTATTATCAATCTCATATTCATCATGGGGCTTAAATAAATTTTCAACATCATAAGAAGAATCACCCTAATCATGATCATTGCAACAAGTAGTGGACATAGAAAAATTAGGATCCCCAAGCTTGGGGTTTTGCATATCATTAACACAATTGACATTAACGGAATTTACGAAAACATCATTGCAATCATGTTTTTTATTCAATGAGCTATCGTGAATCACTTTATAAATTTCTTCTTTTAACACCTCATCACAAATTTCAGATTCACGAATTTCAAGCAAAACTTCATAAAGATAATATAATGCACCGAACTCACTAGAAATTGGTTCATCATAATTGGATCTTTTAAAAAGATTAGCAAGTGGATGAGGATCCATAAATCTCTTTTCTTCTGTTTAGCAATAAACACAATTATGCCAAGCAAACGAGCAAACAAACTAAGTAGGACATAAAGGCAAACGAAAAGAAGGAAAATAAAAAGGAAAATATTTTTGTATTTTTATGAAAACATTTTAGAACGGGGGAAGAGGCAAATAGCAAATAATGTAATTCAAGAGATGAGAGTTTATAATAGGTACATGGTAGGCTTGATGTAGAACCTCCCCGGCAGCGGCGACAGAAATTCTTCATGCTACTTCTTGAGCTTGCGTTGATTTTTCCCTTGAAGAGGAAAGGGTGATGTAGCAAAATAGAGATAAGTATTTCCCTCAGTTAAGAACCAAGGTATCAATCCACTAGGAGGCACAAGCAAGTCTCCAATATATGCACCTGCACAAACTAACAAACACTTGCACTCAACACGAAAATGGGGTTGTCAATCCCTTCACGGTCACTTGCAAGAGTGAGATCTAATAGAGATAGATATAAAAGATAAATGAATGTAAATAAAATCAGCGAGGGATTTTTGTGTTTTTGGTTTCATAGAGCTGAAAATATATGATGGAAAATAGACCTGGGAGCCATAGGTTTCACTAGAGGCTTCTCTCTTGAATAAAGCATACGGTGGCTAAATGAGTTACTGTTGAGCAATTGATAGAAAAGCACATAGTTATGACGATATCTAAGGCAATGATCTTCAATATAGGCATCACGTCCATGACAAGTAGACCGAAACTATTCTGCATCTACTACTATTACTTCACACATCGACCGACTCATGCCTGCATCTAGGTATTAAGTTCAAGAGAACAGAGTAACACATTAAGCAAGATGACATGATGTAAAGGGATAAACTCAAGCAATATCATATAAACCCCATCTTTTTACCTTTAATGGCAACAATACAATACGTGCCACGCTACGCCTACTATGTCACTGGATGAGGACACCGCAAGATTGAACCCATCACAAAGCACCTCTCCCATTGCAAGAAAAACCAATCTAGTTAGCCAAACCGAATCGATAGATCCGAGAGAAATTCAAAGATATCAAATCATGCATATAAGAATTCGGAGGAGACTCAAATAATATTCATAGATAATCTGATCATAAATCCACAAATCGTCGGATCTCAACAAACACACCGCAAAAGAAAAATACATCGGATAGAACTCCAAGAACATCGAGGAGAACTTTGTATTGAAGATCAAAGAGAGAGAAGAAGCCATCTAGCTACTAGCTATAGACACGTAGATCTGTGGTAAACTACTCTCACAACATCGGTAGGGCAGCAAGGTTGATGTAGAGGCCCTCCGTGATCGAATCCCCCTCCGACAGATCGCCGGAAAAGGCCCTGTTGGTGTGGAACGACACCTATGGGATCACAAGAATCCCTACTACAGTTGCGGGGCGCGGGGTCGTGAGAAGAGCGGATCGAACAGATAGCACGCGGTTTCTTTATCCAGGTTCGGGCCGCTAGGATGCGTAAAACCCTACTCCTGCTTTGGTGGTTTGTTTATCTGTGTTCTTGAGCTAGCAATGGGGCGTGAGGAGCTCCAAAAGCGAATCCTCCTCCTGGTCGCCTGGGCCTCCTTTTATAGGGAAAGCGGTTGCCACAAAGTGGCACACAGGAGGTGGAAAGGGTACAATGATGCGAAGTTTATCCTCGCATTACATGACAAGGCGCCTTAAATGCGTCTTGCTTAGGTGTCCTTGCTTTATCGGGGCGGGAGAGTCCTGTCTCGCATCGCCCGCTTCCTTCCGTGTCGACACGGCATACGGCGGCGGTGCCAGCGGTGCCATGTAGGCAAAGCAGGCGAGGTGGCGTGAGTGGTGGGTCTCCACGAAGACCCGCTTGCCACGCATGAGTGCCTGCCCAACTGGTTGGGTCGGCTTTGCATGCGAACGGTTGTGGAGATTTGGTAGCATGGGCTCGATGGTGGCCCTACGGGTGCTCTTGGCAAGGGCCTCGTCGTAGCCCCAAAGAAGGGTCTTGCAGGACCCCGCAAGGGTCTTGCCGTGGCGCCTGTTGTCAGCTCTTGCCGGTGGCCTTGTGGTCCTCCTTGGCTGGGATACCGCCAAGGGTCGTCGTCTTCTATCGTGTGTATCTGATCTTGGATGTCTTCACAAAGATCTGCACACCACCACGGGGATGTCTCCCGAATCCTTGCCCCATGGGGGCAGTGGACTCAAGGGTGACTCGCTCCGTAGGTGTGGACGAGTTGCCACGGCAAGGGTCTTGCCGGGCTTGCTAAAACCGCCTCCCGGCAAGGATCTTGCCAAGAGAGTCCGCTTTTCGTCCCCTTTGCTCTTTGTGGTCTTGGTCATGGCGTCGTTCTGCTCCTCTCGAGCTTCGGCCTTACCTTGGCTCACCTCCCTTGCCTTGCTTAGTGCGGTGGTGCCCGTGGCTCAGCCCGCCTGCAGATTATAGGGGTACAAAAAGTGTACCCCTCTTTTTGTACACCGACAGGAGCCCCCGGGCCTGGGCCACACGTAAGCGCAATCGCGTCGTTGGGCTAGGCCCAAAAACGGTGCGCGGGCAGGCGGGGTGGTTTTTACCGCGGTAAGTTTCTTCGCGCGCTGCGCTTCCCACGTCTCCCGCGCGCGGCTCGGCGTGGGGAGGCGTGTGTGACGTGGGCGGCATGCGTGGGGCTGAGCTCTGCGCGCATGCGTCACGTCGTAGTAAAGGGGGCGGTTCGCGCCTTCCCCATAAACAGAGGGAGGCATGGAGGCGCGGCCCATTTACTGAATGGGGCCGAGGCGTGGTCTTCAAGGCGTCCACTCCCCACGATCACGGGGTGGGGAGGGGTCGCCTCATCCGTCGCCTTGGT
The DNA here is from genome assembly GCA_021605145.1 of Aegilops bicornis. NCBI lineage: Eukaryota > Viridiplantae > Streptophyta > Magnoliopsida > Poales > Poaceae > Aegilops > Aegilops bicornis. The sequence goes on along the minus strand of JAHIAL010000026.1, from coordinate 745,943 downwards.
CCCGCATGCCCGCCACATGGTGCTCATGCGCTTGGGGCGGCGAACAGCAGAGGCGGGAAACCAGGCCATCGCGGGCTGGGGCAGCGGGCTGGTCCCAGTTCCCTGCGCCTTCCGTGTCTTGATTGGTTGTGTGGGGCGGCCAAGCCCCCACCCCGTTCCTTTATAAGGAGTGGGGGGGATGGCGTCTCGAATTCTTTCATCTCCTCCTTCCTTCAGCTTCTGCTCCCCCCCCTCCATCCGCCATGGAGAGAGGGAATCCTGGCTCTTCAACGGTGGCGGCGAGGGTCGCTGCTCGACAACGCGTCCTTCCTTCTCCTGCACCTGCGGTGGCAGAGCCAGCCGCGAGGGGAAGGGGGAGGGGGCGAGGCCGAAGTGCTCGGGGAAGAGGAGGACGGGGCGGCGTGCCGGCTTCGCCTCTGTCAGTAGTTCCTCCCCCCGTGGATGGCCATGTTGGGGATGACCCTTGTGAGTTCTTCGTCAGGCTGCGTCGGCCGCCTCGCCGTCGCCTTCGCCTCCCAGCCCCATTCGCGCGGGAGATGGAGCTGGATCCGCCGGAGTCGTTGCAGCTGCACATGAGGGGTTGCGGGATCGGTGGTACGCGAGTTCGCGTCGACTTCCCAGCCCCTCATGTGATGTACCTTCGTCAAGGATGGAAGACGTTCGCTCGCATCCACAGCTTGACGGCGGGGCTCACTCTCCATTTCAAGCTGATGGAGGGCGGCCTCCTCTCCGTCAAGGTCTTCGGGTGCTTCGCGACCCGGGCAAGGTGCTGCGTGGAGAGCTCTTCTGATAGCGAAGGCTCCTCCTCGAGCGAGAGTGGCGAGGAAGACAACGGCAGCGACGATGAGGGTAGCGGGCGGGAGGATGACCGGTCCGACTAGGTGTCGGGCGTCGCTCCGTGCGGCACCGGCGACTCCATCATCTGTGTCGCCGGCTCCCTGAACTTCTCGGGGTCGTCTCCTTGGGTGGCTGGCGTTGGGAGGCTGCGGAAGAGGAAGAGGGCGGGCGGCAAGGCCGTCAAGTCGGAGTACGCGGGCACCGACGCCTTCGACGCGTGCTGACGTCCTGCCGCCTCGTCTTCGAGCTCTGCTTCTGGCGCCGCCATCACCATCCAGCCTTCGGACGGCCACCGAGATGTTCTCTTGGTGTCTTCTGCCACCCGTAGCTCGCCTAGGCATTCCTTTTGCCCCTTTCGCCTCCTTGACCTGCCTCACGAGGAGAGGGACAAGAAAGGGTTCTGAGCACCTTATCTCTTTTTAGCTTGTAAGCCTTCGGGCCTTGTCTGAATTTAAAACATGTAATCCCATCATTCATGTTTTTCATTCCCCATGGGCTGTACTTGAGTGGAATATTTTTAATGTAAAAGGGATGCTTGCCGGGTCATTTGTTTGCGGGTAGAACCCACGACAAGGAGTAAATCCTTGATATCTCTAAGATAAACATTTCCTTGCCCGGCAACAGGCCCTGCCGTCTTCCCACTTTGCTCGACCTTTCTCACGCTTTTGGCGGAGGCAGGGATGAGGTGGGTTCAGGCTCCTCGTTTTATCCTTTTGCTGCCGCGACTACGACCAAACCTGGCCCCAGGAACGAGCCCTAGGGCCTAGAGTTTTAGGGGAGCACGGTAGTTTTTAGGAAAAAACGAGGTTTCACATACCTCAGTCCATAAGGGAATGCATGATAAGGGATGAAGAACTTATCTGAAGCCGTAGCCCCCGGCAACTCTGGTTTGCCGTGGGTGAATCTTTGCACTTGCAGCCCCCGGTAATACTGGCTCGCCGGTCTAGATGCCAGTCTGTCCCTCTTCCCTTTTTCGTCCTCAAGTGATCCGGCAAGGATATCTGTGAGTCCTGCGAAACAAAGAAGACAAAAGGACGGCAAAAGGACGCACACTCGACCTCTAAGCTAGGGGTTAGTCTCCGGTAAGCACTATCAACCCTAACCAAGGACGAGACTCGACCTAGCATGCATGCTATAACTTGGGGCGCCAGCGCTTCGTTTATTTATGCTCAGGGTCAGCGCCTGGCTTTGTATCGGCAATGCTTGTACAAAAGGTGGCTTGCAGGGGGGCCCGGCAAGCCGCGCCTTACGGGTAAAACTTGCGAAGATGCTCAATGTTCCAGGAGTTACTCACCGGAACGGCATCTTCGGTCTCCAGGCGGACTGCGCCGGGCCTGGTGACTCGTATTACCCGGTAAGGGCCTTCCCACTTTGGCGTCAACTTGTTGGAATTCTTGGCCGATTGAACACGCCGAAGGACAAGGTCGCCTTCCTCAAGGCTTCGGGCATGAACCTTGCGGCTATGGTAGCGGCGCAAGGCTTGCTGGTAGCGTGCTGCTCTCACACCGCTCAAGACGATCTTCCTCAAGGAGCATTGCGTCATCTTGCCGCAGTTGCTCTTGCTCAAGCTCGTCATAAGCGAGCACTTGAGGTGACCCGTATATGAGTTCAGTGGGGAGAACTGCTTCTGCCCCGTATACCAGGGCAAAAGGTGTCTGGCCGGTGGCTCGATTTGGTGTCGTCCTGATCGACCAAAGAACCGCCGGCAACTCATCAATCCAGCGCCTTCCGCTCTTGTGCAGTCTGTCAAAGGTCTTGGTCCTTAATCCTCGCAATACTTCAGCATTTGCCCTCTCAGCTTGACCATTGCTTCGTGGGTGAGCAACGGAAGCGAAACAAACTTTGTTGGCGAGGTCTTGGATATATTGCATGAAGGTGCGGCTTGTGAACGGTGTGCCGTTGTCGGTGATAACCCGGTTGGGTACGCCAAAACGGCACACTAGTCCCTTGAAGAACTTGATGGCTGACTGAGCTGTGACCTTCCTCACTGCCTCCACCTCCGGCCACTTTGTGAACTTGTCGATTGCAACGTACAAGTACTCAAAGCCCCCGACAGCGCGGGGGAAAGGGCCCAGTATGTCGAGCCCCGGACCGAGAAGGGCAGGGAGAGAGGAATGGTTTGAAGGGCTTGAGCTGGGTGATGAAGCTTCTTTGAATGGGCCGACACGCTTCACGGTGGTGACTACTGTCTCCGCATCTCGGAGGGCGGTGGGCGGAAGAAGCCTTGCCGAAATGCCTTGCGGCAAGGGCCCTTGACCCAATGTGGGATCCACATATGCCTCCGTGTATCTCCGCCAACAGCTCCAGTCCTTCCTCTCGAGGGATACACTTCAATTTCACACCGTTCGGCCTCTTTCTCAGACAGGTGACGCCAACGATTTAACCGGTACATGGTAGAGCGACGGGCTACTTTTTCCGCGTCTTCCTGCTCCTCAGGAAGTTCCCCTGTTTGGAGGAATCGGACGGTATGCTGTGCCAACGCTGGAGCCTGGGGCTTGACGGCGAGGACCAAAGGCATTTCCTCCGCTATAGGAGCGGCTGTCTCGACGACAAGAGCTTGATGCTCCGCCGGAGCCAGTCGTCCCGTGGCGGGCTGTCACATCCTGGCTAGTCCATGCATTAGAGTGTTGCATCCTGTTTACTTTTCATCAGAAAGTTGAAATGGGGAAGGCAGAACCCCCAGAACCCCTCTGAATTCAATTAGGGTTTTCTAAAAATATTTTCAATGAACCTGAAATGCCCTTCTAAAATGTTCATCTCCTTTCCGTTGGTCCTAAACCACCGTTAAGTGATGCACAAATTTCTAGGTCACTCTAAGGTCACTGGATTAAATCTTTAGCTATTTGAATTTGGGCATTTAAATTATATAAAATATTTCAAATGCTCAAATAATCCCAAACTAAAATGTTCCATCTTTGGAAATATTCCAACTAAGGACCAGGTGCAGTTTGGTGAATTTTGGAGTTGCCTAGGTATTTTTAGAAAAGCCCAACACTTACAGAAAATTAGAAAACAGAAACTAAAAAAATAGAGAAGGACTTACCTGGCCGCAGCCCACCAGGCAGCCCAGCTGGGTGGCTCAAAGATCTTTGACGCCACCACCGCTTTGCCGCCACGTTATAAGCACAGAGGTGACGCCGACGAAGCGTGAGCTTCGCCACGGCGTCTACCTGCTTGCCGCCCTTTCACCGAAAGCACTGGGTGAGCTCCACGTCGCCGCCCGACCCGTGGACACCTCATTCGGACCCTGCCTCTCTCCCTCGCTCTTCCGCACCATGGCCGACGCAACCGCGCCGCGCCGCACCGACGTAGTCGCGTCCTCCGTCGTCCGTGCTGCGCCGCCATCGCGGTCCATTCGCCTTCGCCGTCGTCGACTACATCGAGCAGGACGAGCCCCGAGCGCTCGCACGCTCTGCAACACCTCCGCTGACCTCGTCTTCACCGAGCACCGCTGGAGATCCCCTTCGACGTCACCACCGCATCAGCTCGTCTCCGACCGCGCCGTCCGTTTCCCCGTGACCGCTGTGAGCTCAGCAACCTCCCCATCCTCCCCGTTTGTTTTCTCATGCACCGTAGCAACCACACGAAGCTCACGCGCACGCGCCGCCGCGGAGCTCGTCGCCGACGTGTCTCCGGCCAACCACTGGCCACGCCACCTTGTCCACTAACTTCACCGCACTCCCAGAAGACCGTAGCACTACTCTACGCACCTCGCCGTGCCCCGTAGCCTCGGGTTCGTCTTCACCCGACTCCGGCGACCGCCTAGCTCATCGCCGGTGACGTTTCCGGCCACCCCAAGCCCAACCACCACCACCAAACGCCGCGGCATGCACCTAGCTACCCGTAGATGGTCTCCGCCGTCCATTTGGTCACCGAACGTGCTAACCCACTCTCACCGCCCGGCGTCTGGCCTCGTGGCGGCTAAACGCCAGCGTGTTTGACCTGCTGGCGTTGACTGGTGGGCCTGGTTGACTCTCTGAGTCTATGACAAGTGGGCCCCCCCTCTGCTAATTAACCTAGTTTATGTTTAATTAAAATTAGTTAGTCTAATTAGCTAATGACATGCGGGACCCACTGGTCAGGTTGACCTAGACGCCCCCGTTGACCCTGACGTCACGCTGACGCACTGCTGACGCAATAACTAATTTCTGTATTTATTTTTATAAAGGAAATTCCAGAAATTGTTGCAAACTTCAAAAATTCATAGAAATTAATCTGTAACTCCAAATGCAAAGATTTATATATGAATTTTGATCAGAAAAATTCAATCTATCCATTGGTAACGGTTTCGTGCATGTCAGAACAAGTTATCCTTGCTGTTTAATCAAAACAAGTTAATGCACTAATGTGGCTATGTTAAATAAGCTAACATTTGAATCTTTGATTCAAATGAGTTCATTCCTTTCTGTTCTAGCTTGCATTAGGCCAACACACATTCATATTGCCATGTCATAGCATGCATCATATTGTTGCATATTGTCATGTATTGTTTATGTTCGATTGTGTCTTTCGTGATAGGTTACGCCTCCGAGGATAACCCGAATATCCGTCAAGAAGGCAGTATCCTACTACCACTACATCGTGCAAGCAACCCATTGATCATTCCGATACAAGCCCATGTTCTCGCTTCGCTCTTGTTTATCGCATTAAGACAACGCGATTCAAACTTTTGTGTGTTCCGTAGTTGAACCCACTTCCTTTGCATGACCGTCATTGCCACAAAGAACTAGATGAAACCCACTAGTATGTGTAGGAGTTGATTGAGCCATGTTTGTGATTCCTACCATGCTATGCTTGCTATGCTTAGAGTTGTGTCGTGTCCGGCTCATCGGGATGATGAACTGGAGTGAAAGGTTGTGTCGGGTTCGAGAGTGAAAGTGTTGAACACGTTTTGGTAAAGGTATCGATGAGAGGCCATGTAGGAGTACATGGTGGGTTGTTTCATTGAGGCCGCCCCTTAAGCTAATCGAGATCTGTGTGTGTGCTTTAAGATTCAGCTACTACCACGCATTGGGCCCGAAACCAATGGACCCTCTCGGCTTATTAACCACTCTTGTCCTCTGTCCGGGAGTTGCAATTAGTTTCTCGTGTTTGTAGCATCTTTGGGGGCATATGGCGCTGACCTTAGGGGTGGGTTGTGTTGCGGTAGGCACGTGGCACGGTGTACCGATTCGCCTGCTTGGTGTCTCGGGAACCACGCTTACATCATTCGGGGCCGTTAGTGGAAACCTCGGCGGACTCCCTGGATGGAACCCGAATAGGCGATAAACCTGGACTAGGGACTCGTGTGTTTAGTCAGGCCGTGGCCGACACCCTCGCTGGGCTTCCGCTTGAAGTTTGCCGAGTACACGTCGTGTAGCGGTGATAAGTGGTGAGAGCGTGTGTGAAGAAGTTCACCCCTGCAGGGTATAAAACTATTCGAATAGCCGCGTCCATGTTAAAGTACTACTTGGTCACCTATACAGTTCATAGACAAGTAAATGGATACTACTAAAAGCCTCAAGATAAGTGTGAGTGCATGGATGGCCCTCTCGTAGGTTGACGCGAGAGGATCCTCGGTGGAGTATTGTGTTGGGAGTAGTGGACTCGGGTAATGCGACAAATGCTTTTCAAGTGGTGTCACGTGGGATAGCTTAGCCAAGAGTCAAAGCTGGCTTGCAGCAATAACTCCACTACCTTCTTGAGAATGTGCATGTATAATAGGTTTACATTGTTAGACTTCTGAGTACCCCGTACTCATGTTTGCTTAATTAATGTTTTCGAACAACAACACCAACCCCTCCGATGGGTTCTACGTAGACCTCGACATTGACGAGTGACTAGCCACCTGGTGGTGATCCAAGGCTTGTGAAGGGCCACTTGTAGATAGAAGGGCTTCATCAAGCTTTCTTTCTTTTTAGAGTCCGTACTCGAGACTCGTTTGCTTCCTCATGTGCTTGTATGTTTGTATGACTTGAGTGTTGGGTCTTGTGACCCTATCTGTATGGATATGTTATGTATGGCTCCTGAGCCTCTTAAATAAAGTACTTTGAGTTGTAGAGTTACATTGTGATGCCATGTTGTATGTACTCATATCGGGCATATTGTGTGTATGATTGAAATGCTTGGTATGAGTGGGATCCAACAATCTAGTTGTTTATCCTTGGCAGCCTCTCATATGGGGGAAATGTAGTCTAGTGCTTCCTAAGCGATAGTAGTCCGCTACAGCCCGGTTCACCGGAGTCCCGCTAGCCCAACACTACTGCTTTGGACACTTGATCGCGACATGTGTTTCACTTCGTTCATATGTCCGTTCCTTCGGAAATGTCACGCGGTGATATTCGGAGTCTGCTTAGCCTGCTATAGCCCGGGATACCGGAGTCCTGTTAGCCCAGTGCTACAGCCCGAATTCATACGTTGATGACCGACATGCTCGATGTGATTCATGTATGCATGTCCCCATGGGTTAGCGCCGCTTTGGGTTCACGACTAGCCATGTCGGCCCGGGTTCTCTGTCATGTGGATGCTAGCGACATTATCATATACGTGAGCCAAAATCAAAGCGGTCCGGGCCATGGTAAGGCGACACCCGTGGGGATACCGTGCGTGAGGCCGCAAAGTGATATGAGATGTTACCGGCTGGGTCTATGTGATTTGGAATCGGGGTCCTAACAGCGTTGGCATCAGAGCCGGACTGCCTATAGGTTCGCTAAGCCAAACTGGTCAATGTCGAGTTTAGAAATGCTTTAGTTATATGCAGGGGAATTGATTGCGGGAGGGACGTAAGGATCTTTTTACTCCTTTACCTTATGCCCTCTGATCTGTGTCATTCTTTTCTCATTCTACGTGGGTTAAGGACTAGGCTCTCTTCTCTCTACCAGGTCACGTGTTACTAATCCGTAGTAACTTATAGGAATGTTGGTTACCAGCCTCAGATCAGTTTCTACTAATTTTAGTATGTTATCAGTTGAACGTAACCTTGATATGATGTTGTTGAGTGGCTTTGCAATCTGATTTTGAATGTCTCAAATCTATTCTTGAGCATTTACGATGCGTCATCTTGTCCGATTTTCCCTAGAAATTCTAATGTCTTTGTATTGTGGTTGTGCTTTCAGATGGCCACTCGTTCTCAAAACCAAGTGGTTCGCCTGACCAGGTGCATCGATGTGCCCGGTCATACGGCTATGCTAGTCCGGGTAATGATTGAGACGGGTTACCGTTGGTATCCCGAATACACTGTCGAAGAGCAGTTCCGAGACTTTAACCAAAGCCAGTACCTCTGTACTGTCAGAATCTTTCCGTCTTATCCTGGATCTACCGAGCCCCTTCACTGTTCTTATGGACTCGGGGTTACTATTGAGATGGCGGTACAGGGATGCCGCCTACTCTATGATGACCATTATGCGAGTCAGATCGCCTACCGAACACTGATTTCCGTTTTATGCCGGCCTCACTTCCGGGGGCGCAAGGGTACCTCCAGGCTATCTATGCTGACTCCACACATGAGGACTCACTTACTCGCACCACTGCCGAGATGCTCGAGGATAAGGACCGAGAGAATCGGGCCTTGAGGCTAGAGCTGTTCAACACTCGTGCCAATCATTGGGCCACGTTGACTCGGATCGCACCGGCTGTGCAAGCTGGATGTATGGATACTAGGGATCTGTACCCTGTGAGATCTGCTCTGCCGGAGATGGTGGATTGGCGTGATGTGGGAGGCATCACCCCACCCCGTGGTCCCCGCAGGCCACCGTTTGTTGGTCCACGACCTCATCCTAGCCCCTATGGTCCACAAGCTCCTCGGGACCGCCTGCTTCGGATAACCATGTTGAGCTTCCAGGCTATGGAGGTGACTTCTATGAGGACTACTACGGAGGCGTCTGAGTTAGTAGTAGTATCTCTAGTATTGTAATAGTTGTATTTCCACCGTCCTGCGTGACCTGTGGAATATGACTTAGTGTGTATCCGTTCCGGTAGTGTAGAAAAATAATGTATAGGAGTTTGGAATGCTTCCGATGAGATGTAACGTCTTTCTTTGTAGTGGTACTTAGCCGGGCTTGTACTAAACTATGAATGGCGTGTATGACCGTTGGTATATATATGGCAGTTTCTATATTACCATGTCATACGGATGAACATCTCTGCATTCCGTGTTATCCATTACATTCCGCACTTTCCTTGCCAAATTTTGCCATCCTTGTTTAAACCGTTGTTTTGTTTCTTAGGATGGCCAACACCCACAACAACCCTGCTGCTCCGGAGCAGGGTGAAGCCAGTGGAGCTAGGAATGTAAATCTGCTTCAACCGCCTTCTCTGGCGGGTTATCTTTGGAGGCGTAATGCAACAAGCGTGAGACCAATCGCTTCTTTGGAGCGGATTGAAGCGAGAATACCGACGCCAGCCGAGGAATGATCTGGTGTCACTCAATGACTTTGTCAAGTTGTATCCACCGAAGTTCAAAATTCCGTTGAGCCTTTGATGCGGATGGTGGCTTCGCAGCATCACCCACAAGCTACGTTACGCCAACATGGTCTGGAAGGCGATAAGGTTACCTTTGCTGCTATCACCTCGAAGGCCCTGCTACCCTTTGGGGGGAGAATTTCGAGGCTATGCACCCGGTTGGCCAAATCACTACCTAGTCTGAGTTCAGTGCGGCTTTCCGTGAGCATCACATTCCGGAAGGTCTCATGGATCGTAAGAGGGAAGAGTTCTGCAGCTTCACCCAGGGTAGGCTGACTGTGGATGCATACAGTCGTGAGTTTGGAAATCTAGTGCGATATGCTCCTGAAGAGGTATCGACTGACGCCAAGAAGGTGCAAGGTTCCGCGAGGACTTAGCCACGAGCTTCGCCGTGATCTTCGCCTCGCATGAGTGCCCTCCTTTGAAGTTAGTCAACAAGGCTATCGGTCTTTAAACCGACGATCGACTTTGAAGCTTCGCGCAAGCACTCCCGTGACTTTGGTTCTTCATCCGGCTCTGGATCTCAGAAGCGCCGGGTCTGGATTCCAAGCACCGCTCTGCCACCCAGATTCACCCCGAGGCCATCCTTCGAGGCGCCTCGCCCCAACCAGCAGTATGCACCGCCCAAGGCCTATGGTGGCCCCACTGCTAATGCTGCTCCACGTCCCAATGTGATAACTTGTTTCAAGTGTGGAGAGACGGGTCACTACATCCGTGAGTGTCCCCAGAACAACCCCAACCAGATTGGAAAGTCTGTTGGCCGTGGTAAGCCAGCAGGAAAGGTGCTCTACGCCAAACCAGCTGCCACTGCTCGTGGCCACGTCAACTACGTTTCAGCTGAGGAAACCCATGAGGATCCCAACGTCGTTCTCGGTACGCTCCTTGTTAATTGCCATCCGGCAACTGTTCTCTTTGATACTGGAGCATCTCATTCATTTATTACTCAGAGCTATGCCCGATTGCACAACACCACATTTTGTGACATGCCCACCTCCATGGTAATTCAAACCCCTGGTTCTAAGTGGCAAACCTCAAAAATTAGCCATGGAAATAAACATCATTTTGGGTATGGGCTGGATGTCAGCCCATTACGCTAAGATCGATTGCTCTACTAGAACTGTTCAACACACCCACCCTGCGGGCAAGACAGCCAATGTTTTGACCCGAGTGTCTAAGCGTCAGCTTTACTCCCTAAATGCCAACCCCCATCCAGACCTCGAAGATATCTCGGTAGTCCGTGATTTTCCGGATGTCTTTCCAGAAGAACTGGTAGGTGTTCCACCTGACAGGGATGTCGAGTTCGTGATAGATCTTGTTCCAGGTACCGTCCCAATCTCTAGAAGACCTTATAAGATGGCACCCCTAGAACTAGCCGAGCTTAAGAAACAACTCGATGAGTCCTTGCAAAAGGGTTTCATCTGTTCTAGTTCATCTCCATGGGGTTGCCCCGTCCTCTTCGTCAAGAAGAAGGATGGAACGGATCGGATGGTTGTAGATTACCGACCTGTCAATTTGGTCACTATCAAGAACAAGTATCCGCTCCCCAGGATCAACGATCTGTATGATCAGCTCATGGATCCTCGCCTTTTTCCAAGATGGATTTGAGGTTGGGCTACCATCAAATCAAAATCAAGAACGGGGACATCCCCAAAACGGCCTTTGTAACTCGTTATGGCCAATACGAGTACACCATCATGTCCTTTGGTCTAGCCAACGCTCCAACCACCTTCTCTCGGTTAATGAACTCGATCTTCATGGAGTATTTGGATAAATTCGTCGTGGTTTACCTCGATGATATACTCATCTACTCCAAGAATGAGGAAGAACATGCCGAACACTTAAGGCTAGTGTTGATGAAACTTTGAGAGCATCGCCTTTATGCCAAATTCTCTAAGTGTGAGTTCGGTTGCCGTAAGTGACCTATCTAGGCCATGTAATCTACGGTAAGGGCATTGTCATCAATCCCGAGCGAGTTCAAGCCGTCCTTACTTGGACTCCACCTGAATCGGTCAAGCAAGTTCGGAGTTTCCTCGGTTTAGCGAGCTATTGCCGCCGGCCGTCGAGAATTTCTCCAAGGTTGCTAAGCCTCTAACCGAACTCCTCAAGAAAGATAAAAGGTTCGAATGGACACCATAAAGGCGAGTTCAGCTTTCAGAACCGAAAAGACGCCTCGACATCTGCTCCCGTACTTGTTCCACCAGATTTTTCTAAGGACTTTGTTATCTCATGCGACGACTCGCGACAAGGACTAGGTTGCATACTCATGCAAGATCGTCATGTGATAGCCTACGCCTCCCGACAGTTGCGTCCACATGAGGATAACTATCCCACACACGATCTAGAGCTTGCAGCAGTGGTCCATGCACTCAAGACCTAGCGACATTACCTCCTCGGTAATTGTTGTGAGATGTTCACCGATCACCAAAGTCTGAAATACATCTTCACCCAACCAGATTTGAATCTCAGGCAAAGACGTTGGGTCAAATTGACTACAGATTATGGTTTAGGAATAACCTACACCCCAGGCAAAGCCAATGTCATGGCTGATGCACTAAGTCGTAAATCTTATTGTAACAATCTAATGTTACAACAAGGTCAACCGCTTCTCCACGAGGAATTTCGTAAGCTTAACCTTCACATTGTTCCTCGAGGTTTTCTTTCCACCCTGGTGGCGAAACCTACCCTTACGGATCAGATCATCAAGGCACAGAAGGTAGATCCGGAATCTCCCGTATCAAGAGAAACATCAAAAGGGAGTCGCGGACTGCTTTCTCCATAGATGATCAAGGTGTTGTGTTCTTTGGAGACCGTCTAGTGGTTCCCAAGGTACATAACCTTTGAGGCGATTGATCCTTAAGGAAGCTCATGAATCCCCTCTCACCATTCATCCGGTAGTACTAAAATGTATCAAGACATCGCGGATGTTTTGGTGGACTAGGATGAAGAGAAATCGCTCAATACATTGCTAATTGCAGCGTCTCGTCAGCCGAAAGTTAAGCAGAGCATCAACGGCTGCCGGCACCCTTCAACCTTTGGCTATTCACGAATCGAAATGGGATAAAATCGGTATGGATTTCATTACCGGGTTTCCCAGGACCAAGAGAGGGAATAACGCTATCTTCGTTGTTGTCGATCGTCTTTCCAAAGTAGCCCACTTCCTACCCGTTCGTGAGAGTATAACCGCTAGCCAGCTAGCTGATTTGTACATCTCCCGAATAGGATCTCTTCATGGTGTTCCATTGGAGATTAACTCGGATCGTGGAAGTCTCTTCACCTCTCGATTTTGGGAAAGTTTCCAAAATGCGATGGGAACTAAATCTCTCTTTAGCACCGCCTTCCATCCTCGATCAAGTGGTCAAGTAGAACGAGTCAATCAAATTCTGGAGGATATGCTTCGAGCTTCTGTCATCTCTTTCGGAATGAATTGGGAGAAATGCCTTCCCTTCGCCGAATTCGCTTATAACAATAGTTACCAAGCTAGTTTGGGCAAAGCTCCTTTCGAAGTTCTCTACGGACGGAAATGTCGAACGCCTCTTAACTGGTCAGAAACCGGGGAAAGACAACTCTTTGGCCCAGATATGATCCAGGAAGCAGAAGAGCAGGTTCGCGTTATTCGTGAGAAATTGAAAACAGCCCAATCTCGTCAAAAGAGTCAATATGACCGTAAGCATAAGCCTATGTCTTATGAAGTTGGCGAGAAGGCTTACCTTTGGGTTACTCCTCTGAAGGGAACCCATCGATTCGGTATCAAAGGCAAGTTGGCTCCTCGTTACATTGGACCCTTTTGCATTCTTGCCAAATGAGGAGAAGTTGCCTACCAATTGGAACTACCTCCGCATCTTTCAGAGTTCATGATGTCTTCCATGTTTACGAACTCGAGGCGTTGCTTCTCGGATCCGATCCGTGGAGTGGACCACGAAACGCTTGATCTCCAAGATAACCTCACCTATCGTGAATATCCCGTTCGTATCCTTGATCAAGCCGAGCGTACCACTCGAAGTCAGAATATCATGTTTCTCAAGGTTCAATGGTCAAACCATTCCGAGCAAGAAGCTACTTGGGCAAGGGAAGATCGTCTTCGACTTGAGTATTCCACCTTCTTTCCGACGGATCCTAAATCTCGGGACGAGATTCTTTTGAGTGGGGGTGAGTTGTCACATCCTAGCTAGTCCATGCATTAGAGTGTTGCATCATGTTTACTTTTCATCAGAAAGTTGAAATGGGGAAGACAGAACCCCCAGAACCCCTCTGAATTCAATTAGAGTTTTCTAAAAATATTTTCAATGAACCTGAAATGCCCTTCTAAAATGTTCATCACCTTTGCGTTGGTCCTAAACAACTATCAGAAGTGATGCACAAATTTCTAGGTCACTCTAAGGTCACTAGATTAAATCTTTAGCTATTTGAATTTGGGCATTTCAATTATATAAAATATTTCAAATGCTCAAATAATCCCAAACTAAAATGTTCCATGCTTTGGAAATATTCCAACTAAGGACCAGGTGCAGTTTGGTGAATTTTGGAGTTGCCTAGGTATTTTTAGAAAAGCCCAACACTTACGTAAAAATTAGAAACAGAAACTAAAAAATAGAGAAGGACTTACTCGCAGCCCATCAGTAGCCCAAATTGGGTGGCCCAAAGACTGCTTTGGCCACGCCAGCCAGCTGCTTCGTCGTTGCCGCCACGCAGTACGAGGTGACGCCGCGGCGTGAGCTCGCCACGGCGTCACCGCTTGCCCGCCACACCGAAAGCACTGGTGAGCTCCACGTCCGCCGCCCGACCCGTGGACACCTCATTCGCCCCCCTGCCTCTCTCCCTCGCTCTCCCGCACCATGGCAGACGCAACCTCTGCCGCACCACCGACGTAGTCGCGTCCTCCGTCGTCCCCGTGCTGCACCACCGTGTCCATTCGCCTCGCCGTCGTCGACTACATCGAGCAGGCCGAGCCCCGAGCGCTCGCACGCTCTGCAACACCTCCGCCGACCTCGTCTTCACCGAGCACCACCGGAGATCCCCTTCGACGTCGCCACCGCATCAGCTCGTCTCCGACCGCGCCGTCCGTTTCCCCGTGATCGTCGTGAGCTCAGCAACCTCCACATCCTCTCCGTTTGCTTTCTCGTGCACCGTAGCAACCGCACGAAGCTCACCCGCATGCGCTGCCGCGGAGTTCGTCGCCGACGTGTCTCCGGCCAACCACTGGCCACGCCACCTTGTCCACTAACTTCACCGCACTCCCAGAAGCCCGTAGCACTACTCCACGCACCTCGCCGTGCCCCGTAGCCTCGGGTTCGTCTTCACCCGACTCGGCGACCGCCTAGCTCATCGCGGTGGCGTTTCCGCCACCCCAAGCCCAACCACCACCACCAAACGCCGCGGCATGCACCTAGCTACCGTAGATGGTCTCCGCCGTCCATTTGGTCATCGAACGTGCTAACCCACTCTCACCGCCAGGTATGCGGCCTCGCCCGCGGCTAAATGCCAGCGTGTTTGACCCGTTGACGTTGACTGGGTGGGCCCAGATTGACTCTCCTGAGTCTATGACAAGTGGGGCCCCCCTCTGCTAATTAACCTAGTTTAGGTTTAATTAAAATTAGTTAGTCTAATTAGCTACTGACATGCGGGACCCACTGGTCAGGTTGACCTAGACGCCCCCGTTGACCCCTGACGTCACCCTGACGCACTGCTGACGCAATAACTAATTTCTGGATTTATTTTTATATAGGAAATTCCAGAAATTGTTGAAAACTTCAAAAATTCATAGAAATTAATCTGTAACTCCAAATGCAAAGATTTATATATGAATTTTGATCAGAAAAATTAAATCTATCCATTGGTAATGGTTTCATCCATGTCAGAACAAGTTAACCTTGCTGTTTAATCAAAACAAGTTAATGCACTAATGTGGCTATGTTAAATAAGCTAACATTTGAATCTTTGATTCAACTGAGTTCATTCCTTTCTGTTCTAGCTTGCATTAGGCCAACACACATTGGTATTTCCATGTCATAGCATGCATCATATTGTTGCATATTGTCATGTGTTGTTTATGTTCGGTGTGTCTTTCGTGATAGGTTACGCCTCGAGGATAACCCGAATATCCGTCTGAAGGGCAGTATCCTACTACCACTACATCAGGCAAGCAACCCATTGATCATTCCGATACAAGCCCATGTTCTCGCTTCTGCTCTTGTTTACTGCATTAAGACAACGCGATTCAAACTTTTGTGTGTTGCGGTAGTTGAACCCACTTCCTTTGCATGACCTGTTATTGCCACAGTAACTAGATGAAACCCACTAGTATGTGTAGGAGTTGATTGAGCCATGTTTGTGATTCCTACCATGCTATGCTTGCTATGCTTAGAGTTGTGTCAGGTCTGGCTCATCGGGATGATGAACTGGAGTGAAAGGTTGTGTCGGGTTCGAGAGTGAAAGTGTTGAACACGTTTTGGTAAAGGTATCGATGAGAGGCCATGTAGGAGTACATGGTGGGTTGTTTCATTGAGGCCGTCCTTAAACCTTTGAGATCTGTGTGTGTGATTTAAGATTCAGCTACTACCACGCATTGGGCCCGAAACCAATGGACCCTCTCGGCTTATTAACCACTTTTGTCCTCTGTCCGGGAGTTGCAATTAGTTTCTGGTGTTTGTAGCATCTTTGGGAGTCTGACGCATGGCTGACCTTAGGGGTGGGTTGTGTTGCGGTAGGCACGTGGCACGGTGTACCAATTCGCCCATTTGGTGTCTCGGGAACCCTGCTCACATCGTTCGGGGCCGTTAGTGGAAACCTCGTCCGGACTCCCTGCGGATGGAACCCGAATAGGCGATAAACCTAGACTAGGGACTCGTGTGTTTAGTCAGGCCGTGGCCGACACCCTCACTGGGCTTCCGCTTGAAGGTTGCCGAGTACACGTCGTGTAGCGGCAATAAGTGGTGAGAGCGTGTGTGAAGAAGTACATCCCTGCAGGGTATAAAACTATTCGAATAGCGCGTCCATGTAAAGGACTACTTGGTCACCTATACAGTTCATAGACAAGTAAATGGATACTACCAAAAGCCTCAAGATAAGTGTGAGTGTGCGGATGGCCCTCTCGTGGGTTGACGAGAGAGGATCCTCGGTGGAGTATTGTGTTGGGAGTAGTGGACTGGGTAGCGACAAATGCTTTTCAAGTGGTGTCACGAGGGATAGCTTAGCCAAGAGTCAAAGCTGGCTTGCTGCAATAAGTCCACTACCTTCTTGAGAATGTGCATGTATAATAGGTTTCTATTGTAAGACTTCTTTGAGTACCCCGTACTCATGTTTGCTTAATTAATGTTTTCGCATTTACAACACCAACCCCTCCAATGGGTTCTACGTAGACCTCGACGTTGACGAGTGACTAGCCACCCAGGTGGTGATCCAAGGCTTGTGAAGGGCCACTGTAGATAGAAGGGCTTCATCAAGCTTTCTTTCTTTTTAGAGTCCGTACACAGACTAGTTTGCTTCGGCATGTGCTTGTATGTTTGTATGACTTGAGTGTTGGGTCTTGTGACCCCTATATGTATGGCTCCTCGAAGCCTCTTAAATAAAGTACTTTGAGTTGTATAGTTTTGTTGTGATGCCATGTTGTATGTACTCATATCGGGCATATTGTGTGTATGATTGAAATGCTTGGTATGAGTGGGATCCGACAATCTAGTTGTTTATCCTTGGCAGCCTCTCATATGGGGAAATTTAGTCTAGTGCTTCCTAAGCGATAGTAGTCCGCTACAACCCGGTTCACCGGAGTCCTGCTAGCCCAAAGACTACTGCTTTGGACACTTGGTAGCGACATGTGTTTCACTTCGTTCCTTATGTCCGTTCCTTCGGGAAATGTCACATGGTGATATTCGAGTCTGCATAGCCTGCTACAGCCCGGGATACCGGAGTCCTGTTGGCCCAGTGCTACAGCCCGAATTCATACGTTGATGACCGACATGCTCGATGTGATTCATGTATGCCTGTCCCCATGGGTTAAAGCCGCTTTGGGTTCACGACTATCCATGTCGGCCCGGGTTCTCTGTCATGTGGATGCTAGCGACATTATCATATACGTGAGCCAAAATCATAAGCGGTCCCCGGCCATGGTAAGGCGACACCCGTGGGGATACCGTGCGTGAGGCCGCAAAGTGATATGAGATGTTACCGGCTGGGTCTATGTGAATTGGAATCGGGGTCCTGACAGCGTTGGCATCAGAGCCGGACTGCCTGTAGGTTCGCTAAGCCAAAGCGGTCGATGTCGAGTCTAGAAAGGCTTTAGTAATATGTAGGGGAATTGATTGTGGGAGGGACGTAAGGCTCTTTTAACTCCTTTACCTTATGCCCTCCGATACGTGTCATTCTCTTCTCATTCTACGTGGGTTAAGGACTAGGCTCTCTTCTCTCTACCAGGTCACGTGTTACTAATCCGTAGTAACTTATAGGAATGTTGGTTACCAGCCTCAGATCAGTTTCTACTAATTTTAGTATGTTATCAGTTGAACCAGAACCTTGATATGATGTTGTTGAGTGGCTTTGCAATCTGATTTTGAATGTCTCAAATCTATTCTTGAGCATTTACAGTCGTCATGTTGTCCGATTTTCCCTAGAAATTCTAATGTCTTTGTATTGTGGTGTGCTTTCGGATGGCCACGTTCTCAAAACCAAGTGGTTCGCGACCAGGTGCATCGATGTGCCGGTCATACGGCTATGCTAGTCCGGGTAATGATTGAGACGGTTACCGTTGGTATCGAATACCTGTCGAAGAGCAGTTCGAGACTTTAAACAAAGCCAAGATTACCTCTGTCTTGCGAGAATCTTTCCGTCTTATCACGGATCTACCGAGCCCCTTCACCGTTCTTATGGACTGGGGTTACTATTGAGATGGAGGTACGGGATGCTGCCTACTCTATGATGACCATTATGCGAGTCGGGGTGGCCTACTTGAACACCGATTTTACGTTATATGCCGGCCTCACTTCCGGGCGCAAGGGTACCTCCAGGCTATCTATGCTGACTCCACACCTAAGGACTCACTTACTCGCACCACTGCTGAGATGCTCGAGGATAAGGACCGAGAGCATCGGGCCGTGCGGCTAGAGCTGTTCAATACTCGTGCCAATCATTGGGCCACGTTATTTCGGTTCGAACCGGCATGTGCAAAATTTGGATGTATGGATACTAGGGATGCATGCCTGTGAGATCTGCTCTGCCGAAGATGGTGGATTGGCGTGATGTGGGAGGCATCACCCCACCCCGTGGTCCCCGCAGGCTACCATTTGTTGGTCCACGACCTCATCCTAGCCCCTATGGTCCACAAGCTCCTCAGGACCGTCTGTTTCCGGATAACCATGTTGAGCTTCCAGGCTATGGAGGTGATCTGTTTTTTGACTATTTACTGCAAGGCAACAGCCTCATAGTCCTTTATTAATTAAATAAAAGAGTATTAGTTACAACTATACAAATTTACAAGAAAGGAGAGAAAACTTACAAAAGAAACTATGTAAGGTCAGCTATCCAAGAAACAAAACTATCCTTATATTTACTTCTAATCCTGTGAGACAGAAGAGATATGTCATGTATAAAGTTTCTTCTCCAAGCTCTAAATGATGGCTGTTCATTCCTGAAAATTTTCCCATTCCTTTGTGTCCAAATATTCCAAGTAGCGTTGAAAACCACCTCGGAGAAGAAAGGGTGTCCAAAATCCTTCCTCGTTGCTTGAGCCATATCATATGTGGTTTGGTTTGGTTACATGAGACCAAGAAATCCCAAGATAGTTCCAAACCCTTTGGCTATAATTGCAAGCAAAGAAAAGGTGAGCCCGATCCTCATGTTGAGCAAGATTGCAAAGCACACAAGTATCATCCTGAATGATCCGATTGCCTTCGTTGCATCATATCTACGGTATTCAAAGCGATCCATTAACAGAAGCCAAACAAAAACTTTTATCTTTAGCGTGCATGCACTCTTCCAAATCCACTTGAAAATAGGATCCACCACCAGATTTGAGAAGCAAAAATCATAGTGTATCTTTACCAGGTAATCACCAGATTTGGAAGGCCACTTCCAAATGTCCTTGATCTCACCATTCAAACTGATCGACGGCAGGAGGGTTTGTAATTGTGTGAGTTCTGAACAGACCTCCTGCGATAGAGGCAGATGAAAGTGCTCCAAGATGTCGAGTCACACTAAGAACTCTTTAAGCGTGATTGCATAGTCCACAGCAAAGGAGTGGAGCCTTGGGAAAGATTCCTGCAACAAGACAACATGATTTCCCAGGTGCCAACGATCAAGCCAAAATAGAACCGTTCACCAGCATGAACTTGAGGAACCGCTAGGTTGGAGAATTTGGGAATAACCGCATAATATCACGCCAACAAAATGAACCACAGACCCTGGTGCTTTGGGGTGGTGATGATGCATAATAGGTGTCCCAGTTAGTGATACCCAAGGCACGTCCACTTTGTTGAAAAAATTGAAAAGATGCTTAATAAGCAAGGCTTCATTTTGGATAGTCAAGCTTAGAACACCCAAACCTCCAAAATCCTTAGGACGACAAACTAGATCCCAAGCAGCCAAAGATTGGCGTGGATTATCCGTGTTACCCCTCCATAGGCACTGCCTCATGATCCTCTCAAGCTGCTGAATAATGCCCTTTGGGAGAGATAAAGTGCACAGAAAATAAATTGGCATGGAGCACAACACGGATCGAACAAGTTGCGATCGGCGTCCTTGGTTAAGCAAGCATGAAGAGGCAGATAAGCGGGCGCTCGATTCGATCCACCAGAGGCATCAGCTCATAGATAGAGGGCCTAGAAGTTCCCATGGGCAAACCAAGATACGTGAAAGGCATCATGCCAACGTCACAACCCAGCAAAGAGGCCACTCTAGCACCCTCTTCATCACTCATGTTAATGGGAATGAGTGAAGACTTGCTAAAATTAGCTTCATAAGCAGTTGACTCATAAAGATTACAAGCATCTCCTTGAAAGCAATGAGCTGATCATCAACATAAGCGGTACAATTAAAATTAAAGTGTCGTCGCGTCTTGCACTATAGGGTAATCATTGGAGTTGGTTGGGATTGGCGGAGAAAGGATGTTCCTAGCACACATCTCATTGACAACAGCATCGCAATAAATCCACTTCAATCACAAAGAGCAACGGTGATAGAGGGTCACCTTGGCGCACTCCCGTTCTACAAACAAAATGCCTCCCTGGCACGCCGTTGAGGAGCACCGAAGAAGATCCCGTTGACAAAATAGAATTGATCCACCCAGTCCACCTGGAATCAAAACCCTTGTGTTGCAAAATTTTGAGGATTAGATCATGCTCAATTGTATCAAAGGCTTTCGTGAAATCCAGCTTGAGTAGAACGATGGGACGCTTGGAGGCTTTACATTGATGTATATACTCAAAACACCAGGCTAAGCAGTCTTGGATGGAACGACACCGAAGAAAACCATATTGATTGCGGTGAATGCATCGCAGAATCACTTTCTGAAGACGGTTAGCAAGCAGCTTTGTCAAAAACTTCAAGCATGTGTTGGTCAAAGAGATTGGCCGGAAGTCTCGGACAACTTCAGGGCTTAACTTCTTTGGTATAAGAGTAATTAATGAGCTATTTAGGCATTCCAACTTACATTTCCCCTCATATAACTCCTTGACAAGTTGCATGAAATCCTCCTTGAGAATTGACCAACACCTCTTTAAAAACAGCCCAGAAAAGCCGTCGGGACCGGGGGCACGATCAGGTGGCATGTTCTTAATGACAGCATCAACCTCGGAATCTGTGAAGGGTTGAGACATATCCTGAAGGCCATCAACTCTTGCAATTAATGTGTCCAAATCAAAACCCATGCGGATTCCTTTTGCACTACCCATTCTTTGATTAAAATCTAACCAAAACATGGGGGCAAGCTGTTGGTGATCCGAAACCACATCACCATCAGAATTCCTGAGAGAAGAGATAGTGTTTCTCCTATATCTTTCCATGGCCATGGCATGAAAAAATTTGGAGTTTTCCTCGCCAACTTTAATGTTACATATGGTACAACGCTGCTTCCAATAAACATACTGCCAATGAAGAATATCTTCCAAATGGAATTTCACAATTCTCCTGAAATTAAATTCAGGCCTTGATAAATTCCTGATCTCCTCCAGACCATCAAAATAAAGAATGACCTTGTTGCAATCAGCAATTAGAGCTTTAATTGTCGACAAACTCATGTGCCATTTCTTGAGAGCAAACCTTAGCGCTTTGAATTTAGAAGAAATATTTAGGGCAGCCGATTGTCTTGCGACGAGTTTGTTCCAAACATGTGCCACATACCAAAGAAACCAGGCAAATCAATCCAATAATTCTCAAAGTGAAAAATTTTAGCTTTAGGAATGACTGTAGCAATCGAGACGACACATGGGACATGATCAGAAGCCGTGCGAGCCAGGTGTAAAACAAGCGTATTAGGATGATCAATGGTCCATACAACTGAACCGCCAAGGTTTCTTGCAAATCCGGTATGAGGGTTGCCCTGTCCTTGCTTTTGACCACTATGTCATCCATATAAGCTTCCATATTTCTATGGAGCTGGGGTTCAAAACCAATCTGGACCGCCCTTGCAAACGTCGAACCAGCACTCTTCAACCCGAAAGGCATCCGCATGAAACAATACGTACCGCATGGGGTGATGAATGCTGTCTTCTCTTCGTCTTCTCCTGTCATGAAGATCTGGTGGTAGCCGGAGTAGGCGTCGAGGAATGAAAACAGATCACACCCAGCCGTGGAGTCAACAATCTGGTCGATGCGCCGCAACGGGAAGGGGTCTTTAGGGCAAGCCTTATTGATATTTGTGTAATCAATACACAATCTCCACTTCCCCTTTGCCTTGCGCACTACGACCGGATTGGCCAGCCACGTTGGATGGAGCACTCCTCTTACCAAACCCGCTGCTTCCAGTTTCTGGATCTCTTCTGTGATGAAATCTTGTCGTTCCAAAGCTTGCTGTCTGACCTTTATCTTGACGGGCTGCGCATGAGGGCAGACAGCAACGTGGTGCTTAGTCACCTCCCTGGGAACACCGGGGATGTCGGAAGCTTGCCATGCAAACACATCGACATTTGCCCGCAGAAAGGTGACAAGCGCGTCTTCCTATTTGTCGTCAAGGGTGGAGCTTATGGTAAAGCTCCTCCGTGCCGTCCTCATTGATGTAGAAACCTTCTTGGTTCCCGGCGGTATGGCCACAGGCTTCTTGTTTCCGCGGTGGAACTCTGGGCACGTCCTCGACGGCGCTTACACTCGAAGAGGTGTGCTTGCGGAGTGGGTGTCCGAGGTCTCACCGGTCTTCTTCTTCTTCTTCCCTCCGGGATCCCAATGGCAGGAGCAAGCGCCTTAGTGGCGGCAGCTGCTGCCTGGCTGCTTCTTTAGTATAGTTGGTCGGTATAAACCAGCGCATCTTTCTTGTCGGAGGGATGGTGATGATCGTCATGGGTCTGGCATCTTCGAGGTGTTGTAGGCGTAGTGTGACGCCGCCATGAACTTGGCCAGCGCTGGGCGGCCAAGGATCCCGTTTTAGGGTAAGGGGATCTTGGCAACATCAAAGACGATCCTCTCTGTCCTGTAGTTCATGTCGCTTCCAAAAGTCACGGGCAGCGTGACCTTTTCCTTGGGTTGGCTTCTTCCCGGGTTGACCCCCTGAAACGTGCCCATCTCTTCAAGGTCTCCGGATTCCGTCGGAGCGTCGACCCGGGGACTCCACCGGACTCGGTTCGTCTTTGTTGGCCACCGCAACAAGGCTTCGGATAGTGGCTCTCCATTCGCCGAGTTTCCCGTAGTGGGAGGAAAGTCGAGGAGCAACTGCTGCAGCGCCAGGGGCTGGCTGGTGTTGGTGGCAGCGAAACCTGCATGGATCGCGACGCAACCGACTTGACCATGTCGGAAGGAGCTCTATCACGACCAGCGGTCGCATGCCATCTTCACGGCGCCTCGGCGGCGGCGGGCAGGTCTTCTAAATCCGGGAGTGGCGCTCGGGGCTCTTTCATTGGCGGCGCCCGGGGTCCTCGGCGTGATTATGCCGTTCGTCGCGCGCCGCTTGAGAGGAGCGCACCGTCGGCGCCGGCGTGGGAGTCTTGGAAGCCCTCGCGTCACCCTCGGGCGGGGTAGCAGCGATCTTGGAAGGCCCCGCGCCACCCGCGGAGGGCCTGGCTCCGTCTTTGGATTTGGCGGCGTGCGGCCCGTTACCGGGCGCACGAACATCGCCGCCTCCCAAGCTTCGGCTCTTTGGGGCGGTGTTGGTGTTCGCGAATGGCGCCCGGGTCCTTTTCTGCGGCCGGGCGGTGCTGCCAGCGTCGGGATGGGATGTCCGACCTTGACGGGCCAACCGCCACTTTCATCTTCTTAGGCGTCATAGCGATGAAGAAGCGTCGAACTAACTGCTAGAGCCGATTCTCACAACTGCCCCCTACTGGCGCCAAAGATGTCGGTGTGGAGCGACACCTATGGGATCACAAGAATCCCTACTAAGGTTGCGGGCGCAGAGGTCGTGAGAAGCGGATCGAGCAGATAGCACGCGGTTTCTTTATCGAGGTTGGGCCGCTAGGATGCGTAAAACCCTACTCCTGCTTTGGTGGTTTGTTTATCCGTGTTCTTGAGCTAGCAATGGGGCGTGAGGAGCTCCAAAAGCCGAATCCTCCTCCTGGTCGCGAGGGCCTCCTTTTATAGGGAAAGGGGTTGCCACGGTGGCACACGTGAGGTGGAAAGGCTCTGATGATCTGAGTTTATCCCTTGCATTACATGACAAAGGCGCCTTAAATGCGTCTTGCTTAGGTGTCCTTGCTTTATCGGGGCGGGGAGAGTCATGTCTCGTCCGTCGCCGCTTCCTTCCGTCGAAACCGCGGCATACAGCCAGCGGTGCCCGTGGTGCCTTGTAGGAAGGCAGGCGGTGAGGTGGCGCGATGGTGGGTCTCCACGAAGACCGCTTGCCGCCACGCAGGTGCCTGCCCAACTGGTTGGGTCGGCAATGCATCTGAGCGGTGGTGGAGATTTGACTAGCGTGGGCACGATGGTGGCTCTCACGGGTGCTTTTGGCAAGGGCCTCGTCGTAGCCCGGCAAGGGTCTTGCCGTGGCGCTTCTTGTCATCCCGGCAAGGCTATTGCAGGGGCCTTGTGGTCCTCCTTGGCGGGATACCGCCAAGGGTGGTAAATCTTCTATCGTGTGTATCTCGATCTTGGATGTCTTCACAAAGATCTGCACACCACCAGGGGATGTCTCCCGAATCCTTGCCCCATGGGGGCAGTGGACTCAAGGGTGACTCGCTCCGTAGGTGTGGGACGAGTTGCCACGGCAAGGGTCTTGCCGAGCTTGCTAAAACCGCCTCCCAGCAAGGATCTTGTCGGGAGAGTCCGCTTCGTCCCCTTTGCTCTTTGTGGTCTTGGTCTTGGCGTCGTTCTGCTCCTCTCGAGCTTCGGCCTTACCTTGGCTCACCTCCCTTGCCTTGCTTTCGGTGCAGTGGTGCCCGTGGCTCTGATTTGCCCGTGCACAGATTATAGGTGTACAAAAAGTGTACCCCTCTTTTTGTACACCGGCTGTGCAAGATGGGATCTCACGGAGCGAAGGCTTGCGATGGTGGAAGTATTTTGTGGGCGCTTCGATGTTTGGGGAATATTTGAGAATATATAGAGGTGGAACTAGGGTTAGAGGACATTTGAGGGGCCCTGGCGTGGGTGGCGCCCCCACAGGGCGTGCCCTAGAGGCTTGTGGCCTCCTCGGGACTCCTCTGGCCCTCTCTCCAAGTCACGTAGGTGTCTTCTGGTCCAAGAAAACCATTGTAAAGTTTTATTCCGTCTAGACTCCGTTTGATATTCCTTTTCTGAAAAGCCAAAAACAAGGAAAAAAACGGAAACTGGCACTGGGCACTGGGTTAATAAATTAGTCCCAAAAAATAATATAAAATAGCATATTAATGCATATAAAACATCCAAAACAGATAATATAATAGCATGTAACAATCAAAAATTATAAATACGTTGGAGACGTATCACCTCTTCTCATACTTTCCGATAAACCTGTAATTTGTCGCTATGATCACCATGTTACAGATGACGTTGGAGCAACCCCAAAGTGTATCGTCC
The DNA here is from genome assembly GCA_021605145.1 of Aegilops bicornis. NCBI lineage: Eukaryota > Viridiplantae > Streptophyta > Magnoliopsida > Poales > Poaceae > Aegilops > Aegilops bicornis. The sequence continues at coordinate 720,548 of JAHIAL010000026.1, read as the reverse complement.
AGTATGAATTGACTCAATACTCTCATGGTCTAAGGAGCTAGGCATACAAGAACTATCCATGTTATTACTGTAGACTTGCGATGATAAAATATGTATGTATAACAAATAACTTGAATCTATTCAAAATATTCATTATTATAACATCATACTCTCAATGTTGTTGGCATCCTCATTACATTAAACAAACGCATATGATCATTCTACACGTGCTTATGAGCTTTCCTCCGAATAATATATTCAATAATCATAATAGTAATGGCATAGAATATAAACACATAGTTATAAATATAAAAATAAACAATTCAAATATTATTACCTATAGGGCATATTTCCAACAGAAAACTGCGGTTCCCAGCTACCAATGAGGCACGCTGCCCTCCAGCACTTCCTTCCTCTTTTCTACCCGTCTCACGGCTCCTCTTCTGTCACGCCCGTCGTTTGCCTAGCCGGACACCGCACATCTTCAGCGGGGCCGGCCGTGGGCATCGCGCAAGGCCACATAACCTCCGTGCGAGCCACGGCTGCATCTCATGCCCCCCACATCCCGAGCTCGGTGGCGGCCTATGGGGTGTAGAGGAGCAGGAAAGCAGGCGAGGAGGAGCATCGCCAGGGAGCATAGGTACCTGGCGAATGATACGTCTCCAACGTATCTATAATTTTTCTTTGTTCCATGCTATTATATTATCTGTTTTGGATGTTTAATGGGCTTTATCATACACTTTTATATTATTATTTTTGCCTATTTCAGTGTTTGCAAAAAAGGAATATCAAACGGAGTCCAAACGGAATGAAACCTTCGGGAACGTGATTTTTGGAACAAACGTGATCCAGAGGACTTGAAGTGGACGTCAAGGCATCAACGAGGAGGCGACGAAGCAGGGAGGCGCGCCTGCCCCCTGGGCGAGCCCCCACCCTCGTGGGCCCCTCGTAGCTCCACCGACCTACTTCTTCCTCCTATATATACCTACGTACCCGAAAACATCCAGGAGCACCACGAAACCCTATTTCCACCGCGCAACCTCTGCACCCGTGAGATCCCATCTTGGGGCCTTTTTCCGCGCTCCGCGGAGGGGCATTGATCACGGAGGGCTTCGCACCAACACCATAGCCTCTCACGATGATGTGTGAGTAGTTTACCTCAGACCTTGGGTCCATAGTTATTAGCTAGATGGCTTCTTCTCTCTCTTTGGATCTCAATACAAAGTTCTCCTTGATTATCTTGGAGATCTATTCGATGTAATCTTATTTTGCGGTGTGTTTGTCGAGATCCGATGAATTGTGGGTTTATGATCAAGATTATCTTTGAACAATATTTGATTCTCCTATGAATTCTTTTATGTATGATTGGTTATCTTTGCGAGTCTCTTCGAATTATCAGTTTGGTTTGGCCTACTAGATTGATCTTTCTTGCAATGGGAGAAGTGCTTAGGTTTGGGTTCGGTCTTGCGTTGCTTTCGATCCCGGATGTGAAAGGAAACGACACGTATTGTATTGTTGCCGTCGAGGATAAAAATATGGGGTTTATATCATATTGCTTGAGTTTATCCCTCTACATCATGTCATCTTGCTTAAAGCGTTACTTCGTTCTTATGAACTTAATACTCTAGATGCATGCTGGATAGCGGTCGATGAGTGGAGTAATAGTAGTAGATGCAGGCGGTGAGTCGGTCTACTTGTCACGGACGTGATGCCTATATACATGATCATGCCTAGATATTCTAATAACTATGCTCAATTCTATCAATTGCTCGACAGTAATTTGTTCACCCACCGTAATACTTATGCTATCTGTAGAGAAGCCACAAGTGAAAACTATGTCCCCCGGGTCTATTTTCCATCATATTAATCTCCCGTCAACTAGCAATTTCCGTTACCGTTTATTTTGCTTTCTTTACTTTCAGTCTTTATCATAAAAATACCAAAAATATTATCTTATCATCTCTATCAGATCTCACTTTTGCAAGTGGCCCTGAAGGGGTTGACAACCCCATTATCGCGTTGGCTGCAAGGTTCTTATTTGTTTGTGTAGGTACGAGGGACTTGAGCGTGGCCTCCTACTGGATTGTAACCTTAGTTCTCAAAAACTGAGGGAAATACTTACGCTACTTTGCTGCATCACCCTTTCCTCTTCAAGGGAAAACCAATGTTGTGCTCAAGAGGTAGCAAGAAGGATTTACGCGCCATTGCCGAGGAGGTTTACGTAAGTCAAGTCAAGATTTGATCTCCGACAACTCACGATTTAAGGCGCCGTTCTTGCGAGTGATCTACCTTTAAGTCAAGACATACCAAGTACCCATCACAAACTCTTATCCCTCGCATTACATTATTTGCCATTTGCCTCTCGTTTTCCTCTCCCCCACTTCACCCTTGCCGTTTTATTCGCTCTCTCTTCCGTTCGCCTTTTTTTTTTGCTTGCTTCTCGTTTGCTTGTGTGTTGGATTGCTTGTTTGTCACAATGGCTCAAGATAATACTAAATTGTGTGACTTCTCCAATACCAACAACAATGATTTTCTTAGCGCTCCGATTGCTCTTCTTACCGATGTTGAATCTTGTGAAATTAATGCTACTTTGTTGAATCTTGTCATGAAAGATCAATTCGCCAGCCTTCCTAGTGAAGATGCCTCTACCCATCTAAATAGCTTTGTTGATTTGTGTGATATGCAAAAGAAGAAAGATGTGGACAATGATATTGTTAAATTGAAGCTATTTCCGTTTTCGCTTAGAGATCGTGCTAAAACTTGGTTTTTGTCTTTGCCTAAAAATAGTATTGATTCTTGGAATAAGTGCAAAGATGCTTTTATCTCTAAGTATTTTCCTCCCGCTAAGATCATCCCTCTTAGAAATGATACTATGAATTTTAAGCAACTTGATCATGAACATGTTGCACAAGCTTGGGAGAGAATGAAATTAATGATACGTAATTGCCCTACTCATGGTTTGAATTTGTGGATGATTATATAAAAAATTTATGCCGGATTGAATTTTGCTTCTAGAAATCTTGTAGATTCGGCACTAGATTGCAATCCCTCATATCCTATTATTCTTGGTAGACCTTTCCTTAGAACGATTGGTGCAGTTATTGATATGAAGGAAGGGAATATTAGATTCCAATTCCCATTAAGGAAAGGCATGGAACACTTCCCTAGAAATAAGATTAAATTACCTTATGAATCCATTATGATAGCCACTTATGGTTTGCCTACCAAAGATGGCAATAACTAGATTTATTCTTCTTTTTATGCCTAGCTAGGGGCGTTAAACGATAGCGCTTGTTGGGAGGCAACCCAATTTTATTTTAGTTTTTTGTTTTTTGGTTCTATTTAGTAATAAGTTTTTGAACTACCTCTGGTTAGATTCGTTTTTGTGTTTTATTTAGTGTTTGTGCCAAGTAAAACCGTTAGGATAATCTACGATGATAGTTATTTGATCTTGCTGTGAAAAACAGAAACTTTGTGCGCACGAGATTAGTTTTCATAAATCACAGGAACGTGATTTTCAGTTGATTCTTTTTGCAGCAGATCAATAAACAAATTATATAAGACTTCCTAATTTGGTAGAATTTTTTAGGTTCCAGAAGTTTGCGTTAGATATAGATTACTACAGACTGTTCTGTTTTTGACAGATTCTGTTTTTCGTGTGTTGTTTCCTTATTTTGACGAATCTATGGCTAGTAAAAGATCTTATAAACCATAGAGAAGTTGGAATACTGTAGGCTTAACACCAATATAAATAAATAATGAGTTCATTACATTACCTTAAAGTGGTGGTTTGTTTTATTTCGCTAACGGAGCTTATGAGATTTTCTGTTTAGTTTTGTGTTGTGAAGTTTTCAAGTTTTGGGTAAGGATTTGATGGATTATGGAACAAAGAGTGGCAAGAGACTAAGCTTGGGGATGTCCATGGCACCCCAAGGTAAAATTCAAGCACAACCAAAAGCCTAAGATTGGGGATGCCCCGGAAGGCATCCCCTCTTTCGTCTTCGTCTATCGGTAACTTTACTTGGAGCTATATTTTTATTCACCACATGATATGTGTTTTGCTTGGAGCGTCTTGTATGATTTGAGTCTTTGCTTTTTAGTTTTCCACAATCATCCTTGCTGTACACACCTTTTGTGAGAGACACACATGATTCGGAATTTATTAGAATACTCTATGTGCTTCACTTATATCTTTTGAGCTATATAGTTTTTGCTCTAGTGCTTCACTTAAATCTTTTAGAGCACGGTGGTGGTTTTATTTTATAGAAATTATTGGTCTCTCATGCTTCACTTATATTATTTTGAGAGTCTTCTCGAACAGCATGGTAATTTGCTTTAAATGCGAAATTAGTCCTAATATGTTAAGCATCCAAGTTGGTATAGTAAAAACTATCACAGAAAGTGCATTAAACACTATGATCAATTTGATGCTTGATAATTGTTTTGAGATATAAAGGTGGTAATGTTAGAGTCATGCTAGTTGGGTAATTATGAAATTGAGAAATACTTGTGTTGAAGTTGGCAAGTCCCGTAGCATGCACGTATGGTAAAAGTTATGTGACAAATTTGTTGCATAGGGTGCTCTTTTGATTGTCTTCCTTATGTGTGGAGGTCGGGATTGCGCGATGGTTAAGTCCTACCAACCCTTCCCCTAGGAGCATGCGTAGTAGTAATTTGCTTCGAGGGCTAGTAAACTTTTGCAATAAGTATATGAGTGTTCTTTATGACAAATGTGAGTCCATGGATTATACGCACTCTCACCCTTCCACCATTGCTAGCCTCTATTATGCCGCGCAACTTTCGCCGGTATCTTACACCCACCAATTACCTTCCTCAAAACAGCCACCATACCTACCTATTATGGCATTTCCATAGCCATTCCGAGATATATTTCCATGCAACTTTCCACCGTTTCATTTGTTATGACATGCTCCATCATTGTCATATTGCCTTGATGATCATGTAGTTGACATCGTATTTGTGGCAAAGCCACCATTCATAATTTTTCATACATGTCACTCTTGATTCATTGCATATCCCGGTATACTGCCGGAGACATTCACATAGAGTCATATTTTGTTCTAAGTATTGAGTTGTAATTCTTGAGTTGTAAGTAATAAAAGTGTGATGATCATCATTATTATAGCATTGTCCCATGTGAGGAAAGGATGATGGAGACTATGATTCTCCCACAAGTCGGGATGAGATTCCGGACTACATAAAAAAAAGAGGCCAAAGAAAAAAAAAGGCCCAAGAAAAGAAAAAAAATGAGAGAAAAAGAGAGAAGGGACAATGATACTATCTTTTTTCCACACTTGTGCTTCAAAGTAGCACTGTGATCTTCATGATAGTGAGTCTCCTATGTTGTCACTTTCATATACTAGTGGGAATTTTTCATTATAGAACTTGGCTTGTATATGCCAATGATGGGCTTCCTCAAAGTGCCCTAGGTCTTCGTGAGCAAGCAAGTTGGATGCACACCCACTTAGTTCCTTTTTGTTGAGCTTTCATACATTATAGCTCTAGTGCATCCGTTGCATGGCAATCCCTACTCACTCACATTGATATCTATTAACGAGCATCTCCATAGCCCGTTGATACGCCTAGTTGATGTGAGACTATGTTCTCCCTTTTTTGTCCTCTTCACAACCACCACGCTATTCCACATATAGTGCTATATCCATGGCTTGCGCTCATGTATTCCGTAAGAGTTGAAAAAGCTGAAGCGCGTTAAAAAGTATGAACCAATTGCTTGGCTGAAACCGGGGTTGTGCATGATGGGAGTATTTTGTGTGATAAAGATGAAGCATAGCCTAACTATATGATTTTGTAGGGATAAGCTTTCTTTGGCTATGTTATTTTGATAAGACATGATTACTTGTTAGTATGCTTGAAGTATTACTATTTTTATGTCAATACTAAACTTTTATTTTGAATCATTTTGGATCTGAATATTCATGCCACAATTAAGAGAATTACATTGAGAATTATGCTAAGTAGCATTCCACATCAAAAATTCTGTTTTTATCATTTACCTACTCGAGGACGAGCAGGAATTAAGCTTGGGGATGCTTGATACGTCTCCAACGTATCTATAATTTTTTTATTGTTCCATGCTATTATATTATCTGTTTTGGATGTTTAATGGGCTTTATTATACACTTTTATATTATTTTTGGGACTAACCTATTAACCGGAGGCCCAGCCCAGATTGTTGTTTTTTTGCGTGCATATTTCAGTGTTTCGCAGAAAAGGAATATCAAACGGAGTCCAAACGGAATGAAACCTTCGGGAACGTGATTTTTGGAACAAACCTGATCCAGAGGACTTGGAGTGGACGTCAAGGCATCAACGAGGAGGCCACGAGGCAGGGAGGCGCGCATGCCCCCTGGGCGCGCCCCCACCCTTGTGGTCCCCTCGTAGCTCCACCGACCTACTTTTTCCTCCTATATATACCTACGTACCCCGAAAACATCCAGGAGCACCACGGAACCCTATTTCCACTGCCGCAACCGTCTATACCCATGAGATCCCATCTTGGGGCCATTTCCGGCGCTCCGCCGGAGGGGGCATTGATCATGGAGGGCTTCTACACCAACACCATAGCCTCTCCGGTGATGTGTGAGTAGTTTACCTCAGACCTTCGGGTCCATAGTTATTAGCTAGATGTCTTCTTCTCTCTCTTTGGATCTCAATACAAAGTTCTCATTGATTCTCTTGGAGATCTATTCGATGTAATCTTCTTTTGCGGTGTGTTTGTCGAGATCCGATGAATTGTGGGTTTATGATCAAGATTATCTATGAACAATATTTGATTCTCCTCTGAATTCTTTTATGTATGATTGGTTATCTTTGCAAGTCTCTTCGAATTATCAGTTTGGTTTGGCCTACTAGATTGATCTTTCTTGCAATGGGAGAAGTGCTTAGCTTTGGGTTCAATCTTGTGTTGCTTTCGATCCAAGTGATGAGAAAGGAAAGCGACACGTATTGTATTGTTGCCATCGAGGAATAAAAGATGGGGTTTATATCATATTGTTTGAGTTTATCCCTCTACATCATGTCATCTTGCTTAAAGCGTTACTCCGTTCTTATGAACTTAATACTCTAGATGCATGCTGGATAGCGGTCGATGTGTGGAGTAATAGTAGTAGATGCACGAGGTGAGTCGGTCTACATGTCACGGACGTGATGCCTATATACATGACCATGCCTAGATATTCTCATAACTATGCTCAATTCTATCAATTGCTCGACAATAATTTGTTCACCCACCGTAATACTTATGCTATCTGTAGAGAAGTCACTAGTGAAACCTATGCCCTCGGGTCTATTTTCCATCATATTAATCTCCCACCAACTAGCAATTTTCGTTACCGTTTATTTTGCTTTCTTTACTTTCAGTCTTTATCATAAAAATACCAAAAATATTATCTTATCATCTCTATCAGATCTTACTTTTGCAAGTGGCTGTGAAGGGCTTGACAACCCGCTTATTGCGTTGGTTGCAAGTTTCTTATTTGTTTTTGTAGGTACGAGGGACTTGAGTGTGGCCTCCTACTGGATTGATACCTTGGTTCTCAAAAACTGAGGGAAATACTTACGCTACTTTGCTGCATCACCCTTTCCTCTTCAAGGGAAAACCAACGCTATGCTCAAGAGGTAGCATCGGCCTTCATTACCACAAGGAAGCAGAAAGGGTGTTCAAATGAGGAGGCCAACGGGTTGCCATCCCAGGTCAAAGGTAGCGGTGCAGCGCTCCTGCGTTGCCGCGACGTACACCGACACAAATACGAACATGCTTGTTGCTGGGGGCTCCATAGGCGGTGTGCCACCGTACCAGCGAGCAGTAGGAGGAAGTGCGAGAGAGATGGGCAACTTGGATGAGAAATTTCATTGGGAGAAAATGGGGATAGAATTGAGAGAAGCAAAGACGGGGGAGACAATCTAGATTGCTTTCGCAACGACGTGTTCTTGCGGTATGCAGTAGCCCCTGAGACTTGGATTGCTTTCTGAAGGAAACAATCGGAGGATCAACAAGATGTGCTCAGGTACTAACCTTGATTTAATTTGGAATACAGGGTACCGCCCCTCCCACCGCCATTGTCAAAATCTGGAAGTGACGAACTACAATGAAAAGTTGGAGATTGCGGAGGATGACATTGCATTGATCAGCGAGCATCTTGACGATTCGCAAGGTATATTTTTCGAGCATTCCTTACACCAGTGTGCTTTTAATTTAAGCCTGACTCTGAAAAGAGTTTTATATAAAATGTGCATAAATGCAGATGGTGCTGCCGCCGTGGAAGCCCTTCGGGCGGCGTTGGCCCGGGCTAAGGAGCAGACCCGGTATAGTAATGCGGCTGCCGAAAAGGCATCGGCTGAGTTGAAAGCCGAACAAGCTGTGTGGCGCCAATACAAGGAGATGATGTCCACCATGGCGCACGAGTTAGAGAATGCGTCTAGCCGCTGTAAACTTATTGAGAAGGAAAATGAAGCCAAAACAGCTGAACTTGACAAGGCCTTACGAGTGGCGGGAGAAGTGCGGTCTAAATCCAGAGCAGCCCGTGAGGAGGTCCGGCAAGCTGGGGAGATTGTGGCTGGTAGGCCCTTTTTGCTACAGGCCAAGTTCGGTGATCCGAACTATGCTCAGCTTAGCCAAGTATGGAGTTCTCCCGACAATTTTTTAGACTTGCCGAAGAGTTCTTCACATGCGGTAGTGATTTTATGAGGCGCAAGAGGGGTATGCAACGAAGAAGCTTTTCTGGTCACAATTTAGCGCGTCAAAGCGCCCTCTATTGCTGAATGAACAGATGTCCCAGTGGGCCGAGCTGGATAGGATATCCGGCGCTGCAATGAAGAACATTATAGCCCGGTTGTGGCCGACTGAACCTATTCTGAGTAGTAACTTCGGCCTGGTGTAGTGGCTTGTTGACGCGGTGCCGCGTATCGACGCTGTGAAGCGGTCGGTGTGCATTGAAGGTGCACGGATGGCCTTTTCCCGAGTTAAGGCATTCTGGGGAAAGATGAAGGCCATCGATGTTGCGATGAAGAGTCCACCCAATGGCAAGGACCATCCGGAACCGGAGCATTATTTTGAAGACGTCCTAGAGACCGCCCGCTTAATAGAGGGTCAGTGCTCGAAAAACATGATGTTCGAGTGATGTGTATAAGGGTTGTAACAGACAACTTTATAGTTAATCTATTTTCATGTTTTGCTCGAAAGCTTGTATTCCTCTGTGCGGCGTTTTAATGTAATCTGAAAGTTTTCTAGTCGTCGGCTTCAGCCCCTCGTAGGAAATCACGGGGTGTTAGGAAAAAGCATTGAATCACTCTTTATCCAACGTCTTGGTCCATAAAGGAGGTGATAATGCGGCGAACCAGGCAATCGGACTATAGGGCGTTAACACTTTCACTTAGCCATAGGAGTTTTATGGCGGGGCTACGACATAGCCCCTGGTATGTGTGTGGCGTATTATAATTTTTGTGCCTTACATGTTTTGATCTAAGAAAGATCCTTCGTGTGACACGAAGAATCGCTAAAGATTCAAATAAGTCGTCAAGTGGTTGAGCAGCTCTCGCTGCATCATGACAGTCAGTTTTCGGCTTTCTCTACTGAGGTGCTCATCAGGTCAAAGCCAGGGCACAATCGCAGTAGTTCTCCCTTTACTACCCTAGCCGATAGAGCGGAACGTAGGGTAGCAAGCACAGAGTCAAGGCAACCCAACTATTGACCAAAGACAATGATTCGGAGCTTATGCATATAAGGCCAAACTTGCGGCTGAAATACGCTATAGAGCTGTTCGGACTTTTACTGGCGACTCATTTGTTCCCATACCGAGCCCCTGGCAGGTTATGCCGAGGTGCGTCTTGTAAAATAGTCGTTACAGCTGTACTCATTGCATAAAGAGTATGGAAGATTAATTTGAATAAAGTTTACTGGGAGTGGAGCGATAAGCCAATGATAAATTCATATAAAAAAGAAAAACCACAACCCGGCTATTTGACATGCTCGGGGTCGGGAACGGAGGAAAAAGGCATAATACAGGCTCAAAATAAAGAGTGCGGTCTACAAAAAACTGTTTTGGACCTCCTGTCGCACGTCTGCACCGCCCGTCCTTGGGGAGGGGAGTCCTTAACGGAAGTAGCCCCTCAGGTGAGTGTACGGATTCGAACTCCAATAGAGTTCGTTGTAGATGTTGTCCTGTTTGTCACCTGTTTTTAAGTTATAATAAAGAAAGGTAAGGAAAACAGATAAAAATGTTACGGGAATGCTTGCAGGGTTGTCCATATTGTGCTTCCGCCGATGCCCATGGTATCTTGAGCGTAATGATGTACACGTGGTGCAAATCTTGCCGACATAGTGGGTGGGTGGCGGAAGCGAATTGCTATTTCCGTTAAGGAGTGGCTGGACTTGGAGGAATGTTTACGGCCCCTGGTGTTCGGCTGACGAGCCACTCCGTCGTCTTTAGCGCTTGGTGGCCTCCTCCCCTTGTGTTCGGCGTTGAGCTTGCCTGCCTGCTTGAAGACCCAACAGTTTCTATTGGTATGATTAGCTGGCTTATCCGGGTGGCTGTGAATCTGACAAGGTCGGTCCAATATCCTATCAAGGGTGGATGGTCCGTATTGGGTTGCCTTCATTGGCTTCTTCCGTTGACCGGGTTTTGGATTGCTGAATCCGGCATTGACCGCAGTGTCGCATAATCTTTCATTATGGTTGCGAATTTTGTGCTCGATTCGTCATGGCTTACCGTTGTTAGTCTCGGATTTGAAGTGCCCGGTCATTTGGCGTTGTTGCTTTTACTGGCGAGCGGTTGTCTTCTCCCGCACAAAAGCGAGTCATTAGAGCGGTAAGGGCTGTCATGGATATGGGTCCTTCCTGGCCGAGGTGACGTGCTAGCCATTCATCCCGGACGCTATGTTTGAAGGCCGCAAGGGCTTCCGCGTCCGGACAGTCGACGATTTGGTTCTTTTTGACCAAGAACCTAGTCCAGAGCTCCCTGGCTCTCTCGTCGGGCTACTGGACCATATGACTTAAGTCGTCGGCATCTGGTGGCCAGACATATGTTCCTTGGGAGTAGTCATGAAAGGTGTCGTCCAAATATTGCCAGCTGCCAATAGAGTTTTCTGGCAAACTTTTTAGCCAGTACCGTGCTGGCCCCTTAAGCTTGAGAGGCAGGTATTTAATGGCATGAAGGTCGTCTCCGCGAGCCAAGTGGATGTGGAGGAGAAAATCCTCAATCCATATTGCGGGATCTGTTGTTCCATCATATGATTGGATGTTGATGGGTTTTCACCCGTCTGGGAATTCATGCTCCATTACCTCATCCGTGAAGCAAATAGGGTGTGCGGCTCCTCTATGTTGGGCCACACTGTGAAGCACATCCGTTGGATGCCGTTTCCGGCTTCGGGACCGGGCGTGGTCGGCTCTGTTATGTCCGGCTAGGTGACCATCATCGCCGGTCGGGGCGTATCCCCGCGATCTGTACATCGATCTTGTGTGTCCTGCTCTGCCCACTAAGTTGTGGATATCAAGAGTGCTTGCTCGAACTGTCTTGTTCTTGCGGCCGGTTGGTTGGTATGGTTTGCTGCTCCGGCCGCTGCTTTATCTGGACCGAACTGTGGTCGACCTACCACATTATTCGATGGTGGTATGGGCTCGGTATACGCCATCATGTGGAGGGAGCCACCTGCGTTTGGGGTGGCTTTTGTCTGGGCCACTAAGGTCGTATTCTTCGGCGGCTAGGACCTCGGTCCATTTGTCATTGAGCAGATCTTGGCTTGCTTGAAGTTGCAGCTGCTTTATCCTTAGATTCCTTGCCGTGGTTATTGGCGGCGTTTAAAGCGCTCACCTTTCGAGAGGTTCCTCAGCACGATGAATTCCTCGTTGCCGAGGCTCTCCTCTTCCTCGGAGAGTGGGAGATAATTACTATCCTCTGAGTCTCCGTATATGACCTGTTCATCAGTGCTACCTTGCCCGCTTTCCTGGTGCTCCTGTTCGGATCCTGTCCCAACAGGGTCTTCGTTGTCTAGAGTATTGTCACCTCCGATACTAGTATTGTTTTCTCTTGAGTGACGTGACTGAGAGCGGCGCCGGGGCGCCGGTGTTCATACTAATTACCATGAGGTTTATCCTCAACTGGATCCTCCTTGTCATCGTCGAGATCGTCGTTGGGTGTGTCTACCATACACACGTCATACCAGGAAGTGGTCATCCCGCGTCTAGCGTATCGCAAGCTCTGGCCTTGCCCCTCATCGTCGTCCATGCCGTCGATATCTTCGGAGCAGGGGTCAGGCGTGCTGGTTGGGTCTTCGACAGTGGCTATGAAGTGGGTGACGGGTGGGAAGCAAAATTCTCCATCATCCGCCGTGAGGTGGAACCGAACATAGTTCGGCGACGAGCCTTCTGCGAGGGATAGTTTTTTTAGTGAGTTTAGTTGGTCGCCCATGGGCGAGTGTTGGAATACATCTGCGGCGCTAAACTTGAAGATCGATAACCGATCGAGCTCGGTATCCGCGGGCTCGCAGGGTTTGGAACTCGATACCAGAGACGATTCCGGGGTTCCGTCGATGCAAGCGTCGTATGAAGTGGAATCTGCACGCGGCTTTAACGCCGCCAAATCGGTAGCCCTGTGATGGGGTTGAGTTTCCCATCTTCGGACGACTTGATCCGTTCCGGATCTAAGGCCAGAGTTGCTGCAGGAGCTATCTCCTGGATGCGGCCCGATGACAGGTTTAAGCCGAGCTCATCGGGGCGAAGGGGAGTGGTTGCTGCGGTCGCGAATCCGTCGAATATCAAGTCTCCGCGGATGTCCGCGACGTAATTCAAGCTTCCGAATCTGATCTGATGGCCAGGGGCATACCTACCGATCTGCTCCAGATGGCCGAGCGAGTTGGCCCGTAGTACGAAGGCGCTGAACACAAATATCTGTCTAGGGAGGAAAATTCACCCCTGGGCGGCGTCATTATCGACGATTGAAGGGGCCATCGAACCTTTCGTCGATGGCACAGTGGAACTCTCAATGAAAGCACCAATGTCGGTGTCAAAATCGGCGGATCTCGGTTAGGGGGTCCCGAACTATGCGTCTAGGATCGATGGTAACAGGAGATGGGGGACACAATGTTTACCCAGGTTCGGGCCCTCTCTATGGAGGTAATACCCTACTTCACCTTGATTGATCTTGATGAATATGAGTGTTACAAGAGTTGATCTACCATGAGATCGTAATGGCTAAACCCTAGAAGTCTAGCCTCTGAGTATATGATAATGAATCTGTCCTATCCGGACTATGCCCTCCAGTTTATATAGACACCGGAGGGATCTAGGGTTTACATAGAGTCGGTTACATAGGAGGGAATCTTCATAGTTGATCGCCTAGCTGGCCTTCCACGCCAAAGAGAGTCCAATATGGACAAGGCTACAGTCTTCGGTCTTCATGTCTTCACAGCCCATCAGTCCGGCCCAATGATAACAGGCCGGACGCTTGAACCCTAGTCAGGACTCCCTCAAGATGCGAGGGAGTCCTGGACTAAAGTCTCAGCGTCCGACCTATCATCTATGGGCGGACTGATGGGCTATGAAGACATGAAGACCGAAGACTGAGCCCGTGTCCAGATTAGATACTACTTGGCATGGAAGGCAAGCTCAGCAACCGACTATGAAGATTCCCTCCGATGTATCCGACCCCGTGTAACCCTAGATCTCTCCGGTGTCTATATAAACCGGAGAGCGTAGTCTGGATAGGACAGATTCATTACCATATACTCATAAGCTAGACTTCTAGGTTTTAGCCATTACGATCTCGTGGTAGATCAACTCTTGTAACATTCATATTCATCAAGATCAATCAAGCAGGAAGTAGGGTATTGCCTCCATAGAGAGGGCCCGAACCTGGGTAAACATTGTGTCCCCCGTCTCCTGTTACCATCGATCCTAGACGCACAGTTCGGGACCCCCTACCATGGATTTTATCCTCCATATCCACATGGCTTGAGGAGATGACCTCCATGCCATTAAATACCTCCCACTAAAGCTTAAAGAGCCAGCTCGGCACCGGCTTAACAACCTGCCTGAAAATTCTATCGGCAGCTGGGAGTACTTGGAAGAGGCTTTCCTTGATAACTTCCAAGGAACTTATGTCCGGCCACCAGATGCCGATGACCTAAGCCACATAGTTCAACAAACTGGAGAATCAGCCAGAAAATTCTGGACCAGGTTCCTAACCAAAAAGAACCAGATCGTTGACTGTCCGGATGCCGAGGCCTTAGCAGCCTTCAAACACAGCATCCGCGATGAATGGCTAGCACGCCACCTCGGCCAAGAAAAACCGAAGTCCATGGCAGCCCTCACGGCACTCATGACCCGCTTTTGCACGGGAGAGGATAGTTGGCTGGCTCATAGTAACAACACGCCCAACGAAACAAGCCCCTCCGAGGTCAAGAACAGCACCGGCAAGCTCCGGCGCAACAGAAACAAAAGCCGAAGGAACGGCGATAACACCGATGACACAACAGTTCATGCCGGATTCAGTGGATCCAAGTCCGGGCAGCATCTTGGACCACATACTTGATTGTCCCTGCCAAATACATGGCACCCCAGACAAACCGGCTAACCATACTAATAGAGATTGTCGGGTCTTTAAACAAGCCAGCAAGGTAAATAGCAGAAGCAAAGAAGGGGGATCACAAAGTGGGGACGAGGACGAAGAGCCCCGGCAATCGAACACTGGAGGGCAGTAGAAATTACCCCCCAAGTCAAGAGGTGAACATGATATACGCTACGCACATGCCCAAAAGGGAGCATAAGAAAGCACTCAGGGACGTCTACGCGGTAGAGCCAGTCGCCCCTAAATTCACTCCATGGTGGTCATTTCCGATCACCTTTGATAGTCGAGATCACCCAACTAGCATCCGGCATGGCGGTTCAGCCGCACTGATCCTCGACCCAATCATCGATGGATTTCACCTGACTCGAGTCCTAATGGACGGTGGTAGCAGCCTCAACCTACTCTATCAGGATACAGTGCATAAAATGAGCATCGACCCCTCACGAGTCAAGCTCATGAAGACTACCTTTAAAGGAGTCATACCAGGCGTAGAGGCCCGTTATGCAGGCTCGATGCTTTGGAGGTAGTATTCGGTTCTCTGGATAACTTCCGAAGCGAAGAACTAATCTTCGATATCGTCCCATTTCGCAGCGGCTATT
This sequence comes from Aegilops bicornis, assembly GCA_021605145.1. Lineage (NCBI taxonomy): Eukaryota > Viridiplantae > Streptophyta > Magnoliopsida > Poales > Poaceae > Aegilops > Aegilops bicornis. The sequence continues at coordinate 705,367 of JAHIAL010000026.1, read as the reverse complement.
GTTGGTGTCAAAACCGGCGGATCTCGGGTAGGGGTCCCGAACTGTGCGTCTAAGGATGATGGTAACAGGAGGCAGGGGACACGATGTTGACCCACATTCGGGCCCTCTTGATGGAGGTAATACCCTACTTCCTGCTTGATTGATCTTGATGATATGAGTATTACAAGAGTTGGTCTACCACGAGATCGTAGAGGCTAAACCCTAGAAGCTATCCTATGGTATGATTGTTGTTGTTCTACGGACTAAACCCTCCGATTTATATAGACACCGGAGGGGGCTAGGGTTACACATAGTCGGTTACAAGGGAGGAGATCTACATATCCGTATTGCCAAGCTTGCATTCCACGCCAAGGAGAGTCCCATCCGGACACGGGACGAAGTCCTCAATCTTGTATCTTCATAGTCCAACAATCTGGACAAAGGATATAATCCGGTTGTCCGAGGATCCCCTAATCGAGGACTCCCTCAGTAGCCCCTGAACCAGGCTTCAATGACGACGAGTCCGGCGCGCAGATTGTCTTCGACATTGCAAGGCGGCTCCTCCGAATACTCCATAGAAGATTTTGAACACAAGGATAGTGTCCGGCTCTACAAAACAAATTCCACATACCACCGTAGAGAGAATAATATTTCCACAAATCTAATCTGCTGACAGCTTTTCATAACGTGACGTTCTGCCATGGTCTGGTCATGACGAACCGTTTTTCCGAGCCTGCCCCTGCATGTGTTGCGAGGCGGTTTTATTGGCACGTCCTGTCGAAGCAGAGATCGTGTCCCTCTTTTCACAGGATTCTCATTAATAAGTCGCTTGGGGGATAAGCGGTTTTACCGGGCAAGTGGGGGGCGCAGAATACCTGCTGCCTTTATAAGGGGATAAGAACACCCATTCGCACCCACGCTTTCCTCTTTCCGATCCATTCCCCTCCGGCCGAGCTCTAGCGCCCAAGCGTTCGTCTCTTCTGCCCACAAAGGCCTTCCGAAAATGTCTGGATCCGGAGCAGGAGGCAAGTGGATGGCCTCTACCGTCCGGGAGAAGGATATCAAAAAGCTTCGGGAGGTCAGGTATCGGGCCAAGAAAATCAGCCACCGTCTCCCGACGGCGGGACAGATCGTCCCTACTCCGGAACTCCACGAGAGGGTTGTATTCCTCCCTCACTTTGTCCGCGGGCTAGGGTTTCCCCTCAACCCGTTTGTTTGCAGCATCATCTATTACTATGGGATCGATCTTCATGATCTGTCCCCTAATTCCTTCCTCAACAGCTCGACATTCATTGTCGTGTGCGAGGCTTTTCTCCGCATCTCGCCACACATCCGCTTATGGCCGAAGATCTTTAATGTGAAGCCCAAGGTAGTGGGCGGTGAGCACGCCGAGTGCGGGGGCGCTATGGTGAGCAAGATGCCCAATGTCATATGGCCAACAGGCACCTTTAGCGATTCTGTCAAGGAGTGGCAACAGCAGTGGTTTTACATCACTGATCCGCGTGGCACGGAATGGGCCGCTACTCCCGAGTTTCGATCCGGTGCCCCCCTGCGGCTTACATCCTGGTCAAGAAGAGCCTGAACCGGTCCTCGTCCGACGAACTGTCGGTACTCCAGACACGCGTTAAAGATATGGGAGACAAGAACATTGAACTTGTCAATGTAGTCTAGGTGATGCTAGCTCGCTGGATCCTGCCTTGTCAACACCGGACTTGCAATCTATGGGAATTCGATCCGGCCAGGCACCAAACCTTACGAGAGCTTTTTGGATCCTCGCACAAGGACATCCGGAAGGTGCTTTTCAAGTCCAGCAAATCATGGCCGGACTCAGCCGAGGACCGCGGGTACCAACTGTCCCGCCCGGCAAGTTCGGTAAGTCATCATACTTTTCATCCGCATAACCCAAAGGAAGCTGTCGGTGTCAAAACCGGCGGATCTCGGGTAGGGGGTCCCGAACTGTGCGTCTAGGCGAATGGTAACAGGAGACAAGGGACACGATGTTTTTACCCAGGTTTGGAACCTCTCGATGGAGGTAAAACCCTACTCACCTTGATTAATATTGATGATATGGGTAGTACAAGAGTAGATCTACCACGAGATCGAGAGGCTAAACCTAGAAGCTAGCCTATGGTATGATTGTTGTTCGTCCTACGGACTAAAACCATCCGGTTTATATAGACACCGGAGAGGCTTAGGGTTACACAGTCGGTTACAATGGGAGGAGATCTATATATCCGTACGCCAAGCTTGCCTTCCACGCCAAGGAAAGTCCCATCCGGACACGGACGAAGTCTTCAATCTTGTATCTTCATAGTCCAAGAGTCCGCCAAAGGTTATAGTCCGCTATCCGGACACCCCTAATCGAGGACTCCCTCGGTAGCCCCTGAACCAGGCTTCAATGACGAAGATTCCGGCGCGCAGATTGTCTTCGGCATTGCAAGGCGGGTTCCTCCTCCGAATACTTCATAGAAGATTTTGAACACAAGGGTAGTGTCCGGCTCTGCAACATAAGTTCCACATACCACCGTAGAGAGAATAATATTTACACAAATCCAATCTGCTCACGTATTCCGCAGTGTGACATCACACCACGGCCAATCCTTTATTCGAATCGTTTTTACTGTCCCACCTCAGCGCACTTAGCGAGGCGGTTTCCTCGGCACATCTTGTCGAAGCAGAGATCGTGCCCCCCTTATTCCGGGATTCTCATCAATACGGGCGTGGGTAACCCAACCGTGCCATTAATCACGGCGGTTGGGAGATAAGCGAGTTTTACTAGGCTCGTGGGGGCGCATAGTTTCGTCCGCCCATATAAGGGGATAAGGATCCACCTTTTTCATCCCCGCCTTCCTCCTGCTTTGCTTATCCATTTCCGCGCACTCGAGCTCCAGCGCCCAAGTCCGCACTTCCCACCTCAACCTTCTCCAGCCATGTCCGGAGCGGGAGGCAGGTGGATGGCCTCCTCCGTCACGGAGGGGCACATCAAAAAGTTGAGGAAAGCCGGATACTTGTCCAAAGATATTGCGCACCGGCTTCTAGGCGAGGGGCAGCTCATTCCCACCCCCAGGCCCCATGAGAGGGTGGTGTTCCTCCCCCATTTCCTCCGCGGACTGGGCTTCCTACTCCACCCATTTGTCCGGGGTGTCATGTTCTACTACGGCCTGGATTTCCACGATCTGGCCCCGAACTTCATCCTCAACATCTCGGCGTTTATCATCATGTGCGAGGCCTTCCTCCGCATCAAGCCCCACTTCTGCTTATGGCTGAAGACCTTCAACGTCAAGCCGAAGGTTGTGGGTGGCCAGCAAGCGGAGTGCGGAGGCCCCATGGTGGGCAAGATGCCCAACGTTACATGGCTCGAGGGCTCCTTCGTGGAGACCATCAAAGGGTGGCAATCAGGGTGGTTTTACATCACCGAGCCGCGTGACCCTGAATAGGCAGCGGCCCCCAAATTCCAATCTGGCATCCCCACACAGCTCACCTCCTGGAAAGAGACGGGCCTGTCGTGGGGTAATTCGGAAGAGCTGACCGGACTCCAAACCTGCGTCCAAAACTTGGTGGACAAGAAGGTTAAACTTGTTAACGTAGTCCAGGTTATGCTCATCCGCCGGATCCTCCCGTGTCAACGACGGGCTTTTAACTTGTGGGAGTTCGACCCGGCCCAGCACCAAACTCTGTCAAGGCTCTTCGACACAACGCACGAAGATGCCTGGAAGGTGCTATTCAAGGGCACCGAGGTTCCCCCTCCCATCACCGAGGATCGCGGATTCTGCGTGAAGCACCAAGCCAGCGTAGTAAGCTTGTTTTACCCTTTGCGGGATATTCGTTTATCATAGTTTGACTCTATGCGGGATCTAAGCTCCCGTTCCTTTGACATGCTTGGAAGAAGAAGACCGAATAGATCGACTGTCCAGCTCCTTTGCCCGAAGGCCCAGCAGATACCCTCCTGGCGAAGCTGCTGGTCCCGGCACCTTACGTGGTGCCGGAGAAGAAGGCCAAGAAGAAAGCCACGGGGACTCAAAAGAGTTCCCGGCGCCCGGAGGTGTCGGACTCATCGTCCCACGAAGACGAGGAGGAGGAAAAAGAGGTCTCTCCCCCAGCGGGGGCAGAGAAGAAAAGGAAGGCCACCCCAACCGGGGGGGCCGGAGGGTCCAAGAAGGGAAGGACCCTTCCTCCGGACTACTCCACCAACGCCGACGACGGCGAAGAGGAGTGGCCAACCAGGGCCAAGCCCCTGGCCAAATCGTAAGTATCCGGATACCAGAATAACTCATGGCGTCCCTTTATTGCACAGAATCTTCCGACGCCGAGTATAATCATGCAGTCCGCCACGAGCCCAGGTCGGCGTGTCGTCGAGCGGCTCCTTGAGCTCGTCGCATGTGAATAGTACTTCACTTCCGGCAGCCTCCTCCCCCCGCCCTGCGGATGATGCCGAGGCGGAGTCCCAAAAGGGTCCAAGCCAGGAGGAGGTGGTCCTGGAGGCGCCGCAAGGCGACCTCCCGGACTCCCAGCGCAAAGGGGACAAAACCCCCAAGGGCTCCAAGTCCGGCCCTGGGCCGGACACCGCGCCGGAACCTTCAGCGGTTCCGAGATGCAGCGGCGACCCCTAGTAAGAAGGGCAAGCCTACGACGCCGGTGACCTCCGTCCAACCGGGGGTACCGGATAATTTGCTGGAGGTGCTTAACGGCGCCTCCATCGACGAGGAGCATCGCACTATTATGGGTGCGGTGATCTAGAAGGTTCAGTCCGCCAAGAGCGGGCTGACTAAAGCCTGTGCCAGCCTTCTAATAAGCTTTGAGGTATGTATTTTTTAAGATATGTAAAGATGTTACCGCATAGACAGTAGCCTCTCGATGCTCGGTTTGGTGTTGGAAAGAAAAGCCGAGCGAGGATCTAAAAGATATCTGTGAGGAGTCTAACATAAGTATGTCAATATGAGAATGCAGGCTCCGCTACTAACCTCTGCCGCACTGACTGCGGAGGTCGATGCATTTAAGCAGAGCCTCGAGCGGTCCAAGAACGAGCTCGGCCTTGCCAAGAAGCAGCTCGAGGACAAGTAAGGTAAGTAATACCTTATGTAAGTATATATAAAAAAGATGTGGTTGCAAAAAATGACAGGACCAACGTGAGTATTACAGGGTCCACAACCGAGGTGGCGACCCTGAAGAAAGCGCTATCCAAGGCCGAAGACAATGCGGCCGTGGAGCGCACCGAGCGAGAAAAGCAGGAGGCGCGGGTGGCGGAGGTGCAGCGAGAGATCCAGGCTCTCGTGGAAAAACACGAGAGTTTGGAGCTTGACTCAAAGACTCGGGAGTCCGAGCTCGCCTCGGCCCTTGAGAGCGCCAAATCTGCCAAGGCCGAAGCCCAAAAAGCCCTCCAGGAAATTGAGGCGGTGAAGAAGATAGCGGTGGGTAAGGCATTCTTTATGCAAAGCAAGCATGCGAAAGTGAATTACTTGTTACTTACCCGAGTCCGGAGCTCTCGGGGAGCATTCGCGAGATCTTCCCTGTAGTGTGTCCGACGCCAAGCATTCCCACCGAGCCGAGGAGGGAGCTCGACGGAGAAGGTGTTCGTCCCAAAGATATCGAGGCCGGACACCCGGTGCCCTTGAGCGACCAGCTAAAGCAGCAGGTCGAGCTCCATAAGGTGGCCGAACAGGCCATGAAAGGCCTTATAGTCCGGCTATGGCCGGGTGAGGTCATGCCTGGGAGCTACTTTGGGCTGGTGAGGCGGCTGGCGGATGCATGTCCATGGATTGAAGTCATCAAGTGCTCTGTATGCATCGAAGGCGCCCGTAGGGCCCTTGCCCATATGAAAGTGCACTGGGGCAAGATGGATGCTGAGAAGCTGGTAACAGACGGACCACCGCCGGGCAAGGAGCATCGCAAGCCCGAGATGTATTATGAGGGTGTCCTGAAGGGTGCCCGCCGTATGGCGGATGAATGTTCCAAAGATGTAATTTTTGAGTAAACTCGCTCGTGTTATCTGCGCTGAAAACTTGTTCATATCGCGCTTAAGCAACGCTTTTGAATTTAAAATATTACCTTACGTGCGACCGTTTATTAAATCGGATAGATGGCGAATTAAACGCTTCGCCCCCATGCCACGAGTCTTTGGGGTGTTCGGGATAAACCTGAGCGCTCTTGTTCCCATTCTTGGGTCCTTGAGGGAGGCGCTCAACTGTGAACAGCGCAATCGGACTATAATGCTTTATCACTCTCACTTAGCCATAGAATTCTATAATTTTAAATTTCGGCGAAGCCCCTAGTATTCGGAAGACCGAGTTCGGGGCGCTATCCACGCCTAGGCCAGACCAAACCGGCTCCTCGCTCTAAGCGGCATAAGTATTTAGGGACTCGAAACCTCTCGAACAGCGACCAGCTCTCGCCCTATCCTGACGGTCAGTTTTAGCTTTCTCTACTGAGGTGCTTAATCCAGCTCAACCGGGGCACAATCGCAGTAGTTCTCCCAGCGCTACCTTAGCTGATATAACGGAATGTAAGGTACCAAAACATGGGAGCCGGGCAAACCCAACTATTGACCCAAGACATGATTCGGAGCCGATGCATATAATGCTATAAGTTCGGGGTGCCACACTCGTGAGAGTGTTCGGACTTCTCACACCATATTCTGGGTACTGAAGCCCCTGGAGTATTGGCCGTACCAAAGTGTACCGTTGCATAATGTCATAACTGAACATATTTACATAAAAAGGGAATTCAATAATAGACAAAAGCTATGTATTGTTTATTCGAAAAGGCTGCGGTAAAAGCAGAACGATACAAATAGTGTGATAAGCAAGAGATGGGACTATTGGACATGTCCCCCTCCAGGGGCGACCTGCGGGGTGGTATGTAAGACAGGTATTTAGCTCGTTATAGAGACCACCGGGAGATTCGACGTAGCTTCCTGCCTCCCTGGTTGTTGCATCGTGTGTTCGGCGATTGTACTCCCGGACAGGCCTTCCAGAGAGTGGAGTCCTGAAAGTAAGAAAAAGAATGACAAAATCTGGAGCCCCTAGTGCGGTTGAGCCGTCTTTTGGGCATGCCGTGGTCGTGCCCCTCCCCCTGTGCTCATGGTATTTCCAGAGCGTAATTATGTACGCGTAGTACTTGTTTCGCAATTTCGCGAAGGCTGGGGTTGGGGCCGCATTGCTATGCTTGCTCGGAACATGCCAGACGGTCTTGTTGGAGGTTACTCCGGGCGCGCTTGACAGTGTCCGGACGTTTAATAGCCGGACTGGAGAATTGTCTTGAGAGGCTACTTTGTACTTCCGCCGCGAGGGCCGCCATATGTTCCTCCGTTCGAAGAGAGCGTTCGGTGTTTCCATTGACCGTAATGACTCCTCGAGGGCCTGGCATCTTTAGCTTGAGATATGCGTAGTGCGGCTCCGCATTGAACTTTGCAAATGCGCTTCGTCCGAGAAGTGCGTGATAGCCACTGCAGAATGGGACTATGTCGAAGATTAACTCCTCACTTCGGAAATTATCCGGGGATCCGAAGACCACCTCAAGTGTAACTGAGCCTGTGCAGTTGGCCTCTACACCTGGTATTACGCCTTTAAAGGTCGTTGTCGGTGTCAAAACCGGCGGATCTCGGGTAGGGGGTCCCGAATTGTGCGTCTAGGCAGATGGTAACAGGAGACAAGGGACACGATGTTTTTACCCAGGTTCGGGCCCTCTCGATGGAGGTAAAACCCTACTCCTGCTTGATTAATATTGATGATATGGGTAGTACAAGAGTAGATCTACCACGAGATCAAAGAGGCTAAACCCTAGAAGCTAGCCTTTGGTATGATTGTTTTTCCTCTATCGACTAGCCTGGCCTCGGTTTATATAATGCACGGAGGCCTAGGATAACAAGTGTCCTAGCCGAATCGCCCGGTGGGGAGGAGTCCTTGTCTTGATCACCAAGTCTTGTGGAATCTTCCTTGTATGCGGCTGACAGCTGTCCAGACCGCCCATGAGTATACGGCCCTGGGGTCCTCGGCCCAATCTAATAGATCGGGAGATGGCGTGGTGAGTACCCCTAGTCCGGACACCGTCGGTAGCCCTCGAACCGGTCTTCAAGTTAGGGACGCTCCTTGATTCTTCCGAACTGTTGTTCATCTTCGGTTGCCGGTCTTGAAAACTGGTTCAACAAATCTTCTCATCTTCTATCTTGAGGATCGCCGAAATGCATTCGACGAGTTTACACGTCGGGTATCCGAGGAGCCCCTTTATGTTTCCGGCCTTTATCAATGCCTTGTTATTTTTATGTCACACCTCAGGTTCGAACTTGTTCCGGGGAGGCAGTGTCCTCTTGCGTCCGAGCTCTAACGCCGGACTGCATTCAAGGTATCTCTTGTAGCCAAGCACCAATGTCGGACTGCTTTCGAGCTCCAACGCCGAAATGTATCCGAACTCCAACGTCGGACTGTGTCCAAGCTCCAATGCTGGACTGTGTCCAAGCTCCAACGCCGGACTATATCCAAGATGTCATAGATCATCTTGGTCCAAAAAAGTTGAAGGAGTTTAGCCGAGCTTAATGCCGGAAATGCCCTCTAAGGAGCCAGCCACTTGCTTCCGAGCTATATGCGAACTCTTGCCGAGGTGGTTAAGCACCTCGGTCATGGGCTGATTTTTGGTCAATGTTTTTATTGATGCAATTTATTCTCGACGAGATATATAGCCGTAGCCCTCAAGGTGTGTATCGGTCTAAAACCCGACATGCACCTGAAGGATGACATAAGACCGCTGATCCCAAGAATCACTGAGACTTCGAGTTGATTTGCAAAATCGGCACGAGGATCAAGTCCTAACTTCAGCGAGAATACTTCGGGACACAAAAAGCGGCGTGCTCAGTCCTCAAGACTCAGGTTGGGTGCGGCCGACCAACCCGAGGATCAAAATCTCCTCGAAAACTGTATTGCACTTAAATTTTTTTGCATAGAACAGGTAATGCAGTAGCCCCCGAGACACTGGTCGGGTGGCAAGACCAGATCAGGGGATTGATGTGCCCCTTTAATATTTGTAAATAATAACCCCGAAGCCAAGTAGCCCCCGAGCCTTAATGCGGGCACGGGTGGCCGAATTAAGGATCGATATCCATAGTAAAATCACAAATTATGTGTAATGATTCTATGTATCCATGTACTTTACATCATTAATGCTGGGATCCGCATTGTACAAAACTTTGTTAAACGACCATCGGCTTCCACCTCCTCGACCAATAGCCGAGGAGTGTTTGTCCTACTTTATAAAGCCTTTATGAGGGCAAAGATTTAGAACAAACAAGGCAATCTGGCCATACGGTTTTATAAACAAAGGTACGCAGAGAGCTATGTTATATTACTATTTAACAGAAGAAATGTCTTCCAAAGAAAATAGTCCGCTATCGGTTCCTTTCTTTGGGTTGTCATGCTAAGCATGATCATGAAATCTCAGCTCTAATGTAAGAGCAAAATATGGAGGATTTAGTTTGGGAGGCGATTACTAGCCCCGGTAGTGTTCGGCTGACGATCGAGGTCAAGCCGGAAACACGCGGCCAATGTTATGAATGGCCCGTCATTTAATATAGTCATCGGATCGCTGACCAGTTTACACCTATTGTGACAATCGGTTTTCGGCTTTCTCATTGAGGTGCTTGACCATGCGGTTTGGAAGCACAATCGCGATGGTTCTCCTTTGCACACCTAGCGAACAAAGCGGAACGTAGGAGGCAAGCGCAGGAGCCGGGCAACCCCACTATTGATCGAAGACCCAATTCGAAACCGATGCATATATAGCAATATCCGAGAATGTTTTTGCTGAATCTCTAAAGGTGTCCGGCGTTGCACTGCGAGACTTGTGCTGAAAACACACATATAGTTTCAAAGTGCCAAAAGCTTGGAAAACCAAAAAACGTCAGTAAAAACATGACGTCCGAACAAGATCAAGTGTTCGGTGCCTATCCGAAAATTGGACTTTAGAGAAAAAAAAGTGCTTCTGCCGTGCTTTAACATGACGCATCCTATCTCAAGACTTCAAGCGGTTCAGCCTACGGCTTCAGTCTCCCATCCCGAAGGCGGAGTACTTCTCACTAGGCCAGTTTAGAAAACTAAACTCTAGCGGTTTTGAGAGAGAAATTAGGCTCCCCGGCTAGTGACCGCACACTTCGTGTCGAAAAAAGGAGTGATAAATAATAATAAAAACTTTGCAACGACTAAGAAGAAAAACACTCATTATAGAACGGCTCAAATAAACATAAGAGCCCCCAAGTGACTTGGGTAAAAGAATGATTGTATGTACCGAAGTACTTATATCATATCTATGTTCACCCGAACTTTATACGCGTCTTAACCGACCGTCGGCTTCTCCTTCTCACTACTAGGAAAAGGCCTACTAATGGCGCACCGGTTTTGCCTACTAATGGCGTACTACCGGTGCGCCATTAGTACCATTAGTAACAATATTTTTTCAAATTTTTTTTTCATAATTTTTTTCATATTTTTTTTTCGTTTTTTTTCTTAATCTCAGTTCACTATCGCTTAATCTCGGGTCAATATGCTTAATCTCAGGTCAAATCGCACTCCGTGGTCAAACTTCCCGAAGGTCACCCATCCTCACACTACTCCGGCCCAAGCACGCTTAACTTCAAAGTTCTATCCAACCCGACAACGGCTCACTTCACGTGCACTTGTTGATATATCTAGCATATCAATCCTATTATACCTTGTTGATGTCTAGGACTTTGTTCATGTTCATGACTATGCTGAAATTTTGAAACATATTTCAAACTTCGGTCATATTACGTATCATTTTTGAAAAAATTCAAAACCAATTTTTTTCTGTTACTAGTGGCGCACCACATCCACGGTGCGCCACTAGTAAGTTAAAATTTTTTGAATTTTTTTTGCCTCTAGGTCTTAAAAGCCCCGTAACTTTTTTTTCTCTTAGGTTTTTGGGGATTTTGAAAATGTTTTTTCTGTTAAATTTGGATGTAACTTTTCGAGTAGATGATTTTTCATATAAAAAACTTTTTCATCCGAGTTCGTATGCAAAAGTTATGCCCATTTTACATATTTCCAGAGAGATTTTGCAAATAAAGTCGAAATTCATATTTGAAAATTTTCCCAACAACTAGACCACATATCACATGGGAAACTTATTTTATTTTATTTTTTTGACATTTCCATCATTTCCTTTTATTTTTTTTAAACTGAAAAGGCGATCCACAGGGGGGGTGCATTCGGGAACTTTTGGGCCAAGTTAGTAATGGCCCACCGTGGGGTGGTGCGCCGTTGCTAGTTAAACTAGTAATGGCGCACCACACCCACGGTGCGTCATTACTAGTTTTGAGAATATCGACGGTGTTTCCGATAACCAGGCAATCAGCCCATAAGGTTGTCACAGACAAAGCGCGCTCAAGGAACTTATGCTATATTACAAACAAAGTGTAAGAAGCATCTTCGAAGAAAATAGTAACCCCACCGATACCTTTCTTCGGTGCTCGTTGTTAACGTGAGACTTGTGCAATAGATTTTTTGTACTCATGAGTTCCGTTGTGTGCCGACCATGATTTAAAACAATAAGAGCGCTAGCTTTCGGCTTCACCAGTCCTGCGAGGTCGAGCTCGGAGGACCCGGTCGTGACAATCGCAGAGGTGCTCCTTTACTCCCTAGCCGAACAATCGGGGAGCGTAGGGGTAAGCACAGGAGCCAGGCAACCCATCCTGCAAATCGCTTAAGTCAATATGGTGCATATTGTGGCGTAATACATGAACAAGGAACGAAGCCGTACGATTATAATCATATGCAAGAGGAAAAAGCTTCATGAAGGAAGCCCCCAAGTAAACGGGGTATTTGAATTTGCGTGTCACAAACAAAGTTTGGACAAGGAAAAATTTTAGACGCAACTTTTTTCCAACAAAGTATAATGCTTGGTCGAGCCGAACACAAGTTAAAAATTTGAAAACTTTGAGATCCAACTTAGCTGGTTAATGTGTTCGGTTTTGACGACGCGGTCCAAGCTTGATGCGGGACAAGGTTCCATCCCCCAAGCTGGTCCCGAGGTGGCGGAGCAAAGAGCTCGGCACTCCAAAGTGGTGACATAGCACGGTCGGTGCAGAGACCCAGTGATGCCGAAGTCCCTGCATGGGGTAATGAAGTGTTGACGAAGCCCCCCGTCCAACCGAGGTGACGTCAAAGGATATAGTCCGGCTGGATCATTTTCCTGTGCACAAAAAAATAGTGCAAACCGGAGATAATAGAAATAAAAAAACGTTGCATAATAAATAATTTATGCAAAGTGAGTAATAAAAGAAATATGGCCTGGCGCTGAAGTCAATGTCGATGCAAGGCGGCGGCGTGATGCAGTAAAGGCATGGCAAGGCGTGAATTCACAGGTCGGTTCGAGTTCCGGATGCGGCGTTCGCCGGACTATGTACGGAAACTGACCGAACCACCATGCGACCGTCGTTAATGCGGCCACCATTTGATAGACCTGCGTACATATGATGGACAAACCAGAGTAATAATTCGTTGGGAAAAATAAACCCAAACAAGCAAAAAATACTAGGATTAATAGCACCTGGTTTATTTGTTGTAGCAATCTGAAGAAAGGTGATTCCCAAAATTGGGACTCGATCCGCACACCCATTGCCTGACGGTTGGCGGCATGGCGATCTTGACTAGGGTTGGCTCACGAGGCAAAGCCCTCGGTCGACTAACGTGATGAAGCTGAGTCGGCTAGTGGCCTTGAAGTCTCGGAGTAGGTTGATGAAGAGATGATGAAGCCCCGGTCCAGCTATCGTGATGAAGCCTCGGTGTCAGCCAATGAGTCGAAGTAGGTCGGCGTGATGGACACCATCTTGAAGAAGCTATACTGCGGCCCTGCCGATGTAGGTCGTGACGTGGTCGATGCCGGCTTGATGAAGTGACCGTGCGGCGATGCAGGTGTGCCCGCTCCGTGTAATCTGTGGGGCGGCGATTTTGGTGATGATTTATCCTTCGCGATGCCGGACTCTTGTTCGGCTTGCCGAGATGTTGAGCACGGCTCAACAAAGCGACGACGTGTCCAGCGCAGGTCGGCAGCCGTGGAGCAATATTGCCGGACTGATTTGACACCAGCATGATGTTGAAGATCATATTCAAAAGATTTTAAAGTTATTGGGATGTGTTCGCAAAAAAAACACAACACCCCAAACAAAACTTCCTTCAAAAAGGATGTCAAAATCCGTTCATAAAAAGCGAACTCGGTCGGATTCATTTTTGAGAAAACAGATCCGAAAAGTGATGCACTAATCGGAAGGTTCCCGGAGTTTGGACGAGCTGAAATTTTGAGGGGTTGTAGATATAGGAATTCCGCAGCCGATCAACAGTTGGATCTTGAAAAGGAAGTCCGAGCTAGAAGCTGGACACCACGCACTAAACTCGTCCAGATTCTCGTTCAGATTCAATGCGGCTCCGGTATAACAGAGATTGCCAGAGATTCCTCCATCGGAACTCGACGAAATTTTCCAGGGTTGTTGTAGACTCAATTCCGCACAATTACACCGAAGCAATCGTCAAAAGCGACACTTGAGGAGGCGGTGGCGGCGGACACAAGTCCGCTGTCCGTAAGCGATGCGGTCGCCAGAGGCGATGTTGGCGTTGAGCCCGGGCTCCACTGGATGATTCCTCCATGATCTTGACAGAGATCGGAGTTGATGTTGATGAAGGCCCTCATCCGAACATGACAATCGGAGGTAGGGCGCAGCCCTTGGTCGAACCAAGTTGACCAGTTGAGCTGGTGACGAAGATGCCGAAGTCGCAGTTGATCTGCAGGCGAGCCATCGACCTTTTGCCGAACACACAGCGGAACTCTCAATGAAAGCACCAATATTGGTGGGTTTAATCCTTGAGGGATCTATGCCCATTTTTTCGCCTGTATCCCGATAAAGCAGGTTCAGGCTTTGCCGCCGTCCATAAGGACTCTAGTGAGGTGAAATCCGTCAATGATTGGGTCTAGAACCAATGCGGCGAATCCGCCATGGCTGATTCTAGTGGGATGGTCTCTCCGATCGAAAGTGATCGGGCAGGAGGACCACGGGTTGAACTTTGGGGCGACTGGCTCCAACGCATATACGTCCCTGAGTGCACGCTTCCGCTCCCTTTTGGGGATGTGGGTTGTGTATATCATGTTCACCGTCCGCACTTGTGGGGGGAAGCCCTTCTGTCCCCTATTGTTCGGCGGCCGGGGCTCCTCCTCGTCATCGCTATGCAGCCCCTTGTCGCTGTTTTCGGCATTTAACTTGCCTGCCTGCTTGAACACCCAACAATCCCTATTGGTGTGATTGGCTGGTTTTTCGGGGGTGTCGTGTATCTGGCACGAGCGATCGAGTATTCGGTCCAAACTGGACGGGCCCGGAGTATTTCTTTTAAATGGCTTTTTCGCTGACCGGGTTTAGAGCCTCTGAATCCGACATTAACTGCCGTATCCTCAGCATTGTCGCCGTTAATGCGGTGCTTGTGCTTGTTGCAATGCGACCTGCCATTGCTGTCCTTGGTATCCGAATTACCAGGGCTCTTGCTCATGTTATTACTACGAGCTAGCCAGCTGTCTTCTCCCGCACAAAAGCGGGTCATGAGTGTTGTGAGGGCTACCATGGATTTCGGCTTTTCCTGTCCTAGGTGCCGGGCAAGCCACTCGTCACGGATGTTGTGTTTGAAGGCTGCAAGGGCATCCGCATCCGGACAGTCGACTATTTGATTTTTCTTGGTTAGGAACCGTGTCCAGAATTGTCTGGCCGATTCCTCTGGCTGCTGAATTATGTGGCTTAGGTCACCGGCGTCTGGTGGTCGCACATCGGTGCCCTGGAAATTGTCGAGGAATGCAGCTTCCAGGTCCTCCCAACAACCAATTGACTCTGCTGGCAAGCTGTTAAGCCAATGCCGAGCTGGTCCTTTAAGGTTGAGTGGGAGGTATTTGATGGCGTGTAGATCATCACCGCGGGCCATGTGGATATGAAGGAGATAATCCTCGATCCATACCGCAGGGTCTGTTGTGCCATCGTATGATTCGATGTTTATGGGTTTGAAACCCTCGGGGATTTGATGATCCATTACTTCATCACATGAAGAATAGTGGGTGTCTTGGCGCCTCTATCTTTGGGATATATCCCGACGTAGCTCAAATGAGCTCTGCCTCTAGTGTTCGGCCCGGCCGGATTTGCCATATCCGGCTTGACGGTTATCGTCACGTGTCGTGGGGTGCCCACGCGATCCGTAGATCGATCTTGATTGCCTTGCCTTGTCCTCCAATATATCTCGCAGGTCTGCCGCATCTCCCCGTGCCTTGGTATTTTTTGGCGGCGACGGAGTGCGGCTTGAGTGGAAGGCCAAGAGGCCTCTGTCATGACCACGAGGTGGCCGGTCGGCCGCGTCATGCGCTGGTGATGTAGGTTTAGGTGCTTCCTCGTCTAATCGGGGTAGCAGCCTGCGCTTTGGGTAGCTCTTGGAGGGGCGTTCGAGTCCGTACTCTTCATCCGCAAGGACTTCAGTCCATCTGTCGGCTAGCGAGTCTTGGTCAGCTCTAAGTTGTTGTTGTTTTTTCTTGATGCTGCTCGCCGTGGCCATAAGCCTGCGTTTGAAACACTCTTGTTCGACGGGACCCTCGAGCACGACAAATTAAATGCGTCGTCGAGGCTTGCCTCGTCTTCGGAGGGAGGCATATAATTATCGTCCTCTACCTCTTTGTCTGCCGCTCTCTCATTAGGGCTGGCTTCTCCGTCCTCCTGTGTTTAATTCTGCTGGATGGGGTTGTCTTCGGCACTGTCCTGGGTGTTATTATCTCCCGTGCCGGAATCGCCGTTTTTGCTTTGGCGGGATTTAGAGCGGCGCCCGCTGGCGGCGCTTAGGCTGCTTCTTGGAGGGGTCATCCTCCGTTGTTCCATCACCATTTCCTTCGTTTGGGGTGTCCACCATGTATATGTCATACGACGAGGTGGCCTTCCAGTGCCCTATTGGCGCTGGTTCTTGGTCGTCTCCTGCGCCGGGCGTCCATACCGTCGATGTCTTGGTCGAAGTCGAGCATGTCGGTTAAATCATCGGCGGTGGCTATGAAGTGGGTGGTGGGTGGGCTTTGAATTTCTTCGTCGTCCGCATCCCAACCTTGCTGACCATAGTCCGGCCAGGGCTCTCCTGATAAAGAGAGAGACTTTAGTGAATTCAGAATGTCGCCGAAGGGCGAGTGCTGAAAGATGTCCGCGACGGTGAACTCCATGATCGGCGCCCAATCGGGTTCTATTGGCAGGGGCGCGGGGGGTTCGGAGTCTGGAGAGGAGTCCGGCACCTTGGAGTCACTGGTTCCGCAGAGGACACGGCTGGTGTTCGGCTCGACCGCCGTAGAGATTGGAGCCCCCGAGGCGGTGTCCAGCCACCCGTCCTCGATCGGCGCAGTCGGCTCCAAACTAAGGGTTGGAGCGGACATGGGTGCGGCCTCCAGGGCGCTGTTCGGCGGCAGTGCTAGATCATGCCCATCGCAACAGTGCGGCGCGCTCGGCTGTGGCTCGAACCCGTCGAAGATCAAGTCTCCGCGGACGTCGGCCGTGTAGTTCAAACTTCCAAATCTGACCTAATGTCTAGGGGCGTAGCTTTTGATCTGTTCGAGATGGCCAAGCGAATTGGCCCACAGTGCAACACCGCCGAATACGAAAATCTGTCCGGGGAGAAAGGTCTCACCCTGGACTGCATCGTTGTTGATGATCGCAGGAGCCATCGGGCCTAAAGATGACGACACAGAGGAACTCTCAATGAAAGCGCCAATGTCGGTGTCAAAACCGGCGGATCTCGGGTAGGGGGTCCCGAACTGTGCGTCTAGGCGGATGGTAACAGGAGACAAGGGACACGATGTTTTTACCCAGGTTCGGGCCCTCTTGATGGAGGTAAAACCCTACTCCTGCTTGATTAATATTGATGATATCGGTAGTACAAGAGTAGATCTACCACGAGATCAGAGAGGCTAAACCCTAGAAGCTAGCCTATGGTATGATCGTTGTTCATCCTACGGACTAAAACCATCCGGTTTATATGGACACCGGAGAGGGTTAGGGTTACACAGAGTCGGTTACAATGGGAGGAGATCTATATATCCGTATCGCCAAGCTTGCCTTCCATGCCAAGGAAAGTCCCATCCGGACACGGGACGAAGTCTTCAATCTTGTATCTTCATAGTCCAGGAGTCCGGCCAAAGGTTATAGTCCGGCTATCCAGACACCCCCTAATCCAGGACTCCCTCAGAAGCGCTTAACGTGTTTTCTACAACTCTCCCAGAGCTGGACGAACAAGGCGGAGCGGATCCATTGTCAGGCCCCACTGCCCGAAGAACCGGCCGTCCCACTTCTGACGAAGATGCTGGTCCCGGTGCCATACAAGGTGCCGAAGAAGACGGTCGAGAAGGAGGCCAAAAAGACCCGGGGAGGTCTTCGTCGCCGTGGCACTTCAGACGCAATATCCGAAGGCTCTGACGCCCGTTCCGCCTCCGAAGAGGACGAGGAGGAGGAGGAAGATGAATCCCCTACGAGAGGAAGAAAGAAGAGGACGGCCTCCGTACACTTGGAGGCCGAGCAGCTCAAAAGGGGAAAGGCTCCTCTTCCGGAGGAGTCCACTGCCGCCGCCGATACCGGCCCGGCGTGGGATCCCAGGGCCCAGCTCCTGGTGAACTCGTGAGTATACAGAATCTGAGTACGTTTATGCGTCCAGACTTGTCATGGCATAGTATTTTATCCTGAGCCATATTTTTTGTAGTCCGACGAGGTCCCGTATCAAACAATCCTCATCAGAGGATTCTCTGAGCTCGGTTGCTACGGAGAGCGGGACGCCCCCAAAGGCCACTTCCTCCGCACAGGTGCATAACACCGAGGCTTCGTCCCAGAAGGACCCCAGCCAAGGAGGAGAGGGGAAGACCGTGAAGGCGGTGCCTGGAGGTGAAATTTCAGGGGCCGGTCACATGGGGGAGAATATTCCCACGGGAGCTGACGGGGGGACCATCTGGGATTCGGCTCCTAGCCGGATACAACTCCGGAGACCAATACGGCTCCAGAATCGAGCTGAGCACCTCTCTCGGTTTGGAGGGACATGGCTGTTCCACCAGCAACCTCTGTCCAACCAGAGGTGTCAGATGCTTTGTTGGTGGCACTGAAGAGCGCCTCCATCGTCAATGAACACCGTGCCCTTATGGGTGCGGTGATTGAGAAGATTCAGTCTGCTGAGAGTGGACTGAATGGAGCCTGTATCGGCCTTATAAAAGGTTTTGAGGTATGTTTTATGAGGTTTTGAAGAGTGGATAGTAGACCCTGATACACAGTTCGGTGAAAGAAAGAACCAGACAGAGGATCAAATTTATGTTCGCAGGAAGACTCATTGAATGAAATTTATTTCTCTTCTATTATAAGCAAAGGCGTCAGGCGGCTGCGCCTCTCATCTCTTGGAGATCTCTAGACTGAAACAAAGTCTGGAGCGGGCCAAAGAAGAACTTGGCCAATTGAAAATGCAGTTGGGAGATAAACAAGGTATGCACAAATCTTGTTCACGTTTATTGCGAATAAATTTGCAGTATGATGAAATAAGCTTCATAATTTGTGCTAGGGATGGTGACCGAAGTCGAGGCTCTTAAAAAGGCTGTGGACGAGGCCGAGAAAAAGGCAGCCACAGAGTAGGCTCTTCGCGGGAAGCACGAGACCAGGGTTATTAAAGCTGAGCAGGAGCTGCAAGAGGCCATGAGGAAATGCGAGACCTTGGAGCGGAGTTTAACGGAGAAAGAATCCGAACTCGCCAAGGCGCATCAGGCCACGAGCAATGCCCGGGAGGAAACCCAAAGCGCCCTGCAGGGGATCCAAGAGGCGAGGAAGATCGCGGCGGGTAAGGCTCTTTCCCTGTAAAGCAAATTTTTGAGGAGAAGATTATTTTTCTAATTTCGAAATTGGATTTCTCCAGGGGTGTTTGCGGAGCTGCCCCACAGTATATCAGATGCCGCCCAATTCTACTGGGCCGAAGAAAGGAACACTGCGGATAAGCTCTTCTGGTCGCAGTATTTAGCGCCAAATTATCCGGTGCCTTTTGCCGATCAACTGAAACTGCTAATCGAACTGCATAAGGCGGCCGAATTAGCCATAAAGGAATTGATTATCTGGCTATGGCCTGCCGAGCCGATTCCAAGCAGCTACTTCGGGCTCGTGAAGCGGCTTGTAAGCGCTCCCTCGACTTGACATCATCAAGCGGTCGGTCTGCATAGAAGGTGCACGAATGGCCTTCGCCCGCGCAAAGGTGCACTGGGGGAAGATGGATGCTGAGAAGCAGATGACCGAAGGGCCGCCAGAGGGGAAGAAGAACCGCAAGCCCGAATTATATTATGAAAGAGTCCTTAAAGGATCCTACCTTGCAGCGGAGCTCTGCACCAAGGACATTATATTTCCATGAATGCAAATCATGTTGTCCTTTGTAATGTTTAAACAAGGTCATTTATATTATTTATTGCTTGTTATATAAAATTGTATCCTCCTGCGTGGCCGTTTTATATATTAATCCTGAGAGTTGGCCAGTCGTCGGCTTCTGCCCCCACGTAAGAAATACGGGGCTGTTCGGGATAAACCTGATCACTCTTTATCCCAGTTTTCGGTCCTTCAAAGGAGGTGTTCAGCATAGCGAACCAGGCAATCAGACTATAAGGCTTTATCACTCTCACATAGCCATAGGAGCTTTAGGAAGGTAGGCACAGACCCCGGTGTTCTAAGACCGCACGGGGCTCTATAAGCACGATCGGAAGAAAACCGATCCATCGCACGCTGCATTGGTTATGGCATTATGCGGAAGAAACCCTTAAAGATTTTGTAACCTCTCGAACAGCTGACCAGCTCTCGCCGTATCATGACAGTCAGTTTTTGGCTTTCCCTACTGAGGTGCTCGTCCGGAAGAACCGGGACACATTCGCATTAGTTCTCCCAGTGCTACCTTAGGCGATATAGAGGAACGTAAGGTACCAAAACATGGGAGCCGGGCAAATCCAACTATTGACCCAAGACATGATTCGGAGCTGATGCATATAATGCTATAGGTTCGGGGTGCCAAACTTCTGCGAAGGTGTTCGGACTTTATTGCCGTGTTATGGGTAAAACGAAGCCCCTGGCATTTTTTAAGGCATATCGCTGTATACGGATGCCACTTGACAAAAGAATTTCAATAAGAAATAACACCATGTAAGCGTCATGTAAATCCACATGTTGTATTTAAATAGTATGTCTATGCGTATGAGTACAGGTAATGTGATAAAAAGAAGGAATATGACCGCGGAACCTGCTGAGACCGGGGGGGGGGAAGAAGCTGAGTGCGGATCCGGAGTATAGCCGGATGGTCATTGCGGGGAATGTCTAAGGATTCCCTTGCGCGTTCAAGCTGCCTCCGTATCGCCCGTCCTGGTCTGCGCAAAGGTGAACCTGCGAAGGAAATGTAAGAAATGTTTGCGTGCCGGAGAGCGGTTGAGCCGCCGAGTGCGGCCTGTCCTGGCCTTCGCCGGAGCGTTTAATCGAGCTCTGGACGAGTCGGGCTATCCTTCCGCGAAGTAGTTTGGAGTCCCTTGACGGTGTCCGGGAGCCGGGACGTCGACTCGAGGTTCGGCTGCCAGGTGCTGCTCATTGCTTCTGCTGGTAAGGCGGTGGTGTACTTGTTGGTGCCGAGGGAAAGTTCGGCCTTGCCATTAACAGTGATGACGCCACGTGGACCGGGCATCTTGTGCTTATGGTAGGCATAATGTGGCACCATGTTGAATCGAGCGAACGCGGTTCGTCCTAGCAGTGCCTGATAATCACTGCGGAAAGGGACGATTTTGAAGATTAACTCTTCGGTACGGCAATTTCCTGGTGATCCGAAGACTACCTCAATGGCAATGGAGCTGTACAGCTGGCTTCCACACGGTATAATGCCTCACGAAAGTGGCTTTAGTGGGTTTGATCGCCGAATGATCGATACCCATCTTGCGCACGGTGTCCTGGTAAAGCAGATTTAGACTGCTGCCTCCGTCCATAAGGACTCGTGTGAGGTGAAACCCGTCAATTATTGGGTCGAGGACTAGTGCGGCTGGATTGCCCTGATTGGCGTTAACCGGACGATCCGTGCGGTTGAAGGTGACCGGCCCTAGTTTATATTGTGGGACGACTAGTTCCGTTAAGTCGGTATCCCTAAGGGCGCGTATCCGGTCCGAGTTGGGAATTTGGGTGGTGTTTACTGCATTCACCGATTGAATATGCGGGGGAAATTTCTTTTGCCCTCCTATGTTCGGTGATCTGGGCTCTTCGCCGCCATCATCGCTTTGAGACCCCCCTTCTCTGCTTTTGGCGCCTGCCCTGCCGGCTTGTTTGAAGACCCAGCATTCTCTGTTGGTATGGGTGGCTAAGCGTTCTGGGTGCCATGAATTTGGCATTGGCGATCGAGTATGCGGTCAGGTGGATGGACCCGAATTGTTATTTTTGAGTGGCCCTTCCCGCTGACCGGTCTTTGAGCCCCTAAACCCGGCATTAACTGCCGTCTCTTCGGCGTTTTTACCATATTTGCGGCGCTTGTGTTTGTTGCGTCGTGGTTTGCCGTTGCTATCCCTGGCTTTTGATGTGCCAGGTTTGCTTGCTGTATTGTTACTACGAGCCAACCAGCTACCTTCGCACGCGCAAAAGCGGGTCATAAGTGTCGTGAGGGCTGCCATGGATTTTGGCTTCTCTTGGCCGAGGTGCCGGGCGAGCCATTTGTCACGGTTGTTATGCTTAAATGCCACTAAGGCATCTGCATCCGGACAGTCGACAATTTGGTTCTTCTTAGTTAGGAACCAGGTCCAGAATTTCCAGGCCGATTCCCCTGGCTGCTGAGTTATAAGACTTAAATCGTCAGCGTCCGGCGGTCGCACATAAGTGCCCTGGAAATTGTCATGGAATGCATCTGCCAGGCTCTCCCAACTTCCGATGGAGTTTGCTGGCAAGCTGTTGAGCCAATGTCGAGCCGGATCTTTGAGCTTTAGCGGGAGATGCTTGATGGCATGTAAATCATCCCCGCGGGCCATGTGAATGTGGAGGAAGAAGTCTTCTATCCATACCGCGGGTCTGTGGTACCATCATATGGGTCAATGTTTACGGGTTTAAACCCTTCTGGGAATTCGTGACCCATTACTTCATCGATGAAGCATAGGGGTGTCTTGGGGCCTGCATGGGGGCTATATCACGACGCAGTTCATACGAGTCTTGTCTGCTGTATTCGGCCCGGCCGGATTCGCTTTTAGTATATCCGGCATGACGGTCATCATCCCGCGTTGGGGCGCGCCCCCGTGATCTGTAGGTCGATCTTGCATGTCCTGCTTTGTTTTCCAATGCATCTCGCAAGTCCCGCGTGTTGCCCCAGGCCTTGGTATTTTTGTTTGAAAGGCGGCGGGGTGCGGGCTGGACTTCGGGCTGGTATGCCCCTTTGTCTCGGCCACGAGGTGGCCGATCAGCCGCATCATATGCTGGTGATGTAGGTTTCAATGCTTCCTCCTCGAGTTGGGGTAGCAACCTACGCTTTGGGTAACTCTTGGTTGGGCGCTCGAGTTCGTATTCCTCGGCCGCGAGGACTTCAGTCCATCTATCCGCTAGCAGATCTTGATCACCTCGAAGCTGTTGTTGCTTTTTTCTTCAGGCTGTTTGCTTTGGCTATAAGCCGGCGCTCGAAGCGCTCCTGCTCAATGGGATCCTCAGGCACGATAAATTCTTCGTTGCCGAGGCTCACTTCATCTTCGGAGAGAGGCATGTAATTGTCATCCCCTGATTCTCCATCTGCTGCCTGTTCTGGAGGGCTAGCTTGTTCATCCTCCCGCTTGAGATCTGGCTGGAGGGGATTGTCGTCGTCTTCGGCACTATCCCGAGTGTTATTGTCTCTTGGGCCGGTATCGCTGCTATGGCGGGACTTAGAGCGGCGCCGCTGACGTCGGTGCTTGGATTGCTGCTTGGAGGGATTATCCTCTGTTGTCTTATCGCCATCACCTTCTTTGGGGGTGTCCACCATGTATATATCATATGATGAGGTGGCAGTCCAGCGCCCTGTGGGCGGTGGTTCCTGTTCATCTCTTGCATCGTCGTCCATACCGTCGATGTCTTCGGAGCCGAAATCGAGCATGTCGGTTAAATCGTCGACAGTGGCTACTAAGTGGGTGGTGGGTGGGGAGCGAATTTCTTCGTCGTCCGCATCCCATTCTAGCCGGACATAGTTCGGCCAAGGTTCTCCTGACAAGGCGAGAGACCTTAATCAATTTAGCACATCGCCAAAAGGTGAGTGCTGAAAGATATCCCCAGAGATGAACTCCATGATCGGCGCCCAATCAGATTTGATAGGCATGGACACAGGCGGTTCGGGGCCTGTGGCCGGGAGTGAATCCGAGGATCCGGTGACACAGGTCTCATAGGAGGTGAAGCCAGTATTCGGCTCTATCGCCACTGAGTGTACCTCCGAGGTGGGGTCCATCCACCCGTCCTCGGACGACGTAATCGACTCCGGATCTATGGCCGGAGTAGGCATAGGTGTGCTATCCCGATCACCGTCCGGCGGCAGAACTAAGTGTGCTCGTCGTGACTGTGCGGCACACCTGACATGTGCTCAAATCCGTCGAAGATCAAGTCTCCGCGGATATCGGCAGTATAGTTCAAGTTTCCAAACCTGACCTGATGGCCAGGGGTGTAGCTCTCGATCTGCTCTAGATAACCAAGCGAGTTGGCCCACAGTGCGAAGCCGCCGAACACGAAGATTTGTCCGGGGAGGAAAACCACACCCTAGGTCGCATCGTTGCCGATGATCGAAGGGGCCATCAAACCTTGTGGTGACAGCACAGTGGAACTCTCGATGAAAGCACCAATTTCGGTGTCAAAACCGGCGGATCTCGGGTAGGGGGTCCCGAACTGTGCGTCTAAGGATGATGGTAACAGGAGGCGGGGGACACGATGTTTACCCAGGTTCGGGCCCTCTCGATGGAGGTAATACCCTACTTCGCTTGATTGATCTTGATGATATGAGTATTACAAGAGTTGATCTACCACGTGATCGTAGAGGCTAAACCCTAGAAGCTAGCCTATGGTATGATTGTTGTTGTTCTCACGGACTAAACCCTCCGGTTTATATAGACACCGGAGGGGGCTAGGGTTACACAGAGTCGGTTACAAGGGAGGAGATCTACATATCCGTATTGTCAAGCTTGCCTTCCACGCCAAGGAGAGTCCCATCCGGACACGGGACGAAGTCCTGAATCTTGTATCTTCATAGTCCAACAGTCCGGACAAAGGATATAATCCGGCTGTCCGAGGACCCCCTAATCCAGGACTCCCTCACCTATCACGCACTGCTCGGACGAATCACATTCGCTAGATTCAACGCGGTGCCGCATTATGCTTATCTCAAGCTCAAGATGCCCGGTCCACGTGGTGTCATTACAGTAGATGGAAACACGGTACGCTCCCTACATACCGAGGAGCACACCGCTGCCCTAGTAGCAGAAGTACAGACTGGCCTTCTCAAGCAGCACTATAATCCGGTTGCTGAGCCCCTGGACATCATCAAGAGGGTCCGGAATACACTACAGCAGGACAGCTCGGCCCGTCACGGGCCAAACTAGCAATTTGGCCTCCGTCCCATCCCTGATAAGGCAATGGTATTAGTACCGCGCGCATATAAACTACGCTCTCGAAACCCCATGGGTACTGACGGAGGCACAACTCGCTCGCGATCCACAGTTCGGCTTGATAGACCCTGGGATTTGCACGCTTTCGCTTTTTCTTCTCTTTTCAAGGCCTATATGGACGACCCGCTTGCAGAACACACCAAGGTGGCAAGGAGCATTGGCGTACAAGGGAACCCCCAGGTGGCTTCTAATAAACGATTACCATACTTGTTTTACATACCCGCATGCAGCTCGCCCTTGGTTACGGCATTTTCAATAGCCTTACTTGCTTATCGCATTACTTGTACAAAGTACGCCTCGACATACTGATTACATCACAATGGTGAATAAATGGTGGCGTCAGCTCATTAATTAATTTTTTCTGTTTTCTCACCTCAGTATCTATTACTCATTGCACGCGTACACCATGGTACGTATTAATATGCCAGGGGCTTCATTACACCCCGCATCACGGCAATAAAAGTCCGAACACTTTTACAGTATAGTTCGACACCCCGAACTTATAGCATTATATGCATCGGCTCCGAATCATGTCTTTGGTCAATAGTTGGGTTGCCCGGCTCCTGTGCTTACTACCTTACGTTCCGCTATATCGGCTAGGGTAGTAAAGGGAGAACTACTGCGATTGTGTCCCGGTTCTTCCGGACGAGCACCTAAGTAGAGAAAGCCGAAAACTGACTGTCATGATGCGGCGAGAGCCGGTCAGCTGTTCGCGAGGTTCCAAATCGTTGGAGGTTTTTTCCGCTTTTTGTGAGGAATCGGTTCTTCCGATTAGGTGTGTATAACGCCCCTAATTCGGCCTTCCGAACACTAGGGGCTTCGCCAACTTTCTTCATTGTCAAACTCCTATGGCTAAGTGAGGGTGGTAAAGGTCGCATAGTCTGATTGCCTTGTTCGTTGCGCTAAACACCTCCTTTAAGGACCAGAATGTTGAGTAAAGAGTGTTTAGATTTATCCCGAACACCCCCGTACTATCTACGTGGGGGTTGAAGCCGACGACTGGTCATCCCTCAGATTTAATAAATGGCCGCACAGGAGGTAAAATTCAAAATCATCAACATTTATATTACATAACACCTTTGTTCCATATTATAGGGAAAGATAATACACACGTTCTCATGGGAATATAATATATTTCGAACACTGCTCCGCCGCAAGGCAAGACCCCTCCAGGACACCATCAAAATAGTGCTCGGGTCGACGATGCTCCTTGCCCTCCGGCGGCCCCTCGGTCATCAACTTCTTGGCATCTAGCTTCGCCAGTGCGTCTTGACCTGGGCAAAGGCCATCCGTGCACCTTCAATGCAGACCGACCGCTTCACGGCTTCGAGCCACGGACACGCACTCACCAGCCGTTGCACCAGTCCGAAGTAGCTGCCAGGTACGGGTTCGGCAGGCCACAGCCAGACTATCAAGTCCTTCATGGCTAGCTCTGCCAACCTATGCAGCTCGACAAATTGCTTTAGCTGGTCGCTGAAGTACGCCGGATGTTCGGATCCCAGATATTGGGACCAGAATAGCTTCTCTGTAGACATCCCTTCTTCGGCTCTGTAATGCTCGACAGTATCGGATACATTGTCCGGCAGATCCGTAAACGCCCCTGGAAAGTCCAAATTCAGGATAAATACCAGGAAGTTCGTTCTATATGCCTGCTATGCATGGTGAAAGGCTGACCCGCCGTAATCTCCTTGGCTGCCTGAATTTTCTGGAGGGCGCTCTGGGCTTCGGCTCACACATCCTGCACGCTCTAGCGGACCTTCGCCAATTCGGACTCTTGCGCCTCACACTTGCGCTCCAGGGACTCAAATCTCTCTATCGTGCCCTGGAGCTGTTGCTGCGCCTCGACAACCCGGGCCTCGTGCTTCTCGCGCAAGGCCCGTTCCGTGGACGCTTTGTCCCCGGCCTCGGCTAGCGCCTTCTTAAGGGTTGCCACCTCGGTCGTGGCCCCTAATACAGTTTCTGGCACTTTAGTCCAGTCGGACTATTCATCGTTTCAAAATATACCCACAGGTTACTGCATACCTTGGCTATCCTCCAGCTGCTTCTTCACGAGGCCGAGTTCCTCCTCGGTCCGCTCCAGTTTCTGCTTCAGTCTGGAGACATCCGCAGCTTGAGCAGTGGCAGCCTGTAGCGATACCTGCTTATTCACATAGACAACTCACGTTAAACTCCTGCGATTTTTGATCCTGTGTTCGGCTTTTCTTCCCGAACACCAAATAGAGCATCAGGGGCTACTGTCTATACTGTGATATTTTTTACAATCACATTACTTACCTCAAAGCCTGTTAGAAGGCTAGTGCAGGCTTCGGTCAGTCCGCTTTTGACGAACTGAACCTTCTCTATTACCGTGTCCATAAGGACACGATGTTCATCCACGATAGAGGCGCCTCGTAGCGCCTCCAGCAGATTATCCGGTGCCTCTGGTTGGACAGAGGTCACCGGTGGAACAGGCACACCCCCTCCTTGTGGGGAATGCCGTTCGCTAGACCCTGGAGCCGTATAGGTTTCCAGAACGGTGTCCGGCTGAGGTCTGAAGGGAACTCGGGCCCCATCACCAGTCCCCATGGGGGCTTCTTCCCCCATGTGTCCGACATCCGAGGAGTCATCCTGGGGCGTCACCCCGATGATCTCCGGAACCTCCTCCCGGCCGAGGAAAGTCTTTTTGGACACCACCTCATCATCACCCTTGGGAGAGATGGAATGAGCAGGTGACGGACACATGCTGGCCATCTCCCCCGTGTCCAGCGAATCCTCTGTCGAGGATCGCGGAGATCCATCGCGCGCCGGACTGCAATGACAAAGTTTACAATATGTCAATATTAAAAACCAGAAAGGCCAGACGTTTGCGAATTCTGGTACTTACGAAGCGGGCCGAGGCTTGGTCCGGCGAGGTCGTTCCGGACTGCTGTCGACATCCCACGCGGAGTTATCCGCGAGGGAGCCTTTAACCCTCTTAGGCCGTTTTCGCCTCTGGGCTTGTGGGGGCTGCTCTCTTCTTCCTCCCCGCCTCTGGTGGGGAGTCTCTTTCTTCCTCCTCTTCAGCATCGTCGTCAGCAGATGAAGAGGAAGTCTCGCTTCCGGACGTCACGTCCGGAGTGCTTCTCCGGCGAAGGCCCTTCTTGGCCTCTTGGGCTGCCTTCTTAGCCGTCTTCTCTGGCACCTCATAAGGTGCAGGGAACAGCATCTTCTCCAGTAAGGAAACACTTGGTCCTCAGGCAGCGGATCCGGACAGTTGATCTCCTCCGCTATCTTGATCAAGGCCTGGAAACTGGGTAAGGAAACATAAATTTCCCCTCAAAATATACTAGTAGGGGGTACTCCTTGAAAACATTAAAGAAACTGACCAGGTTGGGCTGGCGTGTCGCCGGCCTTGAAAAGCGCCTTCCAGATTTCTTCATGCGTCGTGCCGAAGAGCTCTAGCAGCGTCTGGTGCTTGGCCGGATCGAACTCCCACGAATAACAAGTCTGGCGTTGGCACGGAAGGACCCGACGGATAAGCATGACCTGTGTGACGCCCGGATAATTTGACTACAGTGTTCCCACGTTAATGATCCCACATCACCACGATTACTGTTGATAACCTCGCATTAGTTCAAAACGATTCAAATTCAAATTTGAGTTAATGGCAAACATCAAAAGTTTTCAAACATTAAAATAAAAATGTTCGGTTTGTACTAAATATTACATAGATAATTATAGTGTAGAAGACACAGTTTTATAAAATGCATAAATATTTTAAATTGAACTAAAACAGAAGAGAAAATAAATAAAAGAAAGAAAATACAAAAGAGAAAACAAACAAAAAAAGGGGAAAAGAAACCCCCCGGGGCTCCGGCCCAGCAGGCCATTGGGCCAACCCACCTGGCCGGCGCACCCCGCACCCCATAACCTCCCCCACTCCCCCACTCACCCACCGACACCCCCACACCCCCTGAAATATGTCCCCCTCTCTCCCGATTGGATCGGGATCGAGAGGAGGAGGCCGCCGACGCCGCCCGGTGCCGCCTCGCCGCGACGCCACCGCCTCCACCTCGTCGTCTACCCCGCCGGCCTGCCTCCCCTCTGCCGTGTCGTCCCCGTCGATCACCCCGACCCCCACTGCCCCGTCCCTACTCCCCGCCGTGAGCACCGCACATCCCCTCTCTTCATCCCCCGCGCATGCGCTCAACCCCCGTGCCGTGCACCGCACGCCCGACACCGCGTCTGGCCGCGCTCACCGCCCCTCGGCATCGCTCGTCGCCACGCCTCGTGTGGGCACTCGCTGCACGTCGCCCTGCCGCCCCATCACCCACGCGTGCCTGCACCCGACGCTGCACACCCGCACGGCCACCCTGCGCCCTGGTCGCCTCCGCTGCTTTCGCTTCGCCCGGCGCCAGAGCTCCTTGCGCCAGCAGCTGCTTCCATCGCCTGCGACTTTTCGCTTAAGCGCTTGCTTTGCGCTGCGGTAGCCCTGCTGCACCTGTCGCGCTGCCCGCTTCTTCGAACACCGCCGGCCGCACCGCCTCTCGCCCTCCCATCTCTGCCTCGGCCTCCGTCGGCGTGATCGCCGCCCGCCGGGACCGCGCCACGCCGACCCATGGCTCCGCCGCCTTAGGCAAGGGCCGACCCCAGGCTCGCCGCGACCACCGCTTTGGGCAGCGCCCGACCACGCTTCGGGCGGCCACGTGGCGCCACATGCCGTTAGCTCATAGCGCCCGACTGCTATGGCCCCTAGGGCCAATGACAAGGGGCCCAGCGCCCGAGCGATGTTTTTTAAAAGAGAACGATTTAAAATAATAATAATAATAATATAAATAATTAACTTAATTAATTTTAATTAATTAAACTAATATGGTAACTAAACTAATTAAACTGTTAGTTAATTAATTAATCAGTCAATGACAGTGGGGCCCATCCCTAGTTAATCCTGATTAGGTTAATTAATACGTTTAATTAAAATGTGTCACTGAACAATGGGACCCAGTGGGTTGATCAAATAACCCGTTATTTCTTGCGGCGTCGACATGACATCATGCTGATGTCATAAATCCAATTTCGGATTAATTTAAATAATTAATTAAATTCCAGAAATTAATAAATTATTTTGAAAATCATATATTTTAATCCGTAACTCGGATTAAAATATTTGCTACATGAAAGTTGCTCAGAACGACGAGGCGAATACGAATACGCAGCCCGTTAAATCTCGCCACACATCCCTAGCATAGCAAACCCAAGCAACTTTCCCCCTCCGGTTCATTTCAATAACGCGAAACACCGGGAATACTTTCCGGATGTTTCCCTTCGCCGGTATCACCTACTACCGCGTTAGGGGCACAATTTAGCACCGCCAGATTGTCTTGTCATGCACCTTCGTGCTTATGTTTGCATTATATTTATTGTTTCTTCCCCTCTTCTCTCGTTAGACACCGAGACCGACGCCATTGCTACCCAAGACGATCAAGGTGTGTTGACGACCCCTCCTTCTCTGCTGAGCTTCCAGGCAAGCCCCCCCCCCCCCTTGATCACTAGATATCGCCTACTCTTCTCTATAGTGCTTGCATTAGAGTAGTGTAGCATGTTACTGCTTTCGGTTAATCCTATTCTGTTGCATAGCCTGTCATTGTTGCTACAGTTGTTACCCTTACCTGCTATTCTAAATGCTTAGTATAGGATGCTAGTATTCCATCTGTGGCCCAACATTCTTGTCCGTCTGCCTTGCTATACTATCGGGTCGTGATCACTCGGGAGGTGATCACGGGTATATACTTATATACTTTACATGATACCTGGGGTGACTAAAGTCGAATTAAATTTGGTAGGAGTACATGAGTGGATCTTTGTGGCGGAGCGACAGTGGCAGGTTGAGACCTCCTAGGTGAGAGGTGGGCACGGCCCTGGTCGGCGTCTCATGGTTACATCATTAACATGCTTAACAAGATCTTGGTATTTGATCCGAGTCCGCCATTTGGTCTATACACACTAACCAGCTCTGCTGAGAACGATTATGGGCACTCGATGTCGTGGTATCGGCCGAAGCCTTCGTGGACGTCGGCGGCGGCGGCTGCTGGATTGGAACGTAAGCCTGCTCTTGTATTAAGGGGGCTAGTTACGCTTCCGGCGCGTTCGCAACATGCGTGTGTGCTAAGGGCGATGGGCCGGACCCTGTGGCGCTTAGGTTTAGACCGCGGCGTGCTGATCTCTCTGTTGGCCTAGGTGGGGATGCGACGTGTTGATCTTCCGCGGCCGGGCATGACCCAGAAAAGTGTGTCCGGCCAAATGGGATCGAGCGTGTTGGATTATGTGGTGCACCCCTACAGGGAAGTTTATCTATTCGAATAGCCGTGATCTTCGGTAACAGGATGACTTGGAGTTGTACCTTGACCTTATGACAACTAGAACCGGATACTTAATAAAACACACCCTTCCAAGTGCCAGATACAACCCGGCGATCGCTCTCTAACAGGGCGACGAGGAGGGGATTGCCGGGTAGGATTATGCTATGCGATGGTACTCGGAGGACTTCAGTCTACTCTCTTCTACATGCTGCAAGACGGAGGCTGCCAGAAGCGTAGTCTTCGATAGGATTAGTTATCCCCCTCTTATTCTGGCATTCTGCAGTTCAGTTCACCGATATGGCCCTTTTACACTTATACCCATGCATATGTAGTGTATCTCCTTGCTTGCGAGTACTTTGGATGAGTACTCACGGTTGCTTTTCTCCCCCTTTCCCCCCTTCCCTTCTACCTGGTTGTCGCAACCAGATGTCGGAGCCCAGGAGCCAGACGCCACCGTCGACGACGACTCCTACTACACCGGAGGTGCCTACTACTACGTGCAGCCCGCTGATGACGACCAGGAGTAGTTTAGGAGGATCCCAGGCAGGAGGCCTGCGCCTCTTTCGATCTCAGATCCCGCCTTTGTGCTAGCCTTCTTAAGGCAAACTTGTTTAACTTATGTACGTACTCAGATTTTGTTGCTTCCGCTGACTTCGTCTATGATTGAGCACTTGTATTCGAGCCGTCGAGGCCCTCGGCTTGTATTATGATGCTTGTATGACTTATTTATGTTTTAGAGTTGTGTTGTGATATCTTCCGTGAGTCCCTGATCTTGATCGTACACGTTTGCGTGCATGATTAGTGTACGATTGAATCGGGGGCGTCACAAGTTGGTATCAGAGCCGACTGCCTGTAGGAATCCCCTTTCCAACTCCTTGGCCGAAGTCGAGTCTAGACATTGCAAACTTTTACTAACATGGCTGTGTGTCTTACGGGCACACGTTGCCATTTGGTGGTAGTAGGATCTTTTATTCCTTGACCTATACTCTGGAACTCTGACATCTCTTCTATTCGGGTTAAACGATTTTACTAACTCTGACTCTAGGTTCTCGATAATTCTTTCTCCCGGAGAGCCCCTTATTACAGATGATCGTCTACTGCACCAGAAGAATCTGAAGATACTCTACGATGTTCTCTTAAGACTTTATGGCATCGCTTTTGCAATTCCCTTCCATTGATAAACCCCTATGGATAACCACGTATACTCGCCATTCATACAATGCTTCCCAGTTGATCTTGTCATTACAAGATATCCCAAAATTCTCTCTGTTGTTCCGAGAATCCTTGAGCTTACTGCCTTGCTGTTCTTTGCCACATGAATACCACTATGGATAATTTCTAGCACTCACCGGATATTTTCTCATCCCTAGTTGATTCATGTATTTCACAAAAGTATTCAAAATACTATTTGAACTTCCGAAAATCCTGAGTAGCCTATTGCTCTTGAAATTCTTACCATCTTGCATCA
Organism: Aegilops bicornis; assembly: GCA_021605145.1. Taxonomy (NCBI): domain Eukaryota; kingdom Viridiplantae; phylum Streptophyta; class Magnoliopsida; order Poales; family Poaceae; genus Aegilops; species Aegilops bicornis. The sequence continues at coordinate 672,928 of JAHIAL010000026.1, read as the reverse complement.
TGGTTAATCCCGTAAGTCTATAATCTTATTGGCATCCCTTGTCATTATCATTTTGAGTCCGTTGATTCAAAATGTTGCGAATGCTCGCCATCCTCAATCAGATCCTAGAATTCATCCTTCCGGCTCAGACGTCATTTTAAACATGAGCTGGTTATCGGCCAATCAGATTGCCATCGATTGTACCCCTAAGTCTATTCAACTTATCCATCCTTGATCAGAGCGTTTGCTCCTGATCCCTTGATTTGAAAATCAGAATTCCTTTGTTTTTTAAACATTGAATTATTCAGATGTTCTATAAACCGATGCATTTGCATTCTTTCTCCCTCTGATTGGGTATCGATACTCACATCAGCTCCGTTGTGGATCGCCCGATCCATTGTTGGATTTTTATCCGACAGCGTCCTTCATATCCAATCACCTTGTGAGTTCTTCCGCTGATACATAATGCCTTTGGTAAATTGTATCCTCTGCTTGGCTAACCATGCTCTGCTTTCGAACTGGTGATATTTACTCTTGAAGCTTGTGGTATATGTTCCTAAGAAGCCCTTATGGGTTGAACTAATGTCTTCCTAATCTATGCAAACCCGAAGGATTTCACGGGTCATACTTATCTGGTATTGCACCAGGTAAAACTTTCAACAACTAATGCCATTTCGAAAAGAAACGAGAAGTGAATGGAAGGTTATACATTGAAGAAGTGGGAGTCGACCTTGAACCTTTGTGTTCATGCCCATGGACACAATGTAGATCCTATCATGGAAGCTTCTTGCAATAATAACTATTTCCTTGATATAATATCCTTAGGTATCGGTGAATTAATCCTTTGCAATCATGGATCTGACCATATGTTCTTCTTTGATCCCATTTCTCGGGCAAGTTTAAGCACTTGTCCTCTGTGGACCAATACACCAGTCCAACATTTACTTTGATCTACCGTTGAGTATTACACCCTGGTAACTCGAGATTATCATGGAACTGCATAACTTCTTATGGGTTCTACATCAACTGTTATTTCTCACCAAATCCATTTTTTCCTGGGTTTTGGGTTGTCGTCAACCGAGAACACCGAATAGTGAATCGATTCTGCACTCCAACTCAATAACTAAGTAATTTTCGTTGCTTATGAGTTTATTAATCCTTTTAAGTCATTCCTAGCCTGATCGGCTATATCATTATCGTGCTAAATTTTAACCATGCTACCTGGTCCTTCTTCCCGGAGCACAAATTTTCGACGATGAGCTAAGCTTACATCGATTTTCCTCGTCATATCATTTCACCTTGAACAACAAGCTTGATTTCGATTTTGCGTCGTACCCATGGTTCCAATAACCTTTTGCTTCATAATTCCCTTGACTTGATGTCATCGCCTATAGATTACATCTTCATGAAATCTCTCGACAAATGTGTCGTGATCATCACCAACATTTTGAGCTCTTCCAGGATATCAATCGAAGTCATAATGAGAAATACCATCCTTGCCCTCGATGATTTGTGTTATCATCGACCACTTTATTGCCTTCCGTTCAACACAAACTTGTTGGTGTTTTGTAGTATACCTTTAGATCCCTACTATCCAGCATTTGTTCCTCTTTACCTTGGAGTATTACCACCTTTTATGTCAAGAATGTCGTGGGAATTTCACCGCCTCTTAAGAATTCTTGGTATAGTGATACTTCTCACCATCACCATTCTTTCTTGGTCCTCGTGTTGGTTCCAACCGGGGTACCAACCAGTGAAAGGTGCTTTTTGGATTCTGCACTTCTAGCAACCCTATTGCTTTGAAGTTAATGGTCGATCGTTCATTCTTAGAATATTGATTATTGAATCACCATTCTAACATTGCTCGTGCAACCCAACCCATATTTCGGGCGCACCTCTCAACCAATGTTTAATTGTCTATGTTTTCCTCGAGCATACTTCATTATATCATTTGATCTGACAAATGCAATCTCCTTATCCACATAATTGTCGAGATGCATCATTTTGGATACCTCGTTGAATTATTGTTGAGTCCATCAGCCACTTTCTCATCCTCCCCTTGGCTTAATGATGAACCCTTGTTCGGAACTCGCTTTCATAGTTCATTTCCAAAGAATCATGTAATGTCATCTCGTCAATTGTGTTGCACCTCTTCTTCTCAGGCATCTCGAGTCTGAGATATCCTAACACCAATCAGATATGAATCCCGGTCAGATATGATGGTTGGGACGCATTTTCCAAGAGTTATAACGTTTTTTTTTCGACTCGGTAAGGTGATGTCATGCATAGCACACCTGACCGGAGGACCTATTGTTATAATTTTCCTTTTAGCAATGCTATCCATTCTTCCATGAGGAAATTGTAAGACTTATTCTACAAGTTGTTCCTGATGGATCCTTCGAGTATCCAAAGTCTGATCTTTACCCAGTGACCATGTCAATGCTATCTCGAAGCATGTATGTGATACTCTGATTTTCAACAAGAACATTGTAAGCCCAATGCTAAATGTTTCTTTCTCAATTATCCAAACACCGTTGTATGGGTAATGTCATGAAATTTCTCTCCCCTACCTAAGGAGTTTTCTACATAATATCATGTCATGGATAGCATGCTCGCTTTGTCCTTGGGAAGGATATACCCCTGAAATATGTGTTTAAACACATTTTTCCTTTCCATTGTTCTGTTTAACCTGGTGATCACATTTTCCTTTCCATTGGTTTGTTTGACCTTTCTTGTGATCTATATATTCTAAGCAGTAATAATTCACTGCTTAAGTAAACACATCGGTGTACAACTCTGCCAGCGAGACCCTGTTACTATTGTTGATGACATTCCGGTAGCCACCGATGGACGAGAATTTGCCTATTGGTCCGCCTCGTTCAACGAGCAGGATAATGGTTCTCTTCGTCCCTCGCCCTTGGTACCGATGTAGTTGCCGACATAACTGACAGGCTATCCTCTGACCTGCCTTGCTATCATTACCATGCAAGACGTCTCCGCCCTTCCTACTTTTGACCCACAAGGTGGGCCCATAACCCACAGTTCCACAGGATCAAAACCTGACTCTCCTGTACAACCCTGATTCTAATGGTTATTCCTCACGCTTGGCTTCGAATTTAATTCATGGGCCACCTCTATTCTGGTATCAGATGCAATACTTACTCTCACTGCTCTGAACCCCTTTCTCACTATGGTTCAAACTTTGAGCAACTATCTATCCGCTTGGAACCTCTTATTGTACCTTCGTACCTTACTATCGATGTATTTTATATGTTCAACTCGACAGATATTCTTATGCTCATTCATGGGTTAACCCAGATTGTTTCTCTCATAAACATTCTGTCGTAGCCGAGCTGCCCCTTACATATTCGTAAGTCCGTTGGAGTTTCCGAAGAAAAGGACGACTACTCCATGATGACCCGAAGAAGAGAAATGAAGACGTCACTGTAATTGATCGACCTCTTCGAGAAGAGCAGCCAAGGCCGAGAAGATCCGTTAGAATTTCGTAACTAGACCTTCCCCCTCTTCTCTACCTCTTAAATCTCGGGACGAGATTTCTTGTAGTGGAGGAGATTTGTGACGCCCGGATAATTAGACTACAATGTCCCCACGTTAATGATGCCACATCACCATGATTACTATTGATAATCTCGCGTTAGTTCAAAACGATTCAAATTCAAATTTGAGTTAATGGCAAACATCAAAAGTTTTCAAACATTAAAATAAAAAAATTCGGTTTGTACTAAATATTACATAGATAATTATGGTGTAGAAGACACGGTTTTATAAAATGCATAAATATTTTAAATTGAATTAAAACAGAAGAGAAAATAAATAAAAGAAAGAAAATACAAAAGAGAAAACAAACAAAAAAAGGGGAAAAGAAACCCCCTGGGGCTCCGGCCCAGCAGGCCATTGGGCCAACCCACCTGGCCGGCCCACCCCGCACCCCATAACCTCCCCCCACTCCCCCACTCACCCACCGACACCCCCACACCCCCCCGAAATATCTCCCCCCCCCCTCTCTCCCGATTGGATCGGGATCGAGAGGAGGAGGCCGCCCACGCCGCCCACGCCGCCCGGTGCCGGCTCGCCGCGACACCACCGCCTCCACCTCGTCGTCTACCCCGCCGGCCTGCCTACCGCTCCGCCTCGTCGTCCCCGGCGACCACCCCGACCTAACTGCCCGTCCCTACTCCCGCTGTGAGCACCGCACCTCCCCTCTCTTCCTCCTCACAGACGACTTTTCGACCCCGTGCCACGCACCGCGCCGACGCCGTGTCGGCGCTCATCGCCCTTTAGACTCGCTGTCGTTGCGCCTTATTGCGGGCACTCGATGCACGTCGCCCTGCCACCCCATCACCCACGCGTGCCTACACCCGACGCTACACACCCGCATGGCCACCTGCGCGCTTCGCCTCCCGCTTTCGCTTCGCTTAGCGCCCACAACTCGCGCGCTTCTTTGCCATCGCTTATCTTGCACTTGCGCTTGCTCGACGCTGGTCAGCACACCGCTTGCTCACAGACCCTGTCGCTTGCACGCTTCTTCGGACACCGCCGATCCGCGCCGCTCGCCCTCCCATCTCTGCCCGCCTCGACGTCGGCCTGCCGCCCTTGGGATCGCGTGCCGACCAGCAGCTCCGCCGCTTCCGAGCCAATGGCCGACCCCACTGAGCTCGCTCAAGAATCGCTGGGCGCGCCCGACCACACTCGGGTGGCCACACCTACCAGGCATCATAGGCCTTAACGCCCGGGCACTGCTATGGCCCCTAGGGCCAATGACAAGGGGCCCCGCGCCCAGAACGATTTTAAAAAAAAAAATAGAGAAGGATTTAAAAATAATAATAGCAATAATAATAATTACCTTAGCTAATTTTGATTAACTAAACTAATCATGTAACTAAACTAATTAAACTGTTAGTTAATTAATTAATCAGTCAATGACAGTGGGGCCCATCCCTAGTTAATCCTGATTAGGTTAATGTAACACGTTTAATTAAAATGTGTCATCGACTGTGGGACCCACCGTCCTGGGTTGACCAAGATAACCCTGCTGACCGTCAAGGCCAAGATGACATCATGCCGATGTCATAAATCCAATTTCGGATTAATTTAAATAATTAATTAAATTCCAGAAATTAATAAATTCTTTTGAAAATCATATCTTTTAATCCGTAACTCGGATTAAAATGTTTACTACATGAAAGTTGCTCAGAACGACGAGGCGAATCCGAATACGCAGCCGGTTCGTCCACCACACATCCCTAGCATAGCAAACCCGCACCTTTCCACCTCCGGTTCATCTGTCCGAAAACGCGAAACACCGGGAATACTTTTCCGGATGTTTCCCCCCTTCGCCGGTATCACCTACTACCGCGTTAGGGCACACCTAGCACCGCGCATTGTCTTGTCATGCACCATCATGCTTATGTTTGCATTATATTTATTTTTTCTTCCCCCTCTTCTCTCGTTAGACACCGAGACCGACGCCGCTACTACCCAGTACGACTACGGTGTTAACGGCCCCTCCGTCTCGGTGAGCTTCCGTGCAAGCCCCCCTTGATCACTAGATATCTCCTACTCTCCTCTATACTGCTTGCATTAGAGTAGTGTAGCATATTCTTGCTTCGGTTAATCCTATTCACATTGCATAGCTTTGTCATTGTTGCTACAGCTTGTTACCCTTACACCTTTATTCTAAATGCTTAGTATAGGATGCTAGTATTCCATCTGTGGCCCAACATTCTTGTCCGGCTCTGCCTTGCTATACTATCGGTCGTGGATCACTGGGAGGTGATCACGGGTATATACTTATATACTTTACATGATACCTGGGGTGACTAAAGTCGGGTCGGCTCGTAGGAGTACCCGCGAGTGGATCTTTGTGGGGGACCGACAGGGCAGGTTGAGACCTCCTAGGTGAGAGGTGGGCCTGGCCCTGGTCGGCGTCCGCGGTTACATCATTAACACGCTTAACGAGATCTTGGTATTTGATCTGAGTCTGGCCATTTGGTCTATACGCACTAACCAACTACGCGGGAACAGTTATGGGCACTCGACGTCGTGGTATCAGCCGAAGCCTTCGTGATGTCGTGATCGGCGGGCGGGCGCCTTCGGATTGGAACGTAAGTCGCTCTTGAATTAAGGGGCTAGTTACGCTTCCGGCCGCGTTCACAACGTCCAGTGTGCTAAGAGCGTCGCCTGCACTTCGCGGCGCTTAGGTTTAGACCGGCGTCTTGACCTCTCTGTTGGCCTAGGTGGGGCTGCGACGTGTTGATCTTCCGCGGCCGGGCATGACCCAGAAAAGTGTGTCCGGCCAAATGGGATCGAGCATGTTGGGTTATGTGGTGCACCCCTGCAGGGAAGTTTATCTATTCGAATAGCCATGATCTTCGGTAACAGGACGACTTGGAGTTGTACCTTGACCTTATGACAACTAGAACTGGATACTTAATAAAACACACCCTTCCAAGTGCCAGATATAACCCGGTGATCGCTCTCTAACAGGTATGACGAGGAGGGGATTGCGGGTAGGATTATGCTATGCGATGCTACTTGGAGGACTTCAGTCTACTCTCTTCTACATGCTGCAAGACGGAGGCTGCCAGAAGCATAGTCTTCGAGAGGATTAGTTATCCCCCTCTTATTTTGGCATTCTGCAGTTCAGTTCACCGATATGGTCCTTTTACACTTATACCCATGCATATGTAGTGTAGCTCCTTGCTTGCGAGTACTTTGGATGAGTACTCACGGTTGCTTTTCTCCCCCTTTCCCCCTATACATTCTACAAGGTTGCCGCAACCAGATGTCGGAGCCTGTGAGCCAGACGCCACTGGCCGGCATTTACTCCTACTACACTAGAGGTGCCTACTACTACGTGCAGCCCGGCGATTTACCAGAGTAGTTTAGGAGGATCCCAGGCGGGAGGCCTGCGCCTCTTTCGATCTGTATCCCAGTTTGTGCTAGCCTTCTTAAGGAAAACTTGTTTAACTTATGTCTGTACTCAGATTTTGTAGCTTCCGCTGACTCATCTATGATCGAGCACTTGTATTTGAGCCCTCGAGGTCCCTGGCTTGTATTATGATGCTTGTTATTATTTATGTTTTAGAGTTGTGTTGTGATATCTTCCCGTGAGTCCCTGATCTTGATCGTACACGTTTGCATGCATGATTAGTGTACGATTGAATCGAGGGCGTCACAACCTGGACCACGTTGACAAGCTTGATTTTCCTATATATCATGTTCTGGACGCACGTCTGGAGCCCAGTCAACTCGCCTGAAGATCCCCAGGTTAGGCCCCTCTCTTGCCAGGAGGTGAGCCGCATCGGGATTCCGGATCGGAATTCAGGAGCCGCCGCCCAGTTGGCGTCGTGCGGCTCGGTGATGTAGAACCACCCCGATTGCCACCCCTTCACCATCTCCACAAATGAGCCTTCGGGGCAGGTGACATTGGGCATCTTTCCCACCATGGCGCCTCCGCACTCTGCTTATTGACCGCGCACTACCTTCGGCCTCACATTGAAGGTCTTCAGCCACAGGCCGAAGTGAGGCGGGATGCGGAGAAAAGCTTCACAAACGACGATAAACGCCGAAATCTTGAGGATGAAGTTAGGGGCTAGGTCATGAAAATCCAGCCCATAGTAGAACATCAACCCGCGGACGAAATGTGTGAGAAACACGACCCTCTCGTGGGGCTCGGGAGTGGGGACGATCTGTCCCTTGGCCGGGAGTCCGTGAGCGATCTCTTTGGCCAAATTTCCGGTTTCCCGGAGCTCCTTGATGTCCTTCTTCTTGACAGAAGAGGCCATCCACTTACCTCCAGCTCCGGATCCGGACATCTTCGGAGTACTTTCTCGAACTAGGGAAAAGCTGGAGCTTGGGCGCTGGAGCTCAAGGACGGAAGGGCTGAGGAAGAGAAAGGGCGTGGGTGAAAGAAGGGAATCCTTACTCCCTTATAGAGGTTGCGAATGCCCGCCTCCCCACTTGCCTTAAACTACTTTGTTCCCAAGGGCTGTATAAACGGCACGGTTGGGTTACCCATGCCCGCATTGATGAGAATCCCGCAATAAGGGGACACGATCTCTGCTTCGACGAGATGTGCCAGTAGCAACCGCGTTTTGAAACGTGGGATGCCAGATAAAAAATGGTTCGAGATTATGGCCGAACAGACGTAATGTCGTGTTATAAAGAGCTGTCAGCAGATTATACTCGTGTAAAAATATGTATATTCTCTCTGCGATTATGCATGGTGTGTGACAGGTCCGGATACAATCATGACATCCGAAGACCATCTTGGGATTTGGAAGAAGGGGAACCCACCTTGCAATGCCGAAGACAATCTGCACGCCGGACTCCTCGTCATTGAAGCCAGGTGCAGGGGCTACTGAGGGAGTCCTGGACTAAGAGGTCCTCAGGCGTGCGGCCTGTTATCTATGGGCCGGACTGATGGGCTATGAAGGCATGAAGACCGAAGATTGAGCCCGTGTCCGGATTAGATACTACTTGGCGTGGAAGGCAAGCTCAGCAACCGACTATGAAGATTCCCTCCGATGTAAATGACCCCGTGTAACCCTAGATCTCTCCGTGTCTATATAAACCGGAGAGCGTAGTCCGGATAGGACAGATTCATAACCATATACTCATAGGCTAGACTTCTAGGGTATAGCCGTTACGAACTCGTGGAAGATCAACTCTTGTAATACTCATATTCATCAAGATCAATCAAGCAGGAAGTAGGGTATTACCTCCATAGAGAGGGCCCGAACCTGGGTAAACATTGTGTCCCCCGTCTCCTGTTACCATCGATCCTAGACACACAGTTCTGGACCCCCTACCTGAGATCCGCCGGTTTTGACACCGACACCAGCGAGCAGTAGGAGGAAGTGCGAGAGAGATGGGCGACTTGGACGAGAAATGTCGTCGGGAGAAAATGGGGATAGAATTTAAGAGAAGCAAAGACGGGGGAGATGCTCTAGATTGCTTTCGCAACGACGTGTTCTTGAGGTGAATGATTCCTAGAGAGGACGTGTTTTTCCTCGCCTGCTTTATCCCAAGCAATGGTGAGGACTACGTTCGCTGGAGATCACAAAACAACTAACATTGGCTGGTTAACATTTCCCTTGTTGTATTTGCACCACATGCATTTTTACGTCCATAATTTCATTCGAACTTCAAACCATGCCAATTATTTTAGAAAAGGCCAGATATGCTCTGTCTCAATCTCCCCTCTCTCCCTGTCTCCCTCCCTCCCTCTCTCCTTCTCAATTTTACCAAAATTCAGGTACTTGTTTCTCAAATAATATTTGGAAGAGAGAATTCCACTTTTCATCCCGTGTTCGTGATCTTAGTATCGTATTTGCTCATTCATTTTTTTGCAACACTTGACCCCTAATTTGTGACTCAATGCTAAGGTTTGTCCATGTTTACACCTTTTACCCGCAAAAAGGGTTTACACTTTTGAATAATTTCCCGTAATTCTGATAGCAAGGATCCACCCATCAGTTGGTGGTTACTATCCACGACGTACCTCTCGCGACTGCCTCTCGCGTCTCCCCCCTCGCGGGTGAAACATGAGGTCTTAGCCGCCACCACCTAGTCTACCCCCACTGCTAACCTGCCCCTCCACTGCTACCGGTGGTCGGCGCCAGGCAAAGCCCATGCGACGATGGCGGCGTGGAGGGCCACGGGTGCGGCTCTCCGATGGTGCGGCGATTCGGCGGCGGCAGCAAGGTTGTCAGAATCGCAATTCTATTATACTATTCTATGACATTACGATCCAAACTAACTCCTCTGATTCTACGATTTTGGTTCATAGAATCTACGTTTTTACGATCCTGATAGTGAAGATTCTACGATTTGTGATCCTGCCATCGGAGCTCCGATCCGATTCAGAATCGCGATTCTGACAACCTTGGGCGGCAGGCTTGTGATGATGCACGGGTGCCCAGATTCATGGGGTGTGGGTCTTCCGGCAGCGTGGCGGCTCACGGCGGCGACGGGCCCGGGCAGCGGCAGGCTCGTCGCTCCGGTCACCTCGGAGGAATCTGGACCCGGGGCGGCGGCCCCGGTAGGCATGGCGATGGTGCCCTCGACTGGCGGCGCTCGCCAATGGTCGATGGATGATGGCTTGACAGCGTGGGCAATGAGATGCCGGTGGATCTCCTCCCCGCTGCAGGCTCTCTCCCACTACACTTGGTGGCTTGCGATCCCGGTCATCGGCCTTGGTGCATTCGCGGGGGCAGGCACAGGTGACATTGGACCGAAGGAAACTCTGGATGACTCGTTCATCCCGACGATGGCAACGACCAAGGTCGCCGTTCTCCTCCTTGCAGGCGTCGTTGAGGTCCCTGCCCTCCACCCTGACCCCATGCACAAGTGAAGACCGATAATCTCCTCAGATAGGGAGGCGGTGGCACTGCGTGTGTCGTGACCTTCTTGGAGGCGCCGTCTGGGGTGTTCGGGTGCTCGGTTAGAAGAACTGCAGGCGGAGGGGATGGAACCATTGGCAGCAGGTGGTGTTCGCGAAGAAGGAGCGGCATGGCATCTAGCACATCCACAACGGCCGGTCCCGGTGGCATGGAGCAGCGGGGTCTCGACAATGGGCGCGTGATGATGGGCAAGCGCAGGATGGTGGCGTTGTCTGGTGTCATGGTGTGATACGTCTCTGTCGTATCTACTTTTCCAAACACTTTTGCCCTTGTTTTGGACTCTAACTTGTATGATTTGAATGGAACTAACCCGGACTGACGTTCTTTTCAGCAGAATTGCCATGATGTTGTTTTATGTGCGTAAAACAAAAGTTCTCTAATGACACGAAACTCCACGGAACATCTTAGAAAAAATAATAATAAATCCTCGCCAAAGATGAAGACCAGGAGCCCACACATTCTGTCCATGAGGTGGGGCGCCCCCCCTCTAGGGCGCGCCCCTACCTCGTGGGCCCCTCGAGACCTTTCCGACGCCAACTCCAACTCTATATATTGGCTTTGAGAGAAAAAATCAGAGAGAAGAAATCATCGCTGCTTTTACGACATACGGAGTCACGCCAAGCCCTAAAACCTCCGGAAGGGCTGATCTCGAGTCCGCTCGGGCTCCGGAGAGGGATTCACACCGCCGTCATCATCAACCATCCTCCATCACCAATTTCATGATGCTCACCGTCGTGCGTTAGTAATTCCATCGTAGGCTTGCTGGACAGTGATGGGTTGGATGAGATTTATCATGTAATCGAGTTAGTTTAGTTAGGGTTTGAACCCTAGTATCCATTATGTTCTGAGATTGATGTTGCTATGACTTTTGCTATGCTTAATGCTTGTCACTAGGGCCCGAAAGTGCCATGATTTCAGATCTGAACCTATTATGTTTTCATGAATATATGTGAGTTCTTGATCCTATCTTGCAAGTCTATAGTCACCTATTATGTGTTATGATCCGACAACCTCAAGTGACAATAATCGGGATACTTCTCGGTGATGACCATAGTTTGAGGAGTTCATGTATTCACTATGTGCTAATGCTTTGTTCCAGTTCTCTATTAAAAGGAGGCCTTAATATCCCTTAGTTTCCATTAGGACCCGCTGCCACGGGAGGGTAGGACAAAGATGTCATGCAAGTTCTTTCCATAAGCACGAATGACTATATTCGAATACATGCCTACATTACATTGATGAATTGGAGCTAGTTCTGTGTCACCCTATGTTCGACTGTTACATGATGAACCGCATCCGCATAATTATCCATCACCGATCCAATGCCTACGAGCTTTCCACATACTTGGTTTACGCTTATTTACTTTCCCGTTATTCAAGTATAATCACTACAAAACACCAAAAATATTACTTTTGCTTTCATTACTCTTTTGTTACCATTACCACTACTATCATACCACTTTGCTACTAAATACCTTGCTGCAGATATTAAGTTATCCAGGTGTGGCTGAATTGAAAACTCAGTTGCTAATACTTGAGAATATTCTTTGGCTCCCCTTTTGTCGAATCAATAAATTTGGGTTGAATACTCTACCCTCGAAAGCTGTTGCGATCCCCTACACTTGTGGGTTATCATGGTGGCATCGACGGCAGCTAGACCTGGGAAGGTCGATGCGTCAATACAACTCTGAAGATGGATCGGTGGAAGACGGCGGCGGCGGCCTCTGAGAGTGCGCTGGACCGGTGTGTGCCCCAGAACCCGCAATGTGGCTTGGTTGGGGCCTCCGATTTTATATGTTAGGCTATCGCGCGAGGTCTGTTTGGTATTCGGCTCGGACTATCGGCACTCCTTCATCAAGTGGATTGGAGTAGCTTTAGACGTACTGATGTATTACTTTGTAAGATATTTGTGAATAATTAATAAAGTGGTCGCATGCATAAGCCAGATGCAGAGGCTGGAGGTCTTCCTCCTTTTCTAAAAAAAAGTCTGATGTGGTGAGTAAGTCGTATATGCCAACTCATAAGTTGTTTTGTGTTTTCTCCCCACCTTCGTCCGCGTCTGCTCATTTAGCTTCATACAGTCTACATCGATACCCCACTCCTCTCTCCTCTTTTTGCTCAAGCCCTGCTTAGGATTAGGGATTTTGCGATGTGGCAAAAGATGTTGTTTCGACGTGTTGGTTTATGCTCTCCATAGGGTGGAAAGATGGTTGAGTACTCAAAGCCTAGAGTATATTTGGATAATGACCCACAATCCGAGGTTTGTGATGGATTTTCATCCTACTTCAGGGTCGCAACCGGGTGGGATGCACACAACACCTCATGATGAAGGCAAGGCCAGTCACAGGTGTCTACCTCACCCAGCCTAGGCGGGCCTCCTGAGGTGCTCACCGCCTTCCCAGATCTGGCGTGGTGAGGCTGTTGAGCCGGCTTAACTTCCAGATGGGCATGTTGTTCCCGTCGTCAGATGGTTTCTTTTGCTCGGTCTCGTTTCTCACAAGCTCATGCAATTGAGAACTTGGTATCTTTAATCTGGCCATCGGCGAGTTCGGCGCATATGGGGCTCTTTGGAAGCTTTGACTGGATAGGGGTCGACCGTGTGTACTCGTAACATCAGCATAACCAGCTGCACCAGCGTATCGCGAAGCTCTGTTTTTGTTGACACCTTGGGACATGTCTGCACCAAGATTTTCAAGGGATCAACACATGCGAAGAATGCCATGGCGTGATTGAAGGACCTCCAGGTAGCGAAGCCGGGGTCTTGGGTGCGATGAAGACTTGGCTTCATAGGCAATTGTTCAGACTTGCCTTGCGGGATATATTCCTGTCCAGACGAGACACGAGTTCCTGTGAACCTGGTGGTATGTGTGACTTGTGGTAGTAGCCTCGGCAAGTGGGGGCGACAGCACTGGAGGACTTCTTTGTTGGTGGTGCTTATCTAAGTATCGAGTTGTGATTTCAACGGTGAAAACCCGTGGTCTGGTCTTTATTGGTTGTGCCTGTTAGTGGCCTTGTTGAAGGCATTGTTTCGCGAACGCGATCTTTATCCAGGGTGAAAACATAAGATCTTTGATCGGTCAAGGACAACGCTTATGCTTTATTTCCTTCCTGGAGGTGTTGCTTTTGGAGAACCTCATTTGTAGTTCGGGTGCTGTCATTGGTGGTGGTTAGAGTGCTGCTTCTACGGCTGATTGATCATCGTGGCGGAACTTTTTATCATTTCTTTTTATCTTTTTTTTGCTGTGTGCATCCTGGATATTTTTAGGCATCTTGTTGCTACAGAGGCTGGTTGTAATTGGTATTTGCTTCATATTAATATATTCCCCTTCTGGAAAAAAATCTCACCGTACAATATTTTTTGTCATGACCAGAACGTTGGAGTAGGTTTGGATCACTGTCATTTCTTAGGTATGCCAATGACTCTTTGCCCACATTAGTTTATTTTCTTGCCAACATTGATCAACTCATGAGCAACTATTAACTCAACCAATATTTTGGCTAGCCAGATATTTGTTAATGCCGACAAAAAATACCATGTGATAAGGCAAGCTTGGGACAGAATGAAACATATCCCCAATCAGGCAATTATCGACGACATGATTTTTTTGAAAAGGAGGATATAACCCCGGCCTCTGTATCTGGAGGATGCATGCAACCATTTTGTTAATTATCCACAAAGACCTTACAAAGTAATACATTAGTATGCCTGAATCCACCATCTAGGCAACACACCTGTCGCTACTCCTATCCCCTTGTTGAAGGGGTGCCAAATGTCTGAGCCTAATAGCAAACAGGCATCGCACCAAAGCCTAACATCTAAAGCCGGATGCCCCAACCAAGCCACAATGCCGGGACTGGGTCACACATCGGTCTGGCGCACTCTCAGAGGCTGCCGCCACTGTCAACCACTTATCCATCTCCAGAGCATCTACTGACGCACCAATCTTTCTAGGCCTGCTATTGATGCCACCACGGCGTCAGACAACGCCACCATCCTGCGCGTGTCCATCCACACGCCCCCATCGCCGAAACTCCGCAGCGCAATGCCGCCGTGATCCGCCGTCGATCTTGCGGTAGGTATAACATCGCTCCTCCTCTTCTCACCTCCAGCCATCACTTTCTCCAAAACAATGCCCCCATGAGGGAAAGCGATACTGAGGACGCCACCATCGTCTGACCCGAGAGACCCAGATCTAGGGTTTCTCGCGGAGCATCCCGAGCCTGATGACACAAACTGCAACGCCGATGCCTGGATAAGGAAACGACATCAAAGACGCTGCCATCATCCGCCATGACCGTAGTTGGCGTGAATTTCATCGGCAGTTGTGCCACCGGGTGTGCGCCACCGGCGTTGCTGGCCCCCTCAACAAATGTAGCAATCGCTGGTAGTGAGAACCTTCTCTTCTGCACTGCTCCGTAGTTGTTCTCTGGATTGTCTCCTACCCCTATTCGTGGCTTCGAGGGAATGAGTAGGCGAGCAAGCTGGTCTGGCTTATTCAAATCAACCGAGCGGTGAAGTCAATCGAGCTCGGTTGCCTGGGTTGAAAATAGGTTCCAGGATGCCATTCGGGCGCGAAGCGGGGTTCGCTAATGGGATACAAGAAATTCACTTAGATTGATCGCGCTCCCGACTCACTCGCAACATCGAACTGTCATATGGGCTTAGCGTATCAGAATCATGGGTAAAAATGGGTGACGGGATAAACCTTGCCACAACATCACAAGTAGGAGGTAAAATGTGACAGAGATATTTAAAAAGGACTAAAAACGCCTTAAAATTACAAACAGGGTGTTCGCACATGGACACGTCACCGTGTACCTCCAACGCCGAGGGTGATGCACCGGAGCTCACGTCGAAGGAGACCCGTCGAAAGCGCGGTACGCAGGCAATCCGGTGGGCGCTTTTGAGCACCCGAAACGCCACACGCCGGGATGGACCCCGTCAGGGCGTGTGGCGGCTATGGGCTGCCCTAGGTCGACCTGATCGCCCCTAGGGCCTCGAGGTTCGACGCCCTGTAATGAAAAAGAAAGAACAAAGAACGAGAAAGAAGAAGAACAGGGGAGAATATAAAAATAAAGGTAAAAGATTATGGATTGATTTGTCGATTGTGTGTTGTTCAATCGGCCGTCACCCCTTGGTATATATGAGGCGGCTGGACTTCCCATGCAAGGAAAAGGCTTGGATTCACGTCCAAAACCCTAGTCAAATTCGGATTGGTTTTGTCCGAACTTTCCAAAACTGTTCGGTTTAAACTGGCTGCACCTTGCAGGTCTCTTTTGTGACAGTAAACGACCTCGGATGAAAACGTGCCCAAAAGTATATTTAATAATTTCGATGAGACGAACAACTTTCATGTTGAACGTTTTTCGATTTGAAGCCATATTCTGGGCCAAAACGGTCACGCAAAACATCTGTTTGCTCGCACTACCCATCAGACATGTGTTTGGTAGGGCGCGTCATATTTCGCCTCCTCATAGGGTTGCATTCCGATAGCTCTATTTTTTGCATACGGACTCGGATTGGAACGAGTTTTATATAAAAAATTGATTGTTTCGACGAGACGAAGATAATTCGTGTAGATCATTTTTCCATATGAGGCCGTCTTTGGGGCGTAATCAGCCGAATAGTGTTCTGTATACAAAATCTCAGAACTTCGAACACAACTTCGGCCTGAGAGATTAGATCGGATGGCTATGGCCCAAATATAGAAGTTTATCCTTTTGACAATATAAAACTTTCTCACTTTGAGCACTTTTTCATTTGAGGCCATCTTAATTGTGTTTTTGACCATGCCAAAATCTGCTGTCAACACATGCCCCCCTGTTTTTCGGCAAAACTTGTGTGCCGAAAAATAACTTGCACATAGCTTGTTCTAAGGACGATGTCAACACTCCATTGACCATTTTTCATGTTCTTAGGACAATAAGTATATATCGGTCATTGCTTGTTTGAACCTCTTGATGCAAACTTGGGTGAAAACTTCTCAACTTCTATAACAATCCGGTGATAAGGTTCCATAGATCAAAACCATCCTCCGAACCATATTGTTCACCCTTTCACTAGGATTTTGCAGATAATCAAGAATGAGCTTTCTCCAATCGTTAATTCGCCTACATAAAAGTTTCATTAGAGGCCGAGGTGGTGAGCTCCAACTCGGCCTTACCTATGTTGGCAAGAACAAGCATCTGCTATTGATAGACGTGCAATACAGCATGACCAACATGGTAGCCGTAAGTTTGCTATGCCAACCCTCCCCAATTTTCATGCCTAGATATATGATGAATATTAAAATAACTGAAGGCAATTTTTACGTCTAGACATACCTCATGATAAATAAAAGTGATTTGTCAAAACATTGATAACCATTGGAAATTTGTTGCCAACTAATAACGAATCACCGGAAGTCTCAATATGTATAGCAGCTATATCAAGGAAAAGCTCCAATCCGGATAAAAATGCATATTTGGCTTTGATCATTTGTGCATAAATATTTTAAGGGGCATGAGGCTTCACAAAATAGCACCATAAGGAGATATATAAACAACACCCACACCTTGGCCATTGTTATGAATTGAACCATCAAAACATAATCTCCATTGTAATTGTCTCTCTCTCCAATCAAACTAAGGACGATGTTAGAATTCCACACCGGCGATGATTAGATAGTTTCTTAGGGCGATAGTTAAGTGTCGGCCATTACCATGAGGTCCATATAGAATTCATCCACCAAATCATGTATAGCCGAAATAAACAAATGAAATAGCAATAAAATATTCGGCTCATTGGATTAGCAAGAAAAAATGTAGCTTAATAAAATGTATAAACATTTTGTAATACCCTCTGTCGGTGTCAAAACCGGCGGATCTCGGGTAGGGGGTCCCGAACTGTGCGTCTAGGCGGATGGTAACAGGAGACAAGGGACACGATGTTTTTACCTGTGTTCGGCCCTCTCGATGGAGGTAAAACCCTACTCCTGCTTGATTAATATCTATGATATGGGTAGTACAAGAGTAGATCTACCACGAGATCAAGGAGGCTAAACCCTAGAAGCTAGCCTATGGTACAATTGTTGTTCGTCCTACGGACTAAAACCCTCCGGTTTATATAGACACCGGATAGGGTTAGGGTTACACAGAGTCGGTTACAATGGTAGGAGATCTAGATATCCGTATAGCCAAGCTTGCCTTCCACGCCAAGGAAAGTCCCATCCGGACACGGGACGTAAGTCTTCAATCTTGTATCTTCATAGTCCAGAGTCCGCCAACGGGTGATAGTTCGGCTATCCGGACACCCCTAATCCGGACTCCTCAAGAGCCCCGAACCAGGCTTCAATGACGGCGAGTCCGGCCAGATTGTCTTCCGCATTGCGAGGTGGGTTCTTCTCTAGATTCCATATACTTGTCAAATAGTGTCCGGCTTCTGATAAATGCTGCGCTCCTTGGCTTCCACGCCCAATAATGGCCATCTTCCATGTGTTGAATGAATGCGAAAAGCCAGGGTATTTTTACACTTAACCCCCTAGCTGCGCAAATGAGCCGTCTATAAAAGGAACGAGGATCTAGATCCGAGTCACACCATCCTCCCTCCAAGAAGCTTTCATCGAGCGCCTCGACAAAATCCATTCCATCATGGATAGTCGACGCTCCTCCTCTCGCCTCCCCTCAGCCTGGAAATTGGGAGAGATGCTCAGTTCCGCATAGCGAGCTAGTGACACTCCAAACCAAGGGACTCCTTCCCCCAGCCTTCATGGTTCCGGTTCGAGCCGGACTCGCCACCTATAAGGGCAGAAAGCAAGCGGAGAGTGTCCCCGATCCCTCCAAAGGAGAGCGGGTATGCTTTGTCTCTTATCTAGTAAGAGGACTCGGATTTCCAATTCATTCGTTTCTCCGGGGGCTCTTGGAGTTCTACGGCCTCCGCCATACACCACCTTACGCCCGGGTTCCATTTTGCACATCGCGGGCTTCGTAGCCCTTTGCGAACTGTTCTTGGCGCCGAGGCTCATTTTGTTTGTGGAAGAGATTATTCTGCCTTGTACCCCGTTCTCATGAGGGGTCAATATATCAAGTGGGCGGAGCCGAGCTGTGACGCATCGCCGGGACCGGATATCTATCCGGAACCCCGAAGAAGGCGTCCGAAGGCTGGCCTTCGGAATGGTTTTATATAGAAGACGTCCCGCTACCGGATCCTGTTCAGATCGGTCTCCCGGCATTCAGCAATGCTCCTTTGAAGAAACCCCTGAGTTGGCGCCCGCGGAGCCCCCAGAGGGAAGACGACAGGGATGTCCTTTACCTGATGAGCCGAATAAGATTGTTAGCTCATTCCGGACTGACCATGATCGGTGTCATGGCCACATGCATTATGCGGGGGGTGCAGCCACTCCAGTATAGGGGCCACCCCATATGGGATTTCAACGGGGAGGACGATGCCACCCGTTACGGCCGTAAGGGGCCGGGATCGGTCACTGATCCGGTGAAGATCTTGTCCGCTGTACAAGGGAGAAGAGGAGGATTTTCTCCGCTACCTCCATTGAACGGATTTTATATGAACAATCCTCTAAGCTGGGTAAGCGGACATTTCTTTTGCGCATCCGATCCGTATTCCCATGGTTAGGTGTCTCATTTTGTGATTACGACGCAGAACCGCGCCAGCCGTAAAAGACATAAAAATCCCGGCTTCCACAACCCGAGGATCCGAACGGCTCCTCGATCCGCCTCCCAAGAGGATCCGGACATATTGGTGGAGTTGGTTGATGGGGTATTTCACCAATCGAGCATCGATAATGCCTTAGTTGCCATTACGGCTGATTACCCGGAATACTTCCAGCCTCCTGTGTAATCGAGACCGAAGCCCCAATACTTTGGTAATGACCCATCCGTGCTTATTTTTGATCACCGTATACCAACGGTGTTTCGCAGGGGGTGCCTTCGAGGCAGGAGGCCGAGCCCGTGGCGGCTAGCCAACAAGGGGCAGCACAGCCATGCAGGCTAAAAAGAAGTGCTGTCCGGATTGAAACGCCACCGCAACGGTAAGGCGTGTCACCATATTCCCGGGATTGATTCCGGGAATGTATATTAACGCTGGTGCTCCTTTTAGAAAAAAGAGCGCCACGGACCGTGTCCGGAGAGATGGCTAATCGAGCCTCCGCCAGCCAGGCTCCAACGCCGGGTCCGGAAGCGGAGGTAAACACGAGGCGTGCGTCGGATGCTCCTCCGACAGAGGATGCCGACAGATTGTCCGCCACCAACTCCGAGGTGGTGAGTGCCATGAATCACAGGCGCCGCCAGACAGTTCTTTGTGACGCATGTTTCTCCCAAGAGGCATTGAATGCCTTCAATTCGGGAGATGCGCACCTCCATGCCGCTCAAGATGGTCTAGCCAGAGCTACGGAGCAGTATGTAAAGGACATACGGGTGAGAAAATTTGTGCTTATATATGCCAAGAGCTCCCTAGACTTCAAATAGTTAGAAGAACTTATTTAAGGATCATTTGTTATGCATTATCTTACTGAAAAGAATACCCGACTGTCCCAGGAGCTTGAAGAGTGCAAGGCCCAGCTTGAGGCCGCACTAGCCGCCATAGGGGGAGCCATAGAGACCCCCTCCGGTAATATATACTTCGAAAAATAAGTAGTTTGTGAAGTGCGGCGTGTGTATAAGTCTAACAATAATATTGCAGATGGCGCCGGACTAGATCCGGACAAGCAACAGCTCCTGCGCCGGTTAAAGGCCGGCGAGAATGTGCTTACAAGGGTGAGGTAAGAGAAAAATAATCTCCAAGATGCCAACACCCAGCTGGGTGAGGAACTAAAACATGTTCGAGCCAAGTCGACTCGATTAAGGAGAATCGGCGGTTTCGTCGAGGCATTTATAGTAAGTGCTTGAGCGAACTGTTGAAAAAAGAGTCACCGAGGAAGTCGACTAATGTAATTATGTCTCAGAGGGTATGCTCACAGTGTCGCCCCGCAGAGGAAATGCCCTTGCTCAACGGGTGACCTACTTCCCGAGCTGCTGCAACTGCACGAACGAGTTCGGCAGGTGATGAGAGGCGTCGCCCAGGCCTTGTGGCCATCCATCTCCCTACCCGAAGGCCTTGGAGAGCTTGCGGAGAAGCTTCAGGGAGCACGGCGGCGCTTCCGGCTATGGAAGATATCAGCCTGCCATCAAGGCGCCAGGGAGGCCTGGGCCATGGTGAAGACGTGGTACACGAAGGCTGACCCAAACCACATGGCCGAGGTCGGACCTGTGGGGCCTGATGGGAAGGAGATCCCTGTGAGCATAGTGTACGGCCAAGTAGAGTTAGCCGCAAAGTATTCCCAGCAGGATCAGAACTAGACAGCCTATTAGATGGTATTGAAGAGGACTACAATCAGTCAATTTGACTATGTAATTTAAAATGACATGTAAAATGCCTTCTAGCCGAATTGTAGATCGTTTGTCGTAGCGGACCTTTTCGCTTCAACCTCGGGACCCGACAGTCCGGAGTGTGTCTGAATACCCTCGCGGTTATGTAAGAACCGGGGCATGAGTCGAGACCAAAGCGAGGGGTCATAAGTGATGTATCGGACAAGTGCCCAACTAGGTATGTTATATTACATCGTTAGTAAGAAACATCTTCCGTGGAGAATAGTTCCGTTAGGGGTTCCTTTCCTCGGGAGGCATGCCCTAAAGTGCATGTCGGACTGCGAAAAAAGCAGAGAAAACATCCGGGGCAGATAAATGAATAAGTAAGAAATCATCTTTTAGTTCACCGAATCGAATATTCCCTTAAGAACGCTTAGCTTTCGGCTTCACCCACCTGAGGTACACGACGTCAATTCAAGCGGTAATAATCGCAGAGGTGCTCCCTTTACCACCTAGCTGAACAATCGGGAACGAGGGGTAAGCACAGTGAGCCGTGCAACCCAGATTGGCCAAAACTTAAGTCATATCGATGCATATAATGGTGAGCAAAAGGTACATGCGGAAGTGTGACACATGTGTTGGGCATAAAGCCCGTATAAATAAGCTTCTGTTAAAGAAGCCCCCAGGTATAATGAGCGCGGATAGTGCGTCAAGTGTAAAAGTAACAATGCTAAAACGAGACTTTAACGGCTTCGAAAAAGAAAAGGAGGAAGAAGGAGAGAAATAAAAGACAACTTAAAGTATAAAATATAGACGGAGGGAGGAGACGAACTCAGAATCCAGCTAGGCGTAGAATCTTGAGAGGCGGGCTGCGTTCCATGGGTTTGGCTTGAGTCGGTTATCCGATGCGTTTAGCAGACCAGTACGCTCCGCCGGTCAGGACTTGGTCGATGATGAAGGGACCCTCCCATTTGGGCTTGAGTTTGTCCTTTTCTTGTCCGTGAGCGAGAACTAGTTCGCCAACATTGTAAGCTTTGGCCCGCATTTCTCTCGCTTTGGTATCTTCGAGCCTGCTTGTTGATAGAATGCGGAACGAGCTTTTTGCCACGTCGCGCTCCTCCTCCAAGGCGTCCAAACTTTCCTGCCGATCGAGCTCGGCTTCTTTCTTCGCATACGCGCACGCCGAGGTGAGTCATGAATTATGTCGCAGGGCAAAACTGCCTCTGCGCCGTACACCATAAAAAACGGTGTGAATCCGGTAGTGCGATTCGACGTGGTCCGCAACACCTAGAGTACGGAGTCGAGCTCCTCTACCCAGTGTGTATTAGATTCCTTGAGGGACCGCACTAGTCTGGGTTTAATGCCGCTCATGATTAGACCATTTGCTCGCTTGACATGACCGTTAGTTTGAGGGTGATAGACTGAAGCGTAGTCGAGCTTGATGCCCATGTTTTTGCACCAGAGTTTAACCTTGTCGGTCGTGAAGTTCGTGCCATTATCAGTGACGATGCTATGGGGGACGCCGTAACGGTGTACTACCCCTGATATGAAGTCTATCACCGGTCCGGATTCGGCCGTCTTAATGTGCTTTGCCTCTATCCATTTGGTGAATTTATCCACCATGACCAATAGGTATTTTTGCTTGTGGGTTCCTCCTTTAAGGGGTCCAACCATATCAAGCCCCCAGACCGCGAACGGCCAGGTGATGGGTATAGTTTTGAGGGAGGTGGGTGGCATGTGGCTTTGATTAGCAAAGAGCTGGCAACCGACGCATCGTTGGACTAAGTCCTGGCTGCCCGCCGGGCCGCCGACCAATAAAATCCTGTACGGAAGGCCTTACCTACAAGGGCCTGGCTATGCATGGTGCCCACCGAGTCCGCATGAATTTCAGCCAGGAGATTCCGCCTTCCTCTTCGGAGATACACCTTTGAAGGACTCGGTTGTGCTTTTCTTATAAAGCTCCCCTCATGGACCTTATAGGCTTTAGATCGTCGCACTATGCAGCGGGCCTCGCTTTTGGTCCTCGGAAGTTCCTGCCTAGTTAGGTAGGCTAGGAATGGTTCTGTCCCACGGGCAATGACTACCATTATTGTGTGGGCCGACGGTGTTATTTCGCTGGCAGAACCACCAACTATGTCGAATGTTCGGTGTGGGGTAGTGTGGTTGGGTCCGGATGTTATTTCCGGACTCTCCTCCCATAGTACGGATGGCTTGAAAAGCCTCTAGAAAGATGTTGGGAGGGACGGCATCGCGCTTTGCGCCAATGCGTGCCAACACGTCTGCTGCCTGGTTGTTCTCCCAGGCTATATGGTGAAATTCGAGCCCCTCGAACCGAGCTGACATTTTTAGGACGGCATTGCGATAAGCTACCATTTTAAGATCCTTGGCCAAAGTCTCCATTTATTTGGGATATCGCGAGGTTTGAATCTCATGGACCTCTAGGCGTTGAATGCCCATGGAGACTGCCATCCGGAGACCATGTAGAAGGCCCTGTTATCCGGCTGCGTTGTTGGAGTCCGTGTACATTATTTGAAGTACGTATTGGACTGTATCTTCGGTTGGGGATGTCAGAACGACGCCAGCCCCTAGGCCGGCCAACATTTTGGAGCCGTCGAAGTGCATGATCCAGTTGGAATATGCGTCGTACTCTTTAGGGAGTTCGGCTTCAGTCCATTCGGCGATGAAGTCGGCCAAAACTTGCGACTTAATAGCTCACCGTGGCTTGTAGGTTATGTCGAACGGGAGGAGCTCAATGGCCCATTTAGCAATCCGGCCCGTTGCGTCGCGGTTGTTTATAATGTCATTAAGAGGTACTTCGGAGGCTACTGTTATCGAACACTCTTGAAAGTAGTGTCGCAGCTTCCGGGATGCCATGAACACCGCGTATGCTATCTTTTGATAATGCGGTACCGTGACTTGCATGGAGTTAGGACAAGGACACGTAGTAAACTGGTTTTTGGAGAGGGAACTTGTGTCCGTCCGTTTCTCGTTCGACAACGAGCACCGCGCTTACAACTTGATGGGTTGCCGCGATGTATAATAGCATTGGTTCGCCCATATTGGGCGCGGCCAGGACCGGATTTGTTGCCAATATGGCTTTGATTTCTTCGAGTCCGACCGTGGCAGCATCCGTCCACTCGAAGTGTTCGGTGTGCCGCAGGAGGCAATAAAGGGGTAATGCCTTTTCTCCTAAGCGGGAGATAAAGCGGCTTAGAGCCGCCACGCATCCAGTCAATTTTTGTATTTGTTTGAGGTCTTTTGGGATATCCAATTGTGACAGAGCTTGGATCTTGGCTGGGTTTGCTTCAATTCCTCCACGGATACAATGAAGCCCAAGAGCTTTCCGGGCCGGGTACGCAAAACGATTTTTCCGGGTTGAGCTTAATGTCATATGCTCGGAGATTGTCGAATGTGAGCCTCAAGTCGTCTACTAGAGTTTCGAGATGCTTGGATTTGACGCACCACATCGCTCACGTATGCCTCCACTGCTCGCCGATCTGGGTTTGCGGACATGTCTAAATCATGCTACCGATATGTTGCGCCGGCTGCTTTTTTGAGCCGAAGGGCATTGTGTTGAAGCAGAATGGGCCGTATGGAGTGATGAATGCCGTTGCGGCTTGGTCTGCTCTGCCATCTTAATTTGGTGGTAGCCGAGTATGCATCGAGGAAGCACAATGAATCGTGTCCTGCGGTAGCGTCGATAATTTGATCGATGCGGGAAGGGGAAGGGATCCTTTGGGCAAGCCTTGTTAAGGTCTTTTGAAATCGACGCATAGGCGCCAGGATTTGTCCTTCTTTGGTACCATTACCAGGTTTGCTAGCCAAACCGGATGTTTTATATCTCTAATGAATCCGGCCTCCAATAGTTTGGCTAGCTCCTCTCCCATGGCCTGTCTCTTAGGTTCGGAGAAACGCCGAAGAGCTTGTTTGACTAGCTTGAATCCTTTTAGGATATTTAGGCTGTGCTCGGCCAGCCGGCGTGGGATTCCTGGCATGTCTGAAGGGTGCCAGGCAAAGATGTCCCAATTTTCGTAGGGAATTCTCGTAGTCTGGCGTCTACATCAGGGTTTAATTGTGCCCGATGGAGGCCGCTTTTTGTAGGGTCCGTTGGATGGACTTGGAATTTGACTATTTCGTCTCACCGGTTTAAAAGAGGTGGACTTGGATCTCTTATCGAGTATCACATCGCCCCACATTCACCGTGGAGCTTAGCGCAGTTGAGTTCCTCGGCCGCTAGGGCTTTGGATAGTGCCTCAAGGGCAGTGCGGCTGTTTTATTTTGATGCGGAGTGCTATTTCCGGGTCACTAGCAAGAGTGATGATTCCGTTGGGTCCGGCATTTTGAGCTTCATGTACCAGAATGGGGTATAGCTTGAAAAAATTGTGAATGCCTCTCGCCTCTAATATAGCGTGGTATCCGCTGCTGAACGGGGCCACTTGGAATGTGACCTCCTCGGACCTGTAATTATCCGATGCGTCAACACCACATCCATGTGATTTTTCCCAGATAAACATGCTTCCGTGGGGATTATTCCTCTAAAGGTTGTGCTGCTTCGCTCAATCCGCCCGATCTATTTCCATTTTTGAAGGGTTTCTCGTAAATGAGGTTTAATCCGCTGCCGCCATCCATGAGTACCTTGGTAAGGCGAAGCCGTCCACTATTGGACTGAGGACCAATGCGGCCGGTGCTCGGGCTGTTCGAATTTAGGTTAAATCGGGCGTTAAAGGTAATAGCCGTGGTTACTCCATGGATTTATTGTTGCTACCTGGTGGACTTCGCAAGGTCATGGAGTGTTCGCTTCCGCATATTGTTTGATGCGAATGTTTCGAAGACTGTTAATACCGTACTGGTATTGCTGGGCTGGTGCTCTGGAGCTAGAAGCTCTTCGCCACTTTTGGCCACCTGCCGTAGTATCCAACATGCTCTAAGGCTATGAGTTGGAGTGGCGCCCTTTGTACTATGAATTTTGCAGGGTCCATTGAGCCATCCCTCCAGTACGGTTCCATGCCCTTTAGAGGATTTTTGCTTTTTGGTACTTAACCCAGGTGCCTGGTAATGATGCACCCTTTTACTTTAGACTAAGGTTGTGTTCAAGGCCGGATTATCCCAAAATTTGATTTCGGTTTTCCAGGCGCTCTCCATCGTGACAAGATTGCTTTCAGACTATGGACGCCAAGTCAGCAAAGCGTGTAATTTCGCGGCGACTTATGACGTTGAGGATTCCTTCATCCGTGCAATTAATGCAGAAGAATGAAATTGCGTCCTCTTCACGGCAGTCCTTTATCCTGTTCATGACTAGGAGGAATCTGGCCCAGTAGTGACGGATTTGGGATGGATCGCTTATGCTTGGGTGGGCGGGTGGAGTTAAATTCGAACTCCGTCCGATCTAAGACTCAGGGGCCAAGAAGTTTCCGAACTTGGAAGCTTGGGTTTTGGACGTTGTCCGATGAGTCTAGCCCACGCCTCGACTTTTAAGTTCGTGGCTTGAGTGGTGTTCTCCCTCCGCGGGAATCGCATGGAGGGGTCAGGAATCCGGTGATAGCTAGTCCTTAAGATAGAAGAAGGGTCGCCATATTGTTCCTCTACCACAGCAACGTGGTGGGTAGCCTGGGGAGAGTTAATCTCTCTCAGATCGGTTTTAGGCCCAATCTGGTTGTAGTCTGTAGCGACTCCCAGGGCGGCGATGCGATCCAAGAGCTCGTTTAAGGAAGAGAGCTCCATCGGATCTAACTGCTCGGCGAGTTCCGAGTTGACGTGAAGATTGCTTTTGATGACCCGAGAAGTCATCGCTTGCCAAGGCGGCTTAACAGGCGGTCATAAGAAAACCGCCTAGCCGGAGAGTTTGGCCCATGGCCAAAGCTCCTTTAGCAACGGTACCATCTTTAAAGACGGGACGAGGCATCCTTCCTGATGGCGACAGCACCGAGGAACTCTCAATGAAAGCACCAATGTCGGTGTCAAAACCGGCGGATCTCGGGTAGGGGGTCCCGAATCGCGTCTAGGCGGATGGTAACAGGAGACAAGGGACACGATGTTTTACCCAGTGTTCGGGCCCTCTCGATGGAGGTAAAACCCTACCGCTTGATTAATATTGATGATATGTGTAGTACAAGAGTAAATCTACCACGAGATCAAGGAGGCTAAACCCTAGAAGCTAGCCTATGGTATGGTTGTTGTTAGTCCCCACGGACTAAAACCCTCCGGTTTATATAGACACCGGATAGGGTAAGGGTTACACAGAGTCGGTTACAATGGTAGGAGATCTACATAGCCGTATTGCCAAGCTTGCCTTCCACGCCAAGGAAAGTCCCATCCGGACAAGGGACGAAGTCTTCAATCTTGTATCTTCATAGTCCAGGAGTCCGGCCAACGGTGATAGTTCGGCTATCCGGACACCCCCTAATCCGGGACTCCCTCACCCTCTCATGATGCAGAAAATTATGTCGCGTCCATGGATCAAAATAAATCCATGGAGGGTAATTGAACATACCTGATAATGAATTCCATGGCAAAGGCATCAATGGCATGGTTGAAGAATATGGATGATGTGTTAACCGAAGATTTTGATGGGGCAATGCAAATGTTCGGCTTAATTGTTTTTGGTTTCCATCCTTCTCTTTATTCACTTTCGTAACACTTGTTGCAATAGAAGCATGCACATCATTTTTGTTTTTATTGATCCTCTTGGGAACCCATGCCATGTTCTTATTTCTCAGCTCTTGTGCACTAAGATTTTGTAATTCTTTCTTTTGCCAATACGATAAGCCGAGTGGGCACCTCGGCTATGATTTTCTTTCAACCAATGGCAACTCTTTTTTGGCCTTGTGCATCCTTAACTTCTGTTCTTCAGATTTGGCACTTTGACTCTCAATAATTTGTTGCTTTGTCTCATTGCCTTTAATAGCCAATGTCAACACTTTAATTGACTCTTTTTCATTTGAGATCAAATCTGAAGTTGCACTCTTACAACCATCTCTTTTAACACAGTAAACTTGCTTGACCACCTCTTTCTTCTTCCTTGAGCTCTGGACCGATTCCTTATGATTGAAACGGTCTTTAACATGTGATTGTTCAAATGTTGATCTTCTCGGAGCTGCATAATATAGGTGAGATGGTCTAAAATAAGATGGAGAATTTGCCCTTGTATTATACCTGTCCCATGATGGATATGGATCTATATGAGCATAGAGGCATCCACGGCATTGGCTTTGGCGGCCCAAAATAAGGATATGAATATGTTGCATTAAAGTTCTCACTTTGCCAATACCGATCCTCATATTTGCGCCTTGGGGTGATCTTGATTTCTTTGAATGATTTGGCCGATAAGTATTCTTCTCTTCACTCTTCTTTTGATATTTATCCAATAGTTCAGCGAATGTGATTTTTGATCTCTTACACTTGTGCTTATTTCGGCCTTTGTTTTCTTTTGGTTTGCTTTCATCGATCATTGGATTTGCTTGCTGCCCCCCAGTCCATGGCGTCTCCATTGTAGGTTCGATGGAATTCTCGCCCTCAACATTATGTTCATTATGCTCTTCAACAACTTATTTACTTGAAAGCTTGATCCCATCACCTGTAGTTTTTACCTTCTCTTTAAATGGATCGGCTTGAAGCAGCTGATACAAAAACTTGCTGTCATCGGGACCAATTGGAATAGACTGGTCATCTCTTGGTGTCTCAACAAATTTCAGTCGTCCTTTTTCAATTGCCGATTTAACAATTTGACGAAACATGTTGCAATCCTCAAAACTATGCTTGGAAGAATCATGCAACTTACAATACATTCATCCCTGGACAGATGGCGATCAAGAATTCTAATATAATTATTTCTCAACAAAAAATCAAAGATTTGATCACACATGTTTTAATAGAAGGCAACTTTTATATTTTCTAACCGATCTTGCTGTGAAGACGGCTTTGGAGTTAAGCAACCGAATGGTTCAGATTTTGTATCACCCCATTCGGCTATGATTTTTATTTTGCATTCTTTTACCGTTGTCATTGGATAAGATATTATACTAGCATCGGTTTTTTGAAAAGAATCTAACCTTGGCTTTATGTTTCTGAAACAAAAATAATCAGAACATGCATGCCTCAATTGAGACCAAGAGTGAGGGAGTCCCGGATTAGGGGGTGTCCGGATAGCCGAACTATAACCTTCGGCCGGACTCCTGGACTATGAAGATACAAGATTGAAGACTTCGGCCCCGTGTCCTGGATGGGACTTTCCTTGGCGTGGAAGGCAAGCTTGGCGATACGGATATGTAGATCTCCTACCGTTGTAACCGACTCTGTGTAACCCTAGCCCTCTCCGGTGTCTATATAAACTGGAGGGGTTTTAGTCCGTAGGACGGACAACAACAATCATACCATAGGCTAGCTTCTAGGGTTTAGCCTCTTTGATCTCGTGGTAGATCTACTCTTGTACTACCCATATCATCAATATTAATCAAGCAGGAGTAGGGTTTTACCTCCATCGAGAGGGCCCAACCCGGGTAAAAACATCGTGTCCCTTGTCTCCTGTTACCATCCGCCTAGACGCACAGTTCGGGACCCCCTACCCGAGATCCGCCGGTTTTGACACCGACATTGGTGCTTCCATTGAGAGTTACGCTGTGCTGTCACCATCAGGAAGGATGCCTCATCCCGTCTTTAAAGAGGGCTCTGTTGCTAAAGGAGCTTTGGCTATCGGCCAAACTCTCCGGCTGGGCGGTTTTCTTATGATCACTGCTCGCCGGGCGCATTTATGACTTCGCAGGTCATCAAAAGAAATCTTCACATCAACTCGGAACTCGCTGAGCAGTTAGATCCGATGGAGCTCTCTTCTTTAAACGAGCTCTTCGATCGCATCGCCGCCCTGGGAGTCGCTACACGCATCACGCATCAGATTAGGCCTAAACCCGATCTGAGAGAGATTAACTCTCCCGAGGTCACCCATCACGTTGTGGTGGAGGAACAACGCGGCGACCCCTCATCTATCTTAAGGACTAACTATGTCCGGATTCCCAATCCCTCCAAGCCGGATACCCGTGGAGGGGAGGACGTCACTCAAGACCTGAACTTAGAGTCAGGCAACGGGCTAGATTCAGTGGATAACATCGAAGAATCCAAGCTTCCGAGTTCGGAAACTCCATGGCCCATGAGCCACACATTGGGTGGGGTTTCGGATCTAAATACACCCACCCACCAACATAGGCGCCTATCCAATATTAGGCAAGAGCCCCAAGAAACAAAGACATCATTATCGGGCCAGATTCCTCCCGGTTATGAACAGGATAAAGGATCGCCATGAGGAAGACGTAATTTCATTCTTTTGCAATAATTGTACGTATATCGGGAATCCTCAACGCCATAAGTCGCCGTGAAATTACACGCTTTGTTGACTTGGCGTCCATAGTACGAAAGTACCGTGCGATGGAAAGCGCCTAGAAAACCGAAGTAAGATTTTGGGAGAATTCGGCCCCGAATACAAACCCAGTCCGAAACAAAAGGGTGCATTATCGCCAACCACCCGGGTTAAACACCAAAAACAAAAACCCCACGGGCATGGAACCGTGATCGGAGGGGTGGCTCAACGGACCTCAGAAAAATTCATAGCATAGAGGGCGCTACACCAATTCATAGCCTTAGAGCATGTTGGATACTCGTGAGTGGCCAAAAGTGGCGAGGAGCTTCTAACCTCAAAGATCCATAGAGCACCAGCCCAAGGATACCATTACGGTATTAATAGCTTTGAGACTTTCAGATCAAACAATATGCGAAAAACTAACACTCCGCAGCCTCGCCAAGTCTACCAAGTAGCAACAATAAATCCATGGAGTGACATGGCTATTACCTTTAATGCCGTTGATGAACCTAAATTCAACAGCCCGAGCACCAAAGAAAGCATTGGTCCTCGGTCCAATAGTGGATTTGCCGCCTTTACCAAGGTACTCATGGACGGGCGACGGCGGATTGAACCTCATTTGCGAGGAAACCCTTCGAAAAATGGAAATAGACTGGAGCCGCATTGAGCGAAACAGCACAACCTTTAGAGGAATAATCCCTAGTCGGGAAGCAAGCTGCACAGGTAAAATCACACTGGATGTGGTGTTCGGCACGCCGGATAATTACAGGTCCGATGAGGTCATGTTCCAAGTGGCGCCGTTCAGTAGCGGATACCACGCTCTATTAGGGCGAGAGGCATTCACAATTTTTCAAGCTATACCCCATTACGGGTACATGAAGCTCAAAATACCCGGGCCCAACGGATTCACCACTCTTGCTAGTGACCTGGACATAGCACTGCTACCGTAAAATAAGACAGCCAGACTAGCCCTTGAGGCACTATCCAAGCCCTAGCGGCCGAGGGAACCCGATCAAGGCTTACGCTTCCACGGTGAACAGGGATGATGTGATACTCGATAAAAGATCCAAGTCCACCTCCTTTAAACCAAAGCAGATTTAAATAGTCAAATTCCAAGTCCACCCAATCGGACCCTACAAAAACGGCTTCCATTGGGGTACAATTAAACCCCGATGTAGACGCTTACATTTTTGCCTCGGCACCCTTCGACATGCCAGAATCCCACGCCGGGCTGGCCGAAAGCACAACCTAAACATCCTAAAAGGATTCAAGCCGGTCAACAAACAGTTTCTTGGCGCTTTCTCCGAACCTAAGAGACAAGCCATGGGAGAGGAGCTAGCCAAACTATTGGAGGCCGAACTCATCGTAGATATAAAACATCCGGGCTGGCTAGCTTAACCCGGTGATGGTACCCAAGAAGGACAAATCGGCGCTTATGTGTCGATTTCAAGGACCTCAACAAGGCTTGCCCAAAGGATCCTTCCCTCCCCGCATCGATCAAATTATCGATGCTACCAAGGACACAATTCATTGTGTTTCCTCGACGCATACCGCTACCAACAAATTAAGATGGCAGAACCTGATCAATCCAAGAACGCATTCATCACCCCATACGGCCCATTCTCGCTTGAACACAATGCCCTTCGGCTCAAAATGCCGGGCGCAACATATCAGCGCACATGATTCGACATGTCCGCAAAACCAGATCGGCAAAACAGTGGAGGCATACGAGATGATGTGGTCGCCAAAACCAAGCATGTCAAAACTCTAGTAGACGACTTGAGGCTCACATTCGATAATCTCCGAACATATGACATCAAGCTTAACCCGGAAAAATGCGTTTTCGGCATCAGCCCGGAAAAGCTCCTGGCTTCATTGTATCCGTAGAGGAATTGAAGCAAACCCGCCAAGATCCGAAGCTCACACAATTGGATATCCCAAAGGACCTCAAACAAATACAAAAATTGATCGGATGCGTGGCGGCTCTAAGCCGCTTCATCTCCTGCCTAGGAGAAAAGGCATTACCCTCTATCGCCTCCTCCGCAGACCAACACTTCGAGTGGATTTGATGCCGCACGGCCGGACTCGAAGAAATAAAAGCCATATTGGCAACAAACCCGGTCCTGGCCGCGCCCAACATGGGCGAACCAATGCTATTATACATCGCCGCAACTCATCAAGTTGTAAGTGCGATGCTCGTTGTCAAACGAGAAATGGACGGACACAAGTTTCCCCTTCAAAAACTAGTCTACTACGTGTCCACTGTCCTCACTCCATGCAAGTCACGGTATCCGCATTATCAAAAGATAGCGTACGCGGTGTTTATGGCATCCGGTAAGCTTCGACACTACTTTCAAGAGTGTTCGATAACAGTAGCCTCCGAAGTACCTCTTAATGACATTAGAAACAACCGTGACGCAACGGGCCGGATTGCCAAATGGGCTATTGAGCTCCTCCCATTCGACATAACCTACAAGCCACGGTGAGCAATTAAGTCGCAAGTTTTGGCCGACTTCATCGCCGAATGGACTGAAGCTGAACTCCCTAAAGAGTACGGCACATATTCCAATTGGATCATGCACTTCGACGGCTCCAAAATGTTGGCTGGTCTGGGGCTGGCGCTGCTCGACGTCCCCAACAGGAGATACAGCTTCAATACATACTCCAAATAATGTATACAGACTCCAACAACGCAGCCAATCACGCAGGCCCTTCTACATGGTCTCCGGATGGCGGTATCCATGGGCATTCAACGCCTAGAGGTGCGGGGACCTCGAACCTTGTGATATCCCAAATAAATGGAGACTTTGATGCCAAAGATCCAGAAATGGCAGCTTATCGCAACGCCGTCCCCTAAAATGTCACTCGCTTTGAAGGGCTCGAATTTCACCATATAGCCCGGAAAACAATCAGCAAAGCAGACGCCCCGGCATCGCATTGGCGCAAAGCGATGCCGCCCCCCCCAATATCTTCTTCGAGAGGCTTTTCTAGCCATCCGTATCATGGGAAGGGGATTCTGGAAATAGCAGCCGGACTCCAACAAAGACCGCCCGACACCGAACATTACGACACAATTGGAGGCTCGCCAACGAAGTAACATCTTCAGCCCACGTAATAATGGCAGTCATTGCCCCGTGGCCGGAACCATTCCTAGCCTGCCTAACTAGGCAGGAACTTCCCAAGGACCAAAATGAGGCACGCTGGATAGTGCGGCGATCTAAAGCCTATAAAGTCCATGAGGGAGAGCTTTATAAGAAAAGCACCACCGGAGTCCTTCAAAGGTGTATCTCCGAAGAGGAAGGGCGGAATCTTCTGGCTGAAATTCATGCGGACTCGGCGGGCAACACGCCGCAGCCCGGCCCCGGTAAGCAAGGCCTTCAGACAGATTCTATTGGCCGACGGCCCAGCAGTATGCTTAGGACTTGGTCCAACGATGCGTCGGTTGCCAACTCTTTGCTAATCAAAGCCACATGCCACCCACCGCCTCCAAACTATACCCATCACCGCCCTTCATGGGTGCAGGGGCTTGACATGGTTGGACCCCTTTAAAGGAGGAACCTGTAAGAAAAATACCTACCGGGTCATGGTGGATAAGTTCACCAAATGGATAGAGGCCAAGCTGTTAAGACGGCGAATCCGGACCGGTGATAGACTTCATATCGGGGTCGTGATAATCACTATCAAGGCCCCCCACAAAGCATCATCAATCGACAACGGCACGAACTTCATGGCCGACGAGGTCAAACTCGTGCAAAAACATGGGCATCAAGCTCGACTATGCTTCATCTATCACCCTCAAACTAACGGTCAAGTCGAATCGAGCAAATGGTCTAATCATGAGCGGCATTAAACCCAGATTAGTGCGGTCCCTCAAGGAATCTAACACGACCGGTAGAGGAGCTCGACCAGACTGGGGGCTGCGGACCACTAATCGCACCACCGGATTCACACCATTCTTTATGGTATACGGCGCAGAGGCAGTTCTGCCCTGCGACATAATTCATGACTCACCTCGGCGTGCGCATGTATGAAGAAAGAGAAGCCGAGCTTCGATCGGAAGGACAGTTTGGACGCCTTGGAGGAGGAGCGTGACGTGGCCAAAGCCCGTTCCGCATTCTATCAACAGCAGGCTCGAAGATATCAAAGCAGAGAAGTACGGGCCAAAACTTACAATGTTGGCGAATTAGTTCTACGCCTGCCGGACAAGAAAAAGGACAAACTCAAGCCCAAATGGGAAGGTCCCTTTATTATCGACCAAGTCCTGACCGGTGGAGCGTACCGTCTGCGAGATGCATCCGATAACCGACTCGAGCCGAACCCATGGAACGCAGCCCGTCTCCGAAGATTCTACGCCTAGCGCCGGATTCTGAGTTCGTCTGCTTCCTCTGTCTATTTTTTACACATTAGCTGTCTTATATTTCTCCCCTTCTCCCTCTTTTTCTCTTACAGCCTTTAAAGGCTCGTTCGTGCATTGTTCACACAAACTAGACGCGCTATCCGCGCTCATTATAACTGGGGGCTTCTTTAACAAGAAGCTTATTTTACGGGCTTTATGCCTAACACATGCGTAATGCTTGCATGTACCTTTTATTCACCATTATATGCATCGATATGACTTAAGTTTTGGCCAAGCTAGGTTGCCTGGCTTCTGTGCTTACCCCTACGTTCCCGATTGTTCGGCTACGTGGTAAAGGGAGCACCTCTGCGATTATTACCGCTGGTCAGCCGGATGTGTACCTCAGACCGGGTGAAGCCGATAGGCCTAAGCGTTCTTAAGGGAATATTCGTCCGTGAACTAAAATGATTTCTCACTTATTTATTTATCCGCCTCAGATGCTTTTCTCTCGCTTTCCCTTGAGTCCTGGACATGCACTTTAAGGCATGCCTCCCAGGGAAAGGAACCCCTAACGGAACTATTCTCCTTGGAAGATGTTTCTTATTAACCATGTAATATAACATAACTAGTTGGGCACTTGTCTGTTAAAGCACTAATGACCCCTACGCCTGGTCTCCACGCATACCCCGGTTCTTACATAACCGTGATGGTATTCGGACACACTCCGGACTATAGGGTCCCGAGCTTAAAGCGAAAAGGTCCGCCATGACAAACGATCAACAATCCGGCTAGAAGGCATTTTTTACATGTCATCTCAAATTACATAGTCAAATTGACTGGGTGTATTCCTCCTCAATACCATCTAATAGGTTGTCTAGTTTACAGTCCTGTTGGGAATACTTTATGCCAATTCTACTTGGCCGTACACTAAGCTCACAGGGATCTCCTTCCCATCGGGCCCCACAGGTCCGACCTCGGCCATGTGGTTAGGGTCAGCCTTTGTGTACCGCGTCTTCACCATGGCCTAGGCCTACCTGGCGCCTTGACGGCAGGCCAATATCTTCCATAATCGGAAGCGCCGCCAAGGCCCCTTAAGCCTCTCTCGCAAGCTCTCCAAGGCCTTGGGCAGGGAGACAGATGTCCACAAGGCCTGGGCGACGCTTTCATCACTGCCGAACTCGCTCGATGCGATTGTAAGAGCTTCTGAAGAAGGTCACCCGTAGAACCGGGCATTTCCTCTGCGGGGACGACACAGTGAGCATACCTACAAACATAACTCGTTAGTCGACTTCTTGGCGAACTCTTTTTCAAAGTTCATTCAAGCACTTACTAAAAATGCCGCGTCGAAGCCGTCGATTCTCCTTCACGGAGTCCGCCAGCTGGGCACGAACATCTTTGAGTTCCTCTCCCAGCTGGGTGGTTGCATCTTGGAGATTATTCTTCTCCTGCCTCACCCTCGTAAGCACGCTCTCCCCGGCTTTTAACCGGCACAAGAGTTGTTGCTTGTCCGGATCTATCTCGACGCCATCCGCAATGATATTGTCGATTCACACATACGCAGACTTCACAACATACTTATCTTTTGAGCGTATATTACGGAGGGGTCTCTGTGGCCTCCCCTGCAGCGGCTAGTGCAGCCTCAAGTTGGGCTTTGCCCTCTTCCAGCTCCTGGGACAGTTGGGTATTCTTTTTGTAAGATCCTGCATAATAAATGACCCTTAAATTAGTTATTCTAACTATTTCATGTCTCGGGGGCTACTGGTATATATAACCATCAAATTTTCTCACCCGTATGTCTTTCACATACTGCTCCGTGGCTCTGGCTAGAGCATTTTGAGCGGCACGGAGGTGCGCATCTCCCGAATTGAATGCATCCAATAACTTGGGAGAAACATGCGTAACGAAGAACAGTCCCGGCTGACGCCTCGTGATTCATGGCACTCTCCACCTCGTAATTGGTGGCAGATAGTCCGTCGGCATCCTCTCGCCGAGGAGTGTCCCGACGACACCTCATGTTCGCCTCCGCCTTTGGACCTGGCTTTGGAGCACAGGCTGGTGGAGGCTCGATGGGCAGCCTCTCCGGATATAGTCCGGCGAGCGCTTTTTCTGAAGAGAGCGAAGCGTTAGTATACCTTCCGGAATAAAACCTGGGAATAAGGTGGCATGCCATACCGTGGCGCGGCGTCTCAATCCGGACCGCACTTCTTTTCAGCCTGCTTTGGGCCTTGCTGCCCTTTGTTGGCTAGCCACCGCAGCTCGGCCTTCCGCCTTCACGGGCTCCCCTGCAAAACACCATTGATATCACGGTGATCAAAGATAAGCACGGGTGGATCATTTTCAAAGTATTGGGTCTTGGTCTCGATTACACTGTGAGGCCGGAAATATTCCGGTAATCGGCGTAATGGCGACTAAGGCATTGTCGATGCTCATTGGTAAAATACCCCGTCGATCAGCTCCACAGATATGTCCGTATCCTCTTGGGAGGCCGGATCGAGGGACCTTTCCGGATCCTCGGGTTGTGGAGGAGGGCTGTTTACATCCTTTACAGCCCGGCGCAATTCCTGCGTCAAAATCATAGAATAAGGTACCTAACTACGGGAATATGGAACGGATGGGCATAAAGAAATGTCCGCTTACCCAGCTTGGAGGATCATACATAGAAAATCCGCCCTGTGGATTGACGCGGAGGAAATCCTCCTCTTCCCTTGTATAATGCGGATAAGGCCTTCGTCGAGCAGCAATCGATCCCGCCCCTTACGGTCAGAAGCGGGTGGCATCATCCTCCCCATTGAAGTCCCACATGGGGCGTGCCCTATCAAGCGGCTGCACCCCCGCATGATGCATGTGGCCATGACCCGATCATGGTTAGTCCGGAATGAGCTAGTAATCTTATCCGGCTCATCGTAAAGGACGTCCTCTGTCATTTTCCTTCGAGGGCTCCGTGGGCGCTGTGGTTAGGCGCTTCTTCAAAGGAGCATTATTGAACTTCAGGAAGGCCGATCCGCATTGTGGTCCGGGCAGGGGGACATCTTCTATATAAAACCATTCTCAAGGCCGGTCTTGGATGCCTTCTTTGGGGTTCGGATAGGTATCCGGTCCGGCGATGCGCCATAGTTCGGCTCGCCCACTTGATATATCGACCCCTCCCGAGAACGGGGCACAAGGCGTAATGCCTTCTTCCAAAGCGCAAAGTGAGCCTCGACGCCCAAGAACAGCTCGCAAAGGGCTACGAAGCCCGCGATATGCAATATGGAGGCAGGCGTGAGGTTGTGCATTGGAGGCCGTCAGAGACTCAAAGAGCCGGAGAGAAACGGATGAATTGGAAATCCGAGCCCTCTTATTAAGTAAGGGACAAGGCATACCCGCTCTCCTTTGGAGGGATTGGGACGCTCTTCGCACCTTTCCGCCATTATAGGTGGCGAGTCCGGCTCGAACCGGAACCATGAAGGCTGGGGGAAGGAATCCCTTGGTTTGGAGCGTCACTAGCTCGCTGTGTGGGACGGAACATCTCTCCCAATCTCTAGGCTGAGGGCTGGCAGGGCGAAAGGAGGAGTTGCGTCAACTGGCCATGATGGAATGGGTTTCTTTCAGATGCGCTCCGATGAATGCTCGCGAAGGGGAGATGGTGTGATTCGGATCTAAATCCTCGTCTCTTTTATAAGGCAGCTTGTTTGCGCAGCTAGGGGGGTAAAAGTAAAACACACCTGGCTTTTCACATTCGTTTGACACGTGGAAGACGGCCATTATTGGGCGCGGAAGCCAAGGAGCGCAATATTCACGAAAAGTCGGACACTATTCAACAGGTACACAGAAGTTGGAGAAGAACCCGCCTTGCAATGCCGAAGACAAAATCTGCGCGCCGGACTCATCGTCATTGAAGCCTGGTTCGGGGGCTACTGAGGGAGTCCCGGATTAGGGGGTGTCTGGATAGCCGAACTATAACCTTCGGCCGGACTCCTGGACTATGAAGATACAAGATTGAAGACTTCGTCCCGTGTCCGGATGGGACTTTCCTTGGCGTGGAAGGCAAGCTTGGCGATACGGATATGTAGATCTCCTTCCGTTGTAACCGACTCTGTGTAACCCTAACCCTCTCCGGTGTCTATATAAACCAGAGGGTTTTAGTCCGTAGGGATCTAACAACAATCATACCATAGGCTAGCTTCTAGGATTTAGCCTCTTTGATCTCGTGGTAGATCTACTCTTGTACTACCCATATCATCAATATTAATCAAGCAGGAGTAGGGTTTTACCTCCATCGAGAGGGCCCGAACCTGGGTAAAAACATCGTCTCACTTGTCTCCTGTTACCATCCGCCTAGACGCACAGTTCGGGCCCCCTACCCGAGATCCGCCGGTTTTGACACCGACAAAGAGTAAGCCAAGTATGAAACAAGCAAAGCTACCCATGTACATACGAAATCTCAACTGCTGCGAGTCTGGCGTTGAGAACCATGTGTAGTCCCAGGCATCTCTACGCAAATTCCATCTCTGAGTCAACATGCTCAATCGTGGAGAGTCAGTCTCTACCGACACCCCGGACTGGCTAATAACAAAGAGCAAACTAAAGACATGGAACTAATCGAGACAAGCACGTATCGTCCATACCAAAAAACCAAAGGATCTAATCGTGTTTTAAATGCTAACTTCGGTACTTTTGTGTCCGCTGAAGACCATTTTCCTATCTTCTACTTTTCCACATGAGCAGCGTTATCAGACAAGCTGGTATTCGTACGAACATAAATGTCGTCTGGTCCATCATGTGAGGTATACTGTGACGTATTCCCGTGCAACGGCTAATAATGCGTCAGGTATTATGCGTCAGGTATTATGCGACAGGTATCGTGGAGCGTCAGGTATTAAGTAGTAATCGCAATGCCCATGTGGAGATTTCAGCATCGCATGCCACCATGTCGCAAGAATGCGCGTCCGTTTATTTGGGGCAAATCTGCACCTTAAAGTTAGGTCGTAGCCTCGTAGGATAAGGCGGCTAGGAGCTTACTTTAGATCTATCTGGGGTTGTGTTGATTTGTTCAAACGGGTTGATGCTGCCGGAGCCAATTTGGCGAACTAGGGGTGCTTACAGGAGGCAAATCATTGGGGCCAACCGCCGAGAGGATCATTGACGTATAGATCGAACGGGTCACCTTACGAGTTTTTTTTGACATGCACCTGACGAGTTGGTCTGAAACGAAAGCACCTTTGCGATCGACTTCTATTGCAACTCAAGTGAGGAATAACGTTGCTGTGGCTTAGATCGATAGACAAGCTTTGTAGAGGGAACCGGTCCGGGCTGATCCGCGGCCGTGCTGTCAACAATGGGCACCTAACCTAACCGGGTCATTATATCTAGCCCGATCGTCTCTCTCCCACATGACGGCGTCGACAAGGTTCGGATTCGCCATGCATCATCAGCAACTTGGAGCGATCGCGACTGTTGGAGCGACGGGAACGCTTTCCACTTGCGTTCATTCAGGTGGCGTTTTGGACACGGAGGACCAGGGCATCTGCACATATGGATTTGTCTGAAGACGTAGTCTGTAGATATGTGTGATCGATGATGATGCCTGACGGATGGACTGCGCGATCGATGTGGGCAAGGCAAAGGATTACTGGGACCCTGGCTCTGAGAAAAAGTTATGCTGGCATGTGGTGCACGTATGGAGTATAGACAAACGACGACGCTGTACGTGCTAGACTGTGCATGCGTGCACACTTTTTCTGCGCAGAGCATAGAGTAAATTACACAGAAGTACCACAATTGAAGCATTGGAAGTAGATTGGTATCAAGTTTGGTAATTTTTACATGTCAGTACTAAGTCTGGGGCTAGATGTTACAAAAAGGTCTAAATCGCGTATAAACGCGTATAAACAGTGTATCTGACCGGCGGGGCCTGCCTGTCAGCTGCCGACGTGGCATTTTTTTTGCAGAAACCCCCCGCACCTCCTTCGTTCTCACGCACGGCGGTGTTCGGTGCAGATCGAGGAGGATCCTCGAGCCCGAGCTCCTCTCGCATCACCGTGGCTCCCACTTCTGCGCTGGAGCTGCCCACCTTTCGCGCCGCGCCATGCCTCTGCTCGTGCCGCCGTGGCCTCTACTCGCGCCTTCCCTCTCCGCTGTGGCCTCTCCTCGTGTCGTGGCCTCTCCACCATCCGCTGCAACAGCTCCAGCGGGCAGAGCGCGTCCAGCCTGTGCAGGTGTTGGCCCGGCGAGTACCTGAGCTCCCCGACAACCTTGAGCTCCAGCCGGAACACCCCCGCCGTGCTCTCCCTGACGAACTCGGCCACCCCTGCGCTCCGAAGCCTTGACGCCGCCTCTGTCGGCCGCCACGGCCGTTATGCGCCTCCGTGTTTCCCTTGGGACCACGACGCGCGGCGGTAGCGGCAAGCAGGCGGCAGCGCCGGCGAAGAGCAGCTCGCGTCGGCGGCGCCGTGTGCTCGGCGGCGCTGAGCGATGGTTGGTTGTGCGGCGGCAATGACCCGTAGACGTCGTGGCGAAACACGATGGCCGTGGCGTTCGCCGGCGAGGGCGAGGCGGCGAGCCGCGTCCTCGGCGGTGGCCGGTAGGCGACGGTAGATGTGATGAAGGGCGAGCAGCGTGACTGACGGCGAGGACGACGAAAGCGGCAATGACGGCAAAGCGACGCTGGGTGAGCTTTGTTACTGGCGATGGCGCCCAAGAAAGAAGGAGGAAGAAGAAGGAGAGAGGCAAGGTCCGGGACGGCCTGGTCCCGTCGCCAGATGGTGATGCTCGGTGGCGGCCCGTGGCGGCGAGGAGGAGGCCGGGGTGGGGCGGGGGTTACGGGAGGCGAAGGAGCTCGGGCTCGAGGGGCTCCTCCCCTCGATCCAGATCGGGCGCCGCGACATGTGAGGACGAAGGAGGTGCGGGAGGGTTTCTGCAAAAAAATGCCACATCGGCAGCTGACATGCAGGCCCCGCCGGTCAGATACACCGTCAATACGCGTTTATAGGCGATTTAGACTTTTTGTAACGTCTAGCTCCAGACTTGGTACTGACACGTAAAAATTATCAAACTTGGTACCAATCTGCTTCCAATGCCCCAATTGTGGTACTTCTGTGCAATTTACTCCACAGCATACTAGTGCACTGCGTTCATGTCAGTACTCCTATGTACAATATATATATATTCAGGGTGACGTGGTAGCTATTTTACTGTTGGAGGCGTCTTGTGGGCGGCCGGCGGCCCACTAGCGCAATCGAGCGGCCAGCCCAAAAAGGTAAGCCCTGTCCCCAGCGATGCAAGAAAAAGGAAGGGACAGGCTGCCACCAAAACCCGATCGAGCGGCCCGTAGGGACAGGCTGCCACCAAACCCTATCGAGCGGCCCACACCCCACGCTCCCAGCGCCTTCCACGCCTACTAAGCCCCATGCCCGTGCCTACCCGGCGCCCACGCCCCACGGTCCCTTCTTCTTCTCCACGAAAGGGATCCAAGGCCTTCCTTCCTCCTCCTACACAGCCGCCATGGGAGCCCCAAAGTAGAAGAAGGAGCTGCTTCAAAAAAGAAGATCTAAGGGCAGGGTGGTCAGAGCCCATACCAGGCACTAACACCAAGTAGGTAAGCCCCCTCTGCTCCTCTTCACTTCCCCCTTTCTTCTACTACATACATGTATGCATATGTAAACCCCCTTCTCCATGGATCTAGGACAAAATCCATGGAGACGTTGCTTCAAAAAAGAGGTGAATCTGGCACATCACACCAGCCTGCTTGATGTTACTGCTGGATGTGTTAAACAAGCCAAAAACTACTTGATGCATGCCAAACAAGTTTCTCCCACCTGGATGTGTTAAATAAGCTGCTTCAAAAGTGTTTCCCCTGCCCCTTTTATGTGTTCAATAAGTCAACTAAGACATATTTTCTGGCCAATGAATACGTGATTCGAGCCAAGTAAACATGCATGCTTGCCACCTTGATATATGCATCACAGCCAATCAAACGTCTATTCTAGCCAAATTTGAAAACATTGACTGTGTAACAGCGGAACATGCATCTTGGCCAACTAATATATGCATCCTGGCCAATCAAACGTCTATTATAGCCAGCTAAACACATTGATCAGACAATGAACATGCATCGAGGGCATCTTGATATATGCATCCTGCCAATCGAAATGTCTATTCTAGCCGACTAAATACATGGGCTGTGCAACAGAACATGCATCCTGGCCAAAATGATATATGGATCCATGAAAATTCAAACATCTATTTTGGCCAACTCAACACATTGGTTGTGCAAGTGAACATGCATGCTGGCCAACTGATATATGCATCCTAGGAAAATTGAAACATCTATTCTATACAACTGAAAACATGGACTGTGCAACTGAGCATGCATGCTGGCAACTGATGTATGCATCCTGGAAAATTGAAACATCTATTCTAGCAAAAACTGAACACATTGACTGCCAACTCAAAGTTCTATTCTAGCCAAAACCAAAAAACTGCAGTACGGCAACTTCTGCAGCAATATGTGCGACAGATAAATAAACAAGGCTATTGAAGGCATAAAACCACATTAAAGTAGTCACGCATATATTGCTTGTCCCACACATATATTCTGGTAGCACACCTATTGCACAGCTATAGTGTAAAATATGTTCAAATATCTTGGAAGTAGAAAGCGAAGCTTGAAGAAAAACATATATCTATAGTCTGTCATCAATTTCTTCTTTCTTCTTTCACCTGGATTTTGCATCTGAAAAAAGTAGCATCAAATTGTGTCCCAATTATGTGCATGGTGATAAGAATAAGCTCCTTGCCAATGGAAACCTTGCGGATCATTGCAACAAAAAGCGGAGGAAAAAGTCGAGAAAACTACGTGGTAAAAAGAAGTCAAGTTCTTGCCAACTATTTCTACGCAAACTATGCAACTAACATAACAACTCTGTGCAAAAACAAAAAAAAATGCATGCATGTTATAAAAAAGGTTACGCTTTCTGAGACATGTTGCTTTTGGAACTAAGATTGTCATAAAATGGTGTGCAACCGCCTATTTACTAAGTTTTTAGGTTGTTTGAAACACTCTTTTCTATGATTAACAACTGATTACATTACTTTGTTCTTTTTATATGTGCAAAGGAGTGTGTGGCAGCATCCAAAAAAGGAAAAAAATGCTTGATCTCAATGAGTTGCCTCCTGATCTAAATGAGCTTCCTCATGATACGGATCAAGAAAGAACCCAAAGATACCACAAGGAAGCTGG
Organism: Aegilops bicornis; assembly: GCA_021605145.1. Taxonomy (NCBI): domain Eukaryota; kingdom Viridiplantae; phylum Streptophyta; class Magnoliopsida; order Poales; family Poaceae; genus Aegilops; species Aegilops bicornis. The sequence goes on along the minus strand of JAHIAL010000026.1, from coordinate 629,279 downwards.
ACAGAAAATGTTCGATCTGTTTACTACACGCAGCAAGTCATGGTGGAAACCGTATGGGCCATGACACTTTGTGGCAAGGTGCCAGCCATCAACCGTGGTGCCCACAGTAGTGGTGTCTTTGGGTCAGGAGAGCCATACTCTAGATGACACGAGAACCGAGGCAAATGTTCTGGTCCAAGCAGGATCGAGCTAGGAGGCTGGGGCTTTTAGCCCGGAGACTGTGCAAGAAGAAGAAGGAGAGGATGAGGCTGGTTCTCAACCTATGGAACCCTATGTTGGCATGAGGTTCTCTATCAAGATGAACACATCTAGACGGGCACCCTGCACCAATGAATTGATAAAACAACAGTTTTGCTGCAACAAGTTCAAGAAGCCCAAAGCTGATGATGGAGGAGCCGAGGCTCCTCCCGCCTGGACCCTCTTCGAGATCCAAAATCTGTTGACAGTTATGAGGAGATGGAAGAAGAACCTCCAATATTTCTTGAAGAGGAGGCTGGTACTAGTAAGAAGAAGAAGAAGAAGCATAAGCGTGAGACAATAAAGCGGACTTCGATTACAAAGCGAAAATGTTGGTGAAGCTGATAGATTGGCGATGGGAGGTGACGCACTTTGTTCGTGACAGCAATCATCCGCTCATGAACAAACCTTCATTGTCCAAATACATGAGATCCCACCAAGGCATCTCACCTGATGAAAAGGAGTTTCTGCGCATCTTGTATAACTGCAACTTGACTACAGGTGTAGTGTTTTCTATATCCCTTAAAGAATTAAGTTTTCACAGAGGCAGTCCGATTGTGCAATTTGTTATGGTACTCTTGTGCAACCGAAATAACTTAAGCTGTCCAAGCTGGTGTCCAAATTTGGTGTTTGTTGTGCAACTAGATTGTCTTTCTTGTGCAACTAGGCGATTGTCCTGTATGCAAAAAGTGCAAAAGTGTTTTTAAAAAGATGCAGCTAGGTGTCCATTTCCTGCGATTATCTTCTGTGCCAACAAATGTCCTATTACCGAGCAGCTGGATGTGCGCATTCGTGCAACTAAATAAACGATACCTTTGTTTGTTTTGTATTATGCAGGACATATGATGCATGTAATGGCAGAGTTCTATGGATCTGAGATGATGGTTCCATTCGGACCAAAGGCAATAACTAATCTGTGTACGAGTTTCCGTAGAGATGACACAAAGGAGGGTGATCTGATTGAGATAATTGCGCACTTCAAGGATATACAAAAAACCGATCCAGACTTCTTCTATAAGGTGAAATATGATGAAGAGGACAGAGTTGTCAACATATTTTGGGTGGATGGCTTAGCTCGAAAAGCTTATGCGGAGGCGTACCATGATTGCATATCGTTTGACACCACCTACATGACCAACATGTACAATATGCCGTTCGCGCCCTTCATAGGAATAAACCGACATGGCCAATCTTTCATGCTGGGTTGCGCGTTTGTGAGGCAGGAGTTGGCATCGAGCTTTGATTGGGTCTTTGGAGCATTCCTAGATGCTATGGATGGCAAACCTCCTGACAACTTCATCACCGATCGAGGATGGTGCAATGAGGCGATCAATACAGAGCATCTTTCCAACCACCATGCATCATTTGTTGTAGATGGCACATCATGAAAAAGGCTCGGAAAAAGTTGGCTGGCTGCTATGCGGGAATCCAGGACTCTCGATGATTTCAACAAGTGTGTTGACTTCAGCTTCACTATAGACGAGTTTGAGCGAGAATTGGGCTGGGTTAATGGTGAAGTCACGAGGCTATGACACACACGCACTTTGAGAAGTTGTCTGAATCTGAGTCAACTTGGGTGCCGTGCTACTTCAAGCTGAGGTTCTTCCAGTTCCTGCTGATCTACATAAGCGTAGTGAGGGGTTCAACGCCATTCTGAAAAGATATGTGAACCCACACAACTCAATCTTGAACCGTCAAGCAATACGAAAAAATCTGAGACCACATCCTTGCCAAGGAAGGCTGCAATGATTACAAAGTACGTAACACCTTGAGATTGAGCTGTGGTCCAACTTCTCAATAGAGAAGCAAGCTTACAAAACCTATACTAGGGACCTTTACCGCAAGTTCAGGAGAAGAGTTTGAGCTGATTGGACGTTATAATGCATTCCAAGTTGGTGCCGATATATTTGAGCTCGAGACCAACCAGGAATTTGTTGCCAAATATGGTTCTCCTAACTACTTGGTGCAGACAAGGGTGGAGGAGGGTTCCTATTTGTGTGAGTGCTGTAAAATGGACAAGGATGGCATCCTCTGTTGCCACATCCTCAAGGTGTTCACCCATATTGGAGTTGATGTCATCTTAGGAAAGGTACACCGCTAAGGCGGTGGACACCTACCGTTGTACCTAGTGCGCCCGAGGACTGGTTATGAGCAACCGGATGAAATGCCTCCTCGGTCAAAAGAAGCAGATAAGGGAGAGGAACATGATATACGATTTTTGGAAACTAGCAAAGTTTGCGAGTGGTTACGACCCAGCACAAGCTATTGTATACAAGCATGTCTTGGCCTGCTACGTAGAGATCGACCACTGAACAAGTCCAAGAAAAAGAAAAAACCATTGCTGCTGCCGCAGGGGCCATCGGATGATGGCAACCCTCGAGGACCTCCTCCACCTCGAGGCAGCAATCGGGGCTCATTATCCGGTAATTACGCCCCAACTCTGATCTAACTAGCTGTGTAACCCGGTTGCACACATCATTGTGCCCGATTGCACACACATCATGGTGGCGATTGCACGAAACAGGCTGCCTACTTGCGCATCTTGTGTTAGTTCAAGCATCAAGATAACACAACTAACTTGTTTTTCCTGTTACGGATATAGATGATGTCAACCCTCAAGGACATCCTCCACCTCCACAGCCCCATAGCTTGACACTCGAGGCCTCGTCATCCAGGTAATTACCTGCCCCAACTCCCCATCAAACTAGGTCTATGACTCCAGTTGCACACATCATGGGGCTCAGTTGCACAGAAAAACAGGCTACCTAGTTGCGCACGCTGTGTTAGTTCGAGCATCAAAGATAACACAACTAACTTGTTTGTCCTGTTCTGGCTATAGGTGATGCCAACCCTCAAAGACCTCCTCCCCGTCTGCCCAACTAGCGGTGCCTGCGTGCTACTCCCAATGGACCTCTGAGGCAGGACTCGGGGGCTCATCACCCCGAGTAAAAATACCTTCCCAACTCCTAACAAAACTAGGGTGTGTGACTTGATTTGCACATATCATCTGCCAGCTTGCACGTAACATGCTGCCTAGTTGTATGTATTTGTGTTAGTTTGAGGATCAAGCTAAAAATCTAACTTGTTAGTCTTGTTCTGCCCATAAGAGATTACAATCCAAGTACCATGACGGGCCGTGCTACTACAGGTGTTTTTTTCAACTTAACTTGCACGCAGCAACCAGTTAGTTGGACAGCATGGGTTGTGTGGTTGCAGAGAACATCAGTGCTGGTTGCACAACAAAAAAAGTACTATATTTTTTATATGATTTTCACACAGGTGATCATGATGGTCCCATTGCCCGTTGGAGGTTGCATCCTCGCACAAGTTTCGATGATTTTGTGCCCGAGGATCCTCCAAGGTCTACTACAAAGGGTAGGGCAAAAGTCGACGATACAAATCGGCGCTGGAGCTACACCCAAAGAAGAAAAACAAATGCAGCCAGTGCCAATCTACAGAGCACACTGCTGGTGTGTGTCCACTCAGGCTACTGTGATTCTGTTTCATCGTTTGTAACTTTGAGACAAAAAAGGAAAAGAATGATGTTTTTTTAGCAATATTGGGACCAAGTGGACACATTCAGCAGCTATGATTTCTCTTTATCTAATTTATGCTCCTTGAATTAGTTCATGCACTGTGTAAAAATGGTTGCAATTTGTGCCTTTGTTGGCAACTGGTTAAATATTTAGTTGTTGAACAATTGTATGTCCAGTGCTCCTAATGTATCAACAAAAGTGAAGATATTGACTTGCAAACGGAATTGCTACTAGTGTGCAACTAAAAAATCTGATTAAAATTGTGCAAACCAGTAACTACCTCCATGGAGCGGAGAAAGAAAAGAGTACTGACCTAGTCCTTGTCGTATCTCAAAGCAACTTCCTCCATGGGGCGGTGTTGTGCATCTTTGGTGACCCAGTCATATGCCAGCTTCTTCCTGATGTTGAGTACTTCCTTGGGTTCGTAGTTGGGCAGTTGGCTACCGTTCCACTCGGTGGCGTTAAGCAGTGCGAACAGCCCACACTCATTACTGCGATGGTCAAGAAAAAAGAAAAATTGTAACATAAAATTAAAACCAATAAAGATAATGCACTCTGTGCAACTGCTTATGTGCCACTGTGCAACTGCTTATGTGCCACTGTGCAACTGCTTATGTGCCACTCTGCAACTAACTAGATAATCAATTAGAAACTAATAAAAATGATAAACAGATTGCAGACTAGTACTGTGTCTTAAAAAACTAAAGATTGCACATGTAGAAAATTTTAAAAACTACAAAAATGATGGTAAGAAATTGAGAAGAAAGCCATGCTTATTGTCTTACTTGCCGAGCTGCTTCGGTACGTCAATGTCAATAATCTGGAAGTGCTCGATGTTGAACTTTGGGTAATGCTTCCTCCATAGGCTGGCGTCGCCTTTGATGGTAGAGGCGGTGGTCATCACTCAATGTTGTCAGCGTCCTGTTTGAGTCAAGAACTTCAAGCGTCCATCCCTCAAGTTAACATTGAAGACCCAATAATGCCTCCCTCCCTCCTTATCCCGTTACATCAGCGCACTTTTCGAGCACTTTGGCGGCATGACACTGCAAGCGTGAACGATTTCAGACACATATACAGGCTGTAGCTAAGAAAAAACAGTAAAAGACTTTGTCAAGTTAAAAACAGGTTTCCAACAAGTATATGCCAACTAAACATATGTGCCATGTGCAACTGAACATGCTGTGGGTGTCAACAAAAAGAGATGGATCATGTGGGCACAGCACTCACCAAGTCCTTCTTGTCGAGACGGTTCTTGTAATCAAACTTCTTGTTTATCTCATTCACGTTGTGGATACCTTGCTGTAAATTCATCTGCAGAGATTACAAAGCATGGCTCAATTGGTCAACAAAAAAGTGCTACAGATCAAAGATGGCGTGGAGAAGGTTTTGGAAAACTTCTGAAAACCTCGGTGGCATAACAACCTTCTTTGACCCATACGGTAAGTTCTCCATGATGTGTAAGATTCCATTCTCAATAACAATTTTTGACAGCCATTGAACCGGCTTCATCGAATCAACTAACTCCTTTAAATAAATGAAGAAATTACCATACCTGATTATCTCAGTGCTGAATTTTTTTTGAAAGCAATAAAAAGACAAGTTAGCTCGAAGGGTCACATCAGCAAAAAAAATGTGCACGAAATTGAAAAACAAAACAGCGTGCAACTAAAAGCCCTGTTCTGTGCAACATGCTATGCTTTCTGTGCAGCTAAGTGGCTGGTCCTGTGCAACTGAAAAAGATATGTATGTAGGCTGTGGGGAGTTAGTTTACGTGTTAGCTTCATCATTTGCTCCTTCGTGATGCCTGACCCAATACAAGAGGGCAGCGTAAAGCTTGTTCACTGCCTCATTGGAGCTGAAAGACTTCTTCTTGTTGTAGTCAATGAATGGAGACCTTTGAGATGCTGCGGGCCTTATTACCCTCCTCTGTCTTCGTGCAATAGGTGGTCCCGAAGAACTGCTGGAATTACCGACCACAGTTACGCACATATCGGGGTGTGGCAATTCTGGTGATCCGAGCGGCATCGGTGACGCATCCTTCATTCACATTTCTTGGGTCCAACTCACACTCATCAATACTAATCACACCGTCTTCCGCTGTTTCTGCTGCTGGAGCAGGTGCTGGAGCATGACCATCTATGCCGAGGTCAAAAGATGGTGCATCACAGAACCCGTCACCATGATAAGACTTTGATCTTCGTATGGGTTCAAGGACCAGGACATCTCCTTGCAGCACAAACACGGGTGCATGGTTCACTGACTTGGTTCGTGATAGTGTTGTAGTTGGCGGCCTTGGAGGCTTGCACCTACTTATAATCTTGAACACCTCCACTTGTGTTAATGGTTCTTTGAGAGTCGGCTCTTGGTGATGCAAGCTTGCTTGGCTGCTGTGTGCTGGCTCTTGGGGACGGCAATTTGGTAGTAGGATCACCTCCATTGGTGTTTGGCACTAAAGCATCTCTATGAGTAGGCACCTTGGGGCTTGCAGCTGCAGTGGTGCCTTCCTGAGCAGCTGTGGTGGTTTTGACTATGACCATGCTGCTAGCTGACACATCAGTTGGCACACTGGTACCTATAGTTGGCATCTTTCCACCGAGTTGGCGACAACCTAGCAGAACTTGGCACCCCTGCATCAATGGCTGCGGCTCGCAGTTCTCTCTCATCTCTGAACCCGAAACCTTTTGTGGCATGTTCCCCCTTTGTGCCCCTGACAAACTTGACAATCTTTCCCTGCTTAGGTGGTTTGGGTGGGACTGTTGAAAGGGGAGTCTTCCCCTTGATCTGTTGAACTCCTGTGATGGTGGTTGGCTCTCTGCTCACTCTGATTGGCATATGAGTTTGAGGCACAACTTCCTTGACCATATTTACTTCAGCATATGCACTCACCATCTTCTCCTTGGTTTGAGCAACCGCAGATTCTTCTTCATTGAAGCGCTGCAACCACGGACCACATGAGGGTTTGCCATGGATTCTGTCTTGCTCTTGCCGGAGCTTATCTCTGGAAGCTGCTTCAAATATTCCTTGTATTTTTCCTTTGAGTGAACCCAGTCAAGACCCTTTCCTGCTTCCTCAATGTCAATTTGATTCTTTTCAACAACACTTGAAAAGAACACGCTCTTGTCAATGGCAAAATTGATCTTCTCACACGTATCTTGGTCGCTAAAATGCAGCACGGAAAGGTGGTTGGCAAAGCTGGCTTCAAGTTGCGAGCTTGAACATATCAATGCTTCTTATTTGGGACTCTGCCGTCATTTTCTTTGACTTGGCAAATCCTTGTCTTTCCGCCAAGTTTTGTCGATTAACATCTGTGAGTGTGCTCCTACTACTCAATGAATTGCTGCTTTGGGCAGGAGTGGCGAAGTGCTAGTCCTCCCGGATGTGTTGCCGCTGTGCAGTGAGAACCCGAGGCGTTGTCATCATCATCATCATCATCATCGCCAGCTCTTGTCATTGCCTCCATTGGATCCCCTTTATCATCACCATAACCATCCTCGTCTTCTTCATCGTCATCTTCTTCCCTCTCACCGCCATCAAGCTGCTGCGTCTTTGTCTTCTCCCCTCGCACTGCCATCAAGCTACTGCACCTTTGTCCCGTCCCCCTCTTTGGCCTCACCTTCTTCTTCCTCCTCCTCTGCCTCACTATCTTCTTCCTTGTCCTCCTCCTCTCCTTTGTCCTCTTCTTGTTTGTCCTCCTCCTCCTCCTCTTCCTCCTCCTCCTCCGTGTCTTCTTCATTCTCATCCTCATCCTTTCCTCCTCCTCCTCTGATTCATCTGCATCTGTGTCCTCGTCATCGTCAACATCTATCGCTGCTTCCGTTTCCTCATCTTCTTCTGACTCATCCTCAACAAACTCTTCTTCTTCTTGTATAGTTAACCACCGTCTCTTACTTTTTGGAGCACGGCGTGACGCCCCGGTTTGCATTGACGGCTGCTGTATGTAAGGATCAATATCTGGTTCCTCGTCATCGATCTTGGCAACTGCTTCAATGAAGGTGCCAACCTATTCAGTTAAAGCCTTGCACAGGTCATTGACCACTTTCGCAATCTTTTCCTTTTTCTGCATCCACAAAAAAAAGATTCAGTACTGATTCAGTTAGAAAAAAATTAAAAAGTAAAATATACATGGCCGACCATGATGTGATAAGCAAAAACCGACTAATACACACTTTACGGCCAACTAAAAACATGATTCTAGCCAACTACGGATGCCTTTGTGGCACAAACTAAAAACATGCATTACGCCAAGTTGATGTCAATGGTTATGTAAACGAACACTTTGATCACTGTCCAAAAGAACATGTGCAACTACAGATGCTTATATGTGCAAGCGAACATACATCACACCCAACGAATCTTGTATTCTCGCAACTACAAAAAGTTATACATGTCCAAGCGAACATACATCCCAGCCAAAAGAAAATGTTGGTAAGTGGTACAAATTTCTGTATGCAAAACACTAACTGCGGATTGTAGGTTATTGGTAACTTGGATGCCACGAATGCTTCAGCTCGCAAAATTCCACCAAGCAGTGGTGTTATGCTCCGTGCCTCTATACTCCTCTTTAAGCTGGTGTAAAAAAAGAAAAAGAAAAGAACAAGGTTATCATAACAGATTTGTGTGTTGAGCGAAACCAAACATTATAACAGTGCAACTACAACAAGATCTTTGGGGTGAACAATTCGACTATACATATATCGAGCGAACAAAGACACAAAAACTGTGCAACCCACATGGCACCTAAAAAATTTCTACCAAGCGATGCCACACATACGTGCAACAAGATTAGTAAGACTGTGCAACTTAAAAAAGATGGTGTGCCAATTTAAAATGAACATGTGTGCAGATGCCAAACTTAAAGCTACAAGTCAAGTAACTACATGCATTGTTGTGCCAACTCGATGGCGCTTTTTGTGCAATTTCAAAAAAGTGACCAAACATCAAAAGAACATAAAAAGAAGAAAAGCTGTTGGAAAAAAACAAAGAGAACTCACTTGTAATTTGCGAACACACCGGAGAGATGGTATCCTTCTTGATCACCTTGGCAATTAGAGTACTATCCCATGCATTCGATCGTGTCAGCTTGATTTACTTCTTGGGATGTCATGGACAAGCGCATCAAGGTATAGTATCTTCACCAGACCCAACAAAAAGAAAAGACAAGTTCAGTTATTATTATGTGTATTTCAGCAAACTATAACTGCACAAAAAGAACAAGAACAGATGTAAGTGGTCGCTTTTTACTAACCATCAAGTGATACAAGCAAGAAGCAGAACGGTTTGCTTATCTGGTCCATGTTCGGAAAGCTTCGTTAATGTGTTCTGCTACAAAAGGCAGATGTTTGTGTTCTTGAGGTTTTCATGATCTAGCGAGTCCGTAGCACTTTGGGCTGAGCTTCAAGGCCGTGGTTGGTGCTAAGAAAGTCTTTGAAGGCAACATAAGCCAGGCCATAAAGAATGTGTTATCTGTTCTTCCACCCATATCCGTAATCATCGTGGTCCATGTCTTGATGCGGGATGAGAAGTTCCAGTTTTGTTGAAGGTCTCTCAGAATCTCCTAGTTTTATCCTTGTCAACTTTGTAACAGACTTTTAGACCCATGTTAGGAAGATCAAATACCCTTTGAACACTGTCAGCATCGACACGGATCCTACCCCTTCATGGGAAAACCATTTCAGACGTGCATGGCTGGTAGGACTGCACAGGGGAACTTAGTGAGGTCATTTGGAAGTGTGTCGACAAATTCAATAGCCCCGAACAACCTCGAAAACTAGCTCGACTTACATGGTGGGCTTAGAGAGGCGTTGAAATTTGCAAACCGCGCTGGTGATGCCCTTATCCTGCCCGCTTGTGATGGTCGCTCCACATCTTCCCCTGCAGCCACCTCAACTCCTTCACCGCTAGCCTGTTGATGAGAATATAAAAACATTAAGGAAACATTAAAAACAAGAGAAAAAATAAGAATGAAAAAAAATCTTACAATCATCATTTTGATCAGTATTGGAAAAAGCTATATATTCATAAAATGGATCATGCCAACTAATATGATGTATTTGTGCAACTAATAAAGATCATGAGGAGAACTGAAAAACTGCCAGTGTGCAACCTTCAAAAAAACTAAGAAAATATACGATACCTGGCAACTACAAAAAGTTATAACGGATGTGCAACAATAAGAAATGATATTGCAACAACATAACAGCAACTAAAAAAAAGGTTTGCAAGAAACTGTTCAATAGCTCATAAACACACAAAAAAACCACATACCTCAGCAACTATTGCGGAAGATGCGACAACTCCTCCAGCAACTGCTGCCTGCGCAAAAAAATGGCCAGTGATGTCAACTATAAAGAAGCCAACTTGTCAACTACAAGATGCCAACTAATGTCAACTGTATTTAGATCAAGATGACTAGAGATGTCAACTACAAGGTTGTTATTGACAAACTAAAAACAAAAATGCTGGTGAGAACTGCTGCATAATTTACTTACCCTAGAAGATGACTCAACTCCCTTTCCAACTGCTCCACGTCTAGGCCGCTTTACAACACGGAACTGCTCAGCATCCTAAGAAAAATAAAAAACATGAGCATGGGAAAAAATAAAAAAATGTTATATGACCCAAACAAAACCGAAAAATGGGCTTGTGTCATCAGCATGCCACTTACCTCAACATCCTCTCCCTGCTCAACACTACAGCAGCAGGTCGTGGTTGGCGATTAGCGGGGCGCTTGACGTCCGTGAAGCGGCCCGACTTCGAGCAGCTGATTAAGCAACCCAAAAAGAAAACATGAAAAAAAAGACATTAGCATACGTGCATAAGTTGAAAACAACTCAAAAACACAGAAAAAGTGAAAAAAAAAATACATCTTCTTCATTGCCATCCGCATCTCCTCCTATTATAACCATTTTTGCCCTGCGGGAGGAAATACAACAAAAGAAAACATAGTTAGAAGATGCGGAAACAAACTAGGGAAATCATAGAAGGTTGCTTTGATCTGCAGGCATCTACACATAAGCAGGTCACACAAAATGCAAAAAACCAAAAAAAAAACATGTGGACAACCAACTACTACAATGATGCAGCCAACTGGGCAGTAAACATTGTGCAAACTGGACAGCATATAAGCCAACTAACTATTTTCTGCCTAGGTATTACTTGCCAACTGTGACAAGCAATAACTAGGCAGAAAATAGTTAACTAAAGGCAACAAGCTCGGTAAAGATAACTTGTGCAAACTGGAACAAGCAAAAAAGTAAAGCAAAAATCCAGCCAAAACAATTGGGCATACTATATTGAAAAATTAGCAACCATTCAAAGGTGCTAATTTGCAAAAATAAGCGTCCCTAGTTGCACATGAGGGAAAGCGCATGAAAACAACCACATCCACAACAAAAACTTGCACATTGAGAAATAATAAATTGGAATTTTGAAAAGAATTGGTAATAATTTGGAAAATCTATGGGACCCTTGTTGCACAAAGCAGGAGAAAGCACATGAACCACCATAGCCACCACAATCTTTGGTGGATAGGGTGAACTATATTGGAAAACTGGCAAGCATTGGTGCTAAATTGCACAAACAAGAGTCCCTAGTTGCACACACAGCAGAGGGAAAAACAGCAAAGCCAACTAAGTAGAGCAACTATCACAAAGTGTATAATATATGAACAGCCAACTAGTAAAAGTGATGCAGCCATAGTGAGCAGGCACCTTGAGCAACTGAACACCGTATAGACAACCAACTAGTACAAACAGTGAGCCAACTTACCAAAACAACTGCTGCAACTGCAGATCATATGGATAGCCAGGTACTATATGGACGCAACCAACTGAGCAGAATTTTATGCAACTAACCACTTAAATTACTGAATCATGATCTTGCAGGATCAGGGAAAATCAGCCAATGCATTGCACACTACATTGCGCGCATCTAATACAACTTGCAAAATGACTAAGAATCATCAACAGATCTCAAACCTCTGAAAATTGAACGGAACATGAACTAAACAGCCAAATCAACCTAAAATCTCAACAGGCACCGTGGACATACATCCCTTCTACCTAACGACCATCACAGCCACAGCCAACTACACGTTGACCACAGCCAGCCACCCCTGCCGTTAAGGGAGTACTAATTTGCACAAGTGATGATATCTATTTGCACACAGCAGAATAAAAAACCACGTGGACCACCACATCCACCACAAGGCTGGCAGATTGGGTCCACTATATTGCAAAAAATGGCAAGCCTTGATGCTAAATTGCAAACAAGGGTTCCTAGTTGCACACAGTAGCGGGAAAACACAAGAACCACCAGATCAATCACAAAGGATGGAAGTTTGGCTAGTTAATGTTGGGAAATTGGCAAGCATAGGTACTGATTTGCACAAAAATGGTCCCTAATTGCACACAATGAGGAAAAACACATGACCCAGGAGAACCACCACAAGGCTGACAAATTGGCTATATTGTCTCAAAAATTGTCTACTACTGCTCCTAATTTGCACGCAAGGGGCGACACAGTTGCACACCACGAGGGAAAAACACTCATCAAAAACACCAGATCCACCGCGAGGCTACAATCCACAGACGAACCTCTATGGCCACTAACCAATCATCCTCCCTGAACCACTCATCCCGTACGTATATACACGAACTCTCCCCTTATTGCAACGCAAAAGCAGACGAAGATGAGCACGACCTAGCCCGTCCCCTCGCTAATCCGGCGGTTTCCCAAAGCAGAAGTGGTCCTCAAGGGGTGACCTCAACCTCGCCCGGAAAAGCGAGTTCGACCTCCCTACCCCGACCGCGACATCGAAGTTCGACCTCTGCCGACCTCACCGAAACGTGCAACCTCGCGGAAAAAGGAGGCGGGGGACGAGTCTGGGGAAAGCGTGGTAGGAAGCGATACTGTGCCGCCGCAGACGACAACCCTCAAGGCACGCCCGCCGTCGACCACAACCGGTGGCGGATTTGGAGCCGCCTCGAGCACCAACCGGTGGCGGCGAGCAGGGGAAAGAGGAGGAATGGGCGGCTGACAGTGCGGGTGGGCGGGTAATGGCACGAAATTCGAAACCGCCGCCCACTCCCCACGACGTCTATCACGCTGGGAACTGCCTAATCCTCTGTATGACGTGTGGGTCCGTCGGGAAGTTAATTTCGCGCGGCTCGATCGGACCAGGCGACCGGTCCACGCGCGGTCCAAGCGGCGCGGCTCCACCACCTGACCAGGGAACACCTGGACATCGCGCGCAGTCGCTCGAGCGGCTCTTGCTCGGCCGCTCGTTCTCTCTAGATAGTGCGCGTGCACTTTTTAGGTTTTGGGTTTACAGTTTCGCAAATCCTAACAGACATGAAACTTGATTGCACACCGCAGGAACAGCACAGCGCCAGTGCTAGCAGTCGCACATACTCCGAGGAATCTCGTGCCGGTGGCGCGTGAGGGTACACACGAACGCATGTTACCCCTACGTGTAGCACGCACGGCACGGCAGGACCACCAGGACCAGCAACGCACCTTCAGTTGGCCGTGGACGGACGTACACGTAACCTAGGATGAATGAGGCCTCCAGAGGAGTCCAGACGCTGCCTGGCTGCGGGGCACAAGCGTGGATGAGCAGGCCAAATGGCCAATGGACGTCCGATACGAGTCCGAGTGGTAGTAGTGGTACCCCGTACATCATGCAGGAGTATTGCTACTCGGCCTCCGTTTGCAGGGAGGGCACTGACGCGAGCGAATTAACCAATGGCCACATCACGGCCATCAATCAAAAGTTGTACAAACCGATCAAGCACACCGTACGCTCTGGCCGATCTCTGATCGACCGGTGGGCGGTGGCCGGCCGATGCGTGAACAGTCGCTGCCGCCGGGCTTCATTTAACCCCCGTCGTCCGTTTCATCTGTCGCTTCCTCTTTACTCTGCATGCCGATCAGTGCTGTAAAAGTATGTAAGATGATCGGTCGACATACCACGAGGTTTTTACCGACCGAAGAGGCTCTTCCTCCCTTCCTCCCTCCTTCCGCTGTAGTAGTAGGGCTACCTGAACCAAAACGCGACCGTGCGTCGTGGTGGGTCAAGTCAAACCCGGCCGACCGGGCGCTACAACGTACGCGTGGCGTCCGAGATCCACCAAACGCGCGCGTGTGTTGGGGACGGACGATGAAGAGCGAAGTCTGTTTTAAACCTTGAATTTGTAGGACTCGTCGGAAACAAACCTCCACCTCTAAATCCCTGAATTTCATACCTTATACTCATCGATCCTGGTCAATCTTGACCCGGAACCCATTTACATTGGTTTGGCACGCTAGAAAAATAATGATCCCGGCCGGGATTACTCTCTAGTCTCGCTGACTGCACGGGTCCACATGTCATATTCATCTTCCCCAATCTCTTTGGACTCCATATCTCCCGAGAAACCACGGGATCTCCTTCCTCAGGCATGGTGACGGGCTGTCATTGACTTGCATGCCACTGTATATCTGCCAATCGAGCCGATGCTGTACACTGCCGGCCGTGCCACTCCTTATGCGGCGCTCCATGTCGTGCGAGCCACTCCGTACTCGAATAGGCCGCACACGCGCAACCGCCGCTAGCCCCGCTGCTGCCACCTCCTCCTGTCAGAGCGTTGTCCGCTTGTTGCTGCCTCCGCGGTTCACACCGATGTGCAAGCTGTACTTTTGTGCCTGTTGCACCACACAGTGGGTCGAGCCACATGCCGCCCCCGCCGGTAGGCTTGCTGGCCACACGGTGTGTGTGAATCACCGATGATTTTCATTGATCACATCAAGTGTTTATCTACATGTACAAGGTTAAGTGGGTAGCAACAGAAATCGCAGCTAATTAGCATTATACAAGCGTGTGCGGGAGCATGGAGCGCTAGAGCGCCGTGTTTGCATCGGCCGGCAGCGTGGCGAGCGTCAGACTCGGGTGTGGCTGCTGATGGGGAACGGCCGATGTTGCCGTTCCAACAGCCGCGACGCGCCTTGCGGCACGCAGGAGCACACTGCCTCGCCGTGGCGCCGCCTGTAGGCGTGTTCCGCGCAGCGGGTGGATGGCGGCGTCGGTCGTGAAGGGGCGGGCCATGAACAACGACCGGGCCAACGTCTACGGCGGCGTCAGGGGCGCGTGGGGGCACTACATACCCTTGTCCGTCGATGAGCCCCGAAGCATTAGAGTGTCCCCGTTCCGCCATGTTGGTGCCGTCGAGCGCTGCGCTGGTTTCAGGACGGAGAGAGATAGGAGGGGAATTGGGGTAGAGGAGAGATATGACAAGTGGGGCAGGGGTGTAAGTGAGAGTAGACTTTGATCCCGGGCGGGATGTATCTTTTTCCGGTACGCCAAACAGGCCGAGGGTTGAAATTTACCGGGATTAGTGAGTATAGGATACAAACTTTAGGGACTTAGAGATGAGGGTTCATTTCGGATAAGCTCTACATCTTTAAGGTTTAAAATAGACTTCACTCGACGATGGACAATGCCCGTGCCTGCATCGTGGCTCGGCGTTGCTTGTGCATGCATGCCTCGCTCACGACCACAGCACGTCCAGCCGGGCGGTCAATTGTTCTGCTTCCGCAGGTCTTCAGCATTCCCAGTATACTACTCTACTTCAGCCATCCATCCGTCAACAGCAACCCGGGCTTGTTCCAACGGATAGGGGTGAGCAATGGCGATAGGGCGAACAGCAACAAGTCAGCCGGGGCGACCTCGTCAAACCTTCGGCGAGACTCTAGACGGCCATGTCGGGGCGGCGGGTGGCACGGAGGGCCTACCTCCCCACGCGGCCGCCGGCGGCTCGCCCGCCCTGATGCCTGCGTGCACTGACCGATCACATGGCCATAGAAGCCCTTGATACGAGGCACGGTTGCCTGTCAAAAGTGATCCCATTCTTTTAACGATCAATCAGTCGATCCATCGGCAGGGGAAAAGAGAGAAAATGAAGCTGATTAGCGCACGAGTATTCAGGCCGTGAGAGCACGGGGTTCAGAGAAAGTGAGTGAGAAAGAGAGATAATAGACCTTCTGAGAGCTCAGCAGGCGGGCAGGCAGATCCGTCCGACGAGTCCTCGTCTGCTTATTTTACTCCATCGCCATGCATGCAGCAGACGTACGTATGCGTGCACGAGTGGAAGGGCCTGTTTCGATCTAACTATCTTAGAGCATCTACAGTCCCTTAAACGTTTGCGGACGCGTCCGGATACGTCGGCGGACGGTGACCGGTCAGCGGCCACGCCTTAAAAAATGCATTCCACATCCAGATAACTCAAATTATAAATCTCAAATCCATATTATTACATGCAATGTGAAACATATTCTAAGCGGAGCTCGTCCGGTTGCGCTCCCCGCTCACCCGGCTCCGCCCTGGTCATGTCCGGCGGCCGGCTGCGCTCTTCAGAGTGTTGGTTTGGTTGCCGGCAAGGTAGTGTAGGGCATGCGACATGAGCCGGCTCACGGGACTCGAGGCGCCGCCATCTCCCATGCCCTACTTGTCCTCGCTGAAGCCTGGAACCCGAACGGTGTCGGACTGCCGATGGACGTCAGATCGATGACAGATCCGTTCGGGGACGAGCCGCCGACGTCCAGTATGATGCGGTTGCGTCGCCCGGACTGATGCCCCATATGGGGTGCCGAAGAATGTGACTCCGCCTCGCCGGTGTCCGCCGCCGCGAGGGCTGCCGCCGTCTCCCTTGCCCGGCGATGGTGCGTCCCGAATATCGGCGCGCCAACCGAGGGGTTGAGCGTCCGCCAGCGCGTTCGGACGCCAGACGGACTGCACGGCCTCCGGCGAGGCAGCTACGGCTGGCCTAGCGCCGGAACCCTGCGCCATTTGGGCGGACGCAATGGATTCCCGGCGGATGGAGTCCGAGCACAGCCGTGCATGATCCTCCTCCCGGGCGCGGCGGATCGCAAGTCGGACGGCCATCTCCTCCTTGAGGCCGCGTAGGATGAGCTCGGGGACGACTGATCTAGAGGTGAAGGACTCATATCCGCTGTCCGCCATGTCGGAGATGGCCAGAAGGAGCTGGAGACGAGCTTGGGTGGCGGAGGGGATTGAAGGGGAAGGGAGTGAAGTGGGTAGGGTATGGTCTGGCGAGTTGATGTGGAGGAATTTATGTGGGGTCGGGTGTGCCAGCGTGGGCCGGGTCCGACGTGGCGAGCGTGCCCGGGCGCGTCTGGGTGTTCCCATATCCGCCCCATATTTAGGCTGGATATGGGGGGTGCCGTTCAGCCTGAGCGTTTGAGTGCCGTTTGAGGGGCTGTCTGGGTTAAAAAATAGTGACCGGACAGTGACTGGGCGGCCCGCCCGGGCATATGAGGCGGGTTTGAGCCGCCCAACTGTAGATGCTCTTAGTCGCATATTGCCATATTATTTTTGCTACACTTGCTTAACTTGAGTTGCTCAAATTCTTAGCCATATTTTGGCTTGTCTAAGAAAATCTTGCCATATTTTATGTCTATGACGTGTGGGGCTTACTGCTCATAAATAAATTCCTTGCCTTAGGTGTGGCAAGAAATAAACACCCGCCTAAGAGCATCTACAGCGGCGATGGGCAAACCCGGCCCCTCAAAAGCACGCGGACGCGCCCAGGCGTGTCCGTGGACACTGACCTGTCACACCTTAAATAATGCAATCCACATCCGGACATGTCAGTTATCATCTCTCAAATTCATACAAACTCATGCAACTACGTCGAAGTACACACATAGTCCGGCTACTCCATGACTACTAAAACTAAACATGTCATCGGACTACCAAAATTTGGCATGTTGGAATATGGTGATCATCCATGACTGCCCGTGCCCTTCCCGGCACCCTTGCCGTCCTTCTCGCGGAAGTACCGGTCGAAGACGCAGTAGGGATCGAGCCGGATATGCTCGTCGCCGGAGCTGTCCTCGACGTCGCTCTCCTCCTTCAGCGGCAGTCCGGCCATGGCATCGACTGTCCGATTCTGCTCTCACGTAAGGGCGCGCGTGTTGCTCCGTTGCCGTTTCTTCACAATGCGGGCGCGGATGGCTTCCTCCTCTACGGCTACCCACGCTGCCGCATCAGCCACCTCCTCCGGCGCCATTTCCGCCGCGACACGGGCCTCGGTGACACTTATCTCTCATTCCCACGACGGGCTGCCGGTTTAAATTGGGGCTCGCAAAGTCTGCCCGACCGGTGATGGGGAAGGAGGGATTTTCCGGCTGCCGGACCGTGATGATCCAGCCTCAGAGGACCCGAGTGCCCGTTGAGCTGACACTATGGAGTCGCGCTGGACAGACCCGTCCGTCGGCCGGACGCTGTCCTCCCGGGAGCGGCGGAGTGCAATGCGGACCGCCATTGCCTCCTCCAACCCGCACAGGATGACACCCTAGTCGACGGATCCGGACCGGTCAGATTCAGATCCGCTGTCCGCCATGCCGGAGACGGCCGATAATCGCTGGAGGTGAGTTCGGGTGGTGGAGGGAGTGGAGGGGAGAGGAATGTGATGTGGCTAGGGTTTGGTCCAGCGAGCGGATAGGGACGAATATATGTGGGGTCGGATGGGCCAGAGTGGACCGGGTCCGACGTGACAGGCGTGTCGGTCAGCCCGAGCGTTGCCTGTTTGGGGCACCTGCCTGTGTCAAAATTGCGTGACCGGTCAGTGACCGGGTAAGCCACCCGGACGATTGAGGAGGGTTTAAGATGCTCAGCTGTAGATGCTCTAACTTGGTCAAACTTGCCTAAGATAAAACATGGCAAAGTGTGACAAGGGTGGCCAGAAAGCAAATAGCCCCTAAGTGTAAGCAGCACCACTTGTCGTCGTTTGCACCTGGTGCTGAGTAAGTCTCACGCACATTGCATGCACCTGATTCTGTATATCTAGAGCTACTCCATCTAGAGTTTTGCTTACTTTTATCCACTTATTAGGGAGGTTTTATGTGTGTGTGGATACGGTGGTGCGTGATGAAGATAATGCGCGCCGCAACCAAATTATGTCGGCATCGGACAGTTGATGACAAGCACTGTTTGGCGGAGAGCGACGTTATTCGAAGCCGATACGCGACGGGGACTCCAAATTGTGCATACATTAGATGCATCTGGGGCTTGCTGCTCTGACCAGTCACCCTCCTCGTCTCTTTCGTGATAACAGCTATCGATACTTGATGTTGATCGATGGCAAATTTGGAGATTTGTGTTGATAATCAGTCCCCATCCACTGTGTTCCATCACAGGCCGTACATATGTATTTTCAGGCACACACGGTTGGAGATCTATACTAACCTCCAATTGGAGGTCAAATCGTACTTTAAAATGTACCTAACATTTGCTATGGTCTGGCTTGATTTGCCCCTAACTTGGTTCGTTGCCATTTTCCGCCGTCTTAATTTCCTCCTGCCAACACATATCCTGGTAACTGCACTGTTCAGAATTTATGCCCACTGAGCTGAGCTGCTGCCAAACGGCGGTTTTGATTCCCAGTTAGGCTCTGCTGATGCCTGCGTAGCGATGACATGAATCCCCAACAGCTAGCCCCGGTCAAATTCGCCATCAAGGTTAGCTCTCCGCTGCACGTCGTCTCAAATCAAATCACATTTGCTTCCTTAGCGAGTAGTCCGCATGTGGATTTGATGGTGTCATTGGTAAGACGTCAACGGCTGCTTAATGAAGGATACTCAACCTCTTCGACCACCGTCTCTAATTGGCTCGTCTCCGTGGATTTGGTGGTGTTCGTTGTCTTCAACCTTGATTTCGTTGAGGGTTTCTTTGCGACGTAGAAGTGCGATGGATCGTGGTTCTTTCGTCTTATGTATGTTTGTCGGGTTGACCGTGTGGTCATGGAGTTTCTTTCTTAGCGAGTAGTCCGCATGTGATCTATTGTATCGGTTTTCGCCCGGTTTTCCGTTAATTAACTGGGCAATTTTATTTTTTTTAATTAATCGATGAAGCAAATCTTTTGCCTCCGTTAAAAAAAAACATTTGCTTCCTTCACGCGCGCGGGGTGACGAACATCATCTCTCGTTCCATGGCTAGCGGCTAGCTAGGCTGACCTGATCGTAACATCAGCTACTGAGATACTAGCACGATCGGGTCCCTCCGGCGGTGATGGAGCGATCCATCGATCTGCTTTTGCCGGTGTCGATGGAAAAAGCGGGCGCGGTTCATAGAGCTTCAGAAATGGCGAACCAATACAAAGTCCCACTTTTATCTTTTTTCGGCCAAAAAAAGTAATAAAACCATTCCTTCTTCAAGATGGAAAACAATCAAACGGAAAAAGCTATCCGCAACTGAAAATAAATCTCACCGCTCAGAAAAATACAGAGAAGCAATGCTCTCCATCGAAGCATAGACAGTAAAGACGACTCAATGGAAAGTGATAATTTTACCGGTGCAAGTATGGAATGGCAATGCATCAACCGTCTGCCACGGTATCAAGATTATTGGTATAAAGATCTGAAACGTTTTGCTCGAGGTATACATACAATACGTGTCTCTGACGGGTTTGGCTTTTGATGGATCTGTCTGAATTCAAAGGCTTTCATAGTACTTGATGTTTCTACATGCCTTTATCAGCTTTTTCTTCTCCAGGGTGGCGATTTGGTCGCAGATTGCAGTCGCCGGTGTCTCCTGGTCTGCACCGACTACTTTCCGGCTGCTGCTTATACAAGCTTGTGGGTTTTAAAAAGGTTTACTCCGCCAAGGCGGAGGTGGGCGGCATCGGGTTATGCTCACGGCATGCCGCCTGTGGCTGTAGGAGGAAGGCGACTTCAGCACCCCAAGATTGTGAATGCAATTTTATCTTTCTGTTTGGATGTGTTTGTAAGGACCTGTGATATTTAATATATGGCCTTTGGAACATTTTCACAAAAGATAGGTATACATGCACATCTTTTTGTCAGATAGTTGTCAGGGAAAAAGGTAGAGTGGAGGGGCGGGTTGTGGGCTGGTGGCTGCATGCACACAAGACTCTCTCCAAACAGAAGACCTGCATTTCATTTTTGGTTGTGACATTTTGAATTGCTCATAACTTTGGAACCAAATATTTGTTTTTGATTTTTTTATATATTTGAGTTAGGGTGATAAGACCTTTAAAACAATACCAATGTTAGATACGTTTCGACTGGTTTGTATTTATTTTTGATCATATTTCAATTTCAGTTATTTACAAAACTGGTTTAACTTATTCCAAAAAAGTTACTCATTTAAAAAAACTGATTTCACTGAATTAAAAAAATCATTCATTTCGTTTAACTAATTTCACTAAATTAAAAAAACACACTCATTTCAAATAGCTGATTTCACTCATTTGACATATAGATTTCACTAATTTCATAAACATTACAATGTTCCACTGGTTAGATTACGACATTTACACAGTTTCACTATTTCAAGATAATGATTTTGACTGTTTCGAAAGACTCATTTTAATACTTTTTTAACTGATTAATTAAATTCATTGAATTCAAAAAATTGATCGATCTTTTCAAAAAAAGGATTTACTCATTGTAAAGATGGATTCACTCTTTTCAAATAATTGATTTCACTCATTTAAAAAACTAATCCCGGGTATTACAAAAAAGACATTTTCAAACAAAAAACTAATTTCACTTATATCAAATAAGTGATTTAACTCATTTCAAACAAATAGATTTAAAAACAACTAATTTCACTTATTTAAAAAGATTGATTTCACTCATTTCAAAAAAGCAGATATCAAACAAACTAATTTCACTCATTGCAAAAAGCAGATTACACTCATTTCACGAAAGCAGATTTTGAATTATTTGTGTGACTTTAGTGAAATAATCAGATTCCCTCTTTCATTGTTTTATAAAATATGAAAATAATATGCGTGGCTCTGTTTAAACTGCTTCACTTATGGAATATAGTTCCAAAATACACCCAAATTTGGCATTAGTAACACAATGTAATATGTTCCACGTGGGAAAAAATAGGGATGTTTTAACTATTTTTAGCTATATTTAAGAAATTAATGTGTTTCTCGGCATTTAACAAATATAATAAATGAACTGCAAGTGCATGAAATATTTGGTAAAATGGGTTGAAAGGTATTATTTATGCTCTTGAGTACTTGTATACGCCTTATACAAGAAAGCAAGATGATCTCCAAACATCATGGTGCCAAGGCTTGACCCCGACCACGGAGGTTATTCACTTTCTCATTCTAAAAATTCAAACAAAGTGTGAAAAGCATGAAACCTGGCATGGTTTCATGATATCATCAGTAGAGGCTGGTAAAATTTTAAGAATGTTTCACAAAATTTGTGACATACACTGCTTGGAAACCGAAGCATCTCCGAGGAATATCGTGGTTTCAGGAGAAACATGTCAGGTTTCAAGGCGAAGTGTCAGTTACTTCATCTTGGACCTTCAAACATTTTCTACACTCACCATACACATAACATGTTTGTATAAATAAGGCATTTTCCGCTGGTCATTTGCTATATTTAAGTCATTAAGTATGTGTCTAGGCATTTAACTGATATAATTAAAATTTGAACTACAAGTGCATGAAAAAGTAACCTAAAATAAGTTGAAAAATCCTATTTGTATTCTTGAGTCTATGTGCAGGCCATAAACAAGAAATAAGACGAATTACAAATATCCGGCTGCGAAGACTCAATCCCGAACACGGAACTTATTGGTTTTGTAATTTTAGAAATTTCAAACGATGACAAAAAAAAATCGTGCAACCTGACTGTCATTATATGATTCCTGGAGGCTCTGGTTAAAAATATGAGAAGGTTTCACAAAAGTTGTGATGTACACTAGTTTGAAACTTGAACATCGTTGAGGAAGAAAAGTGGTTCCGAGTGGAAACGAGTCAGGTTTGAAGGTGAAGTATTAGTTACTTCATCTTTTGGCCCTGAATTTGACACCATCACATGTTTCATGTCATAATTTGGCATGTTTCGGGCATTTTTGGCTATATTTGAGCCACTAACCACATCTTTAGGCATTTAACATGTATGCTTCAAAACTGAACTATAAGTGCATTAACTGGTTGGCGAAATTGGGTTAAATAATCCTATTTGTGTTCTTGAGTCTTTCTAGGTCTTATCGAAGAAAAGTAAAGCAAGTCAAAACATCAGGGTACTAGGACTCGACCCTGAACATGGAGGTTTATTTGTTTTCTAATATTCAAAAAGGAAAATGAAGTGTAAGAAACATTAATGACACTTCTCATGGTATAATTATATGATCCCAAGAGGCTATGATTAAAAAAAGAGAATGCTTTGCAAATTTTGCAACGTAGACCGCTAAGAAACCGAACCATTTCCAAGGAAGAATCGTTATTTTGAGAGGGAAATATCCCGTTTGAAGGTGAAGTGTTGGTTACTTCAGTGTTAGACCTTGAAACATTCTCTACACTCAACATACACAATCACATGTTTCGTTTCTAAACTTGACATTTTACGAGCTCGTTTGCTATATTTAGGCTATTAAATGCATTTCTAGTCATTTAACCCATATAAACCAAATTTGAACTGTAAGTGTATGATTTTCTTTTTGGAAAATGGGTTGAAAGATCCTACTTGTGTTAACGAGTCTATGTTTAGGCCTTATTCAAGAAAGAGAGGAATTCCAAACATCAGGGTGCCAAGAGACTCGACTACGAAGATGGAGCTTAATAGTTTTTTTATTCTAGAAAATGCAAACAAAGTTTAGGACACATGAAACCCTGCATGGTATTATTATGTGACATCAATGTGCCTTGGTAAAAATTTGGAAGTTTTGGCAAGTGGTATGTTATACACTGCATAGAAACCCTGAACCATCTCCGAGGAGGAATTGTGGTTTTGAGAACGAACAACTTAGGTTTGAAGACAAAGTGATTGTTGCTTCGTTGGTTGACTTTGAACCTATTTCTACACTCAACATATGTTTCACATTTTATGGGGTCGTTTTCTATATTTAAGTCATTAAATAAATTTTGTATGCACTTTATTACACTAAGTGAATTTGTAGCCCTTTTTTGCCGATATTTTTCCTCAGAGGGTGTGGGGGTCGGGGCCCCTGCTTAACGGAGTTCTACCCCAGGGTCGCGGGGGCGCGACACCCCGCTACAAAAAATATCACCAAAACTAAAAAAGGAAAGGAAAAACATGTATGTCGAGTTCTTTGTAAGATACACTCAACAAAGGCCCTGTGTTTTGATTAGTCGAACTCTAAGTCCCATGGATCGTGCCTCGCCATAGTTGGATTCTCTAAGATCCAACGAACTCCATCCATTTCTCGTTCTCTCTCTCTCCCCTTACCCTCGCTCTCTCCTTACCTTCGCTCTCTTCTTATCCCCGCAGCCAAAAACCTGGCCGCCTGACCACCCTCTTTCTTCGTCGCTTGCCACCATTCCTAATCCCACACACCTCCGTCACACTTTGCCCTCGGCCCCGTCACCTTGCGCCACAACCTCGTTAGTTGCAGAGTAGGAGGAGCTGTCCTTCACTAGTAGAAAAAGGGCCCTTTGTCCTGGTTCATAAGGCCCATCTGTCCCGGTTGGGGAACCGAGACTAAAATGTCGTTACTAATGCCCTAGGCCTTTAGTCCCGGTTCTTATACGAACTGGGACAGATGGGCCTCAAGTGGTCAGCCTCCGGTGAGCCTGTGCAGAGGTCTTGGTCCCGGTTGGTAGCACAAACCGGGACCTATTAGCTTCCACATGTCAGCATTTCAGGAGGCTGGTTTTTTTTAAAGGAGGTGGTTTACGGGTTTTGGGGGTTAATTTAGTTTGTTATAGGTAGCTAATAGAGATATGTGTCTTCTCTTATCTCCGTGCTACTGCTACTGCTATGTCTGAACATGACTTAGATTGAAGTGAGGCAGCATGTGGTGCATGTCGAAAGTAATACTAATCCTAACTTGATCAAGTTTGGATTGTACTACTTTCGACATGCACCACATGCATGTTGGCTTCACTTCAATCCAATCCATGTTCATTTCACCCACAAATATATAATAACTCTTCATGCTCGCATCATGCATCATCATAATAACAAGTCCTATTAATCATCATCATACAACTTCTACTCGTTATTAATAACAAGTCATACGATCATCATCCTGATAGTCATCGAACAACCCTACTTAATTGTTCTTAGCACATGATCATCGGTATTAGGCGGGACCTAAATACCCTATTTAAGGTAAAATAGCATAAAACAATATAGACCTGACTCTCCATTATGGAGAATGGAGATCATCCGTCTCCAATTCTTGTCTGGTAGCTTCCTTTTGCTTCCAAGAACCTCCTTCTGTTGTCCAGTACATTTTTTCCATTCTCTGATTAGCATGTCTTCACTTCTTTTAGAAATCTAGTATGGAC
The DNA here is from genome assembly GCA_021605145.1 of Aegilops bicornis. Lineage (NCBI taxonomy): Eukaryota > Viridiplantae > Streptophyta > Magnoliopsida > Poales > Poaceae > Aegilops > Aegilops bicornis. The sequence continues at coordinate 604,201 of JAHIAL010000026.1, read as the reverse complement.
AGTTGAGATTCGTAGGATGACCTGGTTGTATGTTCAAAACATGAAGGCTACCATACTCATACATCAAATGAGGCACACAATCCGTCGAGATTCTCTGTTGAAAAACATAGTAATAACTTCATAGTTAGCAATGATGTAATAGTTTTAGAAGTATGCAAAAGATGCACGAATGTCTTAATAGTAGAAAATCTTACCAGGGTATCTCCATAGTAGTTACCGTAGTTCAACACGTGCACTAGTGGCACGTATTGACCATAATGTTGAGGAGTTTTACAATAGATATTGTAATTCTCAAGATCAGTACAAAATCCAACCAGATGATTTTTCTCCTTATAAGTTAACTCAGAGCCATCGGTGTAGTAGGTTCTATCTACCATCTTCCGCACATTCTTTGAATAATCAAAATAAGCTGTCAATGGAAATAAGCTGTCAATTATTTTGAAAAGAAGAATATAAATTAGTTAATAATTAACTATGTTTGAGAACCTCACATAGCGGTAGAACTGGAGGCGTATCAACAAGGACCCAAATGTCCATATTGTCTTGGTCGATGTCAGGATCGGCCAAGATCCATGGTGACAGCATACCCTCATCAAAACCATACATCTTGCAAAATGCTTCCCAATTTTGCAACCAAAATGGGTTACGCTCTCAGCATTATACAGATTTACTTCAAAATCCACATCATGATGGGTCCTTAGGTGAATTTTCTTCGTTTCAAAATTTTCATGGTCTTCAAAATCCATCCTCTCCAAGACATAGCGTCTTGCATGGCATGGGATAAGCTATACTCGAATTGTAAAAGATGAAAATTACACATTGAAATAGTTGAAGTCATGCTTAATTACGAAAAAAACACTTGTCGTCGTTGCATACCGTTTCAACATCGAAGGTCTCCTCGAGCTTAATGCTGAAGCGCCGATCATCGTGCAGGTGAGTGATACGTCTCCAACGTATCTATAATTTTTGATTGCTCCATGCTACTTTATCTATTGTTTTGGACTATAATGGGCTTTATTTTCCACTTTTATATTATTTTTGGGACTAACCTATTAACCGGAGGCCTAGCCCAGAATTGCTGTTTTTTTGCCTATTTCAGTGTTTCGAAGAAACGGAATATCAAACGGAGTCCAAACGGAATAAAACCTTCGGGAACGTGATTTTCTCACTGAACGTGATCCAGGAGACTTGGACCCTGCTCCAAGGAACAAAAGAGGAGGTCACGAGGGTGGGGGGCGCCCCCTACCTCGTGGGCCCCCTGTTGCTCCATCGACATACTCCTTCCTCCTATATATACCTACATACCTCAAGCCGGATCGAATGGAGCCAAAACCTAATTCCACCGCGGCAACTTTACTGTATCCACGAGATCCCATCTTGGGGCCTGTTCCGAGCTCATGGGAGAGGGCCGTCATCACGGAGGGCTTCTACATCATCATAGCCCCTCCGATGAAGTGTGAGTAGTTTACCTCAGACCTTGGGTCCATAGTTAGTAGCTAGATGGCTTCTTCTCTCTTTTGGATCTCAATACAATGTTCTCCCCTCTCTTGTGGAGATCTATTCGATGTAATCTTCTTTTTTGCGGTGTATTTGTTGAGACCGATGAATTGTGGGTTTATGATCCATCTTATCTATGAATAATATTTGAATCTTCTCTGAATTCTTTTATGTATGATTGAGTTATCTTTGCAAGTCTCTTGAATTATCCGTTTGGTTTGGCCAACTAGATTGGTAGTTCTTGCAATGGGAGAAGTGCTTAGCTTTGGGTTCGGTCTTGCGGTGTCCTTTCCCGGATGTGAGAAAGGGCGACAAAGTAACGTATTGTATTGTTGCCATCGAGGATAACAAGATGGGGTTTTTATCATATTGCATGAATTTATCCTCTACATCATGTCATCTTGCTTAAGGCGTTACTCTGTTTTAACTTAATACTCTAGATGCATCTTTGGATAGCGGTCGATGAGTGGAGTAGTAGTAGTAGATGCAGAATCGTTTCGGGTCTACTCGTCTCGGACGTGATGCCTATATACATGATCATACCTAGATATCCTCATAACTATGCTCAGTTCTATCAATTGCTCAATGAAGTAATTTGTTCACCCACCGTAGAATACTTATGCTCTTGAGAGAAGCCACTAGTGAAACCTATGGCCCCGGGTCTATTGTCATCATATCAATCTCCATCACTTTAATACTTGTTTTGCTTTTACTTTGCCTTTTACTTTTCACTTTGCATCTCTATATCAAAAATACCAAAAATATTATTTATCATCTCTATCAGATCTCACCCTCGTAAGTGACCGTGAAGGGATTGACAACCCCTAATCGCGTTGGTTGCGAGTAGTTATCGTTTTGTGCAGGTACGAGGGACTTGAGCGTGGCCTCCTACTGGATTGATACCTTGGTTCTCAAAAACTGAGGGAAATACTTACGCTACTTTGCTGCATCATCCTCTCCTCTTCGGGGAAATCCAACGCAGTGCTCAAGAGGTAGCAAGAAGAATTTCTGGCGCCGTTGCCGGGGAGTCTGGCGAAATTCAACATACCAAGTACCCATCACAATCCCTATCTCTCGCATTACATTATTTGCCATTTGCCTCTCGTTTTCCTCTCCCCCACTTCACCCTTGCCGTTTTATTCGCCCTCTCTTTCCCAATCTCCTCCTCTCTTTTCCGTTCGCCTTTTTCTCGCTTGCCTTTTGTTTGCTCGTGTGTTGGATTGCTTGTTTGTCGCGATGGCTCAAGATACAAATTGTGTCACTTCACCAATACCAATAATAATGATTTCCTTAGCACTTCGATTGCTCCTCTTGCCAATACTAAATCTTGTGAAATCAATACTGCTTTGTTGAATCTTGTTATGAAAGATCAATTCACGGCCTTCGTAGTGAAGATGCCGCTACTCATCTGAATAGCTTCGTTGATTTATGTGATATGCAAAAGGAAAAAGATATCGACAATGATGTCGTTAAGTTGAAGCTATTTCCTTTTTCGCTTAGAGATCGTGCTAAAGCGTGGTTTTCGTCTTTGCTAAAAATAGTATTGATTGTTGGAACAAGTGCAAAGATGCTTTTATCTCTAAGTATTTTCCTCCGCTAAGATCATCTCTCTTAGGAGCGATATTATGAATTTTAAGCAAATTGATCATGAACATGTAGCACAAGCTTGGGAGAGAATGAAATTAATGATACGTAATTGTCCTACTCATGGTTTGAATTTGTGGATGGTTATACAAATTTTTTATGCCGGATTGAATTTTGCTTCTAGAAATCTTTTAGATTCGGCCGCGGGAGGCACTTTTATGGAAATCACTTTAGGATATGCTACTAAACTCCTAGATAATATTATGGTTAATTATTCTCAATGGCACACTAAAAGATCTACTAATAAAAAAGTGCATGCGATAGAAGAAATCAATGTTTTGAGTGAAAAGATGGATGAACTTATGAAATTATTTGCTATTAAGAGTGTTTCTTCTGATCCTAATGATATGCCTTTGTCTACTTTGATTGAGAATAATAAAGAATCTATGGATGTGAATTTTGTTGGTAGGAATAGTTTTGGTAACAACGCATATAGAGGGAATTTTAATCCTAGGCCTTATCCTAGCAATCCTTCTAATAATTATGGAAATTCCTACAACAACTCTTATGGAAATTTTAATAAGATGCCCTCTGAATTTGAGAATAGTATTAAAGAGTTTATGAATTCACAAAAGAATTTTAATGCTTTGCTTGAGGAGAAATTGCTTAAAGTTGATGATTTGGCTAGAAACGTTGATAGAATTTCTCTTGAAATTGATTCTTTAAAGCTTAGATCTATTCCTCCTAAGCTTGATATCAATGAGTCTCTCAAAGCTATGAGAATTCCGTTGATGAGTGCAAAGAAAGAACCGCTAGGATGCGTGCTTCCAAAGATGCCTTTATTAAAGCGTGTTCTTCCAATTCCTATGAAAATCAAGATGAAGATCTAAAAGTTATTGATGTGTCACCCATTAAATCTTTTTTTTTCAATATGAATCTTTATGAAACTGAATATGATCTTCCTTTACCTAGAAGGCGTTCTAAGAATTCGGAGTTTTTAGATCTTGATGATGAAATTGATAAATGTGGGGTTGAAAGAAATAAAAACCTAGATGTTGCTAAACCCACTATTTTGGATCTCAAGGAATTTAATTATGAAAATTGCTCTTTAATTGATTGTATTTCCTTGTTGCAATCCGTGCTAAATTCTCCTCATGCTTATAGTCAAAACAAAGCCTTTACGAACACATTGTTGATGCCTTGATGCAATCTTATGAAGAAAAAACTTGAGTTGAAAGTTTCTATCCCTAGAAAACTCTATGATGAGTGGGAACCTACTATTAAGATTAAAATTAAAGGTTATGAGTTTCATGCCTTGTGTAATTTGGGTGCTAGTGTCTCTACTATCCCCAAAACTTTGTGTGATTTGCTAGATTTCCGTGACTTTGATGATTGCTCTCTAAATTTGCATCTTGCGGATTCCACTATTAAAAAGCCTATGGGAAGAATTAATGATGTTCTTATTGTTGCAAATAGGAATTATGTGCCCGTAGATTTTATCGTTCTTGATATAGATTGCAATCCTTCTTGCCCTATTATTCTTGGTAGACCCTTCCTTAGAACGATTGGTGCGATTATTGATATGAAGGAAGGGAATATTAGATTTCAATTTCCATTAAAAAAGAGTATGGAACACTTTCCTAGAAAGAAAATAAAATTACCATATGAATCTATCATGAGAGCCACTTATGGATTGCCTACCAAAGATGGAAACACTTAGATCTATCCTTGCTTTTATGCCTAGCTAGGGGCGTTAAACGATAGCGCTTGTTGGGAGGCAACCCAATTTTATTTTTAGTTTTGTTTGCTTTTAGCTACCTCGTGGGCCCCCTGTTGCTCCACCGATGTACTCCTTCCTCCTATATATACCTACGTACCCCCGACAGATCGAATATGGAGCCAAAAACCTAATTCCACCGCCGCAACTTTCTATATCCACGAGATCCCATCTTGGGGCCTGTTAGGAGCTCCGGGAGAGGGCCGTCATCACGGAGGGCTTCTACATCATCATAGCCCCTCCGATGAAGTGTGAGTAGTTTAACTCAGACCTTGGTCCATAGTTAGTAGCTAGATGGCTTCTTCTCTCTTTTGGATCTCAATACAATGTTCTCCCCCTCTCTTGTGGAGATCTATTCGATGTAATCTTCTTTTTGCAGTGTGTTTGTTGAGATCGATGAATTGTGGGTTTAGATCCATCTTATCTATGAATAATATTTGAATCTTCTCTGAATTCTTTTATCTATGGTTAAGTTATCTTTGCAAGTCTCTTCGAATTATCCGTTTGGTTTGGCCAACTAGATTGGTAGTTCTTGCAATGGGAGAAGTCTTGAGCTTTGGGTTCAATCTTGCGGTGTGCTTTCCCAATGACGAAGAAGGCAGCAAACACGTATTGTATTGTTGCCATCGAGGATAACAAGATGGGGTTTTTATCATATTGCATGAATTTATCCCTCTACATCATGTCATCTTGCTTAAGGCGTTACTCGCTTTTTAACTTAATACTCTAGATGCATCTTTGGATAGCGGTCGATGAGTGGAGTAATAGTAGTAGATGCTGAGAATCGTTTTGGTCTACTTGTCTCGGACGTGATGCCTATATACATGATCATACCTAGATATCCTCATAACTATGCTCAGTTCTATCAATTGCTCAACGATAATTTGTTCACCCATCGTAGTATACTTATGCTCTTGAGAGAAGCCACTAGTGAAACCTATGGCCCCCGGGTCTATTCTCATCATATCAATCTCCATCACTTTAATACTTGTTTTGCTTTTACTTTGCCTTTTACTTTTCACTTTGCATCTCTATATCAAAAATACCAAAAATATTATTTATCATCTCTATCAGATCTCACCCTCGTAAGTGAGCGTGATGGGATTGACAACCCCTAATCGCGTTGGTTGCGAGTAGTTATCGTTTTGTGCAGGTACAAGGGACTTGAGTGTGGCCTCCTACTAGATTGATACCTTGGTTCTCAAAAACTAAGGGAAATACTTACGCTACTTTGCTGCATCATCCTCTCCTCTTCGGGGAAATCCAACGCAGTGCTCAAGAGGTAGCAGTGAGGCCTGTTGCACAGACCTCGATCATCGTGGCACCAGCCGCACTCCCCCGGGAGACTTTCATCGTCCGATGACGACATTTCCTACATTCATAATTCAAAAATTAAACCTGTACAATTAAATATATGTACTACAAAAACTAAATTAGATTATTATTATTCATCACGGGTTGACTATCGGTTTGTCGAGTATTTTCTTGAAAACTCTCAGCTCACGTGGTGTATACATTCGACCGCTGGTAATGGTCGCTCCTCCATTCGTCCCCGAGTGCATTACACCAAAATGTCTAGCACACGGGAACGAAGGAGAAGCGACCCCCACGACAACAGTCGGGATTCTTCGTCCTCTCATATATGGTGGAGACTCGACAGACTTAAAGTCAACCCGAAATATCGTTTAATTATCTTACTAAAAAAGGATTTGGCTGGTCTCACCTCGAGGTCGGAGGGTCGGTGTGACGGGACGGCGGGGATGCTAGAGGGGGCTCCTAGATTTCTGCGACAACAAAAACCCTATAAGCTATCAACTAATCATATGCATACGCCTTGCATAGTGCTCTCCAATTTTAGCATTCAAAGTAGGAGTAGTTTTTCAATTTGAGCATTCAATAAGCAAAATCAAATCGCAAAATAAAGTAGTATTCATATTAGGATGCATTCAATTATAAGCAAAACTACATCATCTCTTGCGTCCGTACATCGTCGAATATTATCACTAATACACCTAGAATACTATCATACATATAGCATCGCTAGTACAGTTTAGAACTGTAGGCGCCTTGATTGTGTATCGGCGCTGGCGGTGGACACCAAAGAGAAGGAACCATCACAGGGATCATAGCTCGGTGAGATCCCTAAAGAAGCTGTCGACTATTGTCGAACCTGCCCTCCAGTACGCAACCATGTAGCGGTAGACGTGCTCGTCCTCCTCACCTGATGGTGACGTACCACCTCCGCGGTGTCCGGAAGCCTCGGCACCGTCACATGCCCACGCGACCGCCACCAAACAACACTACAAAAAAGAGACACATCCGTGACATTTTGGGCCGAACGAATTTTTTTTCTGTCATACATATGACACTTCTATGACGATAATTGTGACAAAACCCGGTATCATCATAGATGTGGTGGGCTCCTACTTCTATGACAAAAAATCATGACAGAAAATGGGCTTTTCGTCTGGCGGGCTGGAGACACAGCTGCATGACATTCTTTGGGCCGTCCATGACGGAAAAACCGTGGTAGACGCGAGGGGGAGGAAAATTTCGGGGAGTTGCCGGTTACGGTGGGAGGTCGGGGGCAGAGCGATGCGCGTTTCTCTCGTACGTACGCGCGTGTGTGCGAGGCGTTGGCTCTAACTGAAGCCGAGCGAGGCATTGGGCTCTAACTGAACCCGAGTGATTGCACTGCAGGCTACGCGTTACTGAACCCGAGCGATCGATCGATGGCTGTTAACTGAACCCGATGGAGCGATTCCTTCACTCGCCGCTAATCAAGCCGATCGATCTGCCTCTGGGATGAGCGGTGAGCGTTGCGGGGGGTTGGATGAGCGGTGGCGGTGGCGTTGCCTCTGGATGAACGGGAACCCGTGGTGTGGAGGGCTGGATGAGCGATGAGACGATGGAGGGTGGCCGTGGAGGGGTGGTTGAACAGGACCCGTGGTGTGGAGGGCTGGATGAGCGGTGACGGTGGAGGGGTGCCTGTGGAGGGTGGTTGAGCGATGAGTGATGGAGTAGCGCGCGGTGGAGGCTGGATGAGCGAGGAACCCGTGGAGGCTGGAGGAGGTCGACGGTAGCCCGTGGAGGTTGGAGGAGGTCGACGGTGGAGATGAAACGGTATCCGTGGAGTCCCGCTTATGGCACGCCACCTCCCCCGCTGTTTCGACCGTGGCGCTCCAACACCAGTCCGTTTACGTCTGCTTATGCACGCCACACCCCTCCCGATCAACGGACCCGGTTTCGCCGTAGGGAGGTCCGTTTCCTCCGCTTTGATACGCCACACCCTCCCGATCAGCGGGACCCCGTTTCGACCGTAGGGAGGTCCCTTTCCTCCGCTTTGCGGTACGCCACACCCTCCCGATCATCAGGACCCCGATTTACGACCGTAGGAGGTCCGTTTCCTCCGTTCTGCGATGCCAGGCCCCTCCCGATCAACAGGACCCGTTTGAGCGTGGCCGGTCGAACACAAGGCCCGTTTCTCCGTTGTCAGCGATACGCCAGCCCTCGTTTCCATCGCCTGTTCCGTCCAAGCCCTCCCGATGAACACGACCATGCATTCCATTCCGACCCAGCCGGTTGGCTCCTCATGAACACGACCACGACGCTGTTTCTCCGTTCCGACCCATCCATGTACGTATGCGCGATAGGCGTTAGAGACCCTGCCCGTATGTACGTACGTGGCCATATTTTCTTTCTTGCACCCTCGCCACTGTACGTACGTGCACATGCTACGTGCGCGCCACTACATCTATGACACGTGTGCGCCTCTACATCGACCAGTATGTACGTACACGTTCGCGACCAGAATGACAATGCTACGTACGCCTCGACCAGGTGGGTCCCGACTGTTAGGCACTTCCTTGCGTGCGAAGATGTAGCCGGTGGGTACCAGCAATGTGGGGCGAATCGTTTTTGCGGACGCACTTCCTTGCGTGCGAAGGTGTAGCTGGTGGGTCCCAGCAATGGGGGAAACGTTTTTTCACGAAATATGGTGGCCCGTCCGGTGGGTCCCCCGCCGTGGAGGAATAATTATTTTGCGGCGTAATAAGGAGGCACTTCCTTCTTTGCGGCCGTGGACCCAGTGTCACCTCTCCACGTCTGATCACGTCCGATCGAAGCCGTTCCTTGACCACGTTGACCACGCCGCGCCAAGAGCACCAGGGCGGTGGACGACGGCGAGGCCTAGGAAGGGGACGGCGGAGCCGGGAAGACGCAGCGGCGATGGATGCCCACGCCAGCGTGAAATCACGAGGTTCACCGGTTACATTGCGGTGTGTGAGGCTGCCGTCGCCGTAGAATAACAGGTGTGGGTGAGTAGAGGATGGCCTGGCCAGCGGTGGGAGTAGTAGGGGCGGTGAGGCCTCCGCCGCGATCGCAACCCGGCCACGGAGGCAGGAGCACGAGGCACGACCGCGCTGGTTTGGGCGGTTGGAGCAAGAAGACCAGAGGTTGAAGAAGCACGACGGCCGTTGGATGGACATCGTACGGTCACTGGAGCTAGAATCGTGCATATTGACTAAGTTGAAAAAGCCCTCCGTCCCCGTCAAATTAGTAGGCCCACAAGTCAGCCTGCCACTATACTGGGTCCCAGCTAACGAGGGAGTATTCATTTTTGTGCGTAATAAGGAGGCACTTCCTTGCGTGCGAAGATATAGTCAGTGGGTCCGAGCTGTCGTGGCGGTAACTTTTTTCACGAAATCTGAGGCCCTTTCGGTGGGTCCACGATGTCGGTGGACGAATCATTATTTTGGCGTAATAAGGAGGCATTTCCTTGCGTGCGTCGTGGACCCAGTGTCGGCCTCTCCACGACATACCCACTTCAGATGCATGTCGGTCGCCGATTGACCACGTTGACCAGCCGCGCCGAGAGCACCGAGGCGGTGGAGGACGGCGAGGCCTAGGAAGGAGCGACGGAGGCCGGGAAGACTCAGCAGCTTGTTTCCCACGCGGAGAATCTGTTGAGCGAGGGTTTCTTGGGTTCGTCTGCCTGTCGCCGGAGAATAACAGCAGTGTGGGTAAGTAGAGGGATGGCTAGGCCAGCGATGGAATGCACGGTGGTGGTGAGGCTGCTTGGCAACCTGACCCGGCCCATGAGGAGGAGGGAAGCAGGCAGTCCATGGTAGCTTATTTGAGCGGCCGGAGCAGGAAGAGCAGAGATTGAAGAAGACGACTGACCGTTGGATGGCCATCCAACGATCCGCTTAATCGCGTCCCAATTTTTTTAGGAAAGCCTCAAATATGTGGAAAACAGCATACAACCCATCTGCCATTATTTCTAATAATTTACAGCCCATTTGCTAATTCTTAAGGTTTTTTTGGAGCCTATATTCTTTTTGTTAGCATTACAGCCCATATTGTGGCCACGGTTAAAAAATTATACGAAATTTTGTATATTTTGAGCGGTTCGAACTGTTTTTAATCCCGAAATTTCGACTCACATTCAAACTGATTTTAAAACTAAATGTATATCAATATAAAATCCAACAAATTCTCCATGTATAAAAATTAATGTAATTTAAAATCTCCAAATGAAAAAAAAGATATTTAAAACTAATTGCCGCTTTGATGTGTTTTAAAAATGTACAGCCCATTTCTCATTACTGATGGGCCATTTTCTCGGCCAGCCGAAAGAAAAGCTCTCCTCGTCTTGAAATATTTGCAACCCAACAGGCCTGACAAAGCGACTTACTTGGCAAATCACAAAAAAACTGGGCTATGGCCGTGGACCCGGTATCGGCCTCTCCACGTCTGAGTACTCTTCCGATGGAAGTCGTTCCTTGACCACGTTGACCACGCGCGTGGAGAGCACCATGGCGGTGGACGACGGCGAGGCCTAGGAAGGGGACAACGGAGCGGGGAAGACAGCGGCGATGGAAGCCAGCAGCGGAGAGGAGTACGAGGGTTCACTTTGGTATTGCGGTGTGAGGCTACCGTCGGCTGCAGGGCTGCCGGGCGGTGGGAATAGTAGGGGCGGTGATTCCTCCGTGGCAGCCTGACCCGGCCACGGGAGGCAGGAGCATGAGGCACGTTGGCGCTAGTTTGGTAATTTGGAGCAAGAAGACCAGAGGTTGAAGAAGCACTACGGCCGTTGGATGGACATCGTGCAGTCACTTTGGAGCTAGAATCGTTCATATTGACTAAGTTGACAAAGCCCTTCGTCTGCGTCAACTTAGTAGGCCCTAAGTCAGCGTCCACCAAGGTGGGTCCCAGCTAGTAGGGGAGTATTCATTTTTTGTGCGTAATAAGGAGGCACTTCCGGTGGGTCCGTGAATGACGGGCGTTTTCAAATACGGTGGCCCGTTAGGTGGGTCCCAATGATCGGGGCAAACATATTTTTCGCAAAATATGGTGGCCCTTCCAGTGGGTCCTTGCTGTCAATTGGAGGAATCATTGTTTTCCGCGTAATAAGGAGGCACTTACTTGCTGCGGCCGTGGACCCAGCTGAGACTCTCCACGTACAAAGATACTCGATGGAAGTCGTTCCTTCACCACGTTGACCTCGCCGCGTTCCGTTGCATGCATGCGTCCATTGGCGTGGTGCGTCCCCACCGTCGACCTCTCACGACAGTCATCTTCCGATGACTCTTGATTGTTGACCACGTTGAATACCGTGCCGAGCGCACCTGCATCGGAACGACCGGAGATGGGGAAGACGGGCGGTGGAGTCGCAGATGAAGAGGAGGAAACTTCATCGGTTGGTCTTGGCGCTGGCAATACCGCCCACGGAGAGGAGCAAGAACAGAGGTTGAAGAAGGAGCACGGCTGTTGGATTAACATCCAACAGTCCAGCTGCTAGAATCATTTGTTGATTAAGTTGACAAAGCCGTGCATACACGTCCGCTTAGCAGGCCCACAAGTCAGCCACCAAATCTGACGGGTCCTAGATGTCAACGGGATGAATAATTTTTTTCGCAAAACAAGGAGGCACTTCCTTCCATGCGAAGATACAGCCGGTGGGTCCCAGCTATCAGGTGGAGGAAACATTTTTTTTTCAACTTAATAAGGAGGAACTTTCCTTGCGTGCGACCATGGACCTCGTGGGTCCCAGCCGTCAGGCTCTCCACGTACAGTCCTCTTCCGATGACTCTCGTTTGTTGACCATGCCGCACCGAACACAGCGAGGCGGTGGATGACGATGAGGCCCCGGACGGGAACGACTCAGAGATGGGAAAACGCGGCAGTGGAGTCGCAGATTGAGAGGAGGAGAAGGGTTATAACTGGTTCTGTTGCAATTCATATCAAACTCAGGTTCACAGGACACGTTCATATTCATAGCCAAAATTCACTATCAACAACTCAAAATATTCATATATACACAAGCTCAACATATCTATGCATCCAAATGATTGATAGATCACACGACAATATTCATACATAATTCACAAAAAGATTCAGATATACACATGTTCAGTATGTTTATGCATCCAAATGATTGAGATCACAACCAATATGATCCATGGACGAACTTTAATTACCTAGGGTACAAACTGGTAAATGGTGTTCAATCAGAGGTACTTTTTGCTAAAATTAGTTTTGTACGAGTAAACTTTCGAGTACATAAGAGGCAGCACAGACAATCTGAACTTTGCTTGTAGGTTTATCCTCAAATAGTGGCCTCGTGCCGACGGAGGTTTGAGCAACTTGGCCACTACTTTCATCCAACTAGTTCTTGGCTCATCTTGGTCTGTATCTCGCCAAAATTCTACATTGCGGGCGAGAAAGGAGGCGGTTGAGAAAATGAACCATCCAAATTTTTGTGCAGTTCAACTGAAATGGAGCGTCCTTGGCATGCGGTGATTAAGTCCCAGATGAATATCTGGCGTCAACCAACTTGTCGGAATCTTTAGACTCCATGCCATATAGTTCGCTACCATATGTGCCGATAACCAAAAGGCACAAGTTGGGGACCAAAGACTGGACTGCGTTTTTTCCGGGCTATGCACCAAGCAATATTTTTGGCGTTCACTCTCCTAATACTTGAGTTTGACAATTGGTTGACGCCGGTTGATACTCGAATGAATATAGGCACTTGTTGTCAACATCGATGCTTGTCTCGAGTGAACTTTGGAGTACATAGCAGCAACATAAGTACCTGTCCATCGATCATTTTGTGCAGTTCTACTGAAATGACCCGATGTAATGATTTGCTCGCGAGTTCCGGCTCCAAATTACTCCTTTATGAAATCGGCAAACAAAGAGTACAATACCAAATTACCAATACATATGACAGGCACAATAATCAGGATAAAGACCAGTACCAACCTGTGTGAGGTAGCATATCAATTACTATTTCCTTTGACTGGAAGCCGAGATAAGCCAAGCGACTGACAGCAAAGGAAGAAAGCAAGCGGATATTAGCGACTGACAGGAAAGGACGGAAGCTGTCGAGGCAATGAAGCACCCAAAGTTTTTGTGCAGTTCCACCAAAATCGAGCCTCCCTGTTGGCACATATATTGAGAGAGTGAGATTACTGTAATAGTGGGACTAGTTGATGAAAGATACACTAACAAATAGAAGCACCCTCATTATCTTAATGGGTAAAGTTAGCAACATAGTAGTCTTGCTTAAAGAGAGGTATTAGTTTATTTAATCGGTGCCAATTAGCTCAACTCAACACTCAAAGCATTGCCATTTATCATAGGTTGCAAAACTTAAAAGTGCAAAGATAAAGGAGTTTCTCATGACATGATGTACGATACAAATAGAGATGACAACAAACTAATATGGACGAAGGCCTTAGACCCGTACCAACCTCGAGAAAAAAGCTTATTCATGTAGTCCCATAAGAGATGATAAAGCACTCACCGGAATCACACAATAGTATATATTTTTGTGCACTTCAAATGTATGGTTGAAATCACTCTTGTATACCAGTGCTGAGATTATATCGAAAGATTATCAAGAACTTTCAGCAGAGTTCAAGCAATGGCTGGGATATAGTTCATTGTATTGTCTTGTGTAGTTCCACTAAAATGTATGATTGGCACAACATGATCCCTGTTTGCACAAGTAGGAACAAGGTGAAACCTTCATTAGCTTAGTGAGAAAGGATAGGAAGACATTAGCATATTACTCAAACAGTAGCATCAAATTCATGATGGACAATACGCAAAACATTGCCTTATTGAACCAATGGCAATAAATTGACATGCAAAACAATAGCACTATTATGTCAATGACACTAATAATATTCCCTCCCTGCTCCACCACATGATTCACCTCCATAGACAAACATTAACACGTACATGATTCACATAGGGTCCTACTAAAGATTTGTTTAACTCCAACAGGAAAATTAGGGCAGTAATAAATTAGTGGTACTTAAGTGCTCCTAATTAATTAAGTGAGACAAAGAGAAGTGGAAGGGCTCCCTGGAGGATCGTCTCACATGTAAGGTAGTCGTTGCCGGAGCCCTTGAATAGCCTCGACTGAGGCCTCTGGCTTCAGCAAGATCGCCTTGGCACTGTTTATTCTTCTTCTTCTTCCTCTTCATGCTATGTTTCTCTTTCTCCTCACCAGTTGGTGAAACCAAGTACATGATTGGCCTTCTAATTCAGAATTGGTTTTGTCAGTGAGGGAGTACAAGTGTACTAGTAAAACAACATTATTTTCTCATGGCGGTCGAAAAATAGAGATGAACACATGCATTAAATATCATTCTTACCTAAAGGAAGGTTATTGCCAATATGGATGATGAGGATTGGAACACAGATCTCCCTTTTGCAGTTCCACCAAAATGAACCAAGCTGTTGCATCCGACATTCCGGTTAAAGCGATTACAAAAGTCACTTCTTTTAAGAAGAGTTTTGTGTAGTGCACCAAAAGGTCACAACAGCAACCAGGTGAATTGGATATCCCTGTTTGCACAAAAAGGCATAGAGGAAACAGTCAGAGTCTCAAACAATTACAGGAAAAAACATTTGGCTAAACTTGTTAGAGTCTCAAACAATTACAGGATAAAACAGTGGCATGGCTTCATTTTTACCAGGGACATTATATTAAGAACAGCTAAGGCTGCGTTCGGTTCACAGGTTTGGTGCAGGATTTTCATAGGAACACAATTCCTACCGTATTCTTTCCCTTCCAACCTGCTCGAACACGGGAAATGTGAATAGTGTTTCATAGGAAAGCTAGTCCGGTAATCTTGATTCCATCGGATTAGAAACATCCACGCTGCTCATTTTTTGGCGGAAGCCCGAGGCCTGGCCTTCACGCCATGCGTTAGACAAAGTTCATCTTTGTGTTTGCCGGAATAAAAAAATCAACCTATGTGTGGTATGCGTGAGGTGAGGACAAGAGTAGTCCACTGCAGCTAAATAAATAAATAGCATCTCATACTGTCAAGCATGCTACTCTAAAAAAACAAATCTGTACATTTCGTAGACCATCTGAACACATTCTCTTGAGAGTTTCCTCCGGTTCGCTGTTCCATAGTTTTATACCTACATTCCTTTCCTATTCCTCTATTTTCATCAAGACCTATGTTTTCTGCCCTTTTATTCCGACCGGAGCCTAAATATTTGGTATAAGGGCATGGGGCCGGTGGGTGCACCGGCGATACAACACCATGTACGTAAGCAGGGGGCATAAAGTGGTGATTCATAGTTTGTTGCCCGAGAAACAAACATCAAGAAACATATACAGGTTGGTCCCATTTTTGTTCTCGCTAGCCACCTACTCCTATGTGTGGATAGCAAATCTAGTCCTGGTCATACCACTTTGTGTACAGCGTTACCCCTATATTTCCCTTTCGACCAAGAGACCGGTTGGATGACCAGTCTATACTACTTTCATCCCTTTCCTTCCTGTTTGTACCAAGTCCGATGTACATACTAAATTCCCCACCCCCACTTTATTTCAATGACAAGTATTTTTCGGACGGAGGAGTACAAGATTCGACTCCATGAAGTAGCTTTAACTCTAACAATAGAAGAAAAAATAGGTGACGTTGGACCATCCGATCGAGAGGGGCTGAGAGGTAGAAAATGATGCACATGCAACAACGTAGTGGGGAAGTAGAGCTAAAGGCGGTTTGAATGAAGATATACACGAAGGTCGTCGGGATGTGGATAGGTGGGCGGCGGAGGTCGGATCTGCCCACAGTAACAGCAGAAGAGGATCGGAGGACCTCCGTGCGGCGCTTCGGCCAGAGATACTTGATCACGACGGCGGTGGGTCTCCTCCCTCGGCTGTCCGACGACGGCCCAACGCTGCCCCTCCTCCCCTTCACCGGCGGAGGGGGATACGTCCGGATCTGTAACCAGCGGTGAGGATAGAAAGCTAGTGTTTTTTGAAGGGAGAAAGACAGGGTTACTACCCCTATCTTGTTTAGATCTGGAGAGGATGAGAGTGTGTGAATAGAGCAGCCATAGCAAGCAAGCGCAGAGGCTCTGACCTATATATAAGTAGTAGGGTAGTTTTCCTTTTTCACTCCATCAAAACAATCGTTTAAAATTGTGTACTATACTACATGCCAGGTCGCGGTTTTTTAGTTGTTGATTGTTTTTTGAGATAGCTACCGCTTGTTCCAAGTGGTGTTACGGTGTGACAGGTCGCACTTTGTATCGTTCAAGTCTGGTAGTACTACAAGTCCCTCCATTAAATGAACAACCACCCCCTCGTAAAAATTATGAGCAAGCCCATGGCTAAAATTGTGAACAAGCAACATGCATTATTATTTATATTTTCTACTCCCTCCGTTCCTAAATATAAGTCTTTTTTATTAGCCACACCTAAGACAAGAATTTTTTTATTAGCAGTGAACCCCACATGTCATAGACACAAAATTGTGGCAAGATTCCCTTAGGCAAGCCAAAGTGTGTCTAACAATTTGAGCAACTCAGGTTAGGCAAGTGTGGCAAGTGTGGGAAAAATAATGTGGCAACATAAGACAAACATAGTCACAATCCAAAACAGCCCCGTGATTTTTGTGACATGCATGAAAATTTGGTTAGTTAAATTTATAGTCAAAATTTGGCAAGGTGCATGAAATCAACACATGCAAGTATCAAAAGGAAAGTCACGGCATGCATGCATGCGTTGTACTCCTCCGTTTCCAAATATAAGTCTTTTTAGAGATTGCAACAAGTGACTACTCCCTCCGTTCCTAAATGTAAGTCTTTTAGGGATTCCACTACAAACTACATACGGATGTATATAGACATATTTTAGAGTGTAGATTCACTCATTTTGTTTCAGTATGTACTCCAGTTCATAGTGAAATCTCTAAAAGACTTATATTTTGGAACGGAGGGAGTATCTGAAGCATAATATGTCTACTCCTACATAACAAGTAGCCCATTTGAAATGTGTCACAAGATTTTTATCGAATGCATTGCTTTTATGTGTCGCGTCTACTCGTACTAGCCCGATAAATTTTATTACTACGACGCCCTCTCCTGGATCGAGCTCGGTGCCTCGCACCTGCCTTTGGCTGCATAGCATGGGCCAACCACTGTTGGGCCCACCTGTCATGGACGCAAAGCGGGAGCAGTAAGTAGAAGCTTCGCTACGCTATCCCTCCCGCACGCAGGTGGGCGGACATGCAGTGATGGATTCGAAATCGTAGAAGTAGGGGTAACATCATTGTTCGTCTTCTCGAAGAGGCGAAGAGCCAAGTGCAAACCCGAACGTGGCGATTCTGACGCTCGCGTGGTGCAGTTCCTTGGAGTACTAGCCAGGCTCTTGCATGAGACAAAATTGCTATTGTTTAACAATTAAACTCCATTATCCATTGGTTGATACTCATTCTGCATAGGTCCACACGCTTAGCACCGTTTCCTCCTAGGGTCACCAATGTTTATTTGCTAATTAATAGCATTCCATGCAATGAACTAGCCATTGCAAGTCATTAAAAGTATGCACACCTCTCATCTCTTATTGGTTGATACGTATGTCAAGAAATGTGAAACAAGGTAGAAGTTAATGCACCGCGCCTAAGTGTTTTGGGACTATTTGGTTTTGTAAGATGACTTACACACCTAGGCGGAGGGAGTAGTATAGACCGTAAACCGGAAAGGAGTATTTGCCTTTCTAAAGATTTCAACAAGTGACTAGACTTGACTAGAAAAAACAAGTGACTAGACTACACCGTATAATGCGACCCCTCCCTCCGGTTTATAGGGCTCAAATCTCAAATCTCATGAACCAAGGCATTTTGCGATTGGAGGAACGTATCTCGTACTTTACAAAACTACCCTAATTAAACTCAAGCATTAATTACGTAGTTCTCTAGTTTTCCTCTCCGCCTTGGTCGCGGTGCACAATATTGAGGCTAGCCATAGTGGGAGTAACTTAGGTAGTAACTTAACACATCCCAAGACAATTTTGCTTATGTGGCAAGTATTTAATGAGGAAAGATATGCTTGTGGTAACATAATATATTCTTTGTAACATAGCGCTTTCGAGGTAAAATGAGTCTATGAGATAATAAATGAAGCAATCTATGATACTACTACTATGTTACTTTGCACTATGGAGGTAGTAACTTACACTAGTGTCATATGCATGACACTAGTCTAAGTTACTCCCCACTATGACCAGCTTGAGAGAGTGCTTTGATACGTTTTATTCTCATGACTAAAAGTAGTGGGACTAAAACTTGTTAGCCTCATCCATGCTTGGATCCAAATACTAAAGAGACTAAAATCAAGTTAATGACATTTCAAAGCATCGGGCCCGACGCGTGCCATGCACCAAATCACACCGAGGTGCTGATCGAGACTCACTGTCACCCCGGTGTGGCCGTCATGACCCGTCATATCACAAAACCCACACCTTTACGGCGGTGGTAAGGTGGCCTCAAGTTGGACTGGGCGAAGCAACCATCATTTCATTGAACGCTCGTTCAAGTTCTTTGTTCCCTTTCTTGAAGAAAACCTCACTCTGTGCTACTCACTTACGCCATTTTCTTCTCTACGATGAAGGAAAGGTGGGCTTAATCGAGTTATGCTGCTATATTTTCATACCAAGAATCTTCTTTTTACGAAGCATCGACCGACTCTCACAGCCTATTCTTTTCCCGTTTTCATTGCGATTGTGGTTTCCTTTCGATTGCTTTTTGTTTGTCAGTTCATTGATGGATCCTGGAGCACTAGGCAAAGAGTTGCCGGCGGACAACCCGCTGGAGACAGCGGTCTCCAGGAAGCGAGCACCGACCAACGAGTTGACCATGTTGGTGGGCCAACCCATGGAGACTAAGAACTCCAAGAAACAAGCACTGGCCAAAGAGTTGAGGACGTTGGCGGACGAACTCCTCAAAGAAAGTTGGAAGAACAGCAAGGGCCCCACCGTGCCTACCCCAGGAGCTTTGATTGCCACCTATGTGAGGCTCAAGACCGAGTTTGAGGAGATAGTCGCTGTTGAGAAGCAATATTCCCCTGGCAAGGTGATGGCCCCCATCGAGCACGAGGAGATGGCCCCCGGAGCGATGAGATCCCCCGGTGAGCTGCACAAGGTAAAAAATAATGGCTTATTACCATAGTTGTGGTTTTTGATTATTTGCAATGTGCTTGCTTTTTGATTATTTGCGGTGGTTGTCCTAGATGATTCCAATGTCGTGGCCCGTCCTGTTGGCATCGCCCCGGAGATCAATTCCGATACCGCTGTCAGTCCTGTAGACATCACCCCAGAAATCGATTCCCATGCCGCTGTCCGTGCTGTGGTCATTGCCCGAGAGATCGATGACAAGAAATAGTTGGTCGCGCTAATCCTTCAGGGTAGTTTGCATTGCCCTGTGTTTAATTACATAACAATGCGTGTTATCAAACCATCTTAGGGCTAGTGTCTTTGTCTTGTGTGGGCGGATCTTGCTACTTTTGTTTGATAGTGAATCATGCGATGAATCATGCGAACCCTCTCGAGTTATGGAAAGCAGATGTATCCTCACCAGCTTTTGATGTAATATATGGCATGCTTAGATGTAAGTTTGAACTGTTTATCATATCGGCGGGGCTTGTTTGATGATTCTTGGTGTTAGTAGGCTAGCTCATGCGAGCTATAGTACTTGCAAAACACTCACCAAGAAGAAAGCGTTGGGGCTGATGAGCTCGTGATGCGCTTATACTTATCCCTCGTCGATCGACCAATAGCCCTAGCTCCTAAAATTGTAGGCTTAGCGATCAATGAGACAATAGTCGACATACATTCAGGCCTCATTTGGTTCATAGGGTAGGAAAATCGTAGCAAAAGTACTGAGAGAATATGCAACACAAAATCATAGCAGTCTGAGAGACGTACTCCCTTAGTTCCAAAATAGATGGCCTAGGTGGGCTAGTTTGGCCTAGTGGGTTTCGGTGATATGGCGTGGTCTGCGGTGCCGTCCAGGTCTTGGCGTGTGGTAGCAGATATTGCGATGGTAAGTTTTTCTTGAAGAAGCGGAATTCAACGAAGTCATGATGGTTCCTTCGTCCGAACAACTTACGGTGGGAAAGGTTGGGCTCACGATACGACGCATGTAGACCAGGATAATTTTGTGCATGGCGGGTGGACCGGGATGGTCGACGTCCCACATGTCGGGCGAATGAAAGTATTCTTTCCGATATAGAGGACGAGCAACGAGTATTCATTGTTTATTTTTGATGAAAGCTATTGTCTCCACTGTTACTCCTTGGCTTTGTCAATGCCTCTCTCTCCTCCACATAAGCGGGGACTACTTGCTATGCATGCAGCGTGCAGCTGGCGTCTTGATGGGCCAGGTCGGTGAGAGCGGGCTCCAGAAGTGGTCCGGACTCCAGCATGGCCCACCTCACATTATCACCATATATTTCTTGGAGTCCGTCTTGGCGGCGGGCGATCTCTTCTCCCTCCCCCGTTTCTCTCTTCTCAGCCGACGCCCGCCGAGCGATTAGATTTCAGCTATCGACGGTTTATTCAATTACGGTCCCACATGTCAGTGAAATTGCAAGACAACGCGTGTCTCCTTTGGTGAGCGGCGTGCGAGCCGGACTGTCGGGGTTGCGACGCATACGAGTCGTAAGTGTGCCACCTTTTCCTTTAGAACTTGCGAAGCGTAACATTTTCGCGCGATCGATCAATAGAAATCCAGAACAAAATAGCGAGGCGGTGCTTTCCCGCTCGTTAGGCGGGCTAGTTCGAGTGATATGACGTACTCTGATGTCGTCCACTTGCTCCATTTTTATGTAAGCAAGAGTTTACACTCAGACGCGGGAGGAGTCTGGAAACACCGCGGATCTGATTTTGATCGAGGGATAATCGTTCCTGCCAAATAATGGAGGATTGTTAGCGATTATAGCATGATAGTTAGGGCATCTCCAGCGCTGGCCCACAAATTTACACCGGCATCTATCCGAGGACATTGATGGATGCCATCCGATACTGCCCGCATACCTTTCGACAACTATATGAACTAACCAGACGAAATTCGTGCAAACAAAGCAAATTTCAAATTAACCGGATGATATTAACCGGATGAAACTCATTACATTTCGAAAACTTTTCCTACAAACTGGACGAAATTCATTACATATTTCGTGGTGGAGCAAGGAACCTCGTGGTGGAGCGTCTCCACTCATAATATTTAATATTATTCAGCGATATAAAATTAACCAATCATCTCCACGATTAATTTGGAAGAGTACGTAAACACGGCAGCCCAAAGTTGTAGTTACATCATACTAGTACATGGCTAACCCACGCTATCACCATATTTCTTGGCTTCCGTGCGACACCTATCTCTAGTAATCCGGCAGCCCTCAGACGCTTCTCCCTCCTCGTCTCTATCAAAGTGCGGCGGGCTGGCGTTTCTGCCGTCTATTGAGGTCGGTTAACTATCACATGTTAGCGACATGCAAAAAGCATTCTAAAAAAATTTCCTTTCACGTTCCGTTTTCAAAAAGAAAAAAAATCCTTTCACGTACGAATTTGCATGTATGCTTTGAGCAACTTGCATGTCCTATACTGCTCCTGTTTGATACTCTAACTTAGCTAGAGGTTAGACTAACTCATGACTAACCTGAACTAAGCTGTAGCCAAAGAGGTGTTTGGGTGTGAGGTTAGATTGACATAAATGCACTTCATGGAGAGAGAAAAGTGATTTTTAATGGTCCCAATGAGAACTATCTCCAGTTAGCACCTCTTGGGTGGGATAGTTTTTTTTGTGTGGGTTCGGTGCAACTTGCTCCAATTTAAACCCTCATGCTTGGATACTTTAGGGCTATTTGAGCCCCAACTAGCTCAAACTAACTCTAACCATGGATCCAAATAGGGCCTATGGCCAGTCTCGGCCTTGGAAGCGATCGCGTGCCGAAGCGGCGCTCTCTCGGCCGTCAGCGCCACTTCAAAGCCGGGCGCCGGTGAGAGTTCGCCTCCGCTCTGGCGGGCATTAATGCGGCAGCGACGCTCCGGCGACGCTGACCGTTTCTGCCTTGAGAGCCTTGGCAAGGGAGTATAGGTTTTGAACCGTTTCACGCGTAGTAGTAATGGTACTTTCCAAAACTACTCAATTATTGCACTCAGTTTCCTAAGAAATTAGTAAAAAACGTTACTCCACAGCCCGCTTCCCTTCTCCTTCCTGCTCGTGATTTACGTGGCCATGTTAACGTGGTTGTGTCAAAAAATGTCACTTCACCTTTCGTGATTTGCGTTATATAATTACAAGCAAGATTCTCGTGCATTGCAGAACATCAATATGCATTTTTTACAAAACACCTGTTGTGATTGACCCATCCGGAGTAATCCCATGTGTAAAACTAATGATATCTCGAGAATTTTATCGGAAAACTGGTATCTCGAGAATGTCATCGAAAAAATGAAAGATGAGAGATAAGGTGAGGAGGTGGAGCGTGGTGGTGGTGGTGGTCGGAATGGGCGGAGGCTTGGGGATGGGCCAGGCGCCCGGTGACAGCAGCCACCATGCATGCTAGATTGTTCCAGAGACTTATTCCTTTTTTAATTGCTTTGAGCAATGAGGTTAGGAGATAATCATGTGGAGAGAGGTGCGGGTATCTTTTGTAAAATTATCATAGTTTGCTTCCTATCCGTCAGATATAGATCATACAGTCTGTATTACAAGATGGCAGGCACACCATCATCGCCAACTCGTTTTTTTATAAGGGTATACAGATGATAAGTTTGCTGACTACTAAAGTAAAGTGGAATCTGTCCATGTTATGCAAGTAAATAAAGGTGATTGTTTATCATACGGGTAAGGTTGGATGAACGGTGGTAGGAACAAATGCTCCGCCTAGAGCATGTGTGTGTGAGATGGAGTCATAGTGTGTGTGTGTGTGTGTGTGTGTGTGTGTGTGTGTGTGAGAGAGAGAGAGAGAGAGAGAGGTGAGAGAGAGGGAGTCTTTGTGTGTGTGTGTGTGTGTGAGAGAGAGAGATGAAGTCTAAGTGTGTGGGGGGGTGCGTGTGTGTGTGTGTGTGTTTGTGTTTGTGTGTGTGTGAGAGAGAGAGAGAGAGAGAGATGGAGTCTTAGTGTGTGTGTGTGGGGGGGTGCGTGTGTGTGTGCTGACTGCCTTGTGTGTGTCAGGGTCCTCTGTGGCGGATGTAATTTCAGTGTGCATGGCTTCATCATAGAGAGGTGATGTGTATGGCGAGGCCACCAATGATGGTGTCTGAGAGAGAAAATGCCCGTGGGAGGGAAGAGAAGGTGCGTCTGGCGTGAGAGGAGTCGACATCGAGAGAGCGTGTTTGTTTGAGAGACACCACGGAAGACTACTATATATCGATGGTGCATGTAGTGGGAATTAAACAAAGGGATGTTCTTATTGGTTTTGGGGATATAGGGAAGAGTGAGAGGCGTGGGGGGGTAGCTAGAAGGAGATTGTTAAGTGTGAGTGTGTGTTTTGCCCATCCGGTGGAAGTTATGTGCACAAAGAGGAGAAGCGATTCGGTGTGGCGTTAGCATTGAGGGTAATTAACTACATTATGGAGACATAGAGACCTTGAACGTGCATGTGTGAGATGTGTGTGTGTGTGTGTGTGTGCGCGCGCATGATCAAGATAAAAGAAAGAAGACATAAGTCCTAAGATCAATGACATTGGAGAGACGGATCGGTATGACAATATACATGCATGTGAGAATGCAGGGAAGAAGGCCCGACAATTGAGCATGTGTTTTTGTCTTTAAGAGATAGTGGCGTGGGCTAGAGAATGCATCTATGGCAAGCGGAGGGGTGAGGCATAGCGATTGTGCAAAAGAGATCAACCTATAAATGCATATGTATGGATAGACATATATAGTGTGGGTCATAGGAAGCAAGACTCGTATGCGAGAAAGAAATGTTGACGGAGAAACTACAGATAGATAAAGAGATGGAGATGCTAGCTAGAGAGACATCCGTTAGTTTGGGTGTCGGAGATGACCGTCGGGTGGTTCAAAGGGTGAAGTTATATATGTGTGTGAGAGGGCACTTGAATGCATGCATGTAGAGAGAAACATATGTAGTGTGCTTGATAGGAATCAAGAGTGAGGGCGAGAAAGAAGGTTGATGGAGAAACAGATAAATAGAAAGATAAAGATGCTAGCTAGTGTGCGCTAGAGATAGGAGTCGAGTGGATCGGAAAGGCCGGGTTATGTGTGTGGGTGTGAGAGAGATAGAGAGAGGGTGCATGTGAGTCACATACAAACAAATATCGA
Source organism: Aegilops bicornis (assembly GCA_021605145.1). Lineage (NCBI taxonomy): Eukaryota > Viridiplantae > Streptophyta > Magnoliopsida > Poales > Poaceae > Aegilops > Aegilops bicornis. The sequence continues at coordinate 579,733 of JAHIAL010000026.1, read as the reverse complement.
GAGAAATGAGATCCAGAGAGACGGAGTTTTGTGTCTCATGAGAGAAAGATATTTCACAACGAGAGTGATAGCTAGAGAGGCATATGAGGAACGCAAGATATCTCTAGGGAGAGAGGGTGTGTTTGAGCGACATACAAGAGAACAATGGAGAAATATGAGACCACAGGAGACAGAGTTTGTGTTTGTGTGTGAGAAAGAGATATTGAAGAGGAAGAGTCGAGGTTCTCATATCTAAGGAGCGAAAGACATCTCTGTATGAGGGGTGTGCGAGTGGCACACATGGGAATAGTTGAGAGAAATGAGACCCCGAGAGACAAAGTTTTGTGTTTGTGTGAGAGAAAGAGATTCCACATGGAGAATCATAGCTAGAGACACATAGCAGGGAGTGAGATATACTTAGAGAGAGATAGAGTGATGAAGGTCGATGGAGAGAGTACCGTCAAGTTGTGTTACGTAAGATAAAAGATCATTGTCGACATACAGGTAGTACGAGAGATGCACGAGAGACGATGAACGCAGATAGGTCCGAGAGATAGTCCTATATAAGCATGAGTGATAGCTATATGAGACGAATATCTGGATTAAAGGGGATTCAAATATTTAAACCGGAGATCACTTACATCGATAATATCATAACGCAAATTGGTGTATCAAACATGCATATTCATTTGAATTTGGGCACACGTGTAATGTTATATAGTTTATCAATATTGGTGATCCATAGATTCTTCAATTACAAACAATGCATGGTTTATATGCAATTAGTGTCTAAACGAGATTACACTATATGTTGCGTGTGTGAAACACATTATACATGTTTGAGAAGTTAAAAAACCCGCATGAAACACACACATTAATTGGAGAGCGTTAGCGAGGAATGCATACATTGGATTTCAACATAAAGTGGTTTCAAATATTTGAAAATCCAAATTGATGGATACAACCTTATGAATCTGAGATCATGCCATTTGTAAACCATATTTATGTATAAATGGTGTTGTGCTTTTGAAAGTATATATGTAAAAAAATGATGTATATAGAATGTAATTCCCATTGAAAATGGATCCCGCCCGAAAAAAATAGTAGAATACAAATGGGATTCGAATTGAGTTGGCACGGTAAACGTGCACTGTGCAAAATTTAAACGAAGCGGGAAAGTCGCAGAACTTAGCCGAAACCAAAATCAGTGAGATGGAAATCACTTGCGCCTATCCTCGGCATAAAGCCTATCTGCTGGATTTCTATAGGTTTTCGATAGGGGTAGGTTTGTAATTTCACCCAAACGTGACATAACCGCCTCTCACCCGGATTCATAGACGGTTGGCGCCAAAACACAGTGTGCCCTCGGCCAAAATCGACTCCCTCCCCGATTCATATTCATACACGGTGGGCGCCTAAAAACAAACTCTCGAGGCAAATATTCGATTGTATGCGAGATTACCGTCCTATCCCCAACCGACTAATGTTGCTGTGTGATGTAGTAGAAATTTGAAACGGGGCTAAGTTTGTAAATTTCCTCGCATTTGAGACAAGCAGCGCCTGACTACATGGTTTCCCCCCTTCCTCTCTACCTCCCTTTTCCCCATTCATACTCCGTGGGCGCCAAAACACCCTCTCCACCCCACCCTCCTGTTGGAAATATGCCCTAGAGGCAATAATAAAAGATTATTATTATATTTCCTTGTTCATGATAATCGTCTGTTATTCATGCTATAATTGTGTTATCTGGAAATCGTAATACATGTGTGAATATATAGACCACAACATGTCCCTAGTAAGCCTCTAGTTGACTAGCTCGTTGATCAACTGATAGTCATGGTTTCCTGGCTATGGACATTGGATGTCGTTGATGACGGATCACATCATTAGGAGAATGATGTGATGGGCAAGACCCAATCCTAAGCATTGCACAAGATCGTGTAGTTCGTTTGCTAGAGCTTTTCCAATGTCAAGTATCTTTTCCTTAGACCATGAGATCGTGTAACTCCCGGACACCGTAGGAGTGCTTTGGGTTTTACCAAACGTCACAACGTAATCGGGTGACTATAAAGGTATACTACGGGTATCTCCGAAAGTATATGTTGGGTTGACATGGATCGAGATCGGATTTGTCACTCCGTATGACGGAGAGGTATCTCTGGGCCCACTCGGTAATGCATCATCATAATGAGCTCAAAGTGACCAAGTGTTTGGTCACGGGATCATGCATTACGGTACGAGTAAAGTGACTTGCTGGTAAAGAGATTGAACGAGGTATTGGGATACCGAAGATCGAATCTCGGGCAAGTAACGTACCGATTGACAAAGGGACATTAACCTCCCGGACGAGGCGGTCATTGACAGAATCCTTCAGTCGCTCCCACCGAGCTACAAGAGCTTTGTGATGAACTACAATATGCAGGGGATGGTGAAAACTATTCTGAAGTATTTTCAATGTTGAAGTCAAGAGGTAGAAATCAAGAAGGAACATCAAGTGTTGATGGTCAATAAAACCACTAAGTTCAAGAAGGGCAAGGGTAAGAAGAACTTCAAGAAGGACGGCAAGGATGTTGCTGCCGCCCGATAAGCCGATTCTTGGGACGAAGTCAAAGCATGGACCCAAGCCTGAGACTGAGTGCTTTTATTACAAAGGGAAGGGTCACTTGAAGCGGAACTGCCCCAAATACTTAGCAGATAAGAAGGCCGACAACACTAAAGGTATATGTGATATACATGTAATTGATGTGTACCTTACTAGTGCTCATAGTAGCTCCTGGGTATTTGATACCGGTGCCGTTGCTCATATTTGTAACTCAAAGCAGGAGGCGCGGAATAAGCGGAGATCCGGCGAAGGGCGAGGAGGTGACGATGCGCGTCGGGAATGGTTCCAAGGTCGATGTGATCGCCGGCACGCTTACCTCTACATTTACCTACGGGATTAGTTTTAAACCTCAATAATTGTTATTTAGTGCCAAGTTTGAGCATGAACAATGTATCGGGATCTCGTTTAATACGAGATGGCTACTCATTTAAATCCGAGAGAATAATGGTTGTTCTATTTATATGAGAGATATGTTTTATGGTCATGCCCGATGGTCAATGGTTTATTCTTAATGAATTTAACGCGTGATGTTACACATATTCATAGTGTGAATACCAAAAGATGTAAAGTTGATAACAATAGTCCAACATACTTGTGGCACTGCCGCCTTTGGTCACATTGGTGTCAAGCGCATGAAGAAGCTCCATGCTTGATGGACTTTTAGAGTCTCTCGATTATGAATCATTTGACACATGCGAACCATGCCTTATGGGCAAAATGACCAAGACTCCGTTCTCCGGAACAATGGAGCGAGCAACCAACTTATTGGAAATCATACATACCGATGTGTGCGGTCCAATGAGCGTTGAGGCTCGCAGAGGATATCGTTATGTTCTCACTCTCACAGATGACTTAAGTAGATATGGGTATGTCTACTTGATGAAACACAAGTCTGAGACCTTGAAAAGTTTAAGGAATTTCAGAATGAGGTAGAGAATCAACGTGACCGAAAATAAAGTTCTTACGATCGATCGTGGAGGAGAATATTTAAGTCATTTAATTTGGCACACACTTAAGGAAATGTGGAATCGTTTCACAACTCACGCCGCTGGAACACCTCGGCGTAGAACGGTGTGTCTGAACGTCAGAATCGCACTCTATTGGATATGGAAGTATCTATGATGTCTCTTACTGATTTACGCTATCATTTTGGGGATACGCTCTAGAGAGACAGCTACATTCACTTTAAATAGGGCACCGTCTAAATCCGTTGAGACGACACCGTATGAATTATGGTTTGGGAAGAAACCTAAGCTGTCGTTTCTAAAAGTTTGGGGATGCGATGCTTATGTCAAGAAACTTCAAACTGAAAAGCTCGAACCCAAGTCGGAAAATTGTGTCTTCATAGGATACCCTAAGGAAACCATTGGGTATACCTTCTACCTTAGATCCGAAGGCAAGATCTTTGTTGTTAAGAACGGATCCTTCCTGGAGAAAGAGTTTCTCTCGAAAGGAGTAAGTGGGAGGAAAGTAGAACTTGATGAAGTACTACCTCTTGAACCGGAAAGTAGTACAGCTCAGGAAAATGTTCCTGTGGTGCCTACACCGACTGGAGAGGAAATTAATGATGATGATCAAGGTACTTCGGATCAAGTTGCTACTGAACTTCGTAGGTCCACAAGGACACATTCCACACCAGAGTGGTATGGCAACCCTGTCCTGGAAATCATGTTGTTAGACAACGGTGAACCTTCGAACTATGAAGAAGCGATGATGGGCCCAGATTCCAACAAATGGCTTGAAGCCATGCAACCCGAGATAGGATCCCTGTATGAAAACAAAGTATGGACTTTGACAGACTTGCCCGATGATCGGGCGCAGCGATAGAAAACAAATGGATCTTTAAGAAGAAGATTTGACGCGGATGGTAATGTTACCATCTATAAAGCTCGACTTGTCGCTAAGGGTTATCGGCAAGTTCAAGGGGTTGACTACGATGAGACTTTCTCTCCGTAAGCGAAGCTGAAGTCCGTCCGAATCATGTTAGCAATTGCCGCATACTATGATTATGAGATATGGCAGATGGACGTTAAAACGGCATTCCTTAACGGCTATCTTAAGGAAGAACTGTATATGATGCACCCGGAAGCTTTTTTCGACCCTAAGAATGCTAACAAGATATGCAAGCTCCAGCGATCCATTTATGGACTGGTGCAAGCATCTCGGAGTTGGAACATTCGTTTTGATGAGATGATCAAAGCGTTTGGGTTTATGCAGACTTATGGAGAATCCTGCGTTTAAAAGAAAGTGAGTGGGAGCTCTGTAGCATTTATCATATTATATGTAGATGACATACTTTTGATGGGAAATGATATAGAACTTTTGGACAACATTAAGGCCTACTTGAATAAGAGTTTTTCAATGAAGGACCTTGGAGAAGCTGCTTATATATTAGGCATCAAGATCTATAGAGATAGATCGAGATGCCTCATAGGTCTTTCACAAAGTACATACCTTGATAAGATATTGAAGAAGTTCAATATGGATCAGTCTAAGAAGGGGTTCTTGCCTCTGTTGCAAGGTGTGAAATTAAGCTTAGCTCAATGTCCGACCACGGCAGAAGATATAGAAGAGATGAGTGTCATCCCCTATGCCTTAGCCATAGGGTCTATTATGTATGCCATGCTGTGTACCAGACCTGATGTAAACCTTGCCGCGAGTTTGGTAGGAGGGTACCAAAGTAATCCCGGCAAGGAACACTGGACATCGGTCAAGAATATCTGAAGTACTGAAAAGGACTAAGGACATGTTTCTCGTTTATGGAGGTGACGAAGAGCTCGTCGTAAAGGGTTACGTCGATGCTAGCTTCGACACAGATCTCGATGACTCTAAGTCACAAACCGGATCACGTGTATATGTTGAATGGTGGAAGCGATGGTAAGATACAGCTTGCAAGCAAAGCGTCGTGGCGGGATCTACATGTGAAGCGGAATACATGGCAGCCTCGGAGGCAGCTGATGAAGCAATTTGGGTGAAGGAGTTCATCACCGACCTAGGAGTCATACCCAATGCGTCGGGGCCGATCAAACTCTTCTATGACAACACTCGAGCTATTGCACTTGCCAAGGAGCCCAGGTTTCACAAGAAGACCAGGCACATCAAGCGTCGCTTCAACTCCATTCGTGAAAATGTTCAAGATGGAGACATAGAAATTTGCAAAGTGCATACGGATCTGAATGTCGCAGATCCGTTGACTAAACCTCTTCCACGAGCAAAACATGATCAACATCAACACCAGAACTCTATGGGTGTTTGATTCAACACAATGTAACTAGATTATTGACTCTAGTGCAAGTGGGAGACTGTTGGAAATATGCCCTAGAGGCAATAATAAAATATTATTATTATATTTCCTTGTTCATGATAATCGTCTGTTATTCATGCTATAATTGTGTTATCCAGAAATCGTAATACATGTGTGAATATATAGACCACAACATGTCCCTAGTAAGCCTCTAGTCGACTAGCTCGTTGATCAACTGATAGTCATGGTTTCCTGGCTATGGACATTGGATGTCGTTGATGACGGGATCACGTCATTAGGAGAATGATGTGATGGACAAGACCCAATCCTAAGCATAGCACAAGATCGTAGTTCGCTTTGCTAGAGCTTTTCCAATGTCAAGTATCTTTTCCTTAGACCATGAGATCGTGTAACTCCGGACACCGTAGGGAGTGCTTTGGGTTTACCAAGCGTCATAACGAATCGGGTGACTATAAAGGTATACTACGGGTATCTCCGAAAGTATCTGTTGGGTTGATACGGATCGAGACTGGATTTGTCACTCCGTATATGACGGAGAGGTATCTCTGGGCCCACTTTCGGTAATGCATCATCATAATGAGCTCAAAGTGACCAAGTGTTTGGTCACGGGATCATGCATTACGGTTCGAGGACAGTGACTTGCTGGTAAAGAGATTGAACGAGGTATTGGGATACCGAAGATCGAATCTCGGGCAAGTAACGTACCGATTGACAAAGGGAATTGTATATGTGGTTGCTTGAATCCTCGACATCGTGGTTCATCCGATGAGATCATCGAGGAGCATGTGGAGCCAACATGGGTATCCAGATCCCGCTGTTGGTTATTGACCAAGAGTCGTCTCGGTCATGTCTACGTGTCTCGAACCCGTAGGATGTACACACTTAAGATTCGGTGACGCTAGGGTTGTAGAGATATGAGTATGCAGTAACCCGAAAGTTGTTCGGAGTCCCGGATGAGATCCCGGACGTCACGAGGAGTTCCGGAATGGTCCGGAGGTGAAGAATTATATATAGGAAGTGCAGTTTCGGCCATCGGAAAGTTTCGGGAGTCACGGTATTGTACAGGACCATCGGAAGGGTCCCGGGGTCCACGGGTGCGACCACCTATCCCGGAGGGGCCCTGGGCTGAAGTGGAGGGGAACCAGCCCCAGGTGGGCTGGTGCGCCTTTGGCCCCCCTGTGCCTAGGGTTGGAAACCCTAGGGTGAAGCGCCCACTTGCCTTGGGGGCAAGTTTCCCCTTGGCCGCCTCGGGAGATCTCATCTCCAGGGTCGGCGCCCCCCTAGGGGGCCTATATAAAGCGGGGGAAGGGAGGGCAGCCGCACCCATGCCATAGGCGCCTCCCTCTCCCCTTGCTACACCTCTCCCTCTCGCAGACGCCTGGCGAAGCCCTGCCGAGATCGCTGCTACATCCACCACCACGCCGTCGAGCTGTTGGATCTCCATCAACCTCTCCTTCCCCCTTGCTGGATCAAGAAGGAGGAGACGTCTTCCCCAACCGTACGTGTGTTGAACGCGGAGGTGCTGTCCGTTCAACACTAGGATCATCGGTGATTTGGATCACGTAGAGTACGACTCCCTCAACCCCGTTCTCTTGAACGGTTGCGCTCTCGATCTACAAGTGTATGTAGATGCACTCCTATCTCTCGTTGCTAGATGAACTCATAGATTGATCTTGGTGAAAGCGTAGAAATTTTTTATATTCTGCAACGTTCCCCAACACCTCCTCCGTCCGCCGCCGTCCGCCACCCCATCCACCGCCGTCCTCCTCGACCATGCCGGAGCTGATACCCCGATGCCGCCGTCCATTACAACAGATCTACCTCACTCATCCATTACATCAGACCGGGAACCTTGCATCCCGTCCTCTCGCTTCATCCCGCCGTCGTCCACCTTGCCGGGCGCCGCCTCACGACCGTCCTGCCCACCGCGCCCCGCCGCCACCGTCTACCCTCCTAGATCTGCTTCCACGCCGCCGATACCATCGCTACCGCAACACCGTCAAATTCTCACCAGATGCAGACACGGCGCCGCACTGTGAGGCGATACTCTTTTCAGATTCTGCTCAACTTATTTATCGCAGCAAGAAAATAGATCTTCACTGCTTTACTCTGATTTCTTGTCTTGGTTGCAAAGTTGCCTTTGTCCGGTTTGCACCTTCAGATCCGCAATGGCACGCTCAACACTATACTCCCAATGCTTATGGTTTTCCCCTTTTATATTCCACACTAGTTAAATCACAGTAGACTAAATTTCAAAATTGGGTCAGTCTATTTTTCAGAGCTTGCCGGAGTTCACGGTCTGCGATCCAAGGGCTCGGGTGGTTGTGGGGCCTCGCGAATGAAGAAAACTCGACGCTGGGTGGGGGTGGGGGTGGCGGAGGAACACAGCGGTGGGGGCGATGGTCCGCTGGTGGCCCGCAAGGCGGTGTTCTCAGTACGGGAAGAATCACAGACGAGGAAGAAGAAGGGTTAGGAGACGTAGGATCTTCATCCAACCGCCTGAAATGGTCGAGAGACAGCTGGGAGTTGCATTCTTAATGCGCTCTGGTTCATCATGTGTGGGCACTGCGCAACCAACATTTATTATCCAAAATCTGCTTGCTCTTCTTTACCATGTTCGATAGTGCTGGCCTGTACACGATCGATAGGCTTTCACTTACTAGCAGCAATACAACACCGTATTTTCAAACCAGTTCCACTTTCCTGATTTATATATATCGTGGGTTATGGTGTACCCTATTATGTACACTATGATCTGCCTAGTTCTTTGTGCTCTTGTTATCATGGTTTGGCAATAAACTATCTATACAAAGATATTATGAACCTATCATCCGCCAGCTATCCTTACTTCTCGAGCCTATTTTTTGTGTACTTGTGCCAGATTATATAAATGCACGCATGCGATATTACAAAGACGCATGAGCTCTCTCATCAGAATCCCGTGATAGCACATAAGTGTTTACATGGGCGCCCTATATTAGAATATCATCTGCATTACAAAGATAATCTCACAACTATTTATGTTTTCATGGTTCTCGATATTATACGCAATTACAATGAATATCGAATCCGCGCATCGGAAGAATATTGTGGAACACTGCAATGACTTACAAAATTGGCACCAAGGCATTGAGTGCCATTTTGGAAGCAATGAAACTCAGACGCTCCCCACCTGTTGATTCTTGTTCGTAATATCATTCTAATGACTATTCTAACCTCGAGAGTCAAAGGCGGATGGCACTGTCTGTTCACCCATCAAGGTGCCTATTCTAATTTGGCAAGGTTTTATTGATTGCTCGTATCTTGCATATGTTGTATTGCATTTCTTCTATTTTGTTGCACCACCATCTGCTTAGTTTACTCATCATATAACTCAAGATGCTATGCCCATCCATTATCAATACATATTCCATCTGTCGTCATACCATGTTTTTCCACTCAAATGATGTTCTTGTGCATCAGACATCAAAAGGAAGAGGGTGATTGCCGAACTGAAGGAGCACCAAAGAAAGTCCTTGAAAAACATGGTGGTGCCGGAGAAATCAGACAGCGCCCCACTTATATTGGTTGTACAACCAGTGACACAAAACATAGGACCGACTCCAGCAGACTGTACCCATACTTCACTCGTTAAGATGAGTGTGTAGGTCTATAAGATTATGTTAAGCTCGTGAGCGCTCCAGATTATGTTATGCTACGGTCTATAAGATGAGTGTGTAGGTATGGTTTTCATGAAGAAAGATGGTACTACAAAATGAAATACACTAGTTTGTTGTCTGCTATATCGAATAGATTAAATTGATGGGCTGAGATGCTACGAAATTTCGGCCACATAAAATGAAAATATGTGTTGTGTTGTTAGTAATGAGCTTAACGAGCTGCTCCTGAAACTCGTTATCTCGTTCGTTAAGCTTAATAAGCTGAAGTTAATGATTGAATGTTAGTTAAGAAAGGAGCTACGAGCTTAACGAGCTGAACTATCGAACACTCATTAATCTTACGAGCTTTAAGGAGGAATGCTACGTCCATGAAAAGGTACGTAGGGTTTATGGGCTGCAGCTGACTTGGCATTTTTTTTAATTGGAATAGTTGGAGGGAGGGGCTCACCCCATGAAAATCAGGGCCCGAGGAGAGAATTTGAAGAAGGTTACAAAACACACACTAGCCACAATGAAGAGTAACATACACTAGTAACATAGACATATCCCTAGACTATGTTACTATCTTCATAGTGGGTAGTAACATAAGTATGGTAACATGCAAAGCCTCATTTATTAGGTTAGAGACTCATATTGCATTGGGACATGTGATGTTACAGTAACTAGCTAAGTTATTCAAACTACCTCTCTCCTCATTAACTCATTGTCACATAAGAAAATTTGTTGAACTGGACTCGATGTTATTGTTGAAGTTACTCCCACTGTGACTACTGTAACATAGCGCTTCCCAAGACAAGATGAGTCTACATGCTAATAAATGAAGCCATCTATGACACTAGTACTATGTTACTTTGCACTATGGAGGTGGTAACTTAGACTAGTATCATATGCATGACACTAGTATAAGTTACTCCCCACTATGACCAGCCTTAATTAGGCTAGGTTTCGTAGGCGTAGGATTTGTGAGCTTTGACTTTTTGATCAACCAAGAGACACGGCTTGCAAACAAATACTACTAGTACACGAATAACCTCACGTACGCTGTTATTTTTCCTAATATAATCATCCGGCAACTTTGATCAACTTCACCTTCTCTCTCTAAACCTTGACATTTGTATTCCTAGTACTGGGGAGATAATATTTTTCCTGTAGTGGTACATGTGGATTTTTTCCAAAAAAAATCAATTTGATTTTTTCCAAAGTAAACGAAATTTCCATGAAGCCTGAAACTTCAAAACAAATTTCCCCTTTGAATGTTTAGCACATAGTGTCGGGTGGTTGGTGCGACATATGCCAACGGGTGGCTTATCATAGTGGGAGCCAATAAGATGTTGCCGGTGCCTGGAAGCGGGATGAGGCAAAGACATGCACGCCGGCGAATCTTACCCAGCTTCGGGGCTCTCCGTGGAGATAACACCCCTACTGCTGCTCTGCGGGGTCTCTGCATGATCACTGGATGAACAGGTGGCTACAAGAGGCTCCTTGAGCTGTTCGGTGGGAGGAAGAAGAAGGGTACGACTAGCTCTCCTCCTCTCTCTATGTGGTGACAAAACTCTAAGAGATCAACCCTTTGCATGGGTGCCCTGGGGGTTTATATAGCCCTACCCCCCAGGGGTACAATGGTAATCCGGCTGGGCATGGGCCCTAGCCGTCGGTATCTACATCCATGGCTTTACGCTGCCTTGGGCCCGCCGACTAGTGGGTCCCGGGCTGCCAGCTTCTCGGTCAACAAAGTGGCCCCCATGGCCGGGGCCTTAGCCGGGGCCGATTCGCTGCCTCAATCTTAATGACGAGGGCTTTGTTGGGGTAAGCATGGCTACAGTGTCGCCGCCTTGGCGGCGATTACTGTAGCCTTACCCCGTCTTGTCTTCTTAATGAGGCGCTCCCTTCGAGGGAGGGAGCTATCCGGCTATGGGAAGCCGGCCATATCTTGGGCCGACAGGGGAAGGTAGAGCCGCCTTCGGGCATCTCTCTGGCCAGTGGGGCCCGCCGCCTGCGGGCCGTACTGACAGCCCGTCGTGTCTGACGCCGTGGTCATCATGGCTCTGATGCAGCCAGACGGGGATGGCCGCCCGTATGGCGCCTTTAATGAGCCGCAGCGATGCTCCGGGATGCGGGGTGGCAGACTCTTACGTAGCCACGCCCGTCTCATCACCATTATGTGGGTGCAGATTCTGAGGGTGCGGCCTTGGCCGCCTGCTGGGAAGCCGGCCTCTTGGAGTCGGCCCCCGTGGAGTCGGCCGTCTGGTAGCCGACTTCTTGGAAGCCGGCCCTCTCGTGGCCTTCATCACGGAGGTCAGCGGGGCGGGCCCGCCTCCTTGCAGCCGGCCTGAGGGTCAGCCGGTTGGGGGAGGGCGGCCCTGCGTCTTGGACGTTGGATGTCTTTGTTTGGCTCGTAATCTTTTCAGAAGCCCCGGGGGGAGCCGGTTAGGCTACCCGTGGTCATTTACTCCGACAGTAGTCCCCGAAGCTGGTTGGGCTTCGAGGCTGAGAAGGGGACGAGAAGCTCGATCAGCTTCCCATCCTGAGGAGCCGGCAGATAGGAGCCGGCCTTGATCGGGTGCGCCGTCTTCGGGAAGCTCCGCAGTCAGAAGGCGAGATCGCGCGCCGGATCACGCGTTGACCGCACGCCACCTTGCGCGCCATGTGGCCCAAAAGGCATGCCAGCCCACGCACGCGACGGGACGTTGCCGTAGGCTGGGGCCCATCGTACATAGGCCTCGGCCCATGTGCGGATCCTCTGCGGCCCGACCGGACCGCACGTCTTCCTTGGCGGTTTCAAAGACGCCTTTAGGGCGCAATAATCGGCTGGACGTGGGAGTGGGCGTGATTAATCCCACGCTCCCCGCGCCTCGCCCCGGCTGCAGGAGTCTATAAGTAGGGGGAGGAGGGGGAGCGGCAGAGGCTCGCACGCTCGCCCTCGCTCCACTCTTTCCCCTACTTCCTTCTTCGTTCCTCCGTCGCCGTAGCGCACTCACGACCGCACCGCTCCGCCGCAGATCTTCTTGGTTCACCGCGGCTCCTCCGCTGCGCGGCTGTGCTCCTCGCCGCGGCGCTTCTCTCGTTTCATCTTGCTCCCATGGCACTGTCCAGCTCGTGGGGCGGCTCAACGCCCACGAAGACTATATCGGCCCAGCTCCAGATGTGGCGACTGCCGAGCGAGGACCTTGTGAAGACTCGCCTCGCGCCGGAAGCAGAGGTTTCGCCGGCGCCGGAGGAGGGCGAGCGGGTCATCTTCCGCCAGACCGCTCACAAGGGCCTCGGCCTGCAGCCAGCCGGGTTCTTCCGCTCCTTCCTCGAGATCTATCGTCACTGCGCATCACCTCACCCCCAACACGGTGATGCTGTCAGCCTTCGGCCACCCTCGCAGGCGAGGGTTTTCTTGGCGTTCTCCCCACCCTCGAGCTCTTGGGAATTCTTCCGATGCAAGCTTAGCCTTTGTCACCTTGAGTGTGCCCGCCCCTGGGCGCCTTCATCCCCATGCGGAGGACGGCCGACAACAACCCTTCCCGTCTATCCCACCGATCCGGTCGGTGAAGCTCTGAGGAGCGATCGTATTTCGTGAAGAACGTCGCCCGCAAAAGCGACCCGTGAACTGCCCGGCTTATGTAGCTGGCCCGCTGCCTAGGAGGCAGCCGTCTTGGTCCTTCCGAGCTCGGTCGCTCTCCCTGGCCGGGAACGCCGCCGTCACCCGGCTCCGGGTGATTAACCAGTCGGAGGGCTTGGTGGGGGCCGACCTGGTCGCCGCCTTCGTGGAGCGCCGGGTGCTCCCGCTCCAAAGCCGGCCGCACATGATCTGTCAAATGAGCGGCCGCTTCGACCCATGCCGGCAGTACGACAAGGCGCCGTATTCTCGAGCCAACCCCCTGCCTGTGGTGAGTTCTCCTTCTTCTCGTCTTTCTTTGTTGCCGGGTTCGTTACGGCCGGCTTTTTGACCAGTCGGCTTGTCTTGAAGCAGAATCCCCTTCTTCCACCGGCTACCGGGGCCGCCGGGCCGGAGCGCCAGTTTATGGCCGACCGCGCGGTGGATGACCCTGATGACCCGGACCTGGGGGCGGCCCCGAGTTCACGGCCGACTTCGAGGACTGGCCAAATGATGATGAAGCCGAGGCCATCCCACGCCGCCAGCCGGCGGTCGATCGCCGAGGCGCGGGACCTTCTGCCGCACCAGCTGCTCGGGGTGGCGTGCAAAAGTGCCGGGCCGGGCCGGGTCTCTTCGGCAGCCGGCCGAAGAAACCCAAGGGCACCACGGCGGCGACCAAGCGGGACGAGGCGGCCGCGAAGGCGGCCCGCTTCCGCAAGGTGGTGAAGCAGCCACAGGCGGTCTCGGCGTAAGTGTTGGATGCTTCATGCTTTTTTGTTATCTTCTCTGGTTGAGGCTCGTCTAAGCCATCTTCTTGATTTGCTGAACAGGGCGCCGCTTTCCCTTGAGCGGGTTGATGCCGCCTCCATAGTCGACCCGACAGGAGGATCTTCGAGCTCTCGCCGCGTGGATCCCCGCGCCGACCTCATGGAGGCAACGGAGCGGAACGCGCGAGAGGCGCGGGAGGAGAGGGAAGCGGCGGAGCGGAGGGCCATCCAGGAGGCGGCGGCGAAGTCGGCCGAGGCGCAAGCCGATGCGGCGGCCAAGGCCCAGGCGGAGAGGGAGGCGGAGGCTCTGCGCAATCAGCCTCCGCGGCTCGTCATTCCCCTTCGCGCTGCGTGGCTCTGATGTCCCGTGCCTCCGCCGTCGAAGAAGCCCGACAGCGACGAGCCGGTGATGGAGAGGAGGGAGGGCGACATAGCGATCCTTGGGGAGGCGCCACAGCCGGCGCCGACCGAGGGGCCAAAGCGGCCGACACCTGCTCACAAGGTACTGACGGCCCGGCGAAGCCGGGCGGCGAAGCGGATCTTGTGGTGCAGTCGGCGCCTCGCCGGCGCGCAGGAGAGGCGTCCTCGGTGCCGGAGCCGCAAAGAGCTGCGGGCGCCAACTCGACGGCACAGGACCTGGAGGCGGCCAGCGCCAGCACGTCCGAGTGGACGCCTAGCGGTGGAACGACCGAGCTGAACGCGGCGGCGCAGGAGGTCCGACGCCGACTCCAGACCCAGGCCGCCTCGCTGCAACAGTACACCCAGGAGTTTCTCGCTACGCGCGCGGTCATCCGGGTGAGTCTTCTGGCCTTGGTTGATTTTTCTTTTGATTTCTTTCGCGGGGCCGCCTTGGAACTTTTAGCAGGCCTTGGCGGCAATCTTGTTCTTATTCGTACTCCGTCCGCCTTTCAGGAATACCACAATCTTCACGCGGCCGCCTTCAACTCCCAGGCCCAGGAGCTGAGCCAGAAGACCGCCGACTTGACTAATAGCCGGAGTGAGCATTCTGCTTCCTCTATCTCGTGGCGCGTCAACACCATCGGGTGTAATCCCGAGATTCGGCCGATGGCTGGCGGTCGGGTCGGATCTTTCTGACGACTTTTCACTTATTGCTTTTTCCTTTTTCTCCATGCTCGCAGGGGCCAATGCTGACTTGAGGGAGCAGCTAGGCGGGGCCCAGACCGCCCTTCGTGCCAAGGAGGCCGAGAGCGCCGCCTTGGCCCAGGAACGCGACCGCCTGGCCAAGAGACTGGCCGACCAGGAGGAGAGCCATAAGGCGGCCCTGAAGAAGGCGCAGACAGAGGCCGCCCTTAAGGCCGAAGTTTGAGACCGAAGCGGCCGGCTGGGCTGAAGCGAGGCAGGCGCTGAGCGAGGGCTATGGTCGGATTGAGGATCTGATCGACGGTAAGCCGCCTTCCTTTTTCACTCCTTTGCTTGCTCCTTGCCTTCTTGTTCATCTTCTGATTTTTGTGCTGTTTCTTTGCTCTTCGCGCAGATTATTTTCCTGGTTACTCCGTCGCCGCCAGCCAAGCCATCGAGGCCCACCGCGAGACGCGCCGGCAAGCAGGGGTTGCGATCGCGCCAGACGCTTGAGGAGCAACTTCTGGCGATCCAGGCCCGGCTGCAGCCGGCTCATCGCATGCTCCGCCGGCTTCAGCGTGCCGGGGCGCAGGTGCTGACCGCTCTCTGGCCTGGCGAGGCGATTCCCCGCACCCCCAGTCGGACTGCCGACTGGCTGGAGGTTGCGGTCGGCCGCTTCGAGGCTTGGAAGGCTTCCGCTGCTCGGTCCGGCGCCAGGCGGGCGCTGGAGTTCGTTCGGGCTTGGTATCCTGGGCAGAGCTTGCGCCATTGAGCACACGAGGCGGGAGGCCGACGAGGAGCTGGTGGTGGTGCGGCCGGCTATCATCCAATGTGCCTTGGCTATCGCCGAGTACACCGACACCAGCATTTTCGCCCCTGAAGTGAACGACAGTAGTGTCGCACAGCCGGACGAGTGGTTCGGGCTGAACCCGGCGGAAGGTGAAGACTCGGCGGAGGAGATCGCTTCCAGTGATGAAGGCGAAGACGAAGAAGGGGAAAGCGGTGAAGACGTCACGCCCGACGGTGAAGTGACCAGCCAGCTTCAGCCTGATCGTGCCTCTAGCAACAAAAGCGCGGCAGCAGGCTACCGCTGCCGAAGGTGATGATCAGGCGAGACCCTGTAGCTGGCCACTCCTCCAACCGGCACTGCCGCCTCCGCCGATCTGCCCGACTCGCCCATCGCTCCTTTGGCCTGATCTGCTGCTCTTTCTTGCCTGCTGTTACTCTTGGAACAACCTTTATTAAATTTGCGCGGCTCCACCCACTGGGGGTGTGTTCAAACTATGTTGAATGCCGGCCTTTGAAGGCTTTTGTGTAAATATAATTATGCATGTGTTCGGCTTCCATTTGAATTTGCTTTTTATCCTTAGGCTGTTTCCTTTGCCGTCTTCCCTTGGTCGCCGCCTTCCCAGCCGAACAGCTGCTCCGCAGTCTGTGGCTGGGGGGGGGGGGGACTTGGCCATTTGTGGGAAGACAAGTACTTAAGCTTTGTTGGATTGTAGCAAAGTGAAATGGGAAGCCGGCCGGCCGGCTACTGTGGTAGTCGGCCGGCGATGGGAGGAAGCCGGCGTTTTGTTATATGAGTTTGTTAGTCCTTAGCCGTTTTTCATGTGGGCACCCTTTCCTGCCTTTGACTCTTGCCAGCCGGACAGTTGGTTCTTTGAGCTGCGAGGGCTTGGGTGCCGGCACACTACTTGTCCGACTGCAGGTGGAACTTAAATATAACTCAAGGCGGCCAGTCCCCGGGCCGACTAGTCGAACCCGGTGCCGGACAGAATGTAACGACAAAATCATAAGCATGATACTCGTCATTCATAGATAAAGGTGGCAGTCCCGGCGTTCCTCGGGGGGCCTATTTTCTTGCACTTAGTAGAAAAGGTAGCGTGATACATACTGCATTTTAACTGTAAAATTTTTGGAGGAGGTTGGCGTTCCATGGTCGTTCCGACTCCTTGCCAGAATCGTCTCTCTTTCGCGCCTTCGGCTTCTGTGCATCGATTAGGTAGTAGGAGTCGTTTCCCAATGCTCTGGTGATGACGAAGGGGCCTTCCCAAGGGGCCGAGAGCTTGTGCTGGCCGGCTGTCCTCTGGATCAGCCGGAGCACAAGGTCGCCCTCTTGAAAGGATCTTGGTTTGACCTTCGGTTTGTGGTAAGGCGGCAGGAACCTATTTGGTAGATGGCGGACCGGCTGAGGGCTAACAGCCGGCTTTCTTCCAGCAGGTCGACGTTGTCTTCTCGCCCTTCTTTGGCCTCTACTTCCGTGTACATGGTTACCCGAGGTGAGTCGAACTCGATGTCAGTTGGGATGACGGCCTCGGCACCATATACAAGGAAGAAAGGGGTGAAGCCGGTTGACTTGTTTGGGGTAGTGCGCAGACTCCAGAGGACAGCCGGCAGCTCGTCGAGCCAACAGCCGGCCGACCGCTCCAGCGGCACGACCAATCGGGGCTTGATGCCGGAGAGGATGAGGCCGTTGGCTCGCTCGACTTGGCCGTTTGACTGTGGGTGGGTAACGGGCGCTAGGTCGATCGGATGCCCCGCATTGGCGCAGAACGCAGCGCCAATGCTCCTTTTGGCAAAATTCGTCTGCCGTTGTCGGTGATGATGCTGTGTGATGCACGCGGTACCCGAGTTGTAATGTCGGCGATGAATGTAGCGGCGGTGGGCCCATTCAACTTCTTAATCGACTTTGCTCGATCCACTTGGTAAATTTATCCACGCGGCAGCGTGACGGATGTGTCATGCCGCTGCACGCCGCCTTGAACGGGCTCACCATGTCCGATCCCAGACGGCGAAAAGGCCGTAAGGGAATGGTCTTGAGTCTTTGAAGCCGGCAGGTGTTGCTTGGAGCCCAAGACTTGGCACCCATTGCAATGTTTGACCAACTCCTTGGCGTCATCCAAAGCAGTCGGCCAAAAGAATCCATGGCGGAAAGCTTTGGCAACAAGGGATCTTGCGGCTGCGTGGTGGCCGCATTCGCCTTGGTGAATGTCCTTCAGATTGCTATGCCCTTCTCCGGCTCGGCGCATCACTTGGTAGAGTCCGGTGACACCGCTGCCCCGACGAGCTCTCTGTTAACAATTGTGTATGCTCCGGCTCGGCGTTGGACTTGTCTTGCCGCGAACTTCGTCGAGCAGCTCTCTGTTTACCGGAAGTTGAGGATGGGCTGAGCCCATGATGGAGCTGTGGACTTCTTCTCTGACCAAGGCGGCTCTGCGACCAGGCGGGGTAGGCTGGGTGGTGAAGAGCTGGAGTTGGTCACCGCTTTGTGGTGTTGATGCAGTCCCGGGCTGGTTGCCGTAGTCCCGGGCCGGGTTCTGAAGTCCCGGGCGGGTGCGACTATGGCAGTCCCGAGCCGCTTATCGAAGTCCCGGGCCGCTGCTTGGTTCCCCAAGCGGATCCGTTGCGCTGGGTCAGCGGCACGAAGATGGACTCGGATTCTGGAGATGGCTTGATAGACGGCTTGACGAGGCGTTGGAGAGAGACGCCGGTTGGTAAGCTTGCCGAGTGGAGCCTACTTGTGCCAGGGCGCCTGCTTGCTCGTTGTCGGCCCGCGGCACGTGGAGGAACTCGCATCCTTCAAAATATCCGCTGATTTGCTGGACGAGGAAGCGGTAGCTTGCCATATTTGCGTCCTTGGCGTCCCAGTCGCCAGATGACTGCTGGACCACCAAATCCGAGTCACCATAGCACAGGATCCGGCGGATGCCGAGCTCTTTGGCTAGCCGGAGTCCGTGTATGAGCGCCTCGTACTCGGCCACATTGTTGGAGGCGGCAAAGTGAATTTGCAATGTGTATCTGAGCTTGTCGCCTTTGGGAGAGGTGAGGATGATGCCGGCTCCCAGGCCGGTGCGCATCTTGGACCCATCGAAGTGCATCCGCCAATGAGTGGAATCAGGAGCCGGCGGCAGGTACTGGGTCTCGGCCCAGTCGACGAGGAAGTCGGCCAATGCTTGGGACTTGATGGCGGTGCGAGGCTGGTAGAAGATCGTATAAGGGGCCAGCTCAATGGCCCATTTGGCCATTACCCGGATCGGCCCCGGCTGCCTATGATCTCGGCGGCGGGCGGTGCATACGACCGTGATGGGGTGCTCTTGGAAGTAGGGCTTGACTTCTTGGCGTGAAGTACACGCCATAGCACATCTTCCGTAATGCGGGTAGTTACGCCGAGGTGGACAGCACTTCACTCAAGTAATACACCGGTCTCTGGACTGGCTGAGCTCGGCCTTCTTCAGGGCGCTGGACCACGATGACAGTGCTGACCACCCGGCTGGTGGCGGCAACATAAAGGAGCATGGGCTCTTTTTCAGTCGGCGCCGCCAAGACAGGCGGCGTGGACAGCATCTTCTTTAGCTCGTGGAAGGCTTGGTCGGCTTGATCGTTCCACTCGAAGTGAGTGGTTTTCTTCATGAGTCGGTAGAGGGGGAGAGCCTTTTCTCCAAGCCGGCTAATGAAGCGGTTGAGGGAGGCCAGGCACCCGTAAACTTTCGGACGTCTCGCAGCTTGGTGGGAATCTCCATTCTCTCAATGGCTTTGATCTTCATGTGGTTGCATTCAATGCCGCGTTCGGAGACCAGGAAGCCTAGGAGCTGGCCGGCTGGCACTCCGAACACGCATTTCTCAGGGTTGAGCTTGATCTGAAACCGGCGCAGGTTCTCAAATGTTTCCTTGAGGTCTTCTAGCAGGGTGTTGCGCTTCTCCGTCTTCACCACGATATCGTCTACATAGACGTGGCCATTCCTTCCGAGTTTCTTTAGGAGGCATTTCTGCATGCAACGCTGAAAAGTGGCACCGGCATTTCTCAAGCCGAATGTCACAGTCAGGTAACAGAAAGCTCCGAATGGCGTGATGAAGGCGGTCTGCCTGGTCCAACTTTATCTGGTGGTAGCCCAAATAGGCATCCAAGAAACTCAGCAGCTCGCATCCGGCTGTGGAGTCTATCACCTGATCAATCCTTGGCAGTGCGAAGGGATCTTTGGGGCAGGCTTTGTTGAGGCTGGTGTAATCTATGCACATACGCCACTTGTTGTTCTTCTTCAGCACGAGGACCGGGTTGGCGAGCCACTCCGGAAAGAAAACCTCCATGATGAAGCCGGCCGCCAATAGCCGGGCTATCTCTTCTCCCACGATCCTTCTCTTCTCCTCTGACAGCCGGCAGAGGGGCTGCATGACCGGCTTGGCATCCGCCCGGACGTGTAATTTGTGGTCGGTGAATTCCTTCGGGACACCCGGCATGTCCTTGGGGGACCATGCAAAGATGTCTCGATTCTCATGGAGGAAATCGACGAGCTCGCCTTCCTATTTGCTGTCCAGGTTCGCCCCGATGACGGCAAACCTTTCTGGGTGCTCCGGGTCCAGAGGTATCTTCTTTGTTTCCTTGGCCGGCTGGAATGAACCTTGGGCATCACACTCTTTGGGGTCAGGGGACAGGGCTGGCTGCTTGCCGGCCATGGTCACGACTCGGTCCAACATCTTCTTCTCTTCGGCAATCACAAGGGACTCGGCCAGGCGGCTGCTGGCCGCGGCACACTCGGAGGACTTCTTGTAATCGCCGGCTATGGTGATGATGCCCTTGGTGCTTGGCATCTTCATCTTGAGATAGGCATAGTGGGGTACAACCATGAACTTGGCCAGAGCTGGCCGGCCAAGCAGTGCATGATAGGGGCTCTCAAGGTCCACCACTTCAAACCAGATGGCCCCCCGGCCGAAATGATCCTTGTCCCCAAAGAGGACATCTATCTTGTTCTTGCCAATTGGCGAGCAAGACAGGCTGGGTACGATGCAATGGAACACGGTCCGGCTTGGCGTGAGGTGCTTGGCCTTTATGTTCAGCTTCTCCATGGTGTCGCGGTACAGGATGTTGATACTGCTCCCGCCGTCTATCAGTACGCGGGAGAACCGGGTAGCAAGCCTGTCTGTTGCGAGGTTTGCCTCTAAAACCAATGCATAAAAGCCCGGAGACGGCATCACCTCTGGGTGGTCGGCCCGGCTCCAGCTGATAGGCTTTTCTGACCAGTGCATATACTCGGGGTTGTTGGAGGCGACAGCGTTGACTTCTTGGTCTTTGCCGGCGCGGCTGCGCCCGATCTTCGAACTGGCTCGTGAAGACGACGAGGGCGGCATGCTTTCGTCGGGAACTTCGTCTTGGATGGTTCTGACCGCTGGTCGAGCGGCCGGCTGCTAAGGAGCCGGAGGCGGCTGCCCAGCCTGCGGAGGCGGCACCAATCCCTTGCCTTTGGTGATTCGGGTGAGCAAGTGGCACTTCCGGGTCGTATGGTTAGACGGGCGCCGCTATGGAACTTGGAAGGCGTCGAGGGCTTGCGTAGAGGAGAAAGCCGGCTGCCAAGCCGCCTGCCGCCTTTCGGCTTCTCGGTAGCGGCCGCCCTTGGTCGCTTCGTCTTCGATGGTGGCCACACCGGTAGGGTGAAGGCGGCATTGGGCCCTGCGCTTGTTGTCGCCGAATGCAGACGTCGTGAGTCGCCACCGGCGTCTTGGGAGTCGGGTTAAGCACCTTCCGAGGCGTCCACTTGAGCTCGGTCTTCATCGAGGAGTCGGCGGTGGCGTACTTGTCCGCTATGACCAGTAGCTCGTCGAGGGTAGTCGGCTCGTCGCAGAGAAGCTTGTGCTTGAGGAGGGTGCCTTCTCGGCACCCGGCGGTGAAGTACTCAATGGCTTGAACCTCGTGCACCCCCTCGCAAGAATTGCGGAGCTCGCCCCAACGCGTGAGGTAGTCGCGAGTCGACTCGGTGGGTCCTTACACGCACAAGGAGAGCTTTCTGGGCTTGGGAGCCCGCTTGTAGGTACTGGTGAAGTTGCGGATGAAGGCTTCGGTGAAGTCTAGCCAATTGTTGATGCTGTACAGCTTGAGGCTGTTGAGCCAGGTTCGCGCCATGCCTTGGAGCATGAGGGGCACATATTTCACGGCAACGCGCCTTTTGCCGTTTGCTATGCTGACTGCGGTGGAGTAGTCGATCAGCCAATCCTCATCGAGTCGTTGTACTTAGGCGTGTCTCTTGGGAGCGAGAACCCTTTGGGAAAGGGCTCGTCGCGGATGCGGGGGCCGAAACAAGGCGGACCGACATCGTCTTCTTCTTCCAATGCCAGGGATCGCGCCAGGCGGTCGATCCGGTGGCGGGCGTCGTTTTCGCCGACTCCTTCGCGGCGGCCTAGTCGGCCGCTGAGAGTCGGATGCGTGTGCGGCGGGTGGGATATCTTTCCTCGCAGGCGGCGGAGGGCAGGTTGCCCCGCCGCTCCACGCTCGGGGCGGCCTTCTCGCGTCGCCGATGGAGATCCGGGTTGGCTGCGGCTGGCAGGCCGGCTCCTTGTCTCGCCCGTCTTGTGATGTCGCCGCCAGCGGTCGGCGTGCGTGACGTTGCGCCGTGCTCTCGGCGCGGAGGAAGGCTTTCGGCGCGGGTGCCGTCTTCATGCCGCTCTGCGGCCGCGCCGATCTGCGGCCGCGCCGATCAGCTGCTGGATGCGCCTAGCCATGTAGGGGAGCTCGTCGGGCCCTAGCCCGTTCGGCTCTCTCTGACCGCTTTAAGCGGCGCGTAAATTCTCGAGGGACGTGGCGAGATCGGGCGGTCCACTCCCAGCATATCGGCGATGGCCACGCCGCGTTTCTTGATGACGCCAAGCCGGCTCGGCCCGTCGAGAAGGCGGCGTGCCAAAAGGCGGCCTTGATCCGGCTTCACCGGTGAGCCTCGGTGAGGCGTCTCATGGAAGCTATCCTCCGGCCCTCCGCGTGGAGGGCGAGGCGGCGCGCTTCCAACGCCTCGGCGTCGGCGTCGGCCGGGAGAGGGGCGGACAAGTCATGCAGCGCCGCTTGCGGGCCGTCGTGGCGCTCGCTAGAAAGACGCCCGTGATCGATGACCGACACCTCGGTGATGGCGCTGCCACTTTGCCGGCTTGGGGGTGCGGGTCGTCGAAGATCACAACGCGTTGGTGGGGAAGGCGTCAAGTTATGCCGGCGTCGAGTCGTGAGCATCGGGTCGGTGGAGCCGGCCCGACTCAAGTCCACAGCGAGCTCGCTGGAGACGTGGAGCTGTTCAAGGAGGCTGACGAGGTGGCTCTCGGGGCAGCCTGTGCCCGCCTCGGAGGCGGGCTCATCGAAGCTGCGAGCCTCGCCGAGAAGATCGGCGAGGCAGCTCGCCGCACAAGCGTCGGAGACGCCTTTGCGCCTTGTCAGGCAAGCGCCATCGGCGTCTTGGGCTGGCTACGCCCAGCGGGGAGGAAGAGGGTTCCCGTCCAGAAGAGGTCTCCGGACGACGGTGCATCTGGCCCCAAGGTGGGCGCCAAATGTCGGGTGGTTGGTGCGACATATGCCAACGGGTGGCTTATCATAGTGGGAGCCAATAAGACGTCGTCGGTGCCTGGAAGCGGGATGAGGCTAAGACATGCACGCCGGCGAATCTTACCCAGCTTCGGGGCTCTCCGTGGAGATAACACCCTTACTGCTGCTCTACGGGGTCTCCGCATGATCACTGGATGAACAGGTGGCTACAAGAGGCTCTTTGAGCTGTTCGGTGGGAGGAAGAAGAAGGGCACGGCTAGCTCTCCTCCTCTCTCTATGTGGTGCCTAAAACTCTAAGAGATCAACCCTTTGCATGGGTGCCCTGGGGGGTTTATAGGCCTACCCCTGTGGGTACAATGGTAATCCGGTGGGCATGGGCCCTAGCCGTCGATGTCTACATCCGCCGCTTCTCCGCCGGCTCTTTGGCCCGCCGACTAGTGGGTCCCGCCGCCGCCGGCTTCTCGGTCGACAAGTGGCCCCACTGGGGAGCCTTGTCGGGGCGATTCTTGTTGCCACAATCTTGATGACGAGGGCTTTGTTGGGGTAAGCATGGCTTCTGATGTCGCCGCCTTGGCGGCGACATCGTAGCCTTACCCCGTCCTTGTCTTCTTAATGAGGCGCTCCCTTCGAGGGAGGGAGCTATCCGGCTATGGGAAGCCGGCCATATCTTGGGCCGACAGGGGAAGGTAGAGCCGCCTTCGGGCATCTCTCTGGCCAGCGAGGCCCGCCGCCTGCGGGCCGGACTGACAGCCCGTCGTGTCTGACGCCGTGGTCATCATGGCTCTGATGCGCGCACGGACGGGAATGGCCGCTCCAGACGGCGCCTTGTGGCCACGTGTGCTCGGGATGCGGGGTAGCAGAACTCTTCAGAGCCACGCCCGTCTCATCACCGTTATGTGGGTGCAGATTCGAGGATGCGGCCTTGGCACTTTCTTTGGGAAGCTTGACCTCTTGGAGTCGGCCCCCCTTAGGTCGGCCGTCTGGTAGCCGGCTTCTTGGAAGCCGGCCCTCTCGTGGCCTTCATCCTGGAGGCCACGGGGCCGGGCCGCCTCCTTGCAGCCGGCCTGAGGGTCAGCCGGTTGGGGGAGGGCAGCCCTGCGTCTTAGACGTTGGATGTCTTTGTTTGGCTCGTAATCTTTACAGAAGCCCCGGGGGAGCCGGTTAGGCTACCCGGGGTCATTTACTCCGACACATAGATTATCTTTGAAATTCCCTGAAATTATCGTTGATAAAACAAACAACAAAATATAATTTTAAAAATTCTCTGGTTTCTGACGGGCTAACTAGGAGGAACATGAGGATCTAAGAGATCGTGAGTGAGCATGTCCTACCGCGTGGCGACATTACAGCAATACTAGGTCGCATCCCAGCTGACAAGACTTTTATGCCGGTTAATTAACCAAATCCAAACTAGCTCTCTGCCCCACGCTTGACATGACATATCTGTATGCAATAATAAAATCAAACAGTGCCTGCCCAGAAGCATAGTACACAAAGGAAGGCGACAAAGAACAATTGGGTACATGGCCAAATAAAAAAAGTTACAACAAAAGCAGGATCAAGATCATTAGTACCATCCAAAGTTACAGGACCATCCAAAGGTTATCCTTTTGCACCATGCAATATAAATGCATGCACCAACAGCATTAGTAGTAGATTCTAGATCATGCACTGCAATATGTTAAAAAGGCTACGCTATTCACACATGACAATCATATGTGTGCATGCATGCAATTGCTTCCCATGGCCTCACCACTACGTGTTGTCTTGCTACGGTGTACTATTGGCATCGCTCTGCCCTCAGGACCACCCTGTGCTCCTTGTGTTAGATGTCATGGATGTGTAGTATACCTGGTCAACTCGAGTCTAATACTGTGGGTGGCTGGCTACCTAGGGTCCTGCTCCTGTGTGGTTCTTGCCTCTTGGAGCAAGACGACAGAGAAAGAGCACTGTTGGTCACGAAGACATAGAACAGTGCAAGGTCAGGCTTCCCAATAGGGTATCATCTTATTCTGTTTGAATGCATGAAATTACTCCAACTACTAATTAATTAAGCCTGAGGTTTTGGGCATGCAATGACCAAGGTGCTGTTTTGGAGGTCTGCAATTGTTTTTGCCAGTAGAAAAATGGTGTGCCGTGCAGAGAGACTGCGCTGTTTGAAAACGAGAGCCCTTGCTTTGTTTGTATATGTGTGTTCACAAAAACTGCTCAGGTGGGTGAGATAGGCCCCCTTCCTGTTATGTTGTTTGCACATTTATATTCGATATTACTCCAAAGCATTGTAAACGACAAGTTGGAAAAAATTTACATGGTTACCTATGTGGGTAAATGGGACCTGCGCCAAGGCACATGTAGGTGAAAAGTGTACTAGTATGACTCAAACCTCCCTGTAGTACTACTCCTTACCTACTCAAATGAATGACCAGCTGCAAAAAGTTACTTCCTCCATGCGGGTATAGTTGGCGCCTTCATATTTGGGTAAAAATTTGGTCATCTACATAACTAACAAAATACAATGTATATGACACAGAAAGTTTATTGTTGGATTTGTATTTAAAAGAGGTTTCCACTGTTCAATTTTTTTGACATATAGTTTAGATTTATTTAGTTAAATTTATAGTACAAGTTTACAGATAATATGAAGCCCAAGTAAACCTGGATGGAGGAAGTACATGCTTAACTATGTCGTTAAACAGATGTATAACTCGTATGAGCTACCGACTTGTAGTATATTTGCTAGTGCTACCAAAATTTACGCGCGTTAGATAAAAGATGTACAATTAACATTTTTCATGAAAAATAGTTTACGTACATACATATTCACACAAGGATTGGTCTTTAAAGCCGCTCCTTAGATACTGTGTAAAATCCATACATCTTCTGTTTTGCAAATGATGGGGGTACATAAATACACTCTGGCAGCCAAGGCAAAGTCATGTATAATCATGCTCCTTAAACAGAACAAAATACGCCACTGTGTACATGTAATTGGTTAGTACTACTATGTACTCCTACCAAACTACCAGATGAGAGACTTCGCTACTGCGCCCTGGACTGGAGTTCACTCATCAGATGTGACATCGACTTGGCCTGGGCAGGCCACTGTGCAGTGTGCACCTATCCTATCTAGCTACGGGTACCCCAGTGTGCACCTATCTTACCATCGAAAGACAAGACACAAGCAATCCGGCGAACAATCCAGTGAGAATTCACCGGCCACAGGCTGGCGACCGATTGGACGTGGTATATCAAAAGACCGATTCTTTTTCCTGCGGTTAATGAGTGCCACCCTCGCAAAAAGATGAAGAAGAACAGTAATGCGTGCGCGTACCCTCGTGTTTCTCCGTCCGGTCTCTTCAGGAATCAAATGATTTGGGAATCCATTGCCCATTTGGCCCTAATCATCAGGCACAAGGAAAGCAGACGGGCATCATAGCGATCTAGATGTTCCATCAGCCTCGGCGGGAAGACACACGCCAACATTTCGACCAATTATACTGCCGTTGAGCATTGACCATGATACGTTCCTTTCCTCATTTGAGATGGAAATTGTTCCGCCGGACGTCTGTCAATCCCCTCGGCCGACAAAGTAGTTGTGTTGCATCTGTGGATTTGTGACTACCTGCCGTTGGGATTCGAGCAAAGGGACTAAGGAAGTAGTGGAGGTCAATGGGCCTCTGAGACGGACGTGCGCAAAATGGCTACGCAAAGACGTCAATTTCTTTTGGCAAATGATCCGAACTTTGAACAAGGCAAAGTACATCAGAAGGAAAAAATTGGCGCGTGCGGGCTCACACACACAAATGCAAAGATCCATTAGTGATTTAAACGCTTTTATATTTCTTTACCAAGGGAGTACTAGTTTCATCATGATTTTCAAACTTTTCGGCTCGATATAGATAGACTCTGCTATTGATTCTAGTCATGGTACAACTCTTTGATTTTTGACATAGACTCTGCTTAACCGATAATGATCCACAACTATCTTACACGTGGAACCTTTGAAGATTGTCAACCACACCTGCCGTGCATATGCACATTTACAATTTATGCCACGCGTACGTTAACTTCAGTAGTAAGATGACCGGTAATATCAAGTCAAAAAAAAGATGACCAGTCGTATCAAGTAAAAAAAAAAGATGACTCTGCTTAATTGATCATGAAGAATTTATTATATTATTACAGAAATCATGCAATGGATGCAAAGGGAAGGAGCGAATTTCTCTGTTTTTTCGTAGGGCTTCGAGCACCAAAATTTGAGAAATATATTACCTTATGAAAGCTAAATAGAAAATCTAATGCATCAAATGCATATTTAACCAATGGCATACTAAGTAGCCCGTAAGAAACACTGGCATACTAAGTAGCCCCTAAGAAACACTGGCATACTAAGTAGCCCCTAAGACATTTGAGCTTGTCTTACATGTTATGATGTTTAATTTCTAATCATCTATATCTAAATAGCTAGCTCTCACTAACCTATTTATCTCAATACGTAAGCATGCCACCTCAACATGCAACTTGCATGGAAAAAGTCCACCTCAAACATGCAACCATTTATAAGAAAGGCTCACCTGAATATGAGAATATGCATTTTCATTCATTTCTGCTATTCATAGTTATAAATATTTTACAACTGTACTATAAATAAATACTTTAAATCAAATGTATTTTCAGTTTTAGCTCTCATATTTTCTCCAAGTGTTTATGTTTCATACAACGAAATATAAAGAAAATGTATTGCTAATAATTCCAGCAACAATGGGAGACGTATAATCTAGTTTTGTGTATTTATGGATACCATGCATGACCCTCAATACGTGTTTTCAAACATTTTTCTTACAATCTTTTGCTTAGTTTAAGAGTTTCAGGAAAACTATTCTTCTTAGTTTAAGGAACATGTTGGTTGTGTACATAGTATTATGCAGAGGTCTGTCATTCGCTCAGTGCAGTTGTATCACCCCGATTTATCGATTGAATGAAAATGTCCTATTTTGCAGAAAAATTGATGTGAATAAAGTGTGTTTTCATTAAATGTCTTTCCAGCAGGTGGTAGAAACAGTTTAATTATCTTATTTACAAGAGGTCTACAATCGAAATGTTGAAAATTATAAAAATCAAGGAGCCCCTAGATATGCCACGGCAACGTGTAGGGATGATAGTTTCTTCTTAAGTCATGTACAATAATGAAGCTAGATGTAGGATTTTCGCAAAAAGAAGAAGAAGAAGCTAGATGTAGGAGCTTCGTTAGATTATTGAAAGGTCGAAGGAAGAGAATGAAATTAGATGATCTCGTTATTTGTTACTCCATCCGTTCGAAAATAAGTGACATGGTTTTCAGTTCAAATTGAACTAAAACCACTTATTCTGGGTTTGTAGTTCTAGTTAAAATTTGAACTAAAACCACTTATTTTGGAATGGAAGGAGTATTATTATACACAGAAATTTTTAGTTATTACAGAGCACATACAAACGATAATTTCTCTCTTGTAGGTAAGTTGTCTATATCTTACGCTTACGCACAAGTTGTGAGGTCTATTTTAACTTTCTACAAACATATCGTCCTATGGTTATCTACAGCGTTGAAAACTGTAAAGTAAACTTTATGCCGCTCCAAATGCTTAACCAGTGCACCATCTCTTTGCCCAGCACATACGTAAGATTTTTGTTTGGCGTATAATTAATGGCGACAGATGATAGAACTGTCTCTTACCTTAGATACGGTCTCCACCCGCAAACAAATTTGGTATATTATTAACTCCCACATTATCATCCAATTAGACTCAAGTAATCTTAATAAAAGTAGGGTCTACAATAAAGTACCAAACCTATGTCAGATACAATGCGTCCAGATAGTTGTATCCAAAATCTAACATGCATTAAGATATGGTGTTAAGAGAAGATGCATCGGAAATGGTCTTAGGCCTCACTTGTATAATGAAGAAATGTGCAAAGACTTCAATGGTAGCTGTGTGGATTTTCTATGCAAATTCATCCAAGATTTATCATATAAATTCAATATCCTTTTAATCACCAACGTGCAAACCACTTGGAAGCACGCAACCAACATCATATCACATGAATCAAGAATTTTCTTGCCCATAAATACAGAAATATACAGTGAAAGCATACGAGAAATCAAGGCAAAGCAAAAGAAAGATGAAACGTACAGATGACCCAAAATGCTGCAGATAATGTCATGACAATTCTAGTCATAAGAACAAATTAAAATCCTAGCAGCACATAAGTAAGATCTGTTTGACGACAGGAAGAACGGAACAAATTAAATACATGAAGCCATGAATCAATCGATCAGCAGCGCACATTCTAGCAGTGGAAATCCCATTTCAATCGAGCCTTGGATTAATTATATCTGCATACACAAATCAACCAAGCATGCACGAACGATGCTAGAAAGTAGAAACCCTACAGTAGCAAGGACGAGGAGCACCACTAGCTCCCAGCAGGAAATGTAGCCAAAAGGGTGAATAGTGTTGGTAAGGAGAACAACAGTACGATTCATCGATCGATCTCGATGACACTCATCCTTCCATCGTTCCAATGGTCAATCAAGATTGCGGCTAGATATATAGACCTCCAAATTAACTTACTTAAGCCCTACCTTGCGATTGCTTTTGCTAGGATCGCATCCATGGATGCAGCCGGATAGCTCGCTAGTTGAACACCGAGAGCGGCAGCATGCACCCCGCCGCGTGCGCCTCCGCCGCTGCCGCCATCGCCATGGCCATCTCGTCGCCGGTGCCGCCGCTGTGGCCATTGCTGTGGCCGTTGCTGTTGCCGCTGGAGCTGCTCGGGACGGCGGCGTCCGCGTCGTGGCCGC
This sequence comes from Aegilops bicornis, assembly GCA_021605145.1. NCBI lineage: Eukaryota > Viridiplantae > Streptophyta > Magnoliopsida > Poales > Poaceae > Aegilops > Aegilops bicornis. Next base: position 549,667 of record JAHIAL010000026.1, on the reverse strand, counting down.
CTGGCATCAGGAAATGCGCGTGCATGTAGTGCTGCGGGTGCGAGATGAAGTAGTGCCCCTGCGCGGGTACGGCCCGCGCGACGAGGACCTCCGGCGCGCTCTGTGGGGCGGCGCTGCTACATGGGTGGAGGCGGGTGGGGGTGGGGACGGCGCGGCCTTGGCCGCCTTCTGGGACGACGACGGCGGCGGGCGCTTCCGGCGCTTCTTCTCGTAGGCGATGCCGCGTGCCTTGGCCTGGGAGTCGCGCACCTCGCGGAGGTAGAGACGGACGGCGCGCGCGCCGAACGGGTTGGCCTCGGGCCGCCCGCCGTGCTCCTCGAAGGCGGCGCGCAGGCGGCCGACGAGCGCGTCCAGGCTGCCCCAGGCCTGGCGGAGCGGGCACGGGCAGGGCGCCGGCGGGGAAGGGTGGCCGAAGAAGGGGCAGCCCGGGGCGTGGACCTTGGTCTTGCCGAACTGGTCGAGGTAGCGGAGGAACTCGAGGACGTGGGCGCCGCTGCACCGCGAGAGCTCCAGCGGCGGGCGGTGGTTGCGAAGGTACTGCCCGAAAGTGTGCCAGTCCCGGCGCTTCTGCGACTCGTACCTGCTCGGCCGCGCCGCCGCCTCCGCCGCCCCCGGGCTGTCCACCGGCGCTCCCTGCATGTCCGTCCTCTCCTCCTTTGACTTCAGATCTGCATGCGAGACGGCCGCCCGTTAGTACACACGAAGCTGCCTGAAACCAAAAGCATCTTAATTATCACTCAGCAGCCAGCCAGTGAGCTAGCTGCCCATCAGTTCGCCGCATGGTTCTTCAGCTCAGCTGATGGTGAGCTGACGAATCAAGCTAAGCATCGGCGAGAGTCTGTAGCTGTACATGCTATCTCTCTCGAGGGTGCACGAAAATCTGACACTAGGGTTTCCTAAAGGGGGAATCGAAGTGGATCGGCAGCAGCTGGTCCTGAGCTAGCTTGGAGTACGGTGCAGGCCCGGACCAGAGCGTGGCATCCAAGACGGCCTGAATCTGCTCAGCTCGGCCGCTGCAGCACAGCAGCATCAGCCAAGAAACTGACACACACGCGCGCGCGCACGCGCTGGACCGCGGTCACCTCAGCCGCACAACCAGCAGCTAGCCGCTTGCCGCCGGAGGGCCCGGAGCTACAGTACGAGGAAGATCGACCACACATCTCACCTGGCAAGCACGCGGTCGACGGCGCCGTCCGGACGACGGAGCAGCTCGGGTAGAAGGAGAGATCGATCGACGCCGAGCCGAGGAGCGAGCACCGGGTGCGTGGGCGATTGGGTGTGGTGGCGAGGGGAGGAGGAGGAGAGGGAGGAGGGACAGCGGGGTGGGCGGGGGTGTGTGTATATAGGTGGGTAGATAGCCGCGGCACGGGCGCGCGGAGGGGGGAGGGGAGCCGTGGGAAAGCTGCTGTGGGGGTGAGGGGACGGAATTGAGCTGGGGGGAGCTAGCTAGCTACTGTAGCTAGCTTTGTTGATGATGCGGGCGGGTGAGTGAGTGAGGAGACGGAGACCGACCTGACCGGTGGCGGTGAGTGACCCCAATCATTTAAGCCCACGGCAGGTGCAACAGTGTTCCTGATGAATCTACGTACGTATGCACCCACCCGGCCGCCCGTGTTTGTATTTCTGCATGCGATTTATGAATATATGTACGTCCATTCTCCAAAAGTTCTTCTTGTGTGCATGTGAACTAAATGTTGAAACCATCTTTTTTGTAATCCTGTATATATATAAGAGAGTCATCTCATTAGCGAAATTATCTCAACATGCAAATACAAGCATGTCACCAGACCACATACAATTATATATAAAAAAAGATAAGACGACCTCAACATCCAATCATGTATAGAAATAGACCCACCACAGCCACGCTTGAATTATTCTACTTATATTTAATAAATATTTTTACAAATATGCATAAGCAAATACTCCCTTCATCACAAAATAAGTGTCACTCACTTGGTCCAAAGCCCAAAATAAGTGTCGCTGACTTGGTACAACTTTGTACAAGTCAGCGACACTTATTTTTGGACGGAGGGAGTATAATAGAGTTAATTCTATTTTTCACCCCATGATTCACCCTAGTGACAGAATATACCCAATTTTGAGAAATCTTCAATTTATACCCCCATTTTTACCTTTGTGCAAAATTTTATCCATAAGCGAAATTCTCCCCAATTGAGTTTTGACTAGGCATGTCATGTAGACGGTTTTTATTTGTCTTAAAAAATGTATATGATTTTTATTCTGTGTTAGGCCTCGTCTAGTTTTTCTCCATGCGAAAACCAGTTCAGAGACGCACCATACCCTGGTCCGTGCCACACCCGGGTCGAACCGCACGCACCTTGCCGCATCCTCATCCTCGTACAGCGCCGCACAGCATCACCCTCTTCGCTCGATCACCCCCTCCCAAATCCCTAGTTCACAAATCGCCCGAACTCGCGAGCCACCATTTTCCTGAATCATCGCTGTCACGAGCCAGCTCACCGTCGTCACCATCACTTCTTCCACCATGTCTACCTCTAACTCGATCCAGTCAGGTGTGCGCAACCGCTCATTTGTGGTGCCATTGATTCCTTTGTCCTGAATGTGGCAAAATGGTCAAATTCTACCTCTCCACCACTGAGGAGCATGACTGTTGGGTGCTTTACAAGTGCAAGAAGCACGGTGTAAGTTCTAATCTGGTCCATGTCAATGATGTATGTTTGATTTCTGCTAGCTGCAAAGTTCTGATTTTTTTTCTTTGTGCTTCATAGGTAACTTTTGATTTCTGGCGTTGTGAGCTAGAGTGTGTGGAGCATCTAGTTAATACACAGATCCATCTTGGTGATGTTGTTGCTGATGTAATTGGTGCAACAAAGGACAAAATGGAAGAAGTTGAGCTGGCAAGAGGGTGAGGAATGCAGGTAGCAACAGAGGCATTGCAGGCAGAGGCAATCGATGTAGAGTCAATTTTTGCAGTAGCTATAGTTTGTGCAATGCAGCTGTCATGACCAAGCAACAAGTAGCTACGTTATTAGGACTAGGGAGAGAAGTGTTGTTTGTGCTGAAGCTAGTGTTTGCAAGTGTGATGGTGCCGTGTGTGGTCTGTTTGTTCTTAGTTCTGAAGAAATGATGAACTGGTGCTACTTAGTTAGTCAACACAAACAGTTTTAAAGCTATACAATTGGCCGCAACAGAGGTACTTTACGGGCATGTAGTGTTAGTTTGGACGTAGCAAGGTTGTAAGGGATGATCATTGGTACTTTTTCCTATGGTTGTAATATGATCAATGAATGGAAATTTGCACTAGTTTGACACTATCGTTGGTACAATTCTGTTTTGAATTTGTATTCGCAAATGTGATGGCCAATTGATGCATAAGCACATGTTACTAAATTTGCACATGAAAGTGGCCGCCAATGTGGACATGGCAAAATGGTATTTCCTAGTACAGTCAAGTTAGCTTGTGCTTGCAAGTACCCATTGACAAACAAAGATAGCATACGGGCTTGTAGTTTCAGACAACGTGTTTTCGAAGAAGTTCAAAGATAGCAGGGCATAATGGCGTAGATTGTTCATATAGATAGCAAATTGGCACTTTCAAGCTAACATAGCACTAAAATAGATAACATTGATCGTAACAAATTTGTCACTGACTAAAACTGAAACTTAAGATACTCTTACTTAAACTTAACGTTACACTAAAAATACATTGTACATACATTGACAGACATATACACTTACTGAAGTTGACTTAGAAACACTGATTGTTCAAGTGGTAGAACCTGAATCTTCATGAGCTACTACGGTTGCACTAGTGGGACGCGTCGGCGGCCGGTACCCATGACGGTATCCCGGTGCGTCCAACTCCATTGGCATGGTGGTGCTGCCTGGCTGTGGTGGTACGGCGACCATGCCCAGCTCCGCTACCAATGGTGCCACCACCTCCACCTCCTCCTCCTACATCTTGTCGTTATTATCCAGGGTAATGATCGGCGGCCTTGCATAGCCTGGCCTGCAGGGCCACATTCTGCACCGCTTCCTAGTGGTGTGAGTAGTGCCCTACCCACAGAGCAAGGTATCATGGGTTGCGAAGGCTGCCTCCTTGATTGCTAGAGTAGCACATTCATTGGAAAGACACCTTTTACTTCATCTGGTAGCACTGACCCATGTGCAACATCTCCTTCATCATTTCGTTGGCCACAATGGCGTCGACAGTGTTAACAAGCGTGTGGATACTGGTGAACTTTGTGGCGCTCTCCATATTGTCTAAAAACTTACCGTAGTCGCTGCGTAGGCTCCCGAGGATCATGGCCACCCTTCCCAGACCGACGGGGAATGGGTTGGATCTGCTTGATGGACCAGCCATGGTGGTGTTCTGTGTTGAGGAAGACAAAGATAGAGTGTTGGTGTTTTCCTATGACGGGGAAGAGGAAGAGAGAGTGGTGGTGCAGTGGTTAGCTAGGAAGATAGGACTTGAGTTAAAGATAGATGGAGTGCTGAAGCGGTGAAGAGATAAAGAGAAAAGTAATGCAGTGGTAGTTGGGGTTAAATTGGCCCCCAATTTCAAAGATTAGAGCTAACTCAAATTTGAATAACTAATGTGTTGGTTAAATATTGATGTGATTCAAATTTGGTCCCAGAATGATCCATCCAAATTTAGATATATAGAGTTTGAGAAGAAAGCAGTTTTAGACATGTAGTTTTAGACAATGGCACTAATTTATTTTTTCTCTGCATTGCATTTCAATATGGTGACTATTAGTTAGTTTCTTCCAGTATTTCAACTAATTAATGGTTGTAATTTTATGTCAGTGGCTCGGGGACAACAACAATTCATAGTTTTGGACAATGCACACGTATAGCTAGGATGATAATGGAAACTATAGGTTTACATACATATCACAATAGATAATGCATCACATCAACTAAAGGAACTACAGGTTCACATACACATTTCTGGCAGTTCAAACTAGTTCCACAAAAACTTGAAGTTCACATACACCTTACATAGTAAATGGAAGCACCACACACAATCTCTTAAACTCAGCAATCATGAACTCTAGCTTCTTCTTTTCTTCCTTGATATTGTCCCTCGCTTTCTCTATCTTTGACCTAGGCATCTGGTGCATGGTTGCGGCTGAATTGTCAGCCATATTCTTTTTCTCCAGCTCTGCCTTGAGGTCACTCAAAACCAGTTGTGCAATGCCTAACTTGGAGATTGCGTGCTCCTTTCTATCCACCATTTTTGCAAAGGCCATGTTCAAAAACCTGAGATCATTCTCCATCTTTGTATTCTCTCCAAGTATCGTACAATTTTCTTTAGCATTTAGACCATTTCCTCTGAGCTTCTCTCTATTCTACTCATCATACGTGCTACATAGCTTCAGCTAGGATCCTCTTGAAAGTGTTTGGACACTCAGGATTAACCCACTCCAGAAAGCTGCACTTAAATTTTCTTATGGAAGTTACAAAATATGAAAATTACACTTCAACATAAGCAAATGTCTTGGTTTCATGCAAAATCTACACTGAAGCAATTGAACCGTGCACTGAATATTGCTCTGAAACCAACATATGTTACAACACTACACTGAATATCTTTGATACTATACTACTTTGAAACCAATTTCTAGGAAAATATACGACAATGTAGAGTGCACTGAATAGATCTAAACCTACACTACAACACTGAATATATTTGAACCTACACTGAATTTCTGAAACTAAACACTGAATACACACTGAATATGTGTGAAACTAAACACCAAACCTACACTACACAATGAATATGTCTGCAACTTAACACAGAGTATGTACACATTGAATAATGCTGCAAATTCAATATGTCTGCAACTTAACATTGAATGTGTCTCCAACTGAGCATTGAATATGGCTGCACTAAACAACTAATATGGCTACGTAGACTATGTCTGAATATCCCTGGATATGACAGAATAGATTGTTAAATTGGTCAATCACCACAAACCTTTTCCGGGCAAGCCAAGAACCTCCTACCACTATCCAGTGAATCAATGGCAACAAACTTTTCATAGATGTAGTACCAGCTAGTCTTGCCTCACCTCTTCTCACCGCCTGACATTCTTGAGTAGGTAATGATGTTCACAAAAAGGAAAAATCGAGTCAATATTTAGCCATAATAACCCACAAGTGTAGGGGATCGTTTGTAGCCTTCTTCGATAAATAAGAGTGTCGAACCCAACGAGGAGCTAAAGGTAGAACAAATATTCCCTCAAGTTCTATCGACCACCAATACAACTCTATGCACACTTGACGTCTGCTTTACCTAAAACAAGTATGAAATTATTTTGCAAGAATAAAACTACGAGTACTTTGCGAGAATAAAACTATGAATAAACTGCAAGATAATAAAAGTGGATAGCTTTTGTCAACAAGAAAGTCATTTGTCCCTAGGTGATCGATAACTAAACCGGTGATCATTGTTTCAATTTTATATGAGGGAGGCATGAGCTAACATACTTTCTCGACTTGGATCATATGCCCTTATGATTGGAACTCTAGCAAGCATCCGCAACTACTAAAGATCATTAAGGTCGTGAAAGCCAACCATAGCATTAAGTATCAAGTCCTCTTTATCCCATATGCAATGACCCCCAAACTCGGGTATGTGTATTCTGTCACTCACGCCACCCACCATAAGCGAACCATTAACGTATTGCAACACCCTACAACGTGGTTCCCTCCGTTTGCGTGACACGGAGGGCACCGTTGGACAACACCAAAATAAAATATACAGCTCAAACCAATCATGATCATCTATCAACCCATAGGACAAAACGGATCTACTCAAACATCATTGAATAACCATAGATCATTGGGAAATAATATATGGAGTTGAGCACCATGTTTAAGTAGAGATTACAGCGGAGAGAAGGGTGGTACACCGCTGCATAGAGCGGGAGAAAGTTGGTGCTAACGGTACCAAGATTGTTGATGTAGATCGCCGTCACGATCCTTGCCCCGGCGGCGCTCCGGCACCATCAGGAGAGAGGGGGAGAGAGCCCCCCTCCTTCTTCTTCTTCCTTGGCATCCCCCTAGATGCGAGGAGAGTTCCCCCTCTGGTCCATGGCCTCCATGGCAGCGGAGGGGCGGGAGCCCCTCCGTGATTGGATCTATCCCTCTGTTCTCTTCTGTTTCGCGTTCCTTAGATCTGGCCCTTCATGTTTCTTAAATTCCCGGAGATCCGTAACTCCGGTTGCGCTGAAATTTTTACACAATTTTTTTTTCCATAAACTGTCCTTCTTGCGCCCAAAGAAGGGCCCCAGCCGACTTACGAGGAGGGCATAGGACACCTGGGTGCGCCAGGGGGTGCCTGACGTGCCCTGGTGGGTTGTGGTTACTGTGGGCCCCCATTTGCGTTCATTCCAAGTCCCAAAAATCACATATATTCTAAAAAAATCTCCGTAAATTTTTATCGCGTTTGGACTTTGTTTGATATGGATTTTCTGCGAAACAAAAAACATGCAACATATACAGAACTGGCCTTTGAGCCTTTGGATCAATATGTTAGTCCAAATGAATCATATAAAATGTTGCCAAAAGTGTATAAAAGTTGTATAATATTGGCATGAAACAATAAAGAATTATAGATACGACGGAGACGTATCAAGCCACAACAGAACAATCGACAATAGAAAATCATAACAGGAATTGCAGGTATGTCACTTACCACATGATTCCTGGCCCTTAGAGTAAGATAATACCTGAGTGGCACATTGCAATCACGGATATTATGACTCATTTTATTGCAGTTGCCACACTGAAGTTTGATTTTTCTGCGCTCTCCAAATTGCAGGAAATTTTTCATTAGCCCTTTCCTTCTACTTTGTTCGGTCTCGTGTTTGCTGGTGATAAAGAGGAGGATGATATCCAGCCCGCCTGCATTAACCCATTCCGGCTTATGTAGAATAGGGAAAATCATGTGTGCATAATTGATACGTTTCATGACCCACAAGTATAGGGGATCGCAACAGATTTTGAGGGTAGTATGTCAACCCAAATTTATTGATTCGACACAAGGGTTGCCAAAGATTATTTATAGGCCTTAGCAGTTAAGTTGTCAATTCAACCACACATAACAAATAACTTTCTTGCAACAACTTATTAGCAGCACATTAATATGATACTAGTGATACCAGAGTAACAGTACCAACAATGGTAATAAGTTTGCAAAGGAGTAGCAATGTGCAGTAGTATTAGTTGTAATGGAAACCATAGCAGAATATCACAGGTATGGAGTAGCGATGGGGTGTTCAGATGAGATTCAACATACAACTGTCATAACCTAGAGAGACAACAAACTAGCTCCAATTCATCAATCAAATGTAGGCATGTATTCTGTATATTGTCATATGTTCTTGCAATAAGAACTTGCAAAACATCTTTTGTCCTACCCACCCGTGGTCGCGGGGTCCTAATGGAAACTAAGGGTAATTAAGGCACTCCTTTTAGTAGAGAACTGAAACAAAGTATTAACATAGTGAATACATGTAATCCTTAAGAAAATGTCATCCCCGTAGAGTATCCCAATTCTTGGGGTCTAGGGTTTAGAACGATAGCAGGTGCATACAACTTGCAGGTAAGATCAAGAACACAAATATATTCATGAAAACATAAAGAGTTCAGATCTAAAGTCATGACACTCGTGCCCAAGTGACAAGCATTAAGCATAGCAAAATCATAGGACATCAATCTCGGAACATAGTGGATACTACGGATCAAGCCGTAACAAATTCAACAATGATTACATAAGAAATCTCATCCAAATCGCATCTACCTCCATATGCCTACAGAATATTACTTACACATGGATCTGGGCATCGTGAAATTGTTGATGGAGGCGGGTTGGTGATGACGACGGTGACGAATCCCTCTCTCTAGAGCAAAAAAGGAATCCAGATTAGGGCTCCCAACAAAGAACAGTAGGTGGCGGCGGCTCCGTATCATAAAACGCGATGAAACATTTCTATGTTTTTTCGGAGGAGATGTGAATTTACAGTGCTAGAATCAGGTCAAGGCAGTGGCCAAGGCCCCACAAGGACAAGTGGCGCGCCTTGGGGGTGTGGCCGTGCTACCTGGCTATGTGGCCGCTTGGTGGGCCCCCGCTGGTACTTCTTTGCCCCAATATTCTTATTTATTCCAAAATAAATCTCCAAAATCCTCGTCCAATTCCGAGTACTTTTATTTTTGCACAAAAAGAACACCATTCCAAGTTAGTTTTACTCAAACCATGCAAATTAGATGACAAAGTAATAGCAAAAGTGTTTGGAAAAGTAGATACATAGGAGAAGTATCAACGTCTCAAAATTATTTGTAGGTTTTTATTGTTTCATCCTATATTATACCACTTTTATATACTTTCTATAGCACTTTATATTATTTAGATATTGATACTATTTAGTGAGCATCTCTTGCCATAATCCGCTGAATATTATTTAGTGAGCATCTCTTACCATAATCCATTAAACGTTTCCATTTTTACAAAGCCATTTGGTTATCGACAATTGGTTCTTGACCTCCAGATCAAGAACCCACAAACCACCAAAGCTCTTAGGCGTGCATATTGCAGGCCAATTCCCCAGGTCGTATTTTTTAACATCTTTAGATTCCTGCCAAAGCATTCAAGTCCTGCTGGAGTCCATACTTTTCAGGACACCCTTAGGATCTTCCAAAAAGGAAAGCATGGATAAAGGTATATTGGTTAAGCAGGAAATAACCAAGATCACTCTGTTACCATTTCTATACAACCATCATCTTACAAATCTTCTCATCCACACGCTCCCACAGAACTCTAGTGAGTCTTTTTGCATCAACATGCATCACAAGATATTTCATGGAGAGTTTTTTCATCACTACAAGTAAAAATCTAACTATAACCAGCTTCCCTTGTAACAACATGTCCTAAGCAAAAATTTCTCTCTTATGAAAGTTGATCTTCAAACCAGAAACTTGCTCAAACACACACATGCTCAACATGAGGTTCTTTGCATTTTAAAGATTATCTTCAAAATGGAGTATAGTGTCAATTGCATACAATAATAAAACTAAGCCCCCATCAACTTGATTGCGTATGAATGCACAGATCAGACCATTCTGTTGAGCCTTCCTCAACATCAAAGCTAATCCATCAGCAATGATATTAAAAAGTGGAGATAAGGACCCAGATGATCATTAACCTTGATAACAACCTTTCTCCCCAAACTTACTTCATGACCAATCACACAAACATATCCAAATCCCTTAGCTTGCATCATCTAATATAAGAAAGGCCATTTGACTTTGTCATACGCTTTTTCAAAATTAATCTTCAGCACAACATCCGATTTTTTTTCTTTGATTGAATTTCATGAACATTATCATGTAGTAAAACTACCACTTTCATGATGGATCTATCTTTTATAAAAGCAGTTCAAGTATTAGCAATCAGTACTTCGATGAACAAACTCAGCCTTACTGCTACTTTTTTCAGTATCTTATAACTGGCATTCAACACACATATAGGTCTAAAGTGTTGAATCAATTCAGCATTTTGAACTTTAGAATCAAAGCAATTACACCATGATTTAATCTCCTCACATCCAAAACAGCATTATGGAAAGCATGAAGTAGCTATTTCAAGTCATAATTTATATTTTCCAAGAATTTCTGGTGAAATTCAATGGGCAATCCATCCGGGCGAGCTGCCGCCTTATTATGTTTCATACCAAAAACCAACCTCCTTTATCTCTTCCAAACAAAAATCTCTGGTAAGAAACACCAATCCTCTTTAGACAATTGATTGCAGTCCAAATCCTCTAATTTATTAGAGGTAACATCAAGAGCTTCAATTCTTCATAGAAATCAGTAATATGTTTCACAAGGTCATCATCACCCTTAATTTCCACTCCATCTTAGAGAGAAACAACAATATGATTCTTCTTTTTCCTAGAACTAGCCTTGAATAGAAATACCTAGTGTTTCCATCTCCTTCCAGTAGATCTTTTTCACTAGCCCATTGTCTCCACTACATCTCTAAAAAAATTCTTTAAATTGGTATCAAGAACTAACTTTTTGTAGAACCATGTGACAAAGGTTGAACCTCCCTTTTTGTAGAGTTCAATCCAACTTAGACAGAATTTCTTTCTTAAGACTCCTGTACACCTCAACATTCAAATGCCAACGTCTACTCAATCTTATAGCTTTCTCTTGCCACTTATCTAAATCATGTATGCAAAAAGCAGGAACATGCCAACTTTTCATGACTACATTCATGAAAAGGCTCTCTCTCAAAACGGAACATGCCAACTTTTCATGACTACATTCATGAAAAGGCTCTCCATCATATCTATAATTTTTGATTGTTCCATGCCAATATTCTATAACTTTTACATACTTTTGGCAACTTTTTATACTATTTTTGGGATTAACATATTGATCCAGTGCCCAGTGCCAGTTCCTGTTTGTTGCATGTTTTTTGTTTTGCAGAAAATCCATATCAAACGAGTCCAAACGGGATAAAAACTGACGAAGATTTTTTTGAATATATGTGAATTTTGGGAAGTGGAATCAACACGAGACGATGCCCGAGGGGGCCACGAGGCAGGGGGGCACGCCCCAGGGGGGCAGGCGCGCCCCTGACCCTTGTGGACACCCCGTAAGGCGGTTGTTGCCCTTCTTTCGCCACAATAAAGCTAATATCCGGGTAAAAATCATGTTCAAATTTCAATCCAATTGGAGTTACGGATCTCCGGGAATATAAGAAACGGTGAAAGGCCAGATCTGGGAGCGCAGAAACAGAGAGAGACAGATCCAATCTCGGAGGGGCTCTCGCCCCTCCCACGCCATGGAGACCATGTACCAGAGGGGAAACCCTTCTCCCATCTAGGGAGAAGGTCAAGGAAGAAGAAAAAGGAGGGGGCTCTCTCCCCCTCGCTTCCGGTGGCACCGGAGTGCCGCCGGGGCCATCATCGTCATCGCAATCTACACCAACAACTTCACCGACTTCACCGACTTCATCACCAACTCTTCCACCCTCTATGCAGCGGTATAGCCCCTCTTTTACCCGCTGTAATCTCTACTTAAACATGGTGCTCAACACTATATATTATTTCCCAATGATGTATGGCTATCCTATGATGTTTGAGTAGATCCGTTTTGTCCTATTGGTTAATTGACGATCGTGATTGGTTTGAGTTGCATGTTTTATTATTGGTACTGTCCTATGGTGCTCTCCGTGTCGCGCAAGCGTGAGGGATCCCCGTTGTAGGGTTTGCAATATGTTCATGGTTTGCTTATTGTCTATGTTGCGAGAGTGACTGAAACACAAACACGGATAAGTGGGTCATGGTGTATGGGAATAAAGAGGACTTGATCTTTAATGCTATGGTTGGGTTTTACCTTAATGATCTTTAGTAGTTGCGGTTGCTTGCTAGAGTTACAATCATAAGTGCATATGATCCAAGAAGAGAAAGTATGTTAGCTTATGCCTCTCCCTCAAATAAAATTGCAATAATGGTTACAGGTCTAGTTATCGATTGCCTACGGAAAAATAACTTTCTTGTGACAAAAAGCTCTCTACTAAAACTAATTTAGTTGTGTCTTTATCTAAACAGCCCCTACTTTTTATTTACGTGATCTTTATATTCTTACAAACCTATCCAAAACACCTACAAAGTACTTCTAGTTTCATACTTGTTCTAGGTAAAGCGAACGTTAAACGTGCGTAAAGTTTTATCGGTGGTCGATAGAACTTGAGGGAATATTTGTTCTACCTTTAGCTCCTCGTTGGGTTCGACACTCTTACTTATCGAAAGAGGATACAATTCATCCCCTATACTCGTGGTTTATCAAGACCTTTTTCTGGTGCCGTTGCCGGGGAGTTATAGCGTGGGGTGAATATTCTCTTGTGTGCTTGTTTGCTTTATCACTAAGTAGTTTTTATTTTGTGCTCTTGTTTTTTATCTTTAGTTATGGGTAGGAAACGCAAAATACCGAAAAAAGTAGTGGTACCTGCTGAACCAATGGTTGAAGAACCACTCAAAATCTATCACACTCCTGAAGCTTTTTTACTTGGATCATCTTCGATCCCTATGTGCTCAGGTCTTTGAAACCCCAACTAGCTTAGTTGAGGGCAAATCTTTAGATGAGCATGCTTGTTATGTGCGACACCGCATATCTGAAAAGGGAAACTTTTACTGGATCAAATTCATCGTTTCCAATGCTATGCTTGGATTTTATGTAAAATATATGATTTTACTTGTTGTTACGAAGACCCTAGGAAACACCGTCCCTACCAATGTGAGTTTAGTGATAATGGAATCATATCTTCGTATGCTAAGGGTGTTTATAATTACTATGATGTTCAACAAATTGAAGAATTTGTTGCTTTTAAGGGTGCTTATGAAATTGCTTCTTTGATTGGAAAGTATGATGCTACTCTTTACAAATCTGAAATTCTTTCCATACTTAAATATTGCTATGATAATTATGCTTCTAATGCCTATGTTAAACCATATATTGAGGACTCCTCCGCTGTCCAAGAAGAGATTAATATTTTGCAGGAGTCTATGGAAGAAGGAATTGATGAAACCGTGGGCTCATTGGATGAAAAAGATCATGAGGAGAGCGAAGAACAAAAGGAGGAAGAGCGGATTAGCTACCCGTGCCCACCTTCTATTGAGAGTAACTCTTCAACTCATACATTGTTTAGGCTCCCTTCGTGCTTACCAAAGGATAATTGCTATGATCCCGTTGATTCGTTTGAAATATTCCTTTTTGACGATGTTTGCTATGCTTGTGGCCAAGATGCCAATATGAATTATGCTTATGGAGATGAACTTGCTATAGTTCATTATGTTAAACATGAAATTGTTGCTATTGCACCCACGCATGATAGTCCTATTATCTTTTTGAATTCTCCAAACTACACTATATCGGAGAAGTTTGCCCTTATTAAGGATTATATTGATGGGTTGCGTTTTACTACTACACATGATGATTTTGATAGATATAATATGCATGTGCTTGCTGCTCCTACTTGAAATTATTATGAGATAGGAACTATATCTCCACCTCTCTATGCTTCCCACACGATAAAATTGCAAGAAACTGCTTATGCTATGCATTGGCCTTTACTGGGTGTGCATGAATTGTTCTTTTATGACATGCCGATGCATAGGAAGAGAGTTAGACTTCGTTGTTGCATGATATATGTTACTTTGTGCTCACTACTAAATTACAAATCATTGTTTATTAAAATTGGCTTTGATAGACCTTGGGATTCGGGTGGATCCATTACTTGAGCACTATATGCCTAGCTTAATGGCTTTAAAGAAAGCGCTGCAAGGGAGACAACCCGGAAGTTTTAGAGAGTCATTTATTTCTGTGAGTGCTTTAATATAGTTTAAAAACAAAAAAAATAAAGAGGGGAACCCAAAACTTATTCAGAAAAGAAAAGAGGAGAAAGACGAGCATTGTTAAAGTGGGAGCTAGCCTTGAACTTTGTTCATGCTCACAGAAACTTTGTGAATCTTGATTACAACAACTTTTCAACAAAAATAATTATCCCCTTGTACAATTGCATTGTATTATAAAAATAATGTGCCAAGGTTTGCCTTTAGGATGTTTAGATTGGTTGTTGGTTTGTGCGGTCTAGAAACAGAAACTTTGGCTGTAGTGCGCGATTTTACATTTTCTACTGGAACGTCAAACGGTTCTGAAACCTTTTGCACTGTCTTTCTATACAAATTTTTTATTTTTCCTAATTGTGCTGAATTTTTGGAGTACCAGAGGTATGGTGAATGTTCAGATTACTACAGATTGTCCTGTTTAAGACAGATTCTGTTTTTGATGCATAGTTTGCTTGTTTTGATGAAACTGCCGATTCCTATCAGTGGATTAAGCCATGGAAAAGTTATATTACAGTAGCTACAATGCAAAAACAAAATATGAATTTGTTTGCAACAGTACCTAGAGTAGTGATTTGCTTTATTATACTAACGGATCTTACCGAGCTTTCTGTTGAGTTTTGCGTGGATGAAGTGTTCGAAGATCGAGGAGGTCTCGATGTGAGGAGAAGGAGGAGAGGCAAGAGCTCAAACTTGGGGATGCCCAAGGCACCCCAAGTAAATATTTAAGGAGACTCAAGCATCTAAGCTTGGGGATGCCACGGAAGGCATCCCATCTTTCTTTAACAAATATCGGTATGTTTTCGGATTCGTTTCGTTCATGCGATATGTGCAAATCTTGGAGCGTCTTTTGCATTTCGTTTTCACTCTTCTTTTATGCACCATGCGGGTATGAGATAGTCCATGGTTGATTTATAGATTGCACTTTGCACTTCACTTATATCTTTTGAGTATGGCTTTATAGAATGCTTCATGTGCTTCACTTATATCATTTGAACTTTGGATTCCCTGTTTCTCTTCACATAGAAAACCGCCATTTGTAGAATGCTCTTTTGCTTCACTTATTTTTGTTAGAGTGTGGGGATATCTTTTGTAGAAAGAATTGAACTCTCTTGCTTCACTTATATATATTTCACTACAGGAATCAGACAGTTTGCCGTCAGGCAAGTACAGACGGCAAAGGCTGAAATACAGACGGCAAAGACTTTGCCGTCACCTGGCTGACAGCAAAGTGTCATGGCAAAGGCAAAGTCAGCAAAGAGTACTTTCTTGTCAGCTTTTTATCGGGCAGACGGCAAAGTCTTTGCCGTCAGCCAACCACAAATTTGCCGTCTGCAGCGGAAATACCAGAGGGCAAAGCACGTGGTCTTTGCCGTCAGTCAAACGTGTACTTTGCCGTCATCAGGACAGAACAGCAGACGGAAAAGATTGTATTCTATTTTTTATCAATGACGTCAGCTCAGAGCGTCTCGCCGGACACATGCATTTTTTAGTCTCATATAATCGAAAGCGTAAGCCAAATCATCATATACGTTTTTACTCTCACAATATTTCATTTGTGCCACGTTCTAGTAGTGCGACAATCATCTGTGAATATATAACAAAATTTGATTACAAGTTACAGATTGTGTCAGCTTTGATCCTTCAAAAACAAAAACGCCAGAGAACTTCGGCCTAAGCCGGCTGCCTTCCGAGCAACGGGTAGGACCGGAGACACCCCATGGTGACGGAGGACGCGGTCCAGGCCGGCGGGGCGTGCATGGCGACGGAGGACGCTGAGGCCGGGCGTGGCGTGGCGACGGAGGAGGCCCGGGCGGGCACGCGCAGCAGCACGGCGACGCGGTCAGGGCGGAGGCGTGGCGGCGAGAGGACGAGGTCGAGGCCGGCGGAGCACGCGTGGTGACGAAGGATGTGGTCAGGGCTGGTGCGTGGCGATGAAGAATGCGGTCGTGGCTAGCATGGCGCGCGTGGCAACGGAGGACATGGTCGGGGCCGACGTGCGGGCGGAGGCGGGTGGACGCGGGCGGCGCGCGGACGACGAGCCGAGGCGGGTGGATACGGGCAGCGTGCGGAGGCGAGCGGAGGCGGGTGGACGCGGGTGGCTGGCGGAGGTGAGCGAAGGCGGGCGGTGCACGGACATGGGCGGCAGCTTCTTTGGTGAGGGCGAAGTGGCGGCTAAGCGAGCGGAGAGAGAGAGGGTGGGCGAGAGATGGGGAGAGGATAAGATGGGTGAGGCGAGGGATGGGCAAAGAGAGGGTGGGCGGAGGGTGGGGATGCTTTGGGTGCGTGCGTCGTGAGGTGAGAGAGAGGCCGGTTGGGAGTCTTTGGACGCTGCAGATGATGCCAGCTCATCGATCCAGGAGACCGATCCGCGTGTTGTGTTTCTTTGCTTTGCCGTCTGAAATAAAAAACGCAGACGACAGAGATCTTTGCCGTCTGCGTTTTTTATTACAGACGGAAAAGTATGCTCTTTGCCGTTTGTACCAGAAAAAGCAGACGGCAAAGCATGCTCTTTGCTGTCTGTATTTTTTTCACAGATGGCAAAGTCTGTTTTGCCGTCAGTAAATTTTTAGCAGACGTCAAAGTGAGTTGTTTGCCGTCTATATTTCTTTGTCGTCTGCAGTTGACGGCAAAATTGTCTTTGCCGTCAGGCCCGACCAAATATTGACGGCAAAGACAGCCACAGACGGCAAATTAGCTGATTCCTGTAGTGTTTAGAGAGATGGCAGGAATTGGTCATTCACATGGTTAGTCATAAAATCCTACATAAAACTTGTAGATCACTGAATATGATATGTTTGATTCCTTGCAATAGTTTTGCGATATAAAGATGGTGATATTAGAGTCATGCTAGTGGGTAGTTGGGGATTGTAGAAATACTTGTGTTGAAGTTTGTGATTCCCGTAGCTAGCACGTATGGTGAACCGTTATCTGATGAAGTCGGAGCATGATTTATTTATTGATTGTCTTCCTTATGAGTGGCGGTCGGGGACGGGCGATGGTCTTTTCCTGCCAATCTATCCCCCTAGGAGCATGCACGTAGTACTTTGTTTTGATGACTAATAGATTCTTGCAATAAGTATGTGAGTTCTTTATGACTAATGTTGAGTCCATGGATTATATGCACTCTCACCCTTCCATCATTGCTAGCCTCTTCGGTACCGTGCATTGCCCTTTCTCACCTCGAGAGTTGATGCAAACTTCGCCGGTGCATCCAAATCTCGTGATACGATACGCTCTGTCACACATAAGCCTCCTTATATCTTCCTCAAAACAGCCACCATACCTACCTATCATGGCATTTCCATAGCCATTCCGAGATATATTGCTTTGCAACTTCCATCATCATCATATATATGACTTGATCATTTATTTTCATATTGCTTTGCATGATCGTAAGATAGCTAGCATGCTGTTTTCATGGCTTGTCCGTTTTTTGATATCTTTGGTATGCTAGATCATTGCACATCCCGGTACACCGCCAGAGGCATTCATATAGAGTCATATCTTTGTTCTAGTATCGAGGTGTAATATTGAGTTGTAAGTAAATAAAAGTGTGATGATCATCATTATTAGAGCATTGCCCCAGTGAGGAAAGGATGATGGAGACTATGATTCCCCCACAAGTCGGGATGAGACTCCGGACTTAAAAAAATAAAATAAAAGAGGCCAAAGAAGCCCAAATAAAATAAGAGGCCAAAGAAGCCCACCAAAACAAAAAAAGAAAAAAAATGAGAGAAAAAGAGAGAAGGGGCAATGTTACTATCCTTTTACCACACTTGTGCTTCAGAGTAGCACCATGTTCTTCATATAGAGAGTCTCTTGAGTTATCACTTTCATATACTAGTGGGAATTTTCATTATAGAACTTGGCTTGCATATTCCGATGATGGGCTTCCTCAAATGCCCGAGGGCTTCATGAGAAAGCAAGTTGGATGCACGCCCACTTAGTTTCTAGTTTGAGCTTTCATTCACTTATAGCTCTTAGTGCATCGGTTGCATGGCAATCCCTACTCCTCGCATTGACATCAATTGATGGGAATCTCCATAGCCCGTTGATTAGCCGCGTCGATGTGAGACTTTCCATCTTTTTGTCTTCTCCACACAACCTCCACCATCATATTCTATTCCACCTATAGTGCTATATCCATGGCTCACGCTCAGGTATTGCGTGAAAGTTGAAAAGGTTTGAGAACGTCAAAAGTATGAAACAATTGCTTGGCTTGTCATCGGGGTTGTGCATGCTTTGAATACTTTGTGTGGTGAAGATTGAGCATAGCCAGACCATATGATTTTGTAGGGATAACTTTCTTTGGCCATGTTATTTTGAAAAGACATGATTGCATTATTAGTATGCTTGAAGTATTGCTGTCTTAATGTCAAATGATAGACTATTGCTTTGAATCACTCGTGTATTAATATTCATGCCATGATTAGATTACATGATCAAGATTATGCTAGGTAGCGTTCCACATCAAAAATTATCTTTTTTTATCATCTACCTACTCGAGGACGAATAGGAATTAAGCTTGGGGATGCTGATATGTCTCCATCATATCTATAATTTTTGATTGTTCCATGCCAATATTCTACAACTTTTACATACTTTTGGCAACTTTTTATACTATTTTTGGGACTAACATATTGATCCAGTGCCCAGTGCAGTTCCTGTTTGTTGCATTTTTTTGTTTCGCAGAAAATCCATATCAAATGGAGTCCAAACGGGATAAAAATTGACGGAGATTTTTTTTGGAATATATGTGAATTTTGGGAAGTGGAATCAACGCGAGACGATGCTCGAGGGGGTTATTTAGGTGGCGCTACTGACCCTCGTGGGACACCATGTAAGGCGGTCATTGCCCCTATTTCGCCGCAAGAAAGCTAATATTCGGATAAAAATCATGTTCAAATTTCAATCAAATCGGAGTTACGGATCTCCGGGAATATAAGAAACGATGAAAGGCCAGATCTGGGAGCGCAGAAACAGAGAGAGACAGATCCAATCTCGGAGGGGCTCTCGCCCCTTCAACACCATGGAGACCATGGACCAGAGGGGAAACCCATCTCCCATCTAGGGAGAAGGTCAAGGAAGAAGAAGAAGGAGGGGGGGGGGCTCTCTCCCCCTCGCTTCCGGTGGCACGGAGTGCCGCCGGGGCCATCATCGTCACCGCAATCTACACCAACAACATCACCGCCGTCATCACCACCTCTTCCCCCCCTCTATGCAGTGGTGTAACCCCTCTTTTACCCGCTGTAATCTCTACTTAAACACGGTGCTTGACGGTGTCCTGGACTAGGGGGTATTCACCACGTCATCTCCCAGTCTGTTAGATTGGGCCGAGGACCCCCATGGCCGTATACTCATGGGACAGTCCGGACAGTTGCCACATACAAGGAAGATTCCACAAGACTTGGCGATCAAGACAAGGAATCCTCCCCCACCGACGTATTCGGCTAGGACTCTTGTTATCCTAGGCCTCTGGTGCATTATATAAACCGAGGCCAGGCTAGTCGATAGATCATATACAACAATCATACCATAGGCTAGCTTCTAGGGTTTAGCCTCTACGATCTCGTGGTAGATCTACTCTTGTACTACCCATATCATCAATATTAATCAAGCAGGAGTAGGGTTTTACCTCCATCGAGAGGGCCCGAACCTGGGTAAAAACATCGTGTCCCTTGTCTCCTGTTACCATCCGCCTAGACGCACAGTTCGGGACCCCCTACCTGAGATCCGTCGGTTTTGACACCGACATTGGTGCTTTCATTGAGAGTTCCGCTGTGTGTTCGGCAAAAGGTCGATGGCTCGCACAGATCAAGCTGCGACTTGGCATCTTCGTCACCAGCTCAAGCTGGTCACCTTGGTTCGACCAAGGGCTGCGCCTACCTCCGTCGTCATGTTGGGATGAGGGCCTTCATCAACATCAACTCCGATCTCTATCAAGATCATGGAGGAATCATCCGAGGAGCCGGGGCTCAGCGTCAACATTGCCCTCGGGCGACCGTACTGTTTTTCTGGACAGCGGACTTGTGTCCGCCGCCACCGCCTCCTCAAGTGTCATTTTAACGATCGCTTCGGTGGAATTGTGCGGAATTGAGTCTACAACAACCTTAGAAAATTTCATCGAGTTCCGATGGAGGAATCTCTGGCAATCACCGATATACCGGAGCCGCATTAAATCTGGACGAGAATCCGGATGAGTTTAGGGCGTGGTGTCCCGCTTCTAGCTCGGACTTCCTTTGGAAGATCCAACCGTTGATCGGCTGCGGAATTCCTATATCTTCCACCCATCAAAATTTCAGCTCGATCCGACCGTCCAAACTCCGGGAACCTTCCGATTAGTGCATCACTTTTCGGATCTGTTTTTCTGCGCAAAACGAATCCGACCCGAGTTCGTCTTTTTTATGAACGGGATTTGGACATCCTTTTGAAGGAAGTTTTGTATGGGGTGTTGTGTTTTGTTCCCGAACACATCCCACTAACTTTAAAATCATTTGAACATGATCTTCAATATCATGCTGGTGTCAAACCAGTCCGACAATATTGCTCCACGGCTGCCGACCTACGCTAGACACGTTGTCACTTTGTTGAGCCGAGCTCAACTTCTTCGGATCATCATCTCGGCAAGTCGAACAAGAGTCCGACATCGCGAAGGATAAATCATCACCGACATCGCCGCCCCATGGATTAGACGGAGCGGGCATACCGGCATCGCCACACGGTCGCTTCATCAAGCCGGCATCGACCACGTCACGACCTGCATCGGCAGGGCCGCACTATTGCTTCTTCAAGCTAGTGTCCATCAGGCCGACCTACTTCGACATCTCGGCTGGACCGAGGGCTTTGCCATCTCTTGATCAACCTACTCCGGACACTTCGGCATCACTAGCCGACCAGCTCCGTCACGTTAGCTGGACCGAGGGCTTTGCCTCGGCGAGCCAACCTTTGCCAGCATTGCCATGCCGTCGTTTTATCACCCATCAGGCAATGGGTGCGCGGATCGAGTCCCAATTTTGGGAATCACCTTCCTTCGGATTGCTACAACAAATAAACCAAGTGCTATTAATCCCAGTATTTTTTGCTTGTTTGGGTTCATTTTTCCCAAGGAATTATTACTCTGGTTTGTCCATCATATGTACACAGGTCTATCAAATGGTGGCCGCATTAACGATGATCGCATGATGGTTCGGTCAGTTTCCATACATAGTCCGGCGAACGCCGCATCCGGAACTCGGACTGACCTGTGAATTCAAGCTTTGCCACGCCTTTACCGCATCAGGCCGACGCCCTGCATCGATATTGACTTCGACGCCAGGCCATATTTCTTTTATTACTCACTTTGCATAAACTATTTATTATGCAACATTTTTTTAATTATTATTATTACTATTATCCCCGGTCTGCACTATTTTTTGTGCACAGGAAAATGATCCAGCCGGACTATATCCTTTGGCGTCACCTCGGCTGGACGGGGGGCTTCATCAACACTTGATTACCCCATGCCGGGGACTTCGGCATCACTCTGCCGGCCTGCATGGACCGTGCTATGTCACCACTTCGGAGCGCCGAGCTCTTTGCTCCGCCACCTCGGGACCGGCTTGGGGGATGGAACCTTGTCCCGTATCAAGCTCGGACCGCGTCATCAGTGCCGAACACATTAACCAACTAAGTCGCTTTCATGCTCAAAGCTTTAATTTCTAACTTGTGTTCGGTTCGACCAAGCATTATACTTTTTTGGAAAAATGTTGCTTGTAAAAACTTTTCTTGTCCAAACTTTGTTTGTGACGCATAAATTCAAATACCCAATTCATTTGGGGGCTTCCTTAATGAAGCTTTTCCTCTTGCATATGATTATACTTATACGGCTTCGTTCCTTGTTCGTGTATTACGCCACAATATGCACCATATTGACTTAAGCGATTTGGTAAGCTGGGTTGCCTCGCTCCTGTGTTTACCCCTACGTTCCCGATTGTTCGGCTAGGGAGTAAAGGAGCACCTCTGCGATTGTCACGACCGGGTCATCCGAGCCGGACCTCGGGCCGGGTGAAGCCGAAAGCTAAGCGCTCTTATAGTTTTCAATGATGGTCGGCACACAATGGAACTCATGAGTACAAAAAATCTATTGCACAAGTCTCATAATAACAATGAGCACCGAAGAAAGGATCGGTGGGGGTACTATTTTCTTCGAAGATGCTTCTTACACTTCGCAATAATATAGCATAAGTTCCCTGAGGGCACTTTGTCTGTTACAGCCTTATGACCTGATTGCCTGGTTATTGGAAACACTGTCGATATTCTCGACAGGTGGAGTACATAACACTTTTTGGTCTCTCGACCAAGAGGGAGAAGCCGACGGTCGGTTAAGACACGTTTAAAGTTCGGGTGAACATAGATATGATATAAGTACTTGATTACATAGAATCATTCTTTTACCCAAGTCACTTGGGGGCTCTTAAGTTTATTTGAGCTGTTTTATAATAAGTGTTCTTCTTATTAGTCGTTGCAAAGTATTTTTCTATCACTCCTTTCTCGATGCAAGTCTGTGGTCAATAGCCGGATAGCCTTTCTTCTCTCTAAATCCGCTCGAGTGCAGTTTGCTAAACTAGCCTCGGAGAAGTACTCCGCCTTCGGGATAAGGAGGTTAATGCCGTATATTTGACCCGCTTGAAGTCTTGAGATAGGATGTGTCATTATAAAGCACGGCAGAAACACAATTTAATTTTTCTAAGTCCAATTTTTCGATTTGGCACGAACACTCAATTTAGTTTGGATGTCCAGTTTTCTTGAAGTTTTTTTGGCTTTTCGAGCCTATGGCACTTTCAAACTATTTGTGCATTTCAAAGATTAGTCTCATGATTAGCAACGCGGACACCTTTAGAGATTCGGCAAAAACATTCTCGGATATTGCTATATATGCATCGGTTTCAATTGTGTCTTCGCCAATAGTTGGGTTGCGGCTCCTGCGCTTGCCTCCTACGTTCCGCTTTGTTCGGCTAGGTGTGCAAAAGGAGAACCACTGCGATTGTGCTTCCAGCTCGCATGGTCAAGCACCTTAGTGGAGAAAGCCAAAAACTGACTGTCACAATAGGTGTAAACTGGTCAGCGATCTGATGACTATATTAAATGACGGGCCATTCATAACATTGGCCGAAGTGTTTCCGGCTTGACTTCGACTGTCGCCGAACACTACCGGGGGCTAGTAACTGGCCTCCTAAACTAAATCCTCAATATTTTGCTCTTACATTAGAGCTGAGGTTTCATGATCATGCTTAGCATGACAACCCAAAGAAAGGAACCAATAGCGGGACTATCTTCTTTGGAAGACATTTCCTATGTTAAACAGCAATATAACATCTCTCTTTTATGCGTACCTTTGTTTATAAAACCGTATGGCCAGATTGCCTTGTTTGTCGTAAATCTTTGCCCTCATAAAGGCTTTATAAAGTAGGATTAAACACTCCTCGACTCTTGGCCGAGGAGGTTGAAGCCGATGGTCGGTCAACAAAGTTTTGTACAATGCGGATCCGAGCATTAATGACATAAAGTACTTGGATACATTGAGTCATTACACATAATTTGTGATTTTACTATGGATATCGATCCTTAATTCGGCCACCCGTGCCGCATTAAGGCTCGGGGCTCTTGGGCTTTGGGCATATTATTTACAAATATTAAAGGGCACATCAATCCCACGATGCGGGTGTTGCCACCCGACCGGTGTCTCGGGGCTCTTGCATTGCACTGTTCTATGCGAGAAAATTTTAAGTGCAATACAGTTTCGAGGAGATTTTGATCCTCGGGTTGGTCGGCCGCACCCAACCCGAGTCTCGAGGATCGAGCACGCCCGCTTTTGTGTCCCAAGTATTACGCCGAGCTAGAAATTGATCCTCGGACCGATTTTGCAAATCAACCCGAGTCTCGGCTGACTCTGAGGATCAGCGGTCTTATGTCATCCTTCATGTGCATCTCGGGTTTTAGACCGATACCCACCTTGAGGGCTACTGGCAATGTATCTCGGTAGAGAATAAATTGCACCAATCAGAAATATTGACAAAAATCAGCCCACATTCGGGGTGGTGCACCACCTCGGAAGCAGTCCGGCATAAAGCTCGGGCGCTAGTGGCTGGCTCCATAGAGGGCATTTCCGGCATTAAGCTCGGCTAAACTCCTTCAAACTTCTTTGAACCAAGGTGATTTACGACACCTCAGATACATAGTCCGGCGTTGGAGCTCGGATATAGTCCGGCGTTGGAGCTCGGATACATTCTGGCGTTAGAGCTAGGAAGCGGTTCGGCGTTGGTGCTCGGCTGCAAAAGATACCTCGAATGCAGTCCGGCGTTGGAGCTCGGACGCAAGAGGACGCTGCCGCCCGGGAACAACTTCAAACCCGAGGTGTGGCATAAAAATAACAATGCATTGATAAATGCCGGAAACTTAAAGGCTCGTCGGATACCGACGTGTAAACTCATCGAATGCATTTGGCGATCCTCAAGATCGAAGATGAGAAGATTTGTTGAACCAGTTTTCAAGACCGACGATCAAGATGAAGAACAGTTCGGAAGAATCGAGGAGCCGCCCCTAACTTGAAGACCGGGTTCAGGGCTATGACGGTGTCCCGGACTAGGGGTACTCACCACGTCATCTCGATCTGTTAGATTGGGCGAGGACCCCCATGGCCGTATACTCATGGGCGATCCGGATAGTTGCCGCATACAAGGAAGATTCCACAAGACTTGGCGATCAAGACAAGGACTCCTCCCCACGGCGCAGATTTGGCTAGGACTCTTCTTATCCTAGGCCTGCGGTGCATTATATAAACCGAGGCCAGGCTAGTCGATAGATCATATACAACAATCATACCATAGGCTAGCTTCTAGGGTTTAGCCTCTACGATCTCGTGGTAGATCTACTCTTGTACTACCCATATCATCAATATTAATCAAGCAGGAGTAGGGTTTTACCTCCATCGAGAGGGCCCGAACCTGGGTAAAAACATCGTGTCCCTTGTCTCCTGTTACCATCCGCCTAGACGCACACTTCGGGACCCCCTACCCGAGATCTGCCGGTTTTGACACCGACAGTGCTCAACGCTATATATTATTTCCCAATGATGTATGGCTATCCTATGATGTTTGAGTAGATCCGTTGTGTCCTATGGGTTAATTGATGATCATGATTGGTTTGAGTTGCATGTTTTATTATTGGTGCTGTCCAATGGTGCTCTCCTAGTCGCGCAAGCGTGAGGGATCCCCGCTGTAGGGTTTGCAATATGTTCATGGTTTTCTTATTGTCTGCGTTGCGTGAGTGACTGAAACATAAACACAGATAAGTGGGTCATGGTGTATGGGAATAAAGAGGACTTGATACTTTAAAGCTATGGTTGGGTTTTACCTTAATGATCTTTAGTAGTTGCGGATGCTTGCTAGAGTTCCAATCATAAGTGCATATGATCCAAGAAGAGAAAGTATGTTAGCTTATGCCTCTCCCTCAAATAAAATTGCAATAATGATTACCGGTCTAGTTATCGATTGCCTACGGACAAATAACTTTCTTGTGACAAAAAGCTCTCTACTAAAACTAATTTAGTTGTGTGTTTATCTAAACAGCCCCTACTTTTTATTTACGTGCTCTTTATATTCTTGCAAACCTATCCAAAACACCTACAAAGTACTTCTAGTTTCATACTTGTTCTAGGTAAAGCCAACGTTAAGCGTGCGTAGAGTTGTATCGGTGGTCGATAGAACTTGAGGGAATATTTGTTCTACCTTTAGATCCTCGTTGGGTTCGACACTCTTACTTATCGAAAGAGGCTACAATTGATCCTCTATACTTGTGGGTTATCAGGGACCGATGTGCTAGGGTTAGGGTAAAACCTCAACTCGGTTTGACCGATTACACAAACTCGGTGAGATCGATTTTGGTAATGAGAAAACAGAGAATTGGTCAATCAAACTTGGTGGGACCGATTGCATATCTCGGTGGGACCGAAGTAATTACAACAAGTAATCAGTGAGTTTGGAAGCCTATCTCTGTGAGACCGAGATACCATCCGTGAGACCGAATTGATTAGGGTTTCTGGCAGTGGCTATGTCAAGTGAACTCGGTGGTGCCAGATAGGTCAAATCGGTGGGGCCGAGTTTGACTTTAGGTTTAGGACATATGTGGAAATGAGAAAGTGGTTGAGTGCTTTTGGAGCATATCACTAAGCATTTTGAGCAAGCAAGCCATTAAAGCAACACATCATCCCCTTTTAATAGTATTGGCCTTTCCTACCGACTCAATGTGATCTTGGACCACTAAAATGAAAATGTAGAGTCTTGAGCTTTTGTCAATCTTTGTCCTTAGCAGCTTGAAGGGGTTCCACATATCTTGTCCATGCCATGCCAATCCATTGTTGAACTCATCTGGAATATACTAGATAAAAATATTAGTCCAACAAGAGATATGTTGACATTAATTACCATAACCACCCAGGGAGCACTTGTGCTTTCAGTTTTCCTCTCCCCCACTTCTAAAACGATTTTTGAAAAGACTTTCCTTTTCTTCGCCTCTCTTCTGTTTGCCTTCTTCGTTTGCCTTTTGGGTTGTTCGGTTACTAGATCCATTTGTTGTCACCATGTCTGAAATTGGGGAGGTTATCGTTGAAAAGAATAGTAGTAACGATGGGGGAAACTTTGATGCTTTTGCTAATTCCAATCCTCATGAAGAATCTACTATCTTCCACGCAATGAAATTCCGCATAGGTAGCGGATATATTATTGGAAAAGGGCTTATTCAAGATTTCTTTACTTGTGCCGGTGCACTCCCCACTTTGGGTGGATCTATCCTCCATAAAATTAGTAGTCTCACGGATGCTATATCTTTGCTCGTAGTTTAACTTGAAAGACAATTTGTTCATATGCATCCTTCCATACAAAGAATTTTTCTAGAATTTTCAAAAATTGAGCATTCTTTGGTTAAGCTTGCCGCTACTATATTCCTAGCACATGAGTTTAGATTTATTATGAAAGAAGCTAGTGAATTTTTCACACATTATAAAGTTGAAGGTGGCCGTCCTCCCATAGAGGTAATTCTCCTTAATCAAGAGGACATAATGCGTTTACGATCTTTAGATCATGTTGCTTATAACGAAAATTTAAGAAAGAGGGTTCCCGCCGATGTTTTAGTTCATAAGATTTCTGTTCTTAATGATGATTTTGCTATACAAACAACAGATTGGGTTTCTCTCTTGGACAGAAGCTCATGACTTTTTGCCAAAAGAATGCTTATAATGATGAGTTGGTCATACAATATGAAGGGCCGAAGGAGGAACCAATTCCTCCCGAGATCAATCTTGGGGATTCTTATCCTATTAAATTTAGCCCTTTTGATTACTTTTTCTTACCTCAAAGAAAACTTGTGGCTGAACGAAGGGAGTATGAGATGAGTTTTCGAGATTTGACATATCATTATTACGATTACACCTAGATCTATTCGTGTTTTATGCCTAGCTAAGGGCATTAAACAATAGCGCTTGTTGGGAGGCAACTAATACGTCCATTTTGCATCATGTTTTCCTACTGTTATTTATGATGTTTTTATTCATAATAATGCTTTTTGGAGTAATTCTAATGTCTTTTCTCTCATAATATGCAAGGTATACACAAAGAGGGAGAATTAAGCAACCTGGAAATCTGGACCTGGAAAAGCTACGCCAGGCCACCTATTCTGCACAACTCCTAACAAGCTGAAACTTCACGGAGATTTTTTATCAAATATATGATGAATATTGGAGCAAATAATTACCAGAGGGGGCCCACCAGGTGGGCACAACCCACCTGGTCGCGCTTAGGGAGCCCAGTGGCATACGGTGGGTTGTGCTCACTCAGCCCACCTCCGTGCCCATCTTCCGCATATAGGTCATTTTGACCTAGAAAAGATAAGGAGAGGACTTTGGGATGGAGCGCCCGTCTCGGCCTCGAGAACTTGGGCAGGAGCACTTTTGCCCTCGTGAGCGATTCCGCCGGGGGAACTTCCCTCTCGGAGGGGGAAATCATCGTCATCATCATCACCGACAACTCTCCCATCTTGGGGAGGGCTATCTCCATCAACATCTTCAACAGCACCATCTCATCTCCAACCCTAGTCATCTCTTGTATTCAATCTCGTTACCGGAACTATAGATTGGTGCCTGTGGGTCGCTAGTAGTGTTGATTACATCTTGTAGTTGATTACTATATGGTTTATTTGGTGGAAGATTATATGTTCAGATCCAATATGCTAGTTAATAACCCTCTGATCTTGAGCATGATTATCATTTTTGAGTAGTTACTTTTGTTCCTGAGGTCACGGGAGAAATCATGTTGCAAGTAATCATGTGAACTTGATATGTGTTCGATATTTTGATAGTATGTATGTTGTGATTCCCTTAGTGGTGTCATGTGAACGTCGACTACATGACACTTCACCATATTTGGGACTAAGGGAATGCATTGTGGAGTAGCAATTAGATGATGGGTTGCGAGAGGATGAAGCTTAAACCCCATTTATGCGCTTATTCCGTAAAGGGACGATTGGATCCAAAAGTTTAATGCTATGGTTAGAATTTATTCTTAATACTTTACTCGTAGTTGCGGATGCTTGCGGGAAGGTTAATCATAAGTAGGAGGTTTGTTCAAGTAATAACAGCACCTAAGCAATGGTCCACCCACATATCAAATTATCAAAGTAGCAAACACAAATCAAACCAACATGGTGAAAGTGACTAGATGAAATTCCCATGAACCCTCAAGAACGCTTTGCTTATTACAAGAGACCGTTTTGGCCTGTCCTTTGCCTCAAAATGATTGGGCTACCTTGCTCCACTTTTGCTACTACTATCGTTACTTGCTCGTTAGAAATTATCTTTCTATCAAACTACCCTGCTACTTACAATTTCAACACTTGCAGACATTACCTTGCTGAAAACCACTTGTCATTTCCTTCTACTCCTTGTTGGGTTCGACACTCCTACTTATCGAAAAGAGCTAGAATTGGTCCCCTATACTTGAGGGTCATCAAGGCTATTTCTGGCGCCGTTGCCGGGGAGTGAAGCGCCTTTGGTAAGTGGAATTTGGTAAGGAAACATTTATATAGTGTGCTGAAATTTATTGTCACTTGTTACTATGGAAAACAATCCTTTGAGGGGTTTTTTCGGGGTATCATCACCTCGACCGGAACCACAATTAGCTACCCCTCAACCAACTGCACCTACAGAAAATATTGAATATGAAATTCCTTCGGGTATGATAGAACAACTGCTAACTAATCCTTATGTGAGATGGAACTGAACATCCTGATAAGCACTTGATATTTGTCCAACAAATTTGTGGATTGTTCAAGCTTGCGAGGTTTACGGAGATGAATTTATGACGAAGGTTTTCCCTTTATCTTTGAAGGGAAAAGTATTGGCATGGTATAGGCTATGCGATGATATTGGATCTTATAATTAGAATCGATTGAAATTGGAGTTCCATCAATTTTTTTCCTCTGCATCTAGTTCATCATGATCGAAATTATATATATAATTTTTGGCCTCATGAAGGAGAAAGTATTGCTCTAGCTTGGGGGAGGCTTAAGTCAATGTGATATTCATGCCCCAATCATGAGCTCTCAAGAGAAATTATTATCCAAAAATTTTATGCTCGGCTTTGTCGTAATGATCAAACCATGGTTGATACTTCTTGTGCTGGTACTTTAATGAAGAAGACTATTGAATTCTGGTGCGATCTATTGAGAGAATTAAATGCAACTCTGAAGATTTGGAACTCGACGAAGGTAAAGAGTCAGGTATTAAACTTAAATATGATTGTGTTAAATCTTTTATGAATATGGACTTGACTGTGAGATAGTAGCCTCCTTTTGTGAATCATTTTCTATTCCTGTTGATCTCCCTAAAGAGAAGTGGTTTAAATATCAGCCACCTATTAAAGAAGAAATTAAAAAAACCGGTACCAGCTAAAGAAGAAACCATAATTTATAATGTTGATCCAGTTGTTCCCTCTGCTTATATTGAGAAAACACCTTTCCCTGTTAGGATAAAGGAACATTCTAAAGTCTCAACTGTGGTTAACAAAAGCTATATTAGAACACCTAAACCTGATGAACAAATCAAAGTAGAAACAAGTGTTGCTATGATTAAGGAACTCTTGGAAGAAAACGTAGATGGGCATGTTATTTACTTCTGTGAAGAAGCGGCTAGAGTTGCCAAACCTGATAAAAAGGATAATCATAGACCTGTTGTTGGCATGCCTGTTGTCTCAGTTAAAATAGGAGAACACTATTATCATGGTTTATGTGACATAGGTGCTAGCGTAAGTGCTATTCCTTACTCCTTATACCAAGAAACTATGAATGACATATCACCTGCAGAGATAGAAGACATAGATGTTATTATTAAACTTGCTAATAGAGACACTATTTCACCAATTGGGATTGCTAGGGATGTTGAAGTCTTCTATGGAAAAATAAAATACCCTTCTGATTTTCTTGTTCTTGGTTCCCCACAAAATGACTTCTGTCCCATTATCTTTGGTAGACCTTTCTTGAACACCGTTAATGCTAAAATAGATTGTGAGAAGCAAACTGTCGGTGTTAGCTTTGGTGATGAGTATCATGATTTTAATTTTTCCAAGTTTAGTAGAAAGCTTCATGAAAAACAATTGCCTAGTAAGGATGAAATAATTGGTCTTGCTTCTATTGTTGTGCCACCTACTGATCCTTTAGAACAATAGTTGCTAGACCATGAAACTGATTTACATATGCATGAAAGAAATGAAATAGATAAGATTTTCTTTGAACAACGTCCTCTGCATAAACACAATTTGCCTATTGAAACTCTAGGAGGTCCTCCTCCACCTAAAGGTGATCCTGTTTTTGAATTAAAACAATTGCCAGACACTTCGAAATATGCTTCCTAGTTGCGATGGCTCCACGACTAAGTCCTTGCAAGAGGACATCTGCCGTGACAATTCCACGACAGTTGGCGCCCACCGTGGGGCCAGCGCACGGTGGATTTGAGTTCTTGAAGGGCAGCTTGAAGGGCTCAAAAGTGCGTAGGTTGGCGGATGACCAAGAGTCGCCGCGGCAAGATCTACATCGACGATGAAGGCTGGGGCCCTGACGCCGGCTCAATTGAGTATGGGTACCGGGTCCCCTTCGGCGGAATCCACGTCTTCATCGGCCGGATTGGTGAGCAGGGCCCTGAGCCGGACAACTGCACCGACCTCGTCGAGACGGCTCAGCATGCGAGACCCACCCGAGCTCAACCCGTCATAAAGCGTGCCTTCGTGGGCTGCATCCACGGAGAGGAACTTTCTAAAGGATCTGAAGATGGTGGTGAGACGGCCGGCCTCTCGGATGGAGACTCGTCCACCGGTTCAACAGATTCGTTGTATCAAGTGCAAGATGGCGTGCTTGGGGGCTGTTCCGACGGTTCCAGTATTCCGGACCCCTATGAGCCGCCAAGCTGGGCAGGAGTCTTCATGGCTGGGACTCAACCCGCACTACGAAAAAAAGACACATCCTTTGGGCCGAACGAAGTTTTTTTCTGTCATACATATGACACTTCTATGACGATAATTGTGACAAAACCTGGTATCATCATAGATGTGGTGGGCTCCTACTTCTATGACAAAAAATCATGATGAGAAAATGGGCTTTTCGTCTGGCGGGCCGGAGCGCAGCTGCATGACATTCTTTGGGCCGTCCATGACGGAAAAACCGTGGTAGAAGCGAGGGGAGGAAAATTTGGGGAGTTGCGATTCGGTGGGAGGTCAAGGGCGGAGCGATGCGCGTTTCTCAGACGTACGCTGCGTGTGTGCGAGGCGTTGGCTCCTAAGCGAAGTCGAGGCGTTGGGCTCTAATCGAACCCGGCGATTGCCTGCAGGCTACGCGTTCTTGAACCCGGCGATCGATCGATGGTACATTAATTCGAACCCGATGGGCGATTCCTTCGGTCTGCTGCTAATCGAAGCCGAAGCCGATGCTGCCTCTGGGATGAGCAGGTGAGCGTTGCGGGGGTGGGGTGGTGGGGGTGGTGGGGGTGGGGGTTGGATGAGCGGTGGCGGTGGCGTTGCCTCTGGATGAGCGAGGAACCCGTGGTGTGGAGGGCTGGATGAGCAGTGAAGCGGTGGAGGGGTGGCCGTGGAGGGGTGGTTGAACAGGACCCCATGGTGTGGAGGCTGGATGAACAGTATCACGGTGGAGGGTGCCCGTGGAGGGGTGGTTGAGCGATGGCCGGTGGAGTAGCGCGGCGGTGGAGGCTGGATGAACAGGAGCCCGTGGAGGTGGAGGAGGTCGACGGTGGCAAGTGGAGGCTGGAGGAGGTCGGTGGAGATGAACAGTATCCCATGGAGTCCGTTTTGCGGTCGCCACACCCTCCCCTTTTTCGACCGTAGCGCTCCAACACAAGTCCGTTTACGTCCGTTTTTGGCGGTACGCCACACCTCCCGATGAACAGGACCCTCGTTTGACCGTGGCGCTCCAACACAAGTCCGTTTTGTCCGTTTTGCGATGCACGCCACAGCCCTCCCGATCAACAGGACCCCGTTTACGACCGTAGGAGGTCCGTTTCCTCCGTTTGTGGTACGCCGGGCCCCTCCCGATCAACAGGACCCGTTTGAGCGTGGCGGTCGAACACAAGGCCGTTTCCTCCGTTGTGCGATACGCCGACCTCGTTTCCATCGCATGTTCCGTCCAAGCCCTCCCGATGAACACGACCATGCATTCCGTTCCACCCGGCCGGTTGGCTCCCCATGAACACGGCGACGCCTTTGTTTCTCCGTTCGACCTAGCCGTATGCGTATGCGCGAAAGGCGTTAGAGACCCTGCCTGTATGAACGTTCGTGGCCGTAATATCTTTCTTGCACCCTCGCCGTAGTACGTACGTGTACATGCTACGTGCGCGCCTCTACATCTACGACCGCGTCGCGCCTCTACATCGACCGATATATGTACATACCGTTCGCGACCGAATTACAACGCCACAACGCCGACCAGGTGGGTCCCGGTATCCGGGCACTTCCTTGCGTGCGAAGATGTAGCTGGTGGGTCCCAGCGGTCGAGGCGAATCGTTTTGTTTTTGCCCGGGCGCACTTCCTTGCGTGCGAAAGATGTGTGGTGGGTCCCCGGATCGGCGAATCATTTTTTGCACTTCCTTGCGTCGAAGAGTAGTGGAAACATTTTTTTCACGAAATATGGTGGCCCGTCCGGTGGGTCCCCATTGTCGGTGGAGGAATAATTATTTTCTGGCGTAATAAGGAGGCACTTCCTTGCTGCGGCCGTGGACCCGGTATCGGCCTCTCCACGCGTCTGATCCACGTCCGATGGAAGCCGTTCCTTGACCACGTTGACCACGCGCGCCGAGAGCACCAGGCGGTGGACGGCAGCGAGGCCCTAGGAAGGGATGACACGGAGCCGGGGAAAACGTGGCGGTGGATGCTGCAGCGTGAGGAGTCACGAGGGTTCAACTGGTTCGCTGCGGTGTGAGGCTGCCGTCGCCATGAGAATAACGAGGGGTGTGGGTGAGTAGAGGATGGCCTGGCCAGCGTTGGGAGTAGTAAAGGCGGTGAGGCCTCCGTCGCGCATCGCCCGACCAAGGTAGGCAGGAGCACGAGGCACGACCGGTGTTGGTTTGGTAATTTGGAGCAAGAAGACCAGAGGTTGAAGAAGCACTACTGACGTTGGATGGACATCGATGGTCCTTTGGAGCTAGAATCGTGCATATTGACTAAGTTGACAAAGCCCTCCGTCCCGTCAACTTAGTAGGCCCACAAGTCGA
This sequence comes from Aegilops bicornis, assembly GCA_021605145.1. Classification (NCBI taxonomy): domain Eukaryota; kingdom Viridiplantae; phylum Streptophyta; class Magnoliopsida; order Poales; family Poaceae; genus Aegilops; species Aegilops bicornis. Next base: position 515,461 of record JAHIAL010000026.1, on the reverse strand, counting down.
CCTGCCACTATCTGGGTCCCGGCTAACAGGGAGTATTCATTTTTTTGTGCGTAATAAGGAAGCACTTCCGTGCGTGCGAAGATATAGTTGGTGGGTCTGAGCTGTCAGCGGCGAGAATGTTTTTTTTCACGAAATACAGAGGCCCTTTCGGTGGCTCTCTGATGTCAGGTGGACGAATCATTATTTTGCGCGTAATAAGGAGGCATTTCCTTGCGTGTGGCCGTGGACCCATCTGTTGGCCTCTCCACGTCTGATCCACTTGGATGCATGTCGATGCGTTGACCACGTTGACCGAGCGCGCCGAGAGCACCTGGGCGGTGGAGGACGGCGAGGCCTAGGAAGGAACGACACGGAGGCGAGGAAGACTCAGCGGTTGTTTCCCAGCGGAGGGGAGTAATGCGACTGAACGAGGGTTCTTGGTTCGTCTGCCTGCATGGGAGAATAACAGCAGGTGTGGGTGAGTAGAGGGATGGCTAGGCCAGCGATGGGAATCTGATGGGGCGGTGAGGCTGTGGCGGCTGACCCGGCCTTGAGGAGGAGGAGCAGGCAGTCCATGGCGCTTGTTTGGTAATTTGGAGCAGGAAGAGCAGAGATTGAAGAAGCTGACGGCCGTTGGATGGCCATCCAACGATCAGCTTGTGCGTCAACCTTTTTAGGAAAGCCTCAAATCTGTGGAAAACAGCATACAGCCCATCTGCCATTATTTCTAATAATTTACAGACCCATTTGCTAATTCTTAAGGTTTGTTTGGAGCCCATATTCTTTTTGTTAGCATTACAGCCCATATTGTGGCCACCTTTAAAAATTATCTGAAATTTTGCATATTTGGTGCGGTCCGAACTGTTTTTAATCCTGAAATTTTGACTCACATTCAAACTGATTTTAAAACTAAATGTATATCAATATAAAATCCAACAAATTCTCCACGCATAAAAATTAATGTAATTTAAAATCTAGAAATGAAAAAAAAAGATATTTGAAACTAATTGCCGCTTTGATGTGTTTTAAAATGTACAGCGCATTTCTCATTACTCATGGGCCATTTTCTCGGCCAGCCGAAAGAAAGCTCTCCTCGTCTTGAAAGATTTGCAGCCCAACAAGCGACAAAGCGACTTACTTGGAAAATCACAAAAAAGCGGGGTGGCCGTGGACCCGGTATCGGCCTCTCCACGTCTGATACTCTTCCGATGGAAGTCGTTCCTTGACCACGTTGACCACGCCATGCCGGAGAGCACCCGCAGCGGTGGGCGGCAGCGAGGCCTAGGAAGGGGACAACGCGGAGCCGGGAAGACGCGTGGCGGTGGAAGCCCGCAGCGGAGAGGAATCACGAGGTTCACTTTGGTTGCGGTGTGCAGTGAGGCTGCCCGTCGCCGCAGTGGCACGGCGATGGTGGGAATAGTAGGGCGGTGGAGTCCTCCGTGGCAACCTGACCCGCCACGGGAGGCGGGAGCATGAGGCACGACCGACGCTGGTTTGGGCGGCCGGAGCAAGATGACCGAGAGGTTGAAGAAGCACTACGGCCGTTGGATGGACATCGTCACGGTCCTTTGGAGCTAGAATCGTTCATATTGACTAAGTTGACAAAGCCCTTCGTCCCGTCAACTTAGTAGGCCCATTAAGTCAGCCTCCCACCAAGGTGGGTCCCGGCTAGCGAGGGGAGTATTCATTTTTGTGCGTAATAAGGAGGCACTTCCGGTGGGTCCGGTGACAATGAGGGGGACGTTTTTTTCGCGAAATCGGTGGCCCGTCGGTGGGTCCCAGCGATCGAGGGGCAAACGTTTTTTCCGCAAAATATGGTGGCCCGTCCGGTGGGTCCTGTTTGCATCGATTGGAGGAATCATTATTTTCCGGCGTAATAAGGAGGCACTTACTTGCTGCGGCCGTGGACCCGGTGAGACTCTCCACGCGTCTGATATACTTTTGATGGAAGTCGTTCCTTGACCACGTTGACCTCGCCGCGTTCCGTTGCATGCATGCGTCCATGGGCGTGGTGCGTCCCCACTGTCAGCCTCTCACGTACAGTCATCTTCCGATGACTCTCGGTTATTGACCACGTTGACCACACCGTGCCGAGTGCACCCAGACAGGAACGACCCAGAGATGGGGAAGGCAGGCGGTGGAGTCACAGATGGAGAGGGTAGGAAACTTCTTTGGTTGGTCTTGTGGCGGCACAGCCCGGCAGTGCCGCCACGGGAGGCAGGAGCAAAGACGAGAGGTTGAAGAAGAACACGGCTGTTGGATTAACATCCAACGGTCCAAATTGCTAGAATCATTTGTTGATTAAGTTGACAAAGCCATGCGTACCGTCCTCTTAGCGAGGCCCACAAGTCAGCCACCGTCAGCGGGTCCCAAATTTGTCAGCAGGATGAATAATTTTTTCGCAAAACAAGGAGGCACTTCCTTCCGTGCAAAGATACAGCCGGTGGGTCCCATTTGTCGGTGGAGGAAACATTTTTTCCAGCTTAATAAGGAGGAACTTTCCTTGCGTGCGACCATGGACCTCGTGGGTCCCAGTAGTCGAGCTCTCCACATCTGATCCTCTTCAGTGACTCTCGTTTGTTGACCACGCCGCACGAACACATGAGGCGGTGGGCGACAGCGAGGCCCAGACGGGAACGACTCGGAGATGGGAAAGCGGCGGTGGAGTCATGATTGAGAGGAGGAGAAGGGTTATAACTGGTTACATTGCAATTCATATCAAACTCGGGTTCACGAGGACACGTTCATATTCATAGCCAACATTCACTATCAACAACTCAAAAGATTCATATATACACAAGCTCGGCATATCTATGCATCCAAATGATTGATAGATCACACGACAATATTCATACATAATTCACAAAAGATTGAGATATACACATGTTCGGTATGTTTATGCATCCAAATGATTGAGATCACAGCCAATATGATCCATGGGCGAACTTTAATTACCTAAGTGCAGGCTGGTAAATGGTGTTCAATTAGAGGTACTTCTTGCTAAAATTAGTTCTTGTCACGAGTAAACTTTCGAGTACATAAGATGACCTGAGACAATCTGAACTTTGCTTGTAGGTTTATCCTCAAATAGTGGCCTCGTCTTGAAAGCGGAGGTTTGAGCAACTTGGCCACTACTTTCATCCAACTAGTTCTTGGCTCATCTTGGTCACATGTCTCGCCAAAATTCTACATTGCAGACGAGAAAGGAGGCGGTTGAGAAAATGAACCACCCAAATTTTTGTGCAGTTCAAGCTGAAATGGAGCATCCTTGGCATGCGATTGATTAAGTCGAGATGAATATCTGGCGTCAACCAACATGCGGAATCTTTAGACTCCATGCCATATAGTTCGCTACCATATGTGCCGATAACCAAAAGGCACAAGTTGGGACCAAAAAAGGCTGGATTGCGTTTTTACGGGCTATGCACCAAGCAATATTTTTGGCGTTCACTCTCCTAATACTTGGAGTTTGACAATTGGTTGGCGCGGTTGATACTCGAATGAATATAGGCACTTCTTGTCAACATCGATGCTTATGCGAGTGAACTTTGGAGTACATAGCAGCTGACATAAGTACACATCCATCGGATCATTTTGTGCAGTTCTACTGAAATCACCCGATGTAATGATTTGCACTGCGAGTTCGAGCTCCAAATTACTCCTTTATGAAATCGACAAGCGGTAGCACAATACCAAATTACCAATACATATGACGAGGCACAATAATCGGGATAAAGACCGGTACCAACTTTGTGTGAGGTAGCATATCAATTACTATTTCCTTTGACTTTGGAAGCCGAGATAAATAGCGGCCCGGCTGACAAAAGGAAGAAAGCAAGCGGATATTAGCGGTGACGAGGAAAGGACGGAAAATTTGTCGAGGCAATGAAGCACCCAAAGTTTTTGTGCAGTTCCACCAAAATCGAGCATCCTGTTGGCACATATATTGAGAGAGTGAGATTACTATAATAGTGGGACTAGTTGATGAAACATACACTAACAAATAGAAGCACCCTCATTATCTTAATGGGTAAAGTTAGCAACATAGTAGTCTTGCTTAAAGAGAGGTATTAGTTTATTTAATCGGTGCCAATTAGCTCAACTCAACACTCAAAGCATTGCCATTTATCATAGGTTGCAAAACTTAAAAGTGCAAAGATAAAGGAGTTTCTCATAGCGGTACGATACAAATAGAGATGATGACAAACTAATATGGATGAAGGCCTTGGGCCGTACCAACTGAGAAAAAAGCTTATTCATGTAGTCCCATAAGAGATGATAAAGCACTCACTTTGGAATCACACAATAGTATATATTTTTGTGCACTTCAAATGTATGGTTGAAATCACTCTTGTTTACCGGTCTTTGAGATTATATCGAAAGATTATCAAGAACTTTCAGTGAGAGTTAAAGCCTTTGGCTGGGATACAGTTCATTGTATTGTCTTGTGTAGTTCCACTAAAATGTATGATTGGCACAACATGATCCCTGTTTGCACAAGTAGGAACATGGTGAAACCTTCATTAGCTTAGTGAGAAAGGATAGGAAGACATTAGCATATTACTCAAGCAGTAGCATCAAATTCATGATGGACAATCATAAAACATTGCCTCATTGAACCAATGGCAATAAATTGACATGCAAAACAATAGCACTATTATGTCATGACACTAATAATATTCCCTCCTGCTCCACCACATGATTCACCTCCATAGACAAACATTCACACGTACATGATTCAACATAGGGTCCTACTAAAGATTTGTTTAACTCCAACGGAAAATTAGGTAGTAATAAATTAGTGGTACTTAAGTGCTCCTAATTAATTAAGTGAGACAATGAAGTGGAAGGGCTCCTGGAGGATGCGTCTCACATGTAAGGTAGTCGTTGCGGAGCCCTTGAATAGCCTCGACCGGGGCCTCGGGCTTCAGCAAGATCGCCTTAGCCTTTGTTATTCTTCTTCTTCTTCCTCTTCATGCTATGTTTCTCTTTCTCCTCACAGTTGGTGAAACCAAGTACATGATTGGCCTTCTAATTCAGAATTGGTTTTGTCGGTGAGGAGTACAAGTGTACTAGTAAAAAACAACATTATTTTCTCATGGCGGTCGGAAAATAGAGATGAACACATGCATTAAATATCATTCTTACCTAAAGGAAGGTTATTGCCAATATGGATGATGAGGATTGGAACACAGATCTCCCTTTGTGCAGTTCCACCAAAATGAACCAAGCTGTTCCATCGACATTATAGTTAAACATCACAAAAGTCACTTCTTTTAAGAAGAGTTTTGTGCGATGAACAAAAGGTCACAATAGCAACCGGTGAATTGGATATCCTGTTTGCACAAAAGGCCTGAGAGGAAACAGTCAGAGTCTCAAACAATTACAGGCAAAAACATTTGGCTAAACTTGTCGAGTCTCAAACAATTACTGAGCAAAAAGCAGTGGCATGGCTTCATTTTTACAGGGGACATTATATTAAGAACAGCTAAGGCTGCGTTCGGTTCCACGAGGTTTGGTGCGAGATTTTCGTAGGAACACAATTCCTACCGTATTCTTTCCCTTCCAACCGTTGAACACGGAAAGGTGAATAGTGTTTCATAGGAAAGCTGGTCTAGTAGTAATGATTCCATCGGATTAAAGAAACATCCACCTTGCTCATTTTTGGGCGGGAAGCCGAAGCGGTGCGCTTCGGCGCCATGCGTTAGGCAGGTTGTTGTCTTTGTGTTTGCGGAATAAAAAATCAACCTATGTGTGATGCATTGAGGTGAGGACAAGAGTAGTCCTTTGTGCAGCTGAATAAACAAATAGCATCTCATACTGCCAAGCATGCTACTCTAAAAAAACAAATCTATACATTTCGTAGTCCATCCGAACACATTCTCTTGAGAGTTTCCTCCGGTTCATTTGTTCCATAGTTTTATACCTACATTCCTTTCCTATTCCTCTATTTTCATCAAGACCTATGTTTTCTGCCCCTTTATTCCGGCCGGAGCCTAAATATTTGGTATAAGGGCATGGGGCGGTGGGTGCACCAGTGATCTGACACCATGTGCGTAAGTGAGGGGCATAAAGTGGTGATTCATAGTTTGTTGCCCGAGAAACAAACATCCAAGAAACATATCTGGGTTGGTCCCATTTTTGTTCACTCTAGCCACCTACTCCCTATGTGTGGATAGCAAATCTAGTCATGGTCATACCACTTGTATGCAGCGTTACCCCTATATTTCCTTTTTAGACCAAGAGACCGGTTGGATGACCCGGTCTGTACTACTTTCATCCCTTTCCTTCTGTTTGTACCAAGTCCGATGTACATACTAAATTCCCCCACCCCCACTTTATATCAATGACAAGTATTTTCGGACAGAGGGAGTACAAGATTTGACTCCATGAAGTAGCTTTACCTCTAACAATAGAAGAAAAAAAATAGGTGACGTTGGACCATCCGATCGAGAGGGCTGAGAGGTAGAAAATGATGCACTTGCATTGACGTAGCGAGTGGGGAAGTAGAGCTAAGGCGGTTTTGAGCGAAGATATACGAAGGTCGTCGGGATGTGGATAGGTGGGCGGCGGGAGGCCGGATCCGCCTGAGCAGCAACGAAGGGATCGGAGGACCTCCGCCCGGAGCTCGGCCGGAGATAGCAGGTGTGACGGCAGTGGGTCTCCTCCCTCGCTGTCGACGACGGCCCAAACGCTGCCCCTCCTCCCCTTCACCGGCGGAGGGGGATACGTCCGGATCTGTAACCAGCGGTGAGGATAGAAAGCCAGTGTTTTTTGAAGGGAGAAAGACAGGGTTACTACCCCTATCTTGTTTAGATTTGGAGAGGATGAGAGTGTGTGAATAGAGCAGCCCTAGCAAGCAAGCGCGGAGGCTCCGGCCTATATATAAGTAGTGGGGTAGTTTTCCTTTTTCACTCCATCAAAACAATCGTTTAAAATTGTGTACTATACTAGTACATGCCAGGTCGTGGTTTTTTTTAGTTGTTGATTGTTTTTTGAGATAGCTACCGCTTGTTCCAAGTGGTGTTACGGTGTGACAGGTCGCACTTTGTATCGTTCAAGTCTGGTAGTACTACAAGTCCCTCCATTAAATGAACAACCACCCCCTCGTAAAAATTGTGAACAAGCCCACGGCTAAAATTAGTGGAAATGTGGGTTGCCCCAACATGCATTATTATTTATATTTTCTACTCCCTCCGTTCCTAAATATAAGTCTTTTTATTAGCCACACCTAAGACAAGAATTTTTTTATTAGCAGTGAACCCCACATGTCATAGACACAAAAATTGTGGCAAGATTCCCTTAGGCAAGCCAAAGTGTGTCTAACAATTTGAGCAACTCGGGTTAGGCAAGTGTGGCAAGTGTGGGAAAAATAATGTGGCAACATAAGACAAACATAGTCACAATCCAAACAGCCCTGTGATTTTTTGTGACATGCATGAAAATTTAGTTAGTTAAATTTATAGTCAAAATTTGGCAAGGTGCATCAAATCAACACATGCAAGTATCAAAAGGAAAGTCACGGCATGCATGCATGCGTTGTACTCCCTCCGTTTCCAAATATAAGTCTTTTTAGAGATTGCAACAAGTGACTACTCCCTCCGTTCCTAAATGTAAGTCTTTTAGGGATTCCACTACAAACTACATACGGATGTATATAGACATATTTTAGAGTGTAGATTCACTCATTTTGTTCCGTATGTACTCCAGTTCATAGTGAAATCTCTAAAAAGACTTATATTTTGGAAACGGAGGAAATACATCTGGCAGAATATGTCTACTCCTACATACGAAGTAGCCCATTTGAAATGTGTAAAAAGAGTTTTATCGAATGCGGTGCTTTGATGTGTCGCGTCAACTCGTACAAGCCGAGAAATTTGATTACTCTGACGCCCTCTCCCTGTGAATTTGAGCTCGGTGCCTTTATTGCACCTGCCTTTGGCTGCATGACAGGTGGGCCAACCACTGTTGGGCCCCTGTCATGGGCGCAAAGGCGGGAGCAGCAAGTAGAAGCTTCGCTACGCTATCCCTCCCTTACGAGGTGGGCGGACATGCAGTGATGGATTCGATCTTTAGAAGTAGGGGTAACATCATTGTTCGTCTTCTCGAAGAGGCGAAGAGCCAAAGTGCAAACCCGAGCGTGGCGATTCTGCGAGCTTCGCGTGGTGCGGTTCCTTGGAGTACTAGCAGGCTCTTGCATGAGACAAAATTGCTATTGTTTAACAATTAAACTCCATTATCCATTGGTTGATACTCATTACGCATAGGTCCAGCGCTTAGCACCGTTTCCTCACAGGGTCACCAATGTTTATTTGCTAATTAATAGCATTCCATGCAATGAACTAGCCATTGCAAGTCATTAAAAGCATGCACACCTCTCATCTCTTATTGGTTGATCGTTATGTCAAGAAACAAGAAACAAGGTAGAAGTTAATGCACGGCGCCTAAGTGTTTTGGGACTATTTGGTTTTAAGTAAGATGACTTACACACCTAGAGCGGAGGGAGTAGTATAGACCTATAAGCAGGAAAGGAGTATTTGCCTTTCTAGAGATTTCAACAAGTGACTAGACTTGGCTCAAAAAAAATCAAGTGACTAGACTACACATGCGTTACCCCTCCCCTCAGGTTTATAGGGCTCAAATCTCAAATCTCATGAACCAAGGGATTTTGCGATTGGAGGAAGGTATCTCGTACTTCCCAAAACTACCCTAATTAAACTCATTCATTAATTACGTAGTTCTCTCGTTTTCCTCTCCGCCTGAGTCGCGGTGCACAATATTGAGGCTAGCCATAGTGGGAGTAACTTAGGTAGTAACTGAACACATCCCAAGACAATTTTGCTTATGTGGCAAGTATTTAATGAGGAAAGAGGTGCTTGTGGTAACATAATATATTCTTGTAACATAAGCGCTTTCGAGAGGCAAAATGAGTCTATGAGATAATAAATGAAGCAATCTATGATACTACTACTATGTTACTTTGCACTCTGGAGGTACTCCCTCCTTTTCGGTTTATAGGGCTTATCTTAAAATTTTCGTTTTTCCATTTTATAAGGCTCAATTTGGTTGTTCCCAATCACATTTACAGATTACAAGGAGCATTAAATCATTGCATGCAAGTATTAAGAGAAATTTTGACCAATGCATGTAATGCATGCATGCATTACAATTAATGCATTGGTAAACATACTTTTTGAGGAAAACAAGAGCATTAATTGGGTGCTTTGGCAAACTACAAAAAGTATTCCACCACTCACCATCTACCTTGGTTGATGAGATTTTTTAATTGAGCCTTATAAACCGGAAGGAGGGAGTAGTAACTTACACTAGTGTCATATGCATGACACTAGTCTAAGTTACTCCCCACTATGACCAACTGAGAGAGTGCTTTGATCCGTTTTAGTCTCATGACTAAAAGTAGTGGGACTAAAACTTGTTAGCCTCATCCATGCTTGGATCCAAATACTAAAGAGACTAAAATCAAGTTAATGACATTTCAAAGCATCCAGACCCGCGTGCCATCCACCAAATCACGGCGAGGTGCTGATCGAGACTCACTGTCACCCCGGTGTGGCCGTCATGACCCGTCATATCACAAAACCCACACCTTTACCAGCGGTGGTAAGGTGGCCTCAAAGTTGGACTGGGCGAAGCAACCATCATTTCATTGGAGCAGCTCGTTCAAGCCCTTTCTTCCCTTTCTTGAAGAAAACCTCACTCCGGGCTACTCACTTACGCCATTTTCTTCTCTACCGGCGAAGGAAAGGTGGGCGAATCCGTTATCTTTGCTATATTTTCATTCCAATAATCTTCTTTTTGCGAAGCACCGACCGATTCTCACATCCTATTCTTTTCCCGTTTTCATTGCGATTGTGGTTTCCTTTCGATTGCTTTTTGTTTATAAGTTCATTGATGGATCACGGAGCACTAGGCAAGAGTTGCGGCGGACAACCAGGAGCAATGATCTCCGAGAAGCGAGCAGACCAGCGAGTTGACCATGTTGGCGGGCCAACCCATGGAGACGAAGAACTCCAAGAAACAAGCAACGGCCAAAGAGTTGAGGGCGTTGGCGGACGAACTCCTCAAAGAAAGTTGGAAGAACAGCAAAGGGCCCCACCGTGCCTACCCAGGGAGCTCTGATTGCCACCTATGTGAGGCTCAAGACCGAGTTTGAGGAGATAGTCGCCGTTGAGAAGCACTATTCCCACAGCAAGGTGATGGCCCCATCGAGGAGACGAGGAGATGGCCCCGGAGGATGAGATCCCGGTGAGCTGCACAAGGTAAAAAATAATGGCTTATTACCATAGTTGTGGTTTTTGATTATTTGCAATGTGCTTGCTTTTTGATTATTTGCAATGTGCTTGCTAATATGTTAGTGTTGTGCAGAGTGCGGTGGTTGTCCTTGATGATTCCGATGTCGTGGCCCATCTGTTGGCATCGCCCGGAGATCGATTACGATACCGCATTGTCCATCCTGTGGACATCGCCCGAAGATCGATTCGATGTCAGCGTCGATCTGTGGACATCGCCCAAATCGATTCCCATGCAGCTGTCCGTCTTTGTGGTCATTGCCGAGAGATCGATGACAAGAAATAGTTGGTCGCGCTAATCCTTGAGGGTAGTTTGCATTGACCTGTGTTTAATTACGAATGATGTGTGTTATCAAACCATCTTAGGGCTAGTGCCTTTATCTTGTGTGGGCGGATCTTGCTACTTTTGTTTGATAGTGAATCATGCGATGAATCATGCGAACGCTCTCCGAGTTATGGAAACAGATGTATCCTCACCCGCTTTTGATGTAATATATGGCATGCTTAGATGTAAGTTTGAGCTGTTTATCATATCAGCAGGGCTTGTTTGATGATTCTTGGTGTTAGTAGGCTGAATCTTTATGCGAGCTATAGTACTTGCAAAACACTCACCGAAGAGAAAGCGTTGGGGCTGATGAGCTCGTGGTGCGCTTATACTTATCCCTCGTCGATCGACCAATAGCCCTAGCTCCTAAAATTGTAGGCTTAGCGATCGATCGGACAATAGTCGACATACATTCGAGGCCTCATTTGGTTCATAGGGTAGGAAAATCGTAGCAAAAGTACGAGAACGTGCAACACAAAATCATAGCGGTCTTGAGAGACGTACTCCCTCCGTTCCAAAATAGATGACCTAGGCGGGCTAGTTTGGCCTAGTGAGTTTTAGTGATATGGCGTGGTGCAGTGCCGTCCGGTCTTGGCGTGTGGTAGCATTATTGCGGAACGATGAAGTTTTCTTGAAGAAGCGGAATTCAATGAAGTCATGATGGTTCCTTCGTCCGAACAACTTCACGGTGGGAAAAGGTTGGCCTGCGATCTGACCGGGGTAGAACCAGGATAATTTTGTGCATGGCGGGTGGACGGGGATGGTCGACGTCCCACATGTCGGCGAATGAAAGTATTCTTTCCGATATAGAGGACGAGCAGCGAGTATTCATTGTTTATTTTTGATGAAAGCTATTGTCTCCATTGTTACTCCTTGACTTTGTCAATGCCTCTCTCTCCTCCACATAAGCGGGGACTACTTGCTATGCATGTTGCGGGCATTTGGCGTCTTGAGGTGCCAGGCGGTGAGGCGGGCTCGAGGCGGTGGGACTCCAGCATGGCCCACCTCACATTATCACCATATATTTCTTGGAGTCCGTGCTTGGCGGCGGCGGGCGATCTCTTCTCCCTCCCGTTTCTCTCTTCTCAGCCGGCGCCCGCGGCGATTAGATTTCGGCTATCGACGGTTTATTCAATTACGGTCCCACATGTCAGTGAAATTGCAAGACAACGCGTGTCCCCTCTGGTGAGCGGCGTGTGAGCCGGACTGTCGGGGTTGCGACGCGTACGAGTCGTAAGTGTGCCACCTTTTCCTTTAGAACTTGCGAAGCGTAACATTTTCGCGCGATCGATCGATAGAAATCCAGAACAAAATAGCGAGGCGGTGCTTTCCCGCTCGTTAGGCGGGCTAGTTCGAGTGATATGACGTGCTCTGATTGCCGTCCACTTGCTCCATTTTATGTAAGCAAGAGTTTACACTTTCGTGCGGAGGAGTCTTGAAACACAGCGGATCTGATTTTGATCGAGGGATAACTGTTCCTGCCAAATAATGGAGGATTGTTAGCGATTATAGCATGATAGTTAGGGCATCTCCGCGCTGGCCCACAAATTTACACGGCATCTGTCCAGGGACAGCGATGGATGCCATCCGATGCTGCCCGCATACCTTTTGACAACTATATGAACTAGCAGGATGAAATTCGTGCAAACAAAGCAAATTTCAAATGTAGGATGAAAATTAACCGGATGAAATTCATTACATTTGAAAACTTTTCCTACAAAGCGGAATGAAATTCATTACATATTTCGTGGTGGAGCAAGGAACCTCGTGGTGGGCGTACGCACTCATAATATTTAATATTATTCAGCGATATAAAATTAACCAATCATCTCCACAGTGGATTTGGAAGAGTACGAAACACGGCAGCCAGTGTAGTTACATCATACTAGTACATGGCTAACCCACGCTATCACCATATTTCTTGGCTTCCGTCGACACCTATCTCTAGTAATCAAGTAGCCTGTATCGCTTCTCCCTCCTCATCTCTATCAAAGTGCGGCAGGCTAGCGTTTCTGCCGTCTATTGAGGTCGGTTAACTATCACATGTTAGCGACATGCCAAGAGCATTCTGAAAAAAATTCCTTTCACGTTCCGTTTTCAAAAAGAAAAAAATCCTTTCACATGCAATTTGTCTCTATGCTTTGAGCAACTTGCATGTCCTATACTGCTCTGTTTGATACTCTAACTTAGCTAGAGGTTAGACTAACTCATGACTAACCTGAACTAACTGTAGCCAAAGAGGTGTTTGGGTGTGAGGTTAGATTGACAATAAATGGACTTCATGGAGAGATAAAAGTGATTTTTCAATGGTCCCAATGAGAACTATCTCCAGTTAGCACCTCTTGGGTGGGATAGTTTTTTTGGTGGGTTCGGTGCAACTTGCTCCAATTTAAACCCTCATGCTTGGATACTTTAGGGCTATTTGAGCCCCAACTAGCTCAAACTAACTCTAACCCATGGATCCAAACAGGGCCTATGGCCGATCTCGGCCTTGGGCGATCGCGTGCATCGAGGAAGCGGCGCTCTCTCGGCCGTCACGCCACTTCAAAGCTGCGCCCGGTGAGAGGTCGCCTCCGCTCTGGCGGGCATTAATCACCTTGGCGCTCGAGGCGGCAATGACCGTTTCAGCCTTGAGGAAGCCTGCGGCCCAGCAAGGGAGTATAGGTTTTGAACCGTTTGGTGTAGTAGTAATGGTAGTTTGCAAAACTACTCAATTATTACACTCGGTTTCCTAAGAATTTGTGGTAAAAGCGTTACTCCACAGCCGCTTCCCTTCTCCTTCACCTTTCGTGATTTACGTGGCCATGTTAGCGTGGTTGTGTCAAAAAAATGTCACTTCCTGCTCGTGATTTGCGTTATATAATTACAAGCAAGATTCTCGTGCATTGCAGAAAACATCAATATGCATTTTTTACAAAACACCTATTGTGATTGACCCATGCAGGAGTAATCCCATGTGTAAAACTAATGATATCTCGAGAATTTTATCGGAAAACTGGTATCTCGAGAATGTCATCGAAAAAATGAAAGATGAGAGATAAGGCGAGGAGGAGTGGGCGTGGTGGTGACTGGTGGTCGGGAATGGGCGGAGGCATGGGGATGGGCCAGGGCGCCCGGCGGCAGCGCCACCATGCATGCTAGATTGTTCGAGACTTATTCCTTTTTTAATTCTGAGCAATGAGGTTGCGGGAGATAATGATGTGGAGAGAGGTGCGGGTATCTTTTGTAAAATTATCATAGTTTGCTTCCTATCAAGTGGGATATAGATCATACGGTCTCTATTACAAGATGGCGGGCACACCATCATCGCCAACACGTTTTTTATAAGGGTATCTAGATGATAAGTTTGCGACTACTAAAGTAAAGTGGAATCTGTCCATGTTATGCAAGTAAATAAAGGTGATTGTTTATCATACGGGTAAGGTTGGATGAAGGGTGGTAGGAACAAATGCTCCGCCTAGAGCATGTGTGTGTGAGATGGAGTCTTAGTGTGTGTGTGTGTGTGTGTGTGTGTGTGTGTGTGTGTGTGTGTGTGAGAGAGAGAGAGAGTGAGAGAGAGAGAGGAGAGAGAGAGATGGAGTCTTAGTTTGTGTGTTTGTGAGAGAGAGAGAGATGGAGTCTAAGTGTGTGTGTGGGGGGGGGTGCGTGTGTGTGTGTGTTTGTGTGTGTGAGAGAGAGAGAGGGAGATGAAGTCTTAGTGTGTGTGTGGGTGTGTGGTGCGTGCATGCGTGCGTGTGTGTGTGTGTGTGTGCGCGCGCGCGTGTGTGTGTCCCGGGGTCCTCTGTGGCGGATGTAATTTAAGTGTGCATGGCTTCATCATAGAAAAGTGATGTGTATGGCGAGAGGCCACCAACGATGGGGTGCGAGAGAGAAAATGCCCGTGGGAGGGAAGAGAAGGTGCGTCTTGGCGTGAGAGGAGTCGACATCGAGTGAACGTGTTTGTTCGAGAGACACCACAGAAGACTACTATATATCGATGGTGCATGTAGGCGGGAATTAAACAAAGGGATGGTCTTATTGGTTTCGGGGATATAGGGGAAGAGTGAGAGACACGCGGGGCAGGGGGGGGTAGCTAGAAGGAGATTGTTAAGTGTGAGTGTGCGTTTTGCCCATCCAGGCGGAAGTTATGTGCACAGAAGAGGAGAACGATTCGGTGTGGCGTTAGGTTTGAGGGTAATTAACTACGTATGGAGACATAGAGACCTTGAACGTGCATGTGTGAGAGGTATACATGTATCACGTGGGATGTGTGTGTGTGTGTGGCGCATGATCGAGATAAAAGAAAGAAGACATAAGTCCTAAGATCAACGACATGGGAGAGGCGGATCGGTATGACAATATGCATGCATGTGAGAATGCAGGGAAGAAGGCCCGACAATTGAGCATGTGTTTTTGTATTTAAGAGATAGTGGCGTGGGCTGGAGCATGCATCTATAAGCGAGGAGAGGGGTGAGGCATAGCGATTGTGCAAAAGAGATCAACCTATAAATGCATATGTATGGATAAACATATATAGTGTGGGTGATAGGAAGCAAGACTCCGTGCGAGAAAGAAATGTTGATGGAGAAACTACAGATAGATCTGAGAGATGGAGATGCTAGCTAGAGAGACATCCGTTAGTTTGGGTGTCGGAGATGACCGTCGGGTGGTTCAAAGCATGAAGTTATATATGTGTGTGAGAGGGCACTTGTTGCATGCATGTAGAGAGAAACATATGTAGTGTGCATGATAGGAATCGAGAGTGAGGCGAGAAAGAAGGTTGATGGAGAAAGCGGATAAATAGAAAGATAAAGATGCTAGCTAGTGTGCGCTAGAGATAGGAGTCGAGTGGATCGAGAAAGGCTGGGTTATGTGTGTGGGTGTGAGAGAGATAGAGAGAGGGTGCATGTGAGTCACATACAAACAAATATCGAGAGAGAAATGAGATCGAGGAGAGCGGAGTTTTGTGTCTGCGAGAGAGAAAGATATTTCACAACGAGAGTGATAGCTAGAGAGACATATGAGGGAGCATAAAGATATCTATAGGGAGAGAGGGTGTGTTTGAGCGACATACAAGAGAACAATGGAGAAATATGAGACCACAGGAGACGAGTTTGTGTTTGTGTGTGAGAAAGAGATATTGAAGAGGAAGAGTCGTAGGTTCTCATATATAAGGAGGCGAAAGACATCTACGTATGAGGGGTGTGCGAGTGGCACACATGGGAATAGTTGAGAGAAATGAGACCCGGAGACAAAGTTTTGTGTTTGTGTGCGAGAAAGAGATTCCACATGGAGAATCATAGCTAGAGACACATAGCAGGGGAGGCGAGATATACTTAGAGAGAGATAGAGTGATGAAGGTCGATGGAGAGAGTACCGTTAGTGTGTTACTGAAGATAAAAGATCATTGTCGACATAGAGGTATACGAGAGATGCACGAGAGGCGATGAGCGTATAGGTCTAGAGAGATAGTCCTATATAAGCATGAGTGATAGCTATATGAGATGAATATATGGATTAAAGGGGATTCAAATATTTAAACTGGAGATCACGACATCGATAATATCATAACGCAAATTGGTGTATCAAACATGCATATTCATTTGAATTTGGGCACACGTGTAATGTTATATTATTTATCAATATTGGTGATCCATAGATTCTTCAGTTACAAACAATGCATGGTTTATATGCAATTAGTGTCTAAACGGGATTACACTATATGTTGCGTGTGTGAAACACATTATACATGTTTGAGAAGTTAAAAAAAACCCCGCATGAAACACACATTAATTGGAGACAGTTAGCGAGGAATGCATACATTGGATTTCAACATAAAGTGGTTTCAAATATTTGAAAGTCCAAATTGATGCATACAACCTTATGAATCTGAGATCATGCCATTTGTAAACCATATTTATGTATAAATGGTGTTGTGCTTTTGAAAGTATATATGTAAAAAAAATGATGTATATAGAATGTAATTCCAATTGAAAATGGATCCCTTGAAAAAAATAGTAGAATACAAGCGGGATTCGAATTGAGTTGTACGATGGCGTGCACCTTTGTGCAAAATTTGAGCGAAGCGGGGAAAGTCGCGATAACCGCTTGAAACCAAAATCTGCGAGATGGAAATCACTCACGCCTATCCACCTTGCATAAAGCCTATATGCTGGATTTCTATAGGTTTCGATAGGGGTAGGTTTGTAATTTTACCCAAACATGGCGTAACCGCCTCTCACCGGATTCATACGGTGGGCGCCAAAACACGGTGTGCCCTCGGCTGAAATCTACTCCCTCCCGATTCATATTCATACGGTGGGCGCCAAAAACAAACTCTAAATCGGCAAATATTCGGTGTATGCGAGATTACCGTCCTATCCCCAACCGACTAATGTTCTTTGTGATGTAGTAGAAATTTGAAAGCAGGGGCTAAGTTTGTAAATTTCCTCGCATTTGAGACAAGCGCACCCGACTACATGGTTCCCCCTTCCTCTCTACCTCCCTTTTCCCCATTCGTACTCCGTGGGCGCCAAAACACCCTCTCCACCCACCCTCCTCCGATCGCCGCCAATGCCACCCCATCCACCGCCGTCCTCCTCCACCATGCCGTGAGCTGATACCCAAGCCTTGCCGTCCATTACAAGAGATCGACCTCTCTCATCCACGCCTTGACCGGGATCCTTGCATCCCGTCCTCTCGCTTCATCCGCCGTCGTCCACCTTGCCGGCGCCGCTCCTCTGACCGTCTCGTCCACAGCGCCCCGCCGCCACCGTCTACCCTCCTAGATCTGCTTCCACACCGCCGATGACCATCGCTACCGCAACACCATCAAATTCTCGCCGAGATGTTACACGGCGCGCGCACTGAGGCGGTACTCTTTAAATGTCTGCTCAACTTATTTATCATGACAAGAAAATAGATCGCTTGTTGCTTTACTCGATTTCTTGTCTTGGTTGAGAAGTTGCCTTTGTCGGTTTGCACCTTCAGATCCGCCATGGCACGCTCAACACTATACTCCCCAATGCTTATGGTTTTCCCTTTTATATTCCACACTAGTTAAATCACGATGAGACTAAATTTCAAAATTGGGTCGGTCGATTTTGAGCTCGTCGGAGTTCGCGGTGCGATCCAAGGGCTCGGGTGGTTGTGGGCCTCGCCCGAACGAAGAAAACTCGGCGTGGGTGGGGGTGGGGGTGGCGGAGGAACACAGCGGTGGGGGCCGGTGGTCCGGCCGATGGCTCCGTCTTGATGTTACGTATGGGAAGAATCACAGACGAGGAAGAAGAAGGGTTAGGAGGCGTAGGATCTTCATCCAACCGCCTGAAATGGTCGAGAGACAGCTAGGAGTTGCATTCTTAATGCAATCTTGTTCATCATGTGTGCCCTATTTTTTTTGTGTACTTGTGCGGATTATATAAATGCTGCATGCGATATTACAGCACACATGAGCTCTCTCCTTGAGAATCTAGTGATAGCACATAAGTGTTCTGAGCGCCCCTATATTAGAATATCATCTGCATTACAAAGATAATCTCACAACTATTTATGTTTTCATGGTTCTCGGATATTATACGCAATTACGGTGAATATCGAGAATCCGGCGCATCGGAAAGAATATTGTGGAACACTGCAATGACTTACAAAATTGGCACCAAGGCGTTGAGTGCCATTTTGGAAGCAATGAAACTCGTATGCTCCCCACCTGTTGATTCTTGTTCAGAATATCATTCTAATGACTATTCTAACCTCGAGGAGTCAAAGTCAGATGTCCTGTCATGTTCACCCATCAAGGTGCCTGTTCTAATTTGGCAAGGTTTTATTGATTGCGCGTATCTTGCATATGTTGTCTAGCATTTCCTCTACTTTTTTGCACCACCATCTGCTTAGTTTACTCATCATATAACTCGAGATGCTATGCCCATCCATTATCAATACATATTCCATCTGTCGTCATACCATGTTTTTCCACTCAAATGCTGTTCTTGTGCATCAGACATCAAAGAGGAAGAGGGTGGTTGCGAACACGAAGGAGCACCGACAAAAGTCCTTGAAAAGCGTGGTGGTGCTTGGGAGAAATCGAACAATAGCCCCACTTATATTGGCTATACAACCGGTGACACAAAACATAGGACCGACTCGGCAGATTGTACCCATACTTCACTGGCCACACCACTAGCCCCACCACAGGACCTGCACTCCGACAAAAGGTATACCAATTTCATTTGCCATAGCACCGCCCGTACCACAGAAAAAATCCTCGACAAAAAGTATAGCAAGTCCACCGGCGAAGACCTATCCTAATCGCACAGAAGGCCAATTCCTGCAGATTGGAATCCCATTCCATTTATTTCTGTTTAAAGACAATGCTTTCAATGTTGTTAGGGACTACGTGCATATATTCCCATCATGGGAAGATTATAGTGAAGACAAACACCATTTTCACATCTTCTGTCCAACTTACGTGTAAGTGCTATTATTCATGGTTATTATTTTCCTGTTTTACTGTGATCGAACACATCAATGATTTACATTACATTGTTGTAACCGGTGAGGGTCAATCTGGATAGTCATGTGAGCAAAGCTTGCTTGTGCTTTTCAAGGAAGCATTACGGCGATGTCGGTGTTACACGAGGAAATCACACTTTGATGGCAAGTCTATAATCGAATTTCGGTGAAGTCTCCTATGCTAAATTTAGAAGACATTGAATGGAAAAACCTTGTTATGCCTTTGGTCTCGTTCGGGATGAGGTCTTGTCTATGAAATCACATGACAATTTGAACTTCTACTTTTCCGCATGTGCCTTACGGATCTTTTTGCGAGGAAATCAGCTCGAAGAAGAAGAATTCCGGTTTGAAAGAACGACGAGGATATCATAAATATGCTGCCCGCTGCTTTGCTCTTGTTAGTACTGTTGTCTGTATCAACATACTTGCATACATACGATTCATTATGTGACAGCGGTATGCATGATAACTTGCTTATCAATTCTTGGCTCCAAATTATCGATCTGTAAGAATGGTTACATTAGTGTAGAATATATCCAATGCCAATGAATTTTTTTAGCTCTGCATTGTTCTTGTAAGTACATGCTGTCCTTTATCAGTGTACTTATATTGACAGGTAGTTGTTCATGTACCATCACTCAGCAGCTTATTTTCCTTTGCCCTCCATTTTCTACACATCAGATCTATATTTACTCTTACCATAAGGTTAGTCTTTGAAGAAGTTTAGCTGTGCATTGCTCTTGGCTCTGCCTTTTGCCTGTATCGCTGCACATGCATTTATAGCTACTTGGTTATGTAGCATCACTCTTCATCTTATCTTAAATATTCTCCATTTTTTCGTATATTATCACATCTATATTTACTCTTAACAAAATTTAGAATAAAGGCAATGCTTATGAAGAACATTACATGCTAAACTTCTTGAATTGGCCCCCCATCGGAAAGCATGGACAAGGGCTTTATAGAGCTTGTCTTCACCGATAATGTAAGTTTGTCCTTCTCAAGCCATCAAACTTTGTTGTGTATATTTGGTTAGGCATATTTGCAATGACTGTTTATTTTTGGTGTTTGCATCAAACTGCATGTTTAAAGTTTATTATGTAGTTCATAAACAAATGTTTGTCCTTCTTAGTTTAAGTTTTCGGTTGTACAACCAAGTTCCTTCTTCATACCATGTAAATTAAACTACTCTGAGCAAGTGATCTTCTTTTTGCCTTTGCATGTATGCTTCACATTCTTCATCCGTAATCCGGTGGTGTGGTGAACCTACCCACTACAGGACAATGTCATATTCTGCAATGTCTTAACTATGAACAATGTCATATCATTCTACTATTATTTAAACCGTCTCTTTATTTACCAATCTAAAATGGGATAAATTGACAACACACTAACCATTGATACTTATGGGTTCTTGATCTGTAATCCAGTGGTGTCGTGAAGCTGCCAACTCCTTCACAATGTCATTTCCTGCCATGTCTTGACCTGAACAATACCATATTGTGTTAATGCAATTTTAAAGTGTGTCACTTTATTCGTTAGTAAGAAATGTGATGAATCGTAAACTTGATACTTTTATGTGCAAAACCTCTCATCATGCCTTGTTTATCTTTCGAGTGAGGAAGATATAAGTGTTGAACAAGCCTTGATCTCATCATCTTGCTTTCAGCTGCTTGCGGCGCTCCCAATGACAGGGCTAACCTTTCTTGAACTCTATTGAAGTCTTGTCGGTTTTGTATATTATTTTGTCGGCGTCTTTATTTGCCTTGGTGGCGATCTTTGATGCCCGGTGTATGTAATCTGTTATGCCTTGTGCTTTATTATCATAGTGGCGAACTTTGATGCCCAATGGATGTAATATGCCGTAATTTCTTTATTGTATAGTCTAGGTTTTTCTTATTCACGATGCTGCGAGTTATTTCTTTGGATATATATCCTGTCTTCGTGATAAAAAGCCAAACCGTAAAATTATGGTACATAATCGGGCCGTCATGCAATCACGATGTATGGTCCGCATCATGGGCCCGTCAAACTGGCCCACTAGTAGAATTCAGACCTTTAATAGGCCGAGTAACCCCGGCCTCTTTTCATAAGAAAACTCAATGGGCTTTTAGGAGGCTGAGAAGTAAATTTGGGCTGAAAGCGTGCGAATAGCTCACGGGCCGTCGGCAGCCCGAAATGGACCCCGACCCATGATTGTGTGAATCAATTCATGGGCTTTTAATAGGCCAAAGTTGTCTCGGTCCTTGTTTGGCCCAATCAGATATCTCCATGCGAGCAAAGCCGGATGCAAACCGGGCCGTAGTTAGGCCCAACTATATGACCGAGCTTTTAACGGGCGAAATTAATATAGGGCGAAATGTTTAATGGGCCCTTAACAGTGAAACTAATATCGGGCTGAATTACTAAAAGGGCCTTTAGCAAGTGGGCCCAAAAAGCATAGCGATCCGGTCAGCCAGGCTGAATCTGATATGGGCCATAATTGAGCCCAAAGCCTCTTAAAGGGTCGGAACTGATCTGGGCCGTGATTTGGCCCAGAAAGTGGGAGGCATTTAACGGGCCGGATCTTATATGGGCCATTACTAGGCCCGGAACGTCGCAGGCCATTAATGGACCGGATCAATTATGGGCCGGCATTTGGCCCAAAACATGGCAACCAGGTTAATGGGCGGCCTACTAGGGTCCTCAAAATCTTGTGGGCCTACATTTGGGCCGGCCATTAATGTCGGCCGAAATCTCGTGGAGCCTTTATTGGGCGGCCCATTATGATCCATAAGAATTTTGTGGGCCTTTACCTGGGCTGGCCCATTATGGCACACAAAAATCTTGTGGGCCTTTACCTGGGCCGGCCTATTATGGCCCGCGAAATCTTGTGGGCCTTTAGTTAGGCTAGCCCATTATAGTTCGCAAAATTTCATGGGCCTTTAACTGGGCCGGCCCATTATGGGCCGCCAAATCTTGTGGGCCTTTAGTTGGGCCGGCCCATTTAAACTTGATTGGTCGTGCCACGTGTCGGCGTATCATAGGCGTATACGTCCAATGAGTGGATGACATCTGTCCCAGCGATGAGCCGACACGTGTTTCCTCCGACCAATGATGATTTTACACGTGGAAAATCCCCATTGGTCGGGGCTGTTAACTTGTTATCGGATCCAAAACCCGACCCGATAGCTTAAGAGCGTTCGTTACGGTGGATGCCGCGTGTCGGTCACCCTTGGCCAATGAAAGCATTTACGTGAGCGCGATTTATCGTCATGGAAGTGGACACTTAGTGATGATAATTTTAGTAATGTCATGGAACACTTCTCTGACGGCCGCAGTATGACTATCTTGATTACATCATAAATTTGTCATGGATGTACATGCATGACAAAAAACGCGACCTACTGTGACAAACACGTATCATCAAGGAAGTGTATTTTTTTTGTATTGCAAGTGCTGGAGGGCGAGCTGCAGAGACTGCGCGACAAGTACGCCGAAGAGGCGCGCTGCCGCCAAGCGAAAGAGGAGGTGATGAAGGCCCGGGAAGAAGCCGTCAAGAACCGTGATGCTGAGCTGGCGGAGCTGGGGAAGAAGCAGGCCGCCGAGCGCAACTGGTTGGAAGAGTTGGAGCAGAAGATGGGGACGAGGGAGGCCGATCTTGATGCCAAGGCGTGAGTCCTGGCGGAAGACCGCGTGGCCTTTGCCAATCTCGAGAAGAGGTCTCGCAAGGCGCTGAAGATGCTCTACGAGCACGGCCTGGAGAAGCCTCTGGACACCGACGAGCATGGCCCTGGCCAGCTGCTTCCTCTCGTGGTGAAGGCGCTTGAGGAGGTCGTTGATGGTCTCGGTCCCATGGCGGAGGCAGAGGCTCGTGTCCTGTCTTCAGCCGTGCTGACTTCGCGTCTTTAGCCACTGCACCTTAGCGACCCCAACGCTTGCCTTGGCGAGCTGCTTTGGAGCCTTTAGCTGAATATCAATACGCGGCGGCCGCCCGTGACGTCTGAGATCAGGTGAGGGCCTTCTTTGAGGAGGTTCCGCGGCCGTCTCCGCTCCTACATGCGGAGTCGTCAACCTTGCGGCTGGTGGTGAAGACAAAATCGCTCACGAGGAGGCGCCTTCCATGACGGCAGCAGCGTCTAGAGGTGATCATGGTCATTCTTCCCATTCCGTTCTGCGACATGTATCAGGCCTCGTGGAGGCGTTTAGACTTTTTAATTTGGTACTGTGAGGACAATATGCTTGTAATATTTGCTTCAAGATTTCGCGATTTCCCTCCTATTTGGTTTGCGTTCTGCGTCGGCAGAGCTCGGCCCCGCGCATACCTCAACTGCCATTGAGCCGACGGAGACCAGGACGGACCAAGGAGTGAGGGGCTACGTGACCAGTTAGGCTCCTGAGTCACGATGCTCGAGGAAGTCCCCTTGGCCGCATAAACAACATATAGGGAGGATTCGTGAGGGTAGATTAATGTTCTACGTTAGCGGGGCCGGCCCGCGCATACCTCAACCACCATTGGGCCGGCCGGAGACCGGGGCGGACCAAGGAGTGAGGCTACGTGACGAGTTAGGCTCTGAGTCACGATGCTCAGGAGTCCCCTTGACAGCGCATAAACAACATATAGGGAGAGGATTCGTGGGGAGGTAGATTAATGTTCTCGTCGGCAGGGGCCCGGCGCATACTTCAACCACCATTGGGCGGCCAGGAACCGGGGCGGACCAAGGAGTGAGGGGCTATGTGACCAGTTAGGCTCTGAGTCCGCGATGCTCAGAGTCCCCCTTGGCGTGCAAACAATTCCCATACACGCCCTCGCCCGAGGCCTCGGGAGGGGCGCGATGCCCAGGTTTGGGGACCCTGAATTAGGTGGCGTGCGGCAGGCGTGACCCAAGCGCAGCCCCTTGACCCCCATGCGCGGCTTTCCCGAGGAGGCGTTGCGGTAAAATTTGGGCGGCAGGCTCTGAGCTCCCTGAGGTTGGCACGACCGTGGGGTCACCCTCAGTTGTTTATCACCAGCGCGGAGCATAGTGCTTCCGCTTGTGCACGGGCATAGACGCTCCTCGGCAGTGTCATCAGCCAGCGCGGAGCATGGTGCTTCCACTTGGGCATGGGATGGGGCCCCCCCTCCGGGAGGATCCACCAGGGCGTGTATAGCCCCGCCCTGACACGTGGCTTGCATGGCAGGGCTGCGAGGTGTATCTGGGCACTCGTGAGCAGTAGCAGGACTCCTGAGGCCCTACCTCAAAGCGGAGTTCGCCTGGTCTTGAGTCTTAGTGGCGAGGTGTTCACGCAAGGCGGTTAGATGCAAGCACTCTATGTCCTCGTGTCCCGGCCCTCGAAAGCGAGCTCGGCCGCCCTTGGTATGCTGTCAGGTGGCGCCGTGGTCAAGGCTGTGGGGTGAGAAATTTGGAGAGCAGCAGAGCTCCTGAGTCGCGATGCTCAGAGCCCCCTTTAACGATGCAAGCGAATCGCATGGGGCGAACAGGCCCGTGCGGCGGCGGCAATCGAGTAAGCGATAGCCGTTGGCGGAATTAAGCATGAAGAAGCAGATCAACTTGGATAAATGTAGGAAGATACACGCCACCGTTCCGCCCGGCGGCTTAGGGATGATGCAGCCGAGGGCGCTGACAAGGTAAGATAAAGACTTAAGCAAAAGGGATACATGCCCGCAGGGGCCGGACCCATGTGGCACAGGGAATCACGCCAGCCAGGGCGCTCCAACTTAAACGAACTTGGAAGATGTCACACAGTTACGTAGGCGAAGTAGAGTTAGTGCGGTGAAGCAGCGTGTTGAAGGAATGGCTCCTCATGAGCCACCGGGACTCTGATCCTCGGGTGGCTCACGGGGTTCGAGGAGGTTCCACGAAGACCGTCTCCATCTCCTCCAGACGGCGTGGAACTGGCCTCTGAGCCGCCCGAGGACTTGCCGCACGTTGCTTGGCCCGATAGGCTGACGCCACGCTTGGCAGCAAGCCAAAGGGCATCTGAACGTAGCTATGTGGTGGGCCCTCGCAGCGGCCCACACGCGATGGCCAGAAGCACTCCCGAGATGCAGCCCCGTTGAGCCCTGGGACGTCGACGCAGACACGCAGCCCGGCATCCTCGGCTGGATGGGGAGCTACGCCTTGCGAGCGGCTGTGGCCGCACATGGCTCTTGCTTCTTGCAGTTCCTAGGTGGTCTTGGTGATGAACTCCTGGGTGGTGGGCACTCCTTGCCCTGTGCTCTCCTGAGGACGGTGTGCCGTGAGGCATGCTTCCAAGTGGTGCCCAAGCGCCTCCCTCATGAAGTCGGCAGCAAGGTCCGGAGGCTCTCCAAAAGAGAGCCCCAGTCTGCTGAGGAGGCGCCAGGCGCTTTCCTATCTTGGTGGAGGCGCCCACAGGTGGGCGCTGATCCTGACGAGGCTCCTGCCGCAACGCCATCCTCCTGAGGTCTTGCGCGGCGTGACAGCTTCTTCTTGGGGATGGTCTCTGGAGGGCCTTCACGTCCGCTGTCGGTCGTCGATTGCTGCGGCTTGAAAGGTGCGCTCAAGGGAGCACACCGCATCCCTCTCTTCTGCAGGACCGTGATGATTCCTCCGCTTCTGGCATCTTGAGAGCGTTGTAGCCGTGATGAGTGACTGCCATGAACTTGGCGGGGCTGGATACCCGAGGATGGCATTATGCGGCGGCGGATGTGCGCGACGTCAAAGTCGATGAGCTCGGTGCGATAGTTCTTCGCGCTCCCGAAGGTGGCGGCAGCGGACCTGCCCTATCGGTGTGGTGGAACCGTCGGTCACTCTGAGAAAGGCATGGTTGGTGGAGCTGCTCATATGGCACTTGGAGGTTGTCGAGCGTGTCAGCGGACGGAGACGTTGAGCCCTGCGCGCCGTTGATGGCGATCTTGGTGACTTGCACATTCTTGATGACCGGGGAGCACAGTGTAGGGAGGGTGCGGCGGTGGCTGCGCACTTGAGCTGGTCCGCCTTGAGTTGAAGGTGATGGCACATTGGGACCACTGGCCAGGCGCGTGGCCTCGAGCTTTAGGAGCACCGCGTTCACCTCATGAGTGAACAGGTTTGAAGATGCGCTTAGAGGTGGGGCCTAGGCACCGCCTAAGATCTGAAGCGATCGCACGCGCGTCTCACAACCCCAGCCCCCTCGTCCTGGTGGTGGTCATTGTTCCTCCTTGGTGGCGGCAGCGGAGGAAGACCGGCATTGCCCTAGGGGCGATCCTCATGAGGCTGGTCCCTCCAGGCGCCCTCGCGAGGTTGGTCCTGCCAGCGGTCCTCACGAGGCCGGTCGCGCCACTCCGGGTGCAGGCCACGGTCGTCCCAGTGTCCGCCTCCGCGTCCTCCTCCGCGGCCGTTGCCCCGGTCGTTGCGCTCAGGGCGTCGACCGTAGCGTCCTTCCCGCATGGCTCACGAGCTCTTGGCGATCCCGTGGTGTTGTGGGTGTTCGGGTTGTGGAAGGTGCGAGCGGTCGGTCGTTCTTGGATGACTCGGGCTGATCTACGCACCGCTTGGGTGTCGGCCTCGGCTGCGAGCACCACTTGCCTCTTTGCGCTTGGCGTCCTTGGCCTAGGCCTTCTTCTCCTCCGCTCCTGCGGTGGCAGCTCAAGGAGAGAGCGCCCTTCCTCAGCTCTTGCGCACTTGGTCGCTTGAGTTGAACAGCTCTGAGATGTGCAAAGCTCCTCGTGGATAGCGAGCTCTTCCTTCATCTTGGCGTCGCGAGGCGCCCGTGCGAAGCAGCGGAGATGATGGCTTCGTCGGTGACCTTGGGGATCTTGAGGCAGGTGTTGTTGAAGTGCTGGATGTACTTCCGGAGGGTCTCTCCTGGTTGTTGCTTGATGAGGCGTAGATCACCCGCGGCCGGTGGGCGGTCGCGAGTGCCCTGGAAGTTGGCGATAAAGCGGTCCCGCATCTCGTCCCCGGATGAGATCGAGTCGTGCTACAGGTTCAGGAGCCAGGAGCGGGGCCCATCCTTGAGAGCCATGGGAAACTAGTTCGCCATGAATTTTTCATCGCTGTTGGCCACTTCGATGCTCAGCTCATAGAGCTGCAGGAACTCCGCAGGGTCGGCGGTGCCATTGTAGCGAGGAGGCAGATCTGGCTTGAACTTGCTGGCGGCGACGCTTCTACAGTTGGGGTGAAAGCGCGGCAGCGGCCGTGGTCGCCGGGGCCAGCCGAGGTGGAGCTTGGTCTTGGCGAGTCTGCGCTCGCCCACTTGCAGGCGGCCTGTTGTCTTGAGGTGGCGCGGGGAGCACCAGTCTGACTTCTCATGAGCGGGATTTCTTTAGCTTCTTTCTTCACGCTGCAGGCGCGGTAGCGATGGATCATGCATGAAGGCGCCTTGGTGCCAAGGCACCGTCTTGGGGTTGAGGTGGTGGAGGCATGCCATGAGCCGGTCGCCAGTGTTGGTTGAGGGAAGAGAGTGGGACGGCGCCGGAGAGCCCCAGCGCGTGGGCCGAACTTCGGCGGCAGCGGTCGAGCCATTCCTCATAGAGGTCGGCCAGTGCTGAGCGAGTCCGTTCGCGCGATGGCGCGGCCCGATGCCTCCATGGGGCGCGGTGCGCGTGAACGAAGAACCGGCGAGGTAAGTGATGGAGTAGCGGTGCGGCCGTCTTGCCGCACCGAAGGATGCAGCAAGGACTCCTGCTGCTCATTCCCCGCCGGGCCGATGGCAGTGTTGGCGGAAGGAGACGGAGAACGACGAGGTGGCCCGTCTACGGGAGCCGTCTGAGCGGCACGGGCAGAGAGGGCTGTCGGTGGGAACGACACCTATGGGATCACAAGAATCCCTACTACGATTACGGTCGCGGTAGCGGGTCGTGAGAAGCGGATCTAATAGATAGCACACGGTTTCTTTATCCGAGTTAAGACGCGAGGATGCGTAAAACCCTACTCCTGCTTTGGTGGTTTGTTTATACGTGTTCTTGAACTAGCAATGGGGCGTGAGGAGCTCCAAAAGTCGAATCCTCCCACAGTGGCCTTGGGCCTCCTTTTATAGGGAAAGGGGTTCCCACAGTGGCTCACGGGGAGGTGGAAAGGAATGCGATGATGCGAAGTTTATCCCTCGCATTACATAACAAAGCGCCTTTAATGCGTCTTGCTTAGGTGTCCTTGCTTTATCGGGACGGGGAGAGCCTGTCTCGTCGTCGCCGCTCCCTTCGATGTCGAAACCTGGCATACGCTGGCGGTGCCCATGGTGCCATGTAGGCGGCGAAGCAGGCTGAGGTGGCGCGATGGTGGGTCTCCATGAAGATCCGGCTTGCCGCCATGCAGGTGCATTCCCAAGCTGGTTGGGTTGGCGGTACATCACGAGCGGTGGTGGAGGTTTGATTGGCGGCGGGCACGATGGTGGCCCTCTGGGTGTTCTTGGCAAGGGCCTGCCGTAGCCCGGCAAAGGGTCTTCTTTGGGGCCCGGCCGAGGTCTTGCCGTGGCGCGCTATTTGTCATACCCGGCAAGGCTCTTGCCGGGGCCTTGTATGGTCCTCCTTGGCTAGGATCCCGCCAAGGGTCGTCATCTTCTATAGTGTGTATCTGATCTTGAATGTCTTCACAAAGATCTGCACTTACGCCACCACAGGGATGTCTCCCGAATCCTTGCCTCATAGAGGCGGTGGACTCAAGGGTGATTCGCTCCGTGGGTGTGGGGCGAGCTACTGCCACGGCAAGGGTCTTGCGGGTTTGCTAAAACCGCCTCCGGCAAGGATCTTGCGGGAGTCCGCTTTCGTCCCCTTTGCTCTTTGTGGTCTTGGTCTTGGCGTCGTTCTGCTCCTTCGAGCTTCGGCCTTACCTTGGCTCACCTCCCTTGCCTTGCTTTCGGTCGCGGTGGTGCCAGCGGCTTTCGGACTGCCTGTGCAGTTATAGGGGTACAAAAGTGTACCCCTCTTTTTGTACACCGATAAGGAGCCCGGGCCGAGGGGCCCACGTAAGCGCAATCGTGTCATTGGGCTAGGCCCAAAAACGGTGCGCGGGCAGGCGGGGTGGTTTCTACCGCGGTAAGTCTCTTCGCGCACTGCGCTTCCCACGCCTCCTGCGCGCAGCTCGGCGTGGGGACGCGTATGTGACGTGGGCGGCATGCGTGGGGCTGAGCTCTGCGCGCATGCGTCACGTCGCAGTTAATGTGAAAGGAGGCGGGCCGCGTTTTCCCCCATAAGAAGGAATAACCGTGGGCGTGCTTCTCACTTTCTCCTCTTCTCTCGTACCTTTTCCAATCTCAGAGCCGCCGTTTCCTCTCTTCCTTCCTTCATAAGCTTTCGCCGTCGCCCGCCGTCGCTGCTTCGCCACCCCTCTTCCTCAATCCTCTAGACCTCTAAAGCCGCCATGGCGCCCATATCCGCCAAGGGCAAGGGGGTGGCTAAGGGCTCTGGGACCGTGGAGCCGCCGAAGAGCGCGCTGTCGGGGGACCTTCTTCTTCCCCTCGTCAGTTGATGTTCATGAGCTCCGGGCCTCCTTCAAGCC
Source organism: Aegilops bicornis (assembly GCA_021605145.1). NCBI lineage: Eukaryota > Viridiplantae > Streptophyta > Magnoliopsida > Poales > Poaceae > Aegilops > Aegilops bicornis. The sequence continues at coordinate 485,942 of JAHIAL010000026.1, read as the reverse complement.
CTTATGGGGAGTAAAGACGGGGGGAGAGAATTTGGGGCACCCGGCGACGCGCATCATTCCTGCCGCTTGCGGCGATCCTACTCCAAATCAGTATCCCTTTTTTGTCGATTACCTTTCTTGCGGGTTATGCCCCCCCCCCCTTTTTCGATTTCTTCTGCAACATCATGCACACCTTGACTTTCGCCTCTTAGATTTCGCCGAATGCGGTGGCGTGCACAGCTCTCTTCAGCGCATCTTTGCGCGAGCTTTGCAGGAGTGCAGCCCAACCACGGCACTCTTCGCCATTATTTCTCCCCTCGAATCCAGCCGGGGCGCCGTCTCGGATCGTCGCCTAGATCCCAAGATCCAAGGGGCGTACAGGCCAGTGCCATGAAGGAGAGGTGGGAGGAATGGCGTGGCGGTGGTCTTTGGATTGAAGGCGAACCCTTGAGTGCAAGGTCCGCCGGCGCCGCCGGTCAGCATGGCAGCGGTGGAAGTGATGTCGATCTCTTGGCGGCGGGAGGCTTCTGTCGCCACCACCGGGATCCTCCGGTGACCGGGCTGGGCTCACCACAGGAGATGATTGGGGCAGACTGCATTACGCCGCGCGGATCGCCCGTTGCATAATAAGGGAGGCCGGCTGGCTTTTACGAACCCGGTGACATTGTGCGGCTCCACCACGGCCTCGACCACAACTTCACGGTGATGGCGCATGCCCACCGCGGCGTGGTTTTCCAGCTTGATGTGGGTCGCGATGGCGAGTCGAGCGGATCGGCAAGGCCGCGAGGGCTACCCGCAAAAGGTCGGCAAGGCCGTCAAGGCCGTTCTTCAAGTTGCCGGTGAGGTGGTCCCGTTGTGCAATAACTCACGCGGTCCAAGATCATTGCTATGATGCACAGGATCGCAACGCGACGGCCCTGTCGAAATGGAAGGAGCCGACGGACGCAGATGTGCAGCAATTCTTGACTCCTTGATCGAGGTATACGTCAATCTTGGCGTCGGCGGTGGCTTGTCATGGACACCACCCAAAGCGGAGCTGGACTACATCGCCACCGAGGCGAGGGAGGCACAACTTGCCATGGAGGCCGGCGGCAGCTGGGCGCGGAGGACAAGGCCGCGACAGCTGCGGAGGAGGAGGCGATTCACCTTGTGGCGGCGGCCACCGAGGAAGGTCAGCAGTGTCGGCCGGAGCTCCGGCTTGTCGAGGGCCAGCGGCCAGAGTCGTCGAAGGAGGAGGGCGTGGCGTGAACTCGACGCCAGCCGGGGGAAGAGGCGGAGTCTGCGGCAGTGCAGCTCCGTCCGAGGCAGTCCGGCCGGCGGGCTCTGTGACCTCAATTGACCTTGGAGGTCAGGCGCCACCACGAGGGCCACGGCAGCGAATGGGCTCACGAAGGCCGCTGAGAAGAAGAAGGCGACAGCCCCTTCCTCACCCGGGCGCACACAAACCCCGCCCCCTTCTTCGCCTCCTCCGGCAGGCGTCGACTCGGATGATGATGTGGAGCTCCCTTTTGATCTCGGGCTCTCAGCTCGGAGAGGAAAAGGAAACTTGTGGAAGAGGAGGAGACGGATGACGAGTAAGTACTCCGTTCCTTACTGTCATTTCCATTTCCCCGAATCGGGTCACTTGTCTTGACCCATTTTTGCTTTTGCAGGGAGGTAGAGACGTTGGCCCAGAGGGTGAAGAGGGCGAACACCTCGGCGAGCAGCTGGTCCCAGTTGGGGCTTCAAAGACACCACTTGGTGGTGCTGAGCAGTCTTGGACAGCAGCCCCCAGCGCAGCCCAGCGATAAGTTCGTCACCCTCTTCTTACTCGACATGTGGTAGGCGCTAGATGCTATGATCTTGACCTTGCGGGTTTGTAGGAGGAGCGGCAGCGGGAGGAGCCACAAAGGCTACCCCTAACACACCGCCCCCATTGACTACGCCCATGTGGGCGCCCCGGCAAAGGGCATCGAGCCTGAGCCCACACCCATGGAGGAAGAGGGAACTTGGGCGATGGTGACTCTGCCACGACACCAAATGCTAGCGAGCAGGGGGACTTACGCTTCCACGGCACCTTTGGTGAATCGCACATCCTTAAATCTCTGTTTTCCCTTATTCCTTTCTTGACTTCATTGCTCCCATTCTTGCCCAGGCCCTCCTTCAACAAACATGGAGGACGTGGACACAGTTGTTGGAGACATTGCTGAGGAGGCCGCGGCGGAGGCCAGCAGGATTGCCACCGAGGAGGCCGCCAAAGATGCTGATGAGACCGCCGCTGGCCAAGCCGCCAAAGGGTGCTGCCGAGGGCGCCATGCTGAGGGCCGCCAAGGCAACAGCGGCGAGGCTTCTGCCGAGGCGCCAGTGAGTGGACCTGCGGTGAGGCCGGCAAGGCCTCCGCCCGAGGAAGAGGTGGTGGGTGACCAGCCCCCCTCCTCCTCAACCTCGGGCCCCGGCAGATATCTGAAGGTGGGCGACGATCTTTTCATCCATCTTCCCGAGGCGTCAAGCGGCGCCCGCGAAGGGAAGCCTTTGTGGCGGAGTTGCTTGCTACCACCGAGCTTAGCGTGGTTGATGAGCGAGGCGTTGGCGGCGATGATTCTCGAGAAGAGCAGCTTTTTGGCGCCATGGGGGCGATTTCCGGAAGCTCAAGTGCTCTACCGTGCCCGCTGGACAAGGTCAAGTCCGGATAGCAGCGGTGGACAACGGAGGTGGACTTCAAGCGCAGCGTCGGCTGAGACACAGACTGGTTCCACCGGACTTCGCGAGGAGCGAGAGGGCCTTTCGGGAGGAATTGGCCAAGCGCGATGTGGAGCTCACCATGAAAATGGCCGACATCGAGAAGGCCCGAGGAAAAGCGGCGAACTTGGCTGCAGCGGCTGAAGCCGCCTGAGAACCAGCATCAAGCCGCCTTGGATTCCCGGAAGAGGACCTCTCCAGCGTGTGAAGCGAAGCTTATCGCAATGCTCCGTGGCAAGGATGAGGAGCTCGAGGCCCTCGTCGCTGTGGACTCATGGCTGGAGCAGAGGCACAAGAGGCACTCGATGCCCAAGCTCGGCCCCTGCCCGGCAAGGTGAAGGAGGCTGGAAGCGAGGCGGGACGAGCTGAAGGAGCAGGCCCTCAAGCTGTCCGTGAGAAGAGACGCTCAACCGCGCCTTGATAGAGGCGCAAGGAGAAGTCATCAGCAGGACTGGGAGCTCTTGGTAGCGATACTCCATCAGAGACCTCAAGTGAAGTGGAGGATCTCGAGAAGATGTTGTCGGAGAGCGGGGCTCGGGGAGGAGACCTTGAGCAGGGAGCCTCGAGGAGGAGAAGCAGCTGCGGGCAAGCGAGGCCGCTTCCCACGAGGAATATGTGGTGGGTGAGAACAGGTGGATCAGCCATCTAGAGGTCGTTGCGGCGAGGTCACCTCGCAATTGGCCACCATGGGGATGCCAAAGCGTAAAATGCGCCCCGAGCCTTGGCCCAGAGACCGTCAACGCCAAGTGACCCAGTTCTTGAGGGCGTCCTCGAGCCTTGGCCTATCTTCACTCCAATAGGGCGGCCACACTGGCGAGGAGGCCAACAACTTTGCGGAGGGTCGTGACCAAGGTCCTCACCAAGATGGCGCCTTGGAATCCCGACCTTGACTTGGCGGCGCGATGAAGAGCTTGCGGATGGTGTTGACCTCCACGGTGCTCAAGGAGCGCATCAAGTCCATCACCGATTGCATCAGCGAAATCAAGAGGGTGGAAGTCGATTGCGGGATTAGGCATCCGTTCTTCTTCGCCCGCTGCGGGTTCCCGACCAAGACAAATTTTATCTTTAGTTAGAACCGCAGCTATGACGTGATGTAATATAACTTTGAAGTACTCTTAATTTTCATGCATGTTATTTCCCGTTCAATTCCTCTTTGTGTCGTGCCCCACGTCGATCGGGTAGGCTTGCGTGGCGGAAGCCCTAAGCGGCGTTTTGGGGAACGGATCGCGAAACCTGCGAATGCAGCGTGCTGCGGACGAGCCACCTTTCCATTCGAGCGGCCGCTCAGGCTGTCGAGCTTGACTCGAGTCGAGAATCGAGGGCGTTGTTGATCGCGGAAGGTTACCTGCCATTCTCGGCGCGGCCGCTTGAGCTGTTGGCGGACTCGAAGCAGGGCAAAGGCGTTGCCGATCGTGGGAGAGCCCCTGGCGTGCAGGTTTTTTCTTACAAAGGCGTGACATCTCCGGGGAATAACCTCAAATAAGAAGGGCAGCACAAATAAGAGTTCAGTGCAACTTAGCTTCTGTTTGCGATCGCTCGAGTGTCGATCTTCTGGCCTCCTTTCTTCTTCAAGGGTCACGAAGATGAAGGACCGCTGGGCTAACTGCCAAAGCCGATTCTCACAACTGCGCTCCCCTACCTGCGGCGCCAAAGATGTCGGTGGGAACGACACCTATGGGATCAGAATCCCTACTACGGTCGCGGGGCGTGGGGTCGTGAGAAGAGCGGATCAAACAGATAGCACACGGTTTCTTTATCCGAGTTGAGACGCGAGGATGCGTAAAACCCTACTCCTACTTTGGTGGTTTTTTTATCTGTGTTCTTGAACTAGCAATGGGGTGTGAGGAGCTCCAAAAGCGAATCCTCCCCTGGTCGCCTTGGGCCTCCTTTTTATAGGGAAAGGGGTTGCCCACGGTGGCACACGGGGAGGTGGAAAGGGTATAGTGATCTTGAGTTTATCCCTCGCATTATATGACAAGGCGCCTTTAATGTGTCTTGCTTAGGTGTCCTTGCTTTATCGGGGACGGGGAGAGCCCTGTCTCGTCGTCGCCGCTCCTTTCGTGTCGACACAGCCACGGCCAGCGGTGCCAGCGGTGCCATGTAGGCAAAAGCGGGCAGGTGAGGTGGCAGCAGATGGTGGAGTCTCCACGAAGATCCGCTTGCCGCCACGCAGGTGCCTGCCCAACTGGTTGGGTCTGTAGCTGCATGCGAACGGTGGTGGAGGTTTGATTGGCGCGGGCCTGATGGTGGCCCTACGGGTGTTCTTGGAAAGGGCCTCGCCGTAGCCCCGGCAAGGGTCTTGCCGTGGCCCCGGCAAGGGTCTTGCCGTGGCGCCTGCTGTCATCCTTGGCAAGGCTCTTGCCGGGGGCCTTCTGGTCCTCCTTGGCCGGGATCCCGCCAAGGGTCGTCATCTTCTATAGTGTGTATCTGATCTTGAATGTCTTCACAAAGATCTGCACGCTACCACGGGGATGTTTCCTGAATCCTTGCCCCATGGGGGCAGTGTAGTCAAGGGTGATTCGCTCCGTAGGTGTGGGGCGAGCTGCCACGGCAAGGGTCTTGCCGGGTTTGCTAAAACCGCCTCCCGGCAAGGATCTTCTTTGGGAGTCCGCCGTCCCTTTGCTCTTTGTGGTCTTGGTCTTGGCGTCGTTACGCTCCTTTCGAGCTTGACCTTACCTTGGCTCACCTCCCTTGCCTTGCTTTCGGTGCGGTGGTGCCCGCGGCTCAGACTGCCCGTGCAGTTATAGGGGTACAAAAGTGTACCCTCTTTTGTCTACCGACAAGGGCAGCCCGGCCTTTCGGCTCGAGCACGATGCACGCGTCCGGCATGGAAGCAGCGAGCGTTGGAGCAACGAGCGATGGAAGGAAACTATGGCGCACCTACCTGGCGCGCCAAATGTGGATGTGGGGTTCCGGCAAACCCTTAAGAGTTCGAACACTTGAGGGTCTTGTGAAGTCTCTCCCTCCTGCCGATCTATGCTCTAGCTCGCTAAGATCTTGCAGACGAACTTCGGCGAATTGCAACAGGAAGACACGAGGTTTATACTGGTTCGGACCACCATTGTGGTGTAATACCCTACTCCAGTGTGGCGGTGGTGGATTGACTCTTGGGCTGATGATGAACAGTACAAGGGAAGAACAACCTCCTGAGGTTGAGGTGTTCTTGTGCTTGTGTGGTAGAGGATGATCTTAACTGGTTCCGGATCCCTCCCCTCCTACTGTGGTGACTAGTCCTATTTATAGAGGCCCTGTCCTCTTCCCAAATATCGAGCGGGAAGGGAGCCAACAACGGCGGGCAAATTTGAAGGGGGACAACTAGTACAAGCTATCCTGACAAAAGCGGTATTCGCCTGCGAATAGCCATGGGATGACGCTGTCTTGGGCTCCACGATGACCTCCGCCTTGCCGTCCTCCTGGTCTTGGTCTTGTTGCACCAATATGACAACCTTTGCCTGATGCCTCGGTACTCTTCGCCTGCGCTGGCCTCCTTAGCAGCAAAGAGAAAATAAGGACGCTGCGCGCACCGGTGCCCGCCTGGCACCCGCCTGGTACCGTTCGTCATGGCTCACGTGACGAGAGCCTCGTGAGGTTTGCCTCGCCTTGATATGTCCGCTCCTCATGAGCCTTCCTGGCTAGGCCACTCCAGAGGAGGTCTTGCGTCATCCGCCTCGCGAGGTTTGGACCCTCGCGAGGGTCTTGGGTGCCTTGTTGACGAAGATGGGTCGTATGGCCTGCTGCTTGGCCAAGTTGTGGGCCGCAGGCAGGCAAGTCTAGGGACCCCCGTTCCCAGAACGCTGACAGTCACCCTAATGCCAATGTTTTGCAGGGAAACTATGGTTAGGCTCATGATATGAGCATTACTCTTCGAACCATTATGTACACAAATTGAAGAACTTTTCTGCTTATTCATTTGAGTACTACTCACCACCTACGAAACTATTTGCTAGGGCTTCAAATCCAAAATTCTCAGATGTTGCACTTAGACTCAGTGCTTCTAAGCCACCCCTTCAGATGTGAGTGGTTAAGAAGAATTAACTTCTCTTGCAGGGTCAGGTCTCCAGCCGAAATGCATTGGTTCCTGAAGACAATGTTGGGGACCAGAGAAAGCTTGTTGGGCGCAAGCTAAAATGTCCAAATGGTCTTACTATCTATTTCTTCCATGGATTTCTTGATGATCATCATGTCATATCCTCCAAGAAACTTACATTTCATGAAAGTATTTGTCGTCGAATGTTTGTACTTCACAATTGTCTTGGTGAAGCCTATCCTACTAACTGCAATGTAGGGTACACTCTCGAAAGCTACTAAATGGATCCTAGACAGTGCTTGTACCAACCATATGACTGGTGACCGAATCTTATTGATGGACTCAACCTTACGTCCTTCCACACAAAGTCATATTACATTTGCTGACACTCGAAAAAGCAAGGTATTGGCTCTTGGTAGGGTTGCAATCTCAAAGGATCGGCACATGGATAAAGTGATCCTTGTCTAATCCCTTGGATTCAACCTAATGCCAGTCTAAATGCTTTGTGATATTGATAAGATTATCCTTGTGCTTATGGCTTATAACAAAACTCAAGTCTTCAAAGGTTATCAAAGAGCTGACTTCTCCGCAGGAACATAGCTAGCCACATGTCTTATAGCAAAAGCTTATGAGTGTTGTCTTTGGCATCGAAGGCTAGGGCATGCTGGCATGAGGAACTTGCACACCCATGTGAATAAGAAGCACATCATTGGGATCTAGGGTGTAAAGTTCAAGAAGGATCATCTGTGTGGAGCCTGTGAAGTCGGGAGGATGACTTGGGCCAAGCATCCCTCAAAAAAAATCATGACGACTACACTTCCCTTCGAGCTGTTGCACATGGACTTATTTGGCCCTACTCACTACTCTACCCTTACTACTATTGCACATCTCTATGGCTTCTTAATTGTTGATGATTCTCGATATACTTGGGTGCACATAATCTTGTATAAGACTGAAGTGCATGATGTCTTCAGACGATTCGCCAATAGTGCCATGACCAACTGTGGTGTCAAGATCAAGCACATTAGGAGTGACAATGGCACCGAGTTCAAGAACATTGGGCTCGACACCTACCTTGATGTACTTGGCATCACCCATGAGCTATCTGCTCCATACACTCCTTAGTAGAATGGCGTCGTGAGCGTAAGAACAGAACTCTCATTGAGATGGCATGTACTATGATTGACGAATACAAGAGGCCTGCAGCCATTGATACTGCATGCCACATCATCAACATAGTATATCTTCACAAGTTCATGAAGAGACATCATATGAGCTAATCACTGGTAAGAAGCCAAATGTAAGTTATTTCAATGTCTTCGGTGCTAGCTAGCTGTTGGATAAGAGATATACATCACACTTCCAAATTTGCGCCGAAAGCACATGGGGATTTTATGCTTGGCTATGGAAAGCATTCACACACCTATAGAGTCTTCAACCTCTTTCACCATAAAGTGGTTGAAACTAAAGATGTGTGGTTCGATGAGACTAGTGGCTCGCAAAGAGAGCACCCGCGTAATGTGCTAGATGAAATGACTCCTAGTGAATCCATCAAGCTGATGGGTACTACCAAAATCATACCCACCGAGGAAGAAGGAGATGATACCTAATCCTGTCCATCATGAAGACAATGCCTAGCCTGAAGATAATGCTAAAACCGAAGACAATGCTGCTATCAATGAAGACAATGCTCAGCCACAACAAAGTCTTCGCCCCGTTCACCCTCGTGTGGACAATGGAGTTCAAATTGATAAGATTCTTGACAACATCAATGCACCAGGCCCTCTCACCCATTCCAGAGCACACATCTAGCAAACTTTTGTGGGCACTTATATTCGTCTCCATATCTGAACCCATAAAAGTTGACGAAGCTTTCATGGAACCAGGATGGATTCAAGCTATGCAAGAAGAGCGTCAATGGTTTGAGCTCAGTAATGTGTGGGAGCTAGTCAAACGACGTAATCCATGCAAGCACAACATCATTGGTACCAAATAGATCTATGATACGTCTCCAATGTATCTATAATTCTTTATTGTTCCATGCTATTATACTATCATTCTTGGATGTTTTACAATCATTTTATAGAAACTTTATATCATTTTCTGGGACTAACCTATTGACATAGTACCCAGTGCCAGTTGCTGTTGTTTGCTTGTTTTTTACTTCACAGAAAACCAATAGCAAACGGAGTCCAAACACAGCGAAACTTTTTGGAGATTTTTTCGAACTAGAAGACACAAGATGGGCTAAAGAAGTACCAGAGGGGTGCCCCGAGGGGGGCACAACCCACCTGGGCACGCTTGGAGACCCAGGCGCGCCTGGGGCCCCAGGTGCACCCATGTGGGTTGTGCCCACCTCGGTGGCCTTCCGCACCGCCTCTTCGCCCTATAAATGGCCAAATATTCCAAAAAACCTCAGGGTAACCATAGATCAAAAGTTATGCCGCTGCAAGCCTCTGTAGCCACAACAACCCAATTGGGAGCCTGTTCCGGCACTCCGCTGGAGGGGGAAATCATCATGGGTGTCCATCTTCATCATCCCGGCGGCGACCATGATGAGGAGGGAGTAGTCCACCCTCAGGGCTGAGGGTTTGTACTAGTAGCTATGTGTTTAATCTCTCTCTCTCTCTCGTATTCTTGAGATAGCACGATCTTGATGTATCGTAGGCTTTGTTAATATAGTTGGATCATATGGTGTTTTCCCCTCTCTATCTTGTTGTGAATTGAGTTTTCCCTTTGAGATTTTATTTTGTCGAATTGAATACTTTTATGGATTTGAGAGAAGTTGATGTATGTCTTGCTATGAATACCCATGGTGACAATGGGGTATCATATTGATTCACTTGACATTTGTTTTCGCGCTCAACTCGCGGATTCCTGAGGTGACATTGGGGTAATCTATGCATAGGGGTTGATACATGTTCTCATCTTTGTTTCTCCGGAAGAAATCTTGGGGCACTCTTTGAGGTTCTTTATGTTGGATTGAGTATTATGAATCTGAATTTATTTTGGGGTTATTTTAGTACGAACTCTTGATAGATCGATCGGAAAGAATAACTTTTGTTATTTTAGTACGAACTCTTTATAGATCGATCAAAAAGAATAACTTGGTGTTATTTTAGTATGAACCCTTGGATAGATCGATTGGAAAGAATAGATACAAACAATTTCTTCTTATGTTCTCCACTAGATAGGAATTTGGAGTGATTCTTCATCGCACGTTGAGGGACGGTTATATGATCCAATTAGATTAACATTGTTGAGAGATTGCACTAGCGAAAGTACGGACCCTATGCCTCATTTTTAAGCATTGCAATATCGTTTGTGCTCACTTTTGTTACTTGCTACCTTGCTTTTTTTATTGTTCCTATCACAAAAATCCATGTCTACTATCATTATTACACTTCTATCCCCATCTCTTCGCCGAACTAGTGCACCTAGACAAATTTCCAGTGTATTTGGTGTGTTGTGGACACAAGAGACTTCTTATTATTTGGTTGCAGGATTGTTTGAGAGAGACCATCTTAATCCTACGCCTCCCACGGATTGATAAACCTTAGGTCATCCACTTGAGGGAAAATTGCTACTGTCCTACAAAACTCTGCGCTTGATGGCCCAACACGTGTCTACAAGAAATAAAGTTGCGTAGTAGACATCAAGCTCTTTTCTGGCACCGTTGCTAGGGAGGTGAGTGCTTGAAGGTATATCTTTAGATCTTGCAGTCGAATCTTTTAGTTTATTGTTTTATCACTAGTTTGGTTTATAAAAGAAAACTAAAAGTGGAATTGAGGTGGCATCATAATTTTCATCTTTATAACTAGCAGAGTGCCCCGCGCATACACGCGGGCTAGTATGTAAAAATGTTAGGTTAAATGAAGATAATATTTGATTGTCTCGTCAGTTAGTCATGAATTGGCATTTTTCAGGTTAAACGAAAAATCTACCTTCAGGCTTTGCGAAATGTTGAGAAGGCCCGTTCGAGTCAAATTGTTCGGGATCGATCTATGGCCCAAAAATCATGTTTGTGGTATGGGTCATGAAATGGAAAAAGACCCATTAAAGAAAAAAAATTATTCATGTCTAATATATGGGTTATGGGTTGTTTTTCAAGAGAAGTTTGTACGCAATAAATTCAAGTCGGAATATGAACCACTGGTATTGGCTAGGTTTTATTTTATATGATTGAATGGATATATTCATTCATAGCTAATTTAGTCTAAACACACGTATTTTTGTGGGGAAATTTTTCAATATATTCATCAAATGTCATGGCACTATAAATGTGTCAAAAAAGGTCTTACATTTTGAAACGGAGGGAGTAGAAAATATGTGCACGGGTGAGAATTTAACAGTTATGTAAGCAACATGTTAATCATTATTTGTTATGAGAAAACTATTATTTGGTTTGTGCAAAGAATTTTGGATTCAAATGTGGCAATAATTATGAATATGAGTATTTTGCCAATAAATTTTGTTTGAGATATGTTAGCTTTTGTCGATGATATTTAAATATAAAACATATGTTATGCATGAATCACGTACCTAATTTATCATGCATATTCCGTGTATACTATTGAGAAATTCTATTTTCCCAAATGTGATCTAAGTTTCCTAATTACTCAATTTGCGTAGAAGGTGCATATTTGCCTGTTCATAAGTTGACCGTTTGAAATTCCCTTTTCATGCTTAATACATATATATCCTTTAAAAAATGCTTATATTACAATAATACGAATATTAGTATTCAATGTTAAGTAATAATTTTAGTGACTTGCTACAGTAGAGAATGATAAGGTTATTGCATTGATTTATACTAACTTATGTCACGAGTCCTTGTTGAATTTTGTGTGGATGAAGTTTTTAAGATTTAGGGAAACCGTCATATAAAAGGAATTAAGAAGCAACAAAAGCTCAAGCTTGGGGATGCCCAAGGCATCCCAAGATAATATTTCAATAAGCCTCAAGCATCTAAGCTTGGGGATGCCCGGTAGGCATCCCACCTTTCTTCATCAACAATTATCGGTTAGTCTCGGTTGATCCTAAGTTTTTGCTTCTTCACATGATGTGTGCTATTCTTAGAATGTCATTTTATTTTGTTTTTGCTTGATGTTTTAATAAAATACTTAGATTTGAAAGTTTTTAAATAAGAGAAAGTCCACAATTAGCTACCTATTTACTTAACTACTTACTTGATCTTCCCTTATATCTTTTTGGAGTAGCTTGTCATTTACTCTTGTGCTTCACTTATATACTATGAGTAAATTGTTGAATGAATTGAATATCATGAAGTTGAAAGTATATCATGCCTAGTGGTAGCTTCACATCGGGTTTAGAAAGCGAAATCTTTTGAAGCTTGACAATCACAATATTGGTCATACAAGCAATTCATGAATATTTAGTATAAGGAAGAAAACTTTCACATGCAAATATATTATCTTGGACATCTTCTATGATTTTGAATAAACATTAATTATATTCAAACTTGAGCAAATTAGTTGAAGTTGGACAAGGAAGACAATGTAATGAGTTATGTTTGGGTATATTTGCATAGAAGTTATATTGTTATGGATCCTCCAACATGTGGTGTTTGCCTAGGATATTTTGCTAGCCAAAAATTCGTACTAAGTAGAGATACTACTTGTGCATCCAAAAACCCTTAAAACCCAGTTTCTTGCCATGATTGTCCACCATACCTACCTATGGATTGAACAAGATCCTTCAAGTAAGTTGTCATCCGTGCATAAAGCAATAAAATTGCTCCTAAATATATTTGATCTTTTATTGTTAAGGAAACTTGAGCGTTGTACGAACTTGTGATGGCAAAGTAATAAAAGCGACGGACTGCATAATAAAGGTTTCTATCATAAGGGGCAATATAACGTGACGTTCCTTTGCATTAAGAGCTTGGACATCCAAATAAAAAGCGCATGACAACCTCTGCTTCCCTCTGCGAAGGTCATATCTTTTACTTTTCGGTATATACTTTTATGCAAAGAGTCAACTCTATGCATTCTCATTTCAATCTCAATTATTCTCTAGTTGGCAAGAATCATGTGGTGGGGAAAGATCCAGGCACATATGACCAGTAAAATATATTTGATCATGATTTATTATTGTTGACAATTATTTATATGATAAATGAGTTGGGAGGCAAAATATTAAGCCCCTATCTTTCTCTGTGTTCGATGGATGCCATTTGTTCTAAGAATATGATTTGAGTACTAGCTATCAGGGAGGAATATATGATGATTGAGTATGTGGAGCTCTTACTTAGACTGTATTGAATAAGTTGAATTGCAATTGTTTGGTGACTAAGAATATAGGTTGTTGAATTTCAAGAGAATTCATTGTTTGAACCTTAACATGTGAATTGTTTGCTACTTTAACATTAGAAGTTTTATAAGAAAGAATTATTGTTATGTTGCTAGGAAAATTGATTGAAATTATCATTGATCCAAAGAAGACACCCGGTGGGCCAAAGAAGTACCAGGGGGGAGCTCCGAGGGGAGCACAACCCACCAGGGCGCGCATGGGGGCCCAGGCGCACCCAGGTGGGTTGTGCCCACCTCGGTGGCCTCCCGCACTGCATCTTCGCCCTATAAATTGCCAAATATTCCAAAAACCCTCGGGGTAACCCTAGATCGGAAGTTCTGCCGCCACAAGCCTCTGTAGCCACAAAAAACCAATCGGGAGCCCATCCCAGCACTCCGTCAGAGGGGGAAATCATCACCGGTGGCCATCTTCATCATCCCGGCAGCCACCATGGTGAGGAGGGAGTAGTCCACCCTCAAGGCCGAGGGTTTGTACCACTAGCTATGTGTTTAATATCTCTCTCTCTCTCTCTCTCTCTCTTGTTCTTGAGATGGCACAATCTTGATGTATCACGGGCTTTGTTAATATAGTTGGATCATTTGGTGTTTTCCCCTCTCTATCTTGTTGTGAATTGAGTTTTCCCTTTGAGATTTCTTTTTATCGGATTGAATACTTTTATGGATTTGAGAGCAGTTGATGTATGTCTTGCTATGAATACCCGTGGTGACAATGGCCATCATATTGATTCACTTGATATGTGTTTTGGCACTCATCTCGCGGATTCCCGAGGTGACATTGGGGTAATCTATGCATAGGGGTTGATGCACATTCTCGTCTTTGTTTCTCCGGTAGAAATCTTGGGACACTCTTTGAGGTTGTTTATGTTGGATTGGGTATTATGAATTTGAATTTGTTTTGGTGTTATTTTAGTACGAAATCTTGATAGATCGATCGGAAAGAATAACTTGTGTTATTTTAGTATGAACTGTTGATTGATCGATCAGAAAGAATAACTTGGTGTTATTTTAGTATGAACTCTTGGATAGATCGATCAGAAAGAATAGATACAAACAATTTCTTCTTATGTTCTCCACTAGATAGGAACTTTGAGTGATTCTTCATCCCACATTGAGGGATGGTTATATGATCCAATTAGATTAGCATTGGTGAGAGATTGCACTAGCGAAAGTACAGACCCTAGGCCTCATTTTTAAACATTGCAATACCTTTGTGCTCACTTTTGTTACTTGCTACCTTGCTGTTTTTTATTGTTCCTATCACAAAAATCCATGTATACTATCATTACTACACTTGTATCACCATCTCTTTGTTGTATTAGTGCACGTATACAAATTACCATTGTATTTGGTCTGTTGGGGACACAAGAGATTTCTTATTATTAGGTTGTAGGGTTGTTTGAGATAGACCATCTTCATCGTACACCTCCCACGGATTGATAAACCTTAGGTCATCCACTTGAGGGAAAATTCCTACTGTCCTACAAAACTCTACGCTTGGAGGCCCAGCACGTGTCTACAAGAAATAAAGTTGCGTAGTAGACATCAACGAAGTCAAAAAAGAGGAAGGAAAAGAATATAGTAGGGAATTGTATTACTGGTCGGGTGCAATCAAAAAGGATCTGCCCTCAAGATTCTGCTAGTACTTATAGTGCAATAGAAGGTCCAAGTCCACCGGCTAAATCTACAAACAGAGTATCACTTGCTCCACCAGCTGTAGCATACACTTCAACTGTACCGGCATCTCAACGAGTTATGCGTTCGTTTGCTCCACAACTGGCCAGTTCCCAAGATGCCTTCACACCTAACACTACTTCCGAAGCATTGCTGACACAACAGGACTTGGCAAGTTCAGATGAACCTCATGAGCATCAACACCAAGACGGTACCTGACCCAGTCAAGTTCCAGTTGCATGCTCCTTTATATGTACTCTCACAGTTTGATGTGCACTAACACTTTGCATATTCGTTGTTGAACTAGCACCACGGCACAAGCGGGATAATGCTTGACAGATTAACAAAATCTAAAGGAGGAAGAATGGAGATCCATTTTGAGGCAGGTTGAAAAAGGCCACGTGATGCTACAGAGTCAGCCAAGTTAGTATCAGAGGCAGCCGTTGCCGTTAGGTGTCATGCACGTATCCTCCCAACGTGGATCCTGTACATGAATGAGAAAGACGATACCGAGTTTAACACGTTCCTTGACCAATTATCCATAAGTAATGTTATTCATCGCAATTTTTTATATTTTGTTGCTCTGTCCCATACTTTCTAGCTTCCTCCTAATAAGACTCACATTCTTTTTCAACAGATGAGGTTCAAGTTGGATCCGAAAGTTGCTGCAACTAAACAAGCATGCACTCATGTTTTTCAGTCAGCTCTGCAACAGTATCGGTATCACCTTAGAAAAACTCACTTTGAAGGCAAGGGTAACATCTCCAGTGGAATATATTACAGATGAAGACTGGACAGCCCTTGTTAAACACTGGTCTGATCCAAAGTATCAGGTAGGGTATATGTATTTGATCAGATCACATATTGAACTTGTATTTACGTATGTGCCTTACAAGTGTATCTTCTTCTAGGCTAACTGTTTGAAGAACAAGACCAACCGTTCTAAAGTGAAATTCCAACAGACAACAGGATCTCGTAGCTATATTGCACACAGCGAGGCTCTTGTAAATAGCTGCTACTTCCTTCTATTTTTACATGCCCATATTATCATATCTATATTGACTTGTTCCAAATACGCATTTAAAGCCTATGCGGACCAAAAAGAACCTGAACTAAATGTAGTGCAAATCTTCAAGGATTGCCGCACGAGCAAGATGAAGGGCATGAGCACACTAGTTCAAGCCGCTGTTGTAAGTCCTTACTCCTCCTGCCTTTGAACTGCTTGTTACTGTGACGTGTTCATTTAACTGCTTGGTTTGCAGCCATTCTCAGTTACTCTTTTCACTTTTATACACAGTTGTCTTAACGTATCATTTCACCTTACATGGTTTAAAAGAGATGAAGGATATTCTTTTGGTCTAGATCTGTAATCTAGTTGTGATGTTCACATGCCCACACAATCATACAATAGCCTATTTATTTTATATCTATTTGCCCATGATATGAATGATGTCATACTATGTTCATCCTACTTTAAACCATGTCTCTTTATCCCTACTTGTCAATGAATGTGAGGAAATACACAATACAGTTGGTATGCTACATGGAAATATGTTCCGAAAGTGATTTTATTATGTAGTTTGCACTAAAATACATGCTAATGTATTACAGTAGTTCACAAAAATAAGTTATGTATAAATGTGTAACCTACTTTGTTTGTTTTTGTCTCATTAGTAACTTATCTGGTACACTAATCTACAAGTTCAAACTTTCAGGAAGCTATGGAACAAATGATTGAACAACCACAACCACCTGAAGGTGACGAGGCTACCACAGGCACAATGTCACCTCTTGTTGCAGTGCGTCCTTATCTCTCCACTAATAGTGCAAAAAGCACCTTCATGCGTAATTCTGGGTTGGTTGTTAAGGTAACCTCGTCCAAATCACCTACTGAACAAAATCTTCCGGCTAGACAAACCGATATATTTGTGCCCCAGACATAAGTCCAGTCCCTAATGGGCGTCGTTTCGGAAACAAGAATTGTGGTTGACATATGCGGTCAAGATATGAATGGTTTTGGAAATAGACTATCAGACATGTGCTTCGTTGTTCAAGAGCAATGGCTGGAAAGAGGGGATGATCATGCTGCTCCATCAGATTCTACAGCCTGAAACATTAGCACTCAGGTCAAATGATATGTGCTTCTATACATCTGATGCTGCTTTTATCTGCAAGGACTGTAAACTTTATGCCAAAAGGCCTTTTGTTGTATGGCTGGAATTTATTTTGTTGTGATACATCATTTATCATGCTGCCAAAGGCTGTAGAAATTACGACGCTATTTTTGTAGGAGCCCAACGTGCCAACATTCGCTAGGCCCATTCCAATTGGGATAAAAACGATTATGCGCCGTAATTTGCATGTAGCCCACTAAAAATATTTTGGTCTAAATCAACATAAGCTTTCATATTTTTGGTAGGCATGTGCCTCTAGTGGGCCTTTAATAGGTCTAAACATAATTTGGGCCCTCATTAACAATAGGCCATTAACATGTGTAAATATCTCGAGCCCATAAATAACATGGGCCTTTAATAGGCCAAAAGTGAGATTGGACCCTGATTGTGCCAAATAACCCACTGGTCATTAGTAGGCCGAAATGTGTCTCAGCTCGTGGTGGCCCATTTACAATTTGGATCGTTCACAGGCCGAAATTCAGACAGGTCGTAAATGTGTTGACCTACTACACGGGCCTTTAACAGGCCGGAAGTTCGGTTGGGCTTGATTAGTATCAGTTTTATATGGGTCGTTAATAGGCCCTATGTGACGTTGTGCCACATATGGCCCATGGATTTCCTCTGACCTTAACAGGCTGAAAACCACAACAGGCTGGAAGTGGCCCAAATCTATAGGGGGCCTCTAACAGGCCGAATGTCACACATGGCCAAATATGACCCTAATCCTTCACGGTCGTTTATGGGTCGAAAGTTTCAATGTCCAAAAAATAGGCCCAAATGAATTACGACCTTTAATAGGTCGGAAACACACCGGGTCGTAATTCAGCCCAAATACTTAGCGGACTATTAACGGGCCAGAAGTGACCATGGGCCGCGGTGATGAAAAGTTTAGAACGGGCCGTTGACCGGCCGATTGACAATAGTAATACGGGCCTTAACTGCGAATGGGTCGTTTACAAGCAAGCCCTTAATGGGCCAGCCCACTAATGTTGACTGGGCCAGCCTTTTTAACCTAAATGGGCCGCTGTTGGGCCTTGCCACGTGTCGACATATCATAGGCGCC
Organism: Aegilops bicornis; assembly: GCA_021605145.1. Lineage (NCBI taxonomy): Eukaryota > Viridiplantae > Streptophyta > Magnoliopsida > Poales > Poaceae > Aegilops > Aegilops bicornis. The sequence continues at coordinate 467,978 of JAHIAL010000026.1, read as the reverse complement.
TCCTGTCCATTGGGCGGTTGACATCTGTCCTTTTCGGGTGCTGATACGTGGTTGCTATAGCCAATGATAATTTTACACGTGGAAAATCCCCATTGGTCGGGATGTTAACGGGTTATCGGATCCAAACTGGAACCCGATAGCATAACGGTGACCCGTTACGTCAGATGCCACGTGTCGGTCACCCTTGAAGACAGCACTTCTATGACGCGTGATTCATCGTCATGGAAGTGGACACTTCCGTGATGATAATTTTGGTAACGTCATGGAACACTTCTACGACTGCACAGGTATGACTATCTTGATTCTCTCATAAAATCGTCATGGATATACATGCATGACAGAAAACATGACCTACTGTGACAAACACATATCATCATGGAAGTGTATTTTTTTGTAGTGCGTGCTCGTTGCCGCCGCTCGCTGCCACTGCGTCAACCATGCTCTCCGTGCCTCCCCGATCTGTCCCCGAGCTCCGCTACCTTGTCCCCAACATCCTCACCGAGCCACATGACTGAAAGGGCCCCGAAGCGCCGCCCCCGACGCCTTCTCCCTCCTTGGTCGCTGCAAATCCACCTCGCCGCCAGGGGGGGTGCTCCAAGGGGAGCACAACCCACTAGGGTGCGCCAGGAGACCCAGGCGCACCCTGGTGGGTTGTGCCCACCTCGGGTGCCCCCCGGACTGCCTCTTTGCTCTATAAATACCCCCAATATTCCGGAAACCCTAGGGAGTCGACGAAAATCAATTCCAACCGCTACAGAGTCCAGAACCACCAGATCCAATCTAGGCACCATCACGGAGGGGTTCACCACTTCCATTGGCGCCTCTCCGATGATGCGTGAGTAGTCCTTTGTAGACCTTCGCGTCTGAAAGTGCGTTATATCGACTAGAGGGGGAGTGAATAGGAGATTTTTATGAATTCCTCACTGTGGAATTTCAGGGTGAGGAAATTCCTAAGCGAAGAACTACTTGCAGTGGAATAAGTACTCAGATACAAACATAATAGAACATAAGCATGGTCATCACGATGAAATGTAAACACGCACAGAGTACGTGAAGCGTAAGCACAAGATAAAACAGGATAAAAACAAACAGACTGAAGAAAGTGAACTGAGGAAATTAAGAAAGTCTTCAGTAAAAGTCTTCAAACAGATATGAACAAGCACACAACACAATAATGAGGAGATGAAAGAGTTGAGGAAATAGAACCAGTAGGCTTGGTGAAGACAATGATTTGGTAGACCAGTTCCAACTGCTGTGACAGTTGTACATCTGGTTGGAGCGGCTAGGTATTTAAACCTGAGGACACACAGTCCCGGACACACAGTCCTCACCGTATTATCCTTGAGCTAAGGTCACACAGACCTCGCCCAATCACTCGTGGTAAGTCTTCAGGTGACTTCCAAACCTTCACAAACTCGGTCACTCGGCGATCCACAATTTCCTCTTGGATGCTCTAGACCATGACGCCTAACCATCTGGAAGATGCATAGTCTTCAAAGGTAACAAGCGTCGGATCCACACAGGATCAATCTCTTCAGTGATGCTCGATCACTTTGGATTTGTAGGTGTTTGGGTTTGGGTTTCCTCACTTGATGATTTTCGCTCAAAGTCCTCGAAGAATGGGATGCTCTCAAATGACAAGTGTTAGTTTCTCTCGGAGCAGCCAACCAGCTAGTTGTTGTAGGCGGCGGCTATTTATAGCCTAGGGAGCAGCCTGACATGATAAGACATAAATGCCCTTCAATGATATGACCGTTAGCTGGGTAGATATTTTGGGACAGCCGGCGCGAAGCACAACAACGGTCGGAAATTTGACTATCAAATTCCTCAGGGCTATCATGTTCCTCACTCGTAGGCAATCCGCGCTGGCGAATTCTTACTAGAAGAACTTCGTCTCTGTCACTGAAGAAATTTGACTAAACTGTATGAGATTTCCAATGGCTTCACTCGAAGGGATTGCTAGGTGTAGGATTTTGAGTTGAGCATCACATGGAAATTTTCCTTACAATTTCCTCGACCCCCTTTAACAGTACGGTGTTTCCTATGACTCAAGAAAGAGAAAATGAAACTATGCAAACAAAAGTCTTCATGCTTCATGTTCCTCGAATGAATACCAAGTCTTCAGGGACACACCAATTTCTTCACTTTCAAAGTCTTCGGAAAGTCTTCAGAAGTCAAAAATCTTTAGTCGAAGATATTCATTTTTAGGGTCGACTTTCTCTGTAAATGTCAAACTCCTCATAGACTTATAGACCTGTGTACACTCACAAACACATCAGTCCCTTAACCTAAGTCTTCAATACACGAAAATCACTAAGGGGCACTAGATGCACTTACAATCTCCCCCTTTTTGGTGATTGATGACAATATAGGTTAAGTTTTCAACGGGGATAAACATATGAAGTGTAAATACAGATATTGAGGAATTTGATTGCAAGATATAGAAGAACTCCCCCTGAAGTTGTGCATAGTGAGGAATTTGCTTTTGAAGCAATGCACACTTGAAGAGTAGTATCATGGAGATCTCCCATTATATCTTGTAATTCATACACGCATTTGACATATAGTGTGAAGAATTTGAAATGCATGAGGAAATATGGTGACTGATGTAATTCAGCATGCGTGCATTAACATTAACGAGGAATAAGCATGCAGAAGAACACAACAAAAGTATCAGACCACCATAGAGTTTAAGTTTATAACTCGATCCAGCAAAGTCTTCAAAAGAACGAGAGTTGTAACTTAGCAAAAAAACACATATATATGTAGACCCGCTTGAAGTCTAACTCAAATTTCTCCACCTTTGTCATCGAATGACCAAAAGGATCGAAAATGAGGACTAACGGCCCTGAAGAATATCGTGTTGATGAAGGAGCGCCAGCGTTGTAGGGGTCGTTTGTTGTTGTAGGGCCTGCTGCAGTGTCGTCCAAGTCTTCATGCTTGCCCGTGTTGTGTGATGAAGAATATGAGCTGGTCACCAAGGAGGGAACTTTGACCTTCTTGAATTTCTTCGTTGGTGGTTGAGACCAGTCAAAGTCTTCCTTGAGACCCATTTGCTTCAGATCATCTTCACCGTACAGATGTGACAGAACAGCCCAAGTGCGATGTCGGGGGTTGGGTGCGACATATGCCAAGGGATGGCTTATCATGGTGGGGGTGAGTAGAACGTCGCCGGTGCCTGGAAACGGGATGAGGCGAAGACATGCATGCCGGCGGATCTTACCCAGCTTGGGGCTCTCCGTGGAGATAACACCCCTCTTTGCTCTGCGGGGTCTCCGCATGATCACTATGGCAAAGTGGGTACAAGGTTGCTGCTTGAGTTGTTTCCTGGAGGTAGGAGAAGGCAAGGCTAGCTCCCTCCTTCCTATATGATCTGGCCTAGTGCTAAAAGATGGATCACCCTTTGCATGGGTGCCCTGGGGGCTTATATAGGCCTACCCCTCAGGGGTACAATGGTAATCCGGCTGGGCGCGGGTCCCAGCCGTCTGTCTCTCAGGCCGCCGTCTTCTCCGCCGACTTCACGGGGCCCAGCCATTGAGTGGGCCCCAGTGAGCTTCGATCTGAACCCGGCAGGCCTCTCGTCGCCATGCAGGCGGGTCTTGCAGCTGCGGATTCTTGTAGTCGTGCTTCTAATGATCTGGCTTTGGTCATGGGGTCATGGCAGCGTCTGCACTGACGGCGATTACCTGTTCCATTCCCGTCTTGTCCGGTTAATGGCGTGGGGCCCGTGGGAGGGGCTAGCCGATTCACGGGGCCGACTCCCAACGGGTCCGGCTTGTCGGCGCTCGCCCGTCCTTCGTACCCCGGACTGTGTGGGACCCGTCTCTGGGTAAATGCAGACAGGCCGTCGTGGGCATAGGGCGCCGCCCACGGGGGCTGATGTCAGGGCTGGCATGGCAATAGTGCCGCGCTGGATGGAGATCTCCGTTGGTACGGCACACTGTGGCCATGCGTGCCCTTCGCAAACGGGGCAGGAATGGGCCGCGCAGTGGCCTACCCCGTCCCGTTCATCATTGCGAAGGCAGGAGGTGGTTGGAGTCGCGGGCCGACTCCCCATAGTCGGCTTCTCTGGAAGCCGCCTGTTAGGAGTCGGCTTATCTCGAAGTCGTCCCTGGGACTCGGCCGTGAGGGGCAGTCGGCGGCCTTGCCGCCGACTCTCAAAAGGCGGCTCTTCATCTTGGGGTCTTGAGGGGCGCAGCCGGCCCCGATGTCTTGAAAGGTTCAGGGGCTCGGGTTAGCCTACCCGTGGCCCATTACTCCGACAGTAGTCCCCGAAGCTGGTGAGGCGCCGAGGGTGACATGTCGAGGAGCCTCAGCAGTTTCATCCTTCTGGTGGTGGAATCTGGGCCTTGCTCGCCGTCCTCCTCTAGGCCGACTAAATTTGGAGCTGGACTCGCATGAAGGCCGTCTTGCCCCTTAAAGAGTTTGAAAGTCGTGGCGGAATCGAGCGGCGTGCACGATAAGCTTCGAGCGGCTGCCCATTGCGGACCCGTCTCGTGGGCGCCGCAGCGGGGTCGATCTGCCCACCCACGAGCGCGACGGGACAGGCCGCCAGGCGGGACCCGCCACTACCGCGCCTCGGCACGCGAACGGATCCGTTGCGTCCGTGCGGACGGTTGGGGTTCCCACGTCGTAACTGCGTGCAGTAACTTCGTGTTGTAAATCGTGGGGGGCGTGGGGTCCTAGGCGCAGTTAATCCCACGTCCGCCCCATCGGCTTCTCAGCCCACGAGCCTACAAGTAGGTGGGAGGAGGGGGCGGCGAAGCACGCGCGCCCATCTTCCCTACTCCCTTCGCTTCCTCTTGCTTCTTCTTCCTCTACGCGCCGCCCGCTCAAACCACGCTTGAGCCCATGGCGATGAGCTCTTCCTCCGCCGCCGCACCTCCTGCCGTGCGCTCCGGCGTGTGGGACGGCTCCGAGGTGGACGACGACCACATCGAGTTCCTTCGCAAGACGCGCCGTCTCCCCGGCAAGCACCTAGTGCGGGCCCGCGCCGCGCCGGCGAGGGAAGTATCGCCGGCGCCGGAGGGGCGCAGCAGGTCGTATTCCTTCGCACCTCATGCGCGGCCTAGGGCTGCCGTGGCGGTTTCCTCCGCTCGTTTTTGGAGTTCCACGGATTCCAGCCGCACCACCTCACTCCGAACACGGTGGTGCTGCTGGCTGCCTTCGCCACCTTGTGTGAAGGCTTCCTCGGCGTTCTCCCCACCATCGAGCTATGGGGGGAGTTCTTCCAGTCCAAGCTCGGCACGCACGTCGCCGGCATGCCAGCCCAGTGCGGTGCCTTCATCCCAACGCGGAGATCGGTGGCCGACAACCCGTTTCCCACCATCTCGTTGATTAAGTCGGTGAAGATGTGGCAGCGGTCTTATTTTTATGTGAAGAACGTCGCCCGGAAAGGCGACTGGGTCAATCTGCCGCCTTACGAAGCTGGCGCGCAGTGGGAGGCTCCCACTGGTCCCACCGTCAGGCCGCTGACTCCCGCTGGTGCCGCCGCCGCCAGCGTGACTCCAGTCTTGGCCTTGATCGGAGGGTTTGACCGGGGCCGACCTGCTGGCCGCCTTCGTGGCGCGCCGAGTCCTCCCACTCCAAGGCCGACCTCATCTGATCTGTCAGATGAGCGGCCACCGGGACCCAAGTCGGATGTGCTCCAAGGACATGCCCCACGCGGAGGTGGCGGACATGGTGAACTACATCGCGAACTGCAATCTCACGGCGGATTGGCGGTTCGGCAAGGAGCCGTACTCACGCGCCAGCCCCCCGCCTATTGTAAGTCATCTCTCTTCTTCTTCTGTTCTCTTTTTCAGCCGAATCCGACTTCTGATCTTTTTTGGTTTTTCGAGTCAGAACCCCCTCATCCAGCCTTGGTAAGCACCGCAGGACGGCCCGTCGGTCGTCCCGACCGAAGCGGAGAGCGGCGTCGACGACCCTGACTTGGGGGCGGCGATGGAGGCCGACGCCAAGGAGGAGGAGGAGGAGCAGGTAACCAGCCCTCGGCCACCTTTGCCGACTAGCCTGATGACGATGCCGAGGGGGAAGTTGCCCCGCGCCACCAGTCAAAGGTCGGCCAGCCGAGCGCGAGTTCCTCCGCTGGCTTAGACGGTCAAGGCAGCGCGAAGAAGCACCGGGCCGGGCCGAGCTTGCTTGGCGGCCGGTCGAAGAAGTTCAAGGGGGCGGCCGCCGCGACTAAGCGGGAAGAGGCGGTCGCAAAGGCCAACCTCTTCCGCAAGGAAGTGAAAAAGCCGCCACTGCTCTCTGCGTAAGTGCTTGCGCCTTTCGTCTTGTTTTCTTCTGGTGAATCTTGTTCAAATCTTTTACATGCCTTCCTCGCTTCAGGGCTCCCTGAGGGAGTCCCGGATTAGGGGGTGTCCGGATAGCGAACTATCACCGTTGGCGGACTCTGGACTATGAAGATACAAGATTGAAGACTTCGTCCCGTGTCCGGATGGGACTTTCCTTGGCGTGGAAGGCAAGCTTGGCAATACAGATATGTAGATCTCCTACCATTGTAACCGATTCTGTGTAACCCTAACCCTATTCGGTGTCTATATAAACCGAAGGGTTTTAGTCTGTAGGACGAACAACAATCATACCATAGGCTAGCTTCTAGGGTTTAGCCTCTCCGATCTCGTGGTAGATCTACTCTTGTACTACCCATATCATCAATATTAATCAAGCAGGAGTAGGGTATTACCTCCATCGAGAGGGCCCGAACACAGGTAAAACATCGTGCCCCTTGTCTCCTGTTACCATCCGCCTAGAGGCACAGTTCGGGACCCCTACCACGAGATCCGTCGGTTTTGACACCGACATTGGTGCTTTCATTGAGAGTTCCTACGTATGCGTCACCTATAGGCCCGATGGCTCCTTCAATCATCAACAGCAGCGCTTGATCCGGTGAGATTTTTCTCCTCGGACAGATCTTCGTATTCGGCGGCTTTGCACTGCGGGCCAATTCGCTAGGCCATCTGGAGCAGATTGAAAGCTACGCCCCTGGCCATCAAGTCAGATTTGGAAGCTTGAACTATACGGCCGATGTCCGCGGAGACTTGATCTTCGACGGATTCAAGCCATGGCTGAGCGTGCCGCACTGTCTTGATGGGTACGATCTAGCTCTGCCACCGAACAGTGCCACTGAGGCCGCACCAGCGTTCGCTCCGACCCTTAATCCGGAGCGGTTTCGCCCGATCGAGGACGGTTGGTTGGACACCGCCTCGGGACTGAAATCTCTACGGCGATTGAGCGAACACCATCCCCGTCGCTGCGAAGCTCGCGGCTCCAGTGCGGACTCCTTTCCGGACTCCGAACCTCCAGCGCCCCTACCGGTCGAATCCGGTTGGCGCGATTATGGAGTTCACCGCGCGGACGTCTTTTCAAAGACTTCGCCCTTTGGCGATATCCTGAACTCATTAAAGTCTCTCTCTTTGTCGGGGAGCCTGGCGAACTTCTGATCGGGGAAGGTTGGGATTCGGACGACGAAGAAATTCAACGCCCACCCACCACCCACTTTGTAGCCACTATCGATGATTTAACCGACATGCTCGACTTCGACTTCAAGACATCAGCGGTATGGATAGCGGTGCGGAGACGATCAAGAGCCAGCGCCCACGGGGCACTGGAAGGCCACCTCGTCATATGACATATACATTGTGACGCGCGGATATTTAGGCTACAGTAATTCCACGCTAATGATGCCACGTCACCTCGGTTACTGTTGTTAATCTCGTGATGGTTCAAAGTACGATTCAAATTCAAATTTAAAATCAAGTCAAACAATTAAAGTATTCAAAAGTCAAAACTAAAATGTTCTTAATGTGACAAATAAATCATGGATATTATTGGTGGAGTAACAACATCTTTATAAGGTATTTAAATACCCTAAAGTGATTAAAACAACGTCAAAACAATTAGTTATACTCCTAATATATTTTACCAAATACTAAACTATTTTTTATTACGAGGTAAAACTTCTTAGAACAGTGGATTATTTTGACACACTATTTTTGGGGCAATTTTCATATTTTACTAAACCAAAAATAAAGTGCAACTAATATAAAACAGAAAAGAATAAAAAGAAAACAACACCAAAAGAAAATAAAAGCCCCCCCCCCCTTGCTGGGCCTCAGCCCAGCTGGCCATTGGGCTAGCCAGGCCGGCCCAGCCGGCCACCCCCACTCCCCATAACCCCCTGGCTACCGAAACCCTAACCCACTCGCTCCCACTCCTCTCTCCCGTCCCGATCAATCTGGATCGATGAATCCCCTCTCCTCTGCGCCTCCCCGCTCGATCTGGCAGCGCCAGGGCCCGCCCCATGCCCTCGACGCCCATTCCGGCGCCACCCGCCGCCTTACTCCACCCGTCGCCGCCTCACCTCGCCCAGGCCGTCCCCGATGCCGTCTGCCTTGCCCAGCCTCCTCGGCCAGGGGCTCGGCCTCAACGTGCCGCCGCCCGAAGGCCTCTCCGTCGCCGGAGCCACCATGCCGGACCCGCATCCACCCATGGCGCCCCAAGCCCCGATGTCACGCCGTCGCTGCTCGCCGTCGTCTCCGGCCACGCCCTCATCGGACGACCTCAACCCCACTGCCTAAACCCTACCGCCCCAGTGAGCTCCCCTTCGCCCCCTCTCTCCCTAGGTCGCCACGGTCACCGCCCTCCCCGCCTTGGGTCGGCCAGCTCAGCGCCACCAGCGCCGGCCTCGGCCAGCCCGCCCGTGCACGGCGCTCGGCCGCGCCGCTTGCGACCCGTGGTCGAGCCACCATCGCCTCCTCCTCCTGGCTCCCTCCACCGCTTGGGAGCCCAGTGGTGGCCCGGTCGCGCCCGAGGCACGACTTCGTCGCCTTCCCCCGCTGCGTCATGACCTTCGCACAGGCCTTGCGCCCCGCTTGCCCGTTCTCAAGGCGCGCATCTTGGGCCGCCTGCAGTCGCGCCCGTGGCCTCGCCCCACATCGCCGCCGTCCGCTTCCTCTTCGGTAGCCGCCCTGTCGCAGGCGCCTTGATTCTGGCGCCCGACGCTCTCTCGCCGCTGCGTCCATAGCTAGGCCCCAGATGAGCCCTTGCCGGAAGGGCAAGACGCCCATTTTTGTTAAAACGAAAATGAAAAACAAAATAATAAAATAAATTTAATTAATTAATTAATTAACTAAATTAATTAAGTTAATTAATCCTAATTAATTAATCTAATTAACATGTTAATTTAATTAAACCCTAATTATATTAATCAGTCAATGACATGCGGGACCCACACATCAGTTTGACCTAGTCAACCTCTGTTAACTGCTGATGTCATGCTGACGTCAACAAACACTATTCTGAATAATGTTAATTTAATTAATAATTAATAAATTAGAAAATGATTTAAAACTTTAAAAATTAATATAAATTAAACCGTAGCTCAGATGAAAATACTTTGTAAATGAAAGTTGCTCGGAACGACGAGACGAATCCGGATACGTAGCCCTTTCGTCCGCCACACACCCCTAACATATCAAACTCGCAACTTTCCCCCTACGGTTCATTTGTCCGAAAACACGAAACACCGGGGTCACCTCATACCGCGTTAGAACACGTCTAGCTCTGCTTGTTGTCTGTATTTACTGTTTCTCCCCCCTCTTCTCTCCGGTAGACCCCGTGACGATGCTGATGCCCCTGTGGTCGACTACGTCACCGATGCCCCTCCTTCTTGCCAGAGCAATCAGGCAAGCCCCCCCTTTGATCACCAGATATCGCCTATTCTTCTCTATACTGCTTGCATTAGAGTAGTGTAGCATGTTATTGCTTTCCATTAATCCTATTCTGCTGCATAGCTTTGTCATTGTTACTACTGCTTGTTACCCTTACACCTTACTGCTATCCTCTTGCTTAGTATAGGATGCTAGTATTCCATCTGTGGCCCTACCTTCTTGTCAAATACGCCATGCTATACTATCGGGCCATGATCACTTTCGGGAGGTGATCACGGGTATATACTATATACTCTATACATGATACATGTGGTGACTAAAGTCGGGCGGCTCGAGGAGCACCAGCGAGTGATTCACGGATTGAAATTTGAAAGGACCTTTGTCCCAGCGACCCTCTGTGTGGATCTTTGTGGCGGAGCGACAGGGCAGGTTGAGACCGCCTAGGAGAGAGGTGGGCCTGGCCCTGTTCGGCGTTCGCGGATACTTAACACGCTTAGCGAGATCTTGGTATTTGATCTGAGTTGGGTCGTTGACCTTATACGCACTAACCGCCACGTGGGACAAGATATGGGCAACCGGCGTCGTGGTATCAGCCGAAGCACTTCGTGACGTCTGCTAGGCTAGGTCTGCTTTCGGCCGTGTACGCAACGTGCAGGCGTGCTAAGGGCGATAGGCCTAGACCCCTGTGCGCTTAGGTTTAGACCGGCGTGCTGACCTCTCTGTTGTGCCTAGGTGGGGCTGCGACGTGTTGATCTTCCGCGGCCGGGCATGACCCAGGAAAGTGTGTCCGGCCAAATGGGATCGAGCGTGTCGTAATGTGGTGCACCCTGCAGTGAAGTTAATCTATTCGAATAGCCGTGATCTTGATGGCAGGACGACTTGGAGTTGTACCTTGACCTTATGACAACTAGAACCGGATACTTAATAAAACACACCCTTCCAAGTGCCAGATACAACCCGGTGATTGCTCTCTAACAGGGCTACGAGGAGAGGATCGTCGGGTAGGATTATGCTATGCGATGCTACTTGGAGGACTTCAGTCTACTCTCTTCTACATGCTGCAAGACGGAGGCTGCCAGAAGCGTAGTCTTGACGTGATTAGCTATCCCCTCTTATTACGGCATTCTGCAGATTCGGTCCACCGATATGGCCCTTTACACATATACCCATGCATATGTAGTGTAGCTCCTTGCTTGCAGTACTTTGGATGAGTACTCACGGTTGCCTTGTTCCCCTTTTTCCCCTTTCTTTACCAGATTGATGCGACCAGACGATGGAGCCAGGAGCGAACACCACCGTCGATGGCGACTACTACCCGGAGGTGCCTACTACTACGTGCAGCCCGGCGGCGACCGAGGAGTAGTTAGGAGGATCCCAGGCAGGAGGCCTGCACCTCTTTCGATCTGTATCCCAGTTTGTGCTAGCCTTCTTAAGGCAAACATGTTTAACTTATGGCTGTACTCAGATATTGTTGCTTCCGCTTACTCGTCTATGATCGATCACTTGTATTCGAGCCCTCGAGGCCCCTGGCTTGTATTATGATGCTTGTATGACTTATTTATGTTTTAGAGTTGTGTTGTGATATCTTCCGTGAGTCCCTGATCTTGATCGTACACATTTGCGTGCATGATTAGTGTACGATTGAATCGGGGGCGTCACAAGTTGGTATCAGAGCCGACTGCCTGTAGGAATCCCCCTTCCAACTCCTTGGCCGAAGTTGAGTCTAGACGTTGCAAAAACTTTTACTAACATGGTTGTGCGTCTTACGGGCACACGTCGCCATTGGGTGGTAGTAGGATATTTTATTCCTCGACCTATGCTCTGGGACTCTGACATCTCTTCTATTCGGGTTAAGCGATTTTACTAACTCGGACTCTAGGTTCTCGGTAATACTTTCTCCCGGAGAGCCCTTGATCCAGATGATTACTTTGTGCATCGAAGGATTCGAAGATACCTTCGATATTCTCCCGAGACCTTGTGCCCGTTGCTTTTGCAATTCCCTACCACTGCAATATCCCGAAGGATAAATACTTACACCCGTTGTTCTTACTTTATACCCAGTCGATCTTGTTATTACAAGATACCTCGAAATTCTCTCTAATGTTCCGACAATACTTTGTGCCTACTGCCTTGCAGTTCCGACAATACCCCTAAGAATAATTTCTCGCACTTTACGAGTATCCGCTCATCCCGGTTGTTCGGATGTTTCACAAAAAGTCTTTGAAATACTATTCAATCCTCCGGAAATCCTTAGCAGCTTTATTGCTCTGCAAATACTTGTCTACTTGCATTATGGATGCTTCCCATATATCGGCAATATTCACTAGTATCTTTTGACACCGTCATTTTGATCCTATTGATTCAACATGTGTGCGAATGCACAATCATCTATACCCCTTCTAAATTATCTTTCCATTTCGAGACATCATTTTTGAACATGAGCTGGTTCTCGACTCAAACTATTTGTCATCAATTGTGCCTCCGGTCTATCCAACTTATCCATCCTTGATCAAAGCGATCGCTTACGATCCTTTGTTTTGGAAATCAAAATTCCTTTGTTATCTAAGCATCGAATTATTCAGATGTTCTATAATATGATGCCCGTGCATTCTTCTTCCTCTGGTTGAGTACCGATGCTCACATCAGATCCCTTGTGGACCATCGGTTCCTTTGTTGGATTTTATCCGACAGTGTCCTTCATATTGAATAACCTTGAGAGTCTTTTGCGACCGTGGTTTCGACCATATTGTTCTTCTTTGATCCCATTTCTTGGACAAGTTTAAGTGCTTGCCTTCTGCAAATGATTTCACTTGTCCAACCTCTATCCCGCTTCTACCCTTGAGTATACCCTCACGGTACCGCGAGAATATCATGGAACTACATAACTTCTTATGGGTTCTTCATCAACTATTATTTCTCACCGATTCCAATTTTCCGGGGTTACGGGTTGTGATCAGCAACCGAGAACAACGATAAATGAATCAATTCCGCGCCGATTCAATAACTCTAAGTATTCTTCATTGCTTATGAGTTTATTAATCCTTCAAATCATTGCTAGCTTTGATCGACTATATCATTATCGTGCAACTTTTTAAGCTGTGCTACTGGCCCCTCTTTCCGTGAGCACAGATTTAGATGGTAAGCTAATCTTCCGTGATCTTCCTCGTCATATCATTTCTCCTTGAGCAGACTTGATTTTGAGTTTGTATCGTACTCCATGGTTCCAATAACCTTTCGCTTCATCATTCCTTTGACTCGATGTCGTCACACGATTGATTACATCTTCATGAAATCTCTCGACAAATGTGTCGTGATCATCATCAACCTTATGAGCTCTTCTAGGATATCAATCAGTTCATGAAGAGAAATACCATCCTTGCCCTCGACGAGTCGTGTTTTCATCGGCCACCTTATTGCCTTCCCTCCGACACAAAACTTGTTCTAACTTTTGCGTTGTACCTTGAGTTCCTTGCTATCCAACTTATGTTATGATCTACATGAGTATTACCATCTTTGATGTCCGAATGTTGTGAGGATTGCTCCACCTCTTAAGAAATTCTTGCTATAATGATACTTCTCACCATCACCATTCTTTCTTGGTCCTCGTGTTGATTCCAACAGGGTACCCACAAGTGAGCGGTGTTGGTTGGATTCTGCACTTCTAGCAACCCTATTGCTTTGGAGTTAATGATTGATAATTCATTCTTAGCCTATCGGTTCTTTGAACCACCATTCCAACGTTGATCATGCTACTATAAGCCCACATTTCGGTTGCACCTTTCAAGCGATGTTTAATTGGGTATGTTTTTCCTCGAGCCTATCTCATTATATCATTTGATCGACAAATGTTATATCCTTGTTCACATACTTGTGGAAATACATCCTTTTGGAAACCTCGATGAATTGTATTTGAAGTTCATCAGCTACCACCTTATCCCTTCATGGGTTTAATGATGAGCTCCTATTTCGGAACTCGCTTCCGTAGTAGATTTCCCGAGAATCTTAAAATGTAGTCTCGTCAATTTCTTTTACACCTTTCCTTCTCAGGCATCCTGAGTCCAAGGTATCCTAACACCGATCAGATCTGAATCTCGGTCAGATATGATGGTTGGAGCATTTTTCGAAGAGTTATAACACTTGTCTTTTATGACCCGGTAAGGTGATGGCATGTCCGGCCACACTGGCGGATGACCTGCTATTATAGTTTCCTTATTAGCAAGGTTATCCATTCTTCCATGAGGAAATTGTAAGACTTACTCTACAAGTTGTTCCTGATGGATCCTTCCTGTTTCCAAGGTCTGATCTTCACCTGATGACCATGTCAATGCTATTTGAAGCATGTCTATGGTACTCCGATTTTCAACAAGGACATTTGAAGCCAATGCTAAATGTTTCCTGCTAAATTATCCAAACACCGCTGTATGGGTAATGTCATGAAATTTCTCTCCCCTGCCCAAAGAGTTTTCTACATTATATCCTGTCATGGATATCATGCTCTGCTTGTCCTTGGGAAGGATATACCCTTGAAACATGTGCTTAAACACATTTTCCTTTCCATTGTTCTGTTTAACCTGATAATCACTTTTCCTTTCCATTGGTTTGTTTAAACCTCCTTGTGATCCAAATTATATAAGCAGTAATATTTCCCTGCTTATGTAAACACCTCGTTGTACCACTCTGTCAGTAAGACCCTGTTACTTTTGTTGATGACATTCCGGTAACCCCTGATGGACGAGAAATTTGCCTATTGGTCCGCCTCGTTCAACAAGCGAGGAAAATGGCTCTCTTCGTCCTCGCCCTTGGTACCGGCATTGTTGCCGACATAGCTGATAGGCTACCCTCCGACATGCCTTGATATCTTGACCGTGCAAATTGATTAGCACCGTCCTGCGATTAACCCACATGGTGGGCCCATAACCCACTGCATTCCTGAGGATCGAAACCTGACTCTCCTGTACACCCTCGTTCCCAAAATTATTCCTCGCGTGTGGCCTCGTATGTAATTCACGGGCCACCGTCCCAAAATGATCTATTACGGTATCGAAGTAATACTTATTCCCATTGCTCGAACCCCTTTCACACTTCGCTTGAGCAACGAGCGATTGCCTGCGCGCTTGAAACTCTATTTTGCACCTTCTTACCTTGCTCTCGATATTGTCTTAAATTTCAATTGAGAGTTACTTTCCGCCACCTTCCTCGTTGTTGTCTACGGATAGTCTGCCCTGCAGAGGTCCATTCTTCCGGTATACCCCCTTAATCTCTCGTTAGTATGATGAAGACTCCGAAGGAAGGATGGCCACTTCATCATGATGACCTAAAGCAGAAAAATAAATACATCAACGAAAAGGATCAACCTCTTCGAAAGGGCAGCCAAGACCGAGAAGACTCGTAGGTTTTTCGCTACCAACACCTTTCCCCCTTACTCACCGCTTAAATCTCGGGGCCGAGATTTCTTGTAGTGGAGGAGAATTGTGACGCCTTGGATATTTAGGCTACAGTAATTCCACGCTAATGATGCCACTTCACCTCGATTCTTGTTGTTAATCTCGTGATGGTTCAAAGTGCGATTCAAATTCAAATTTAAAATCAAGTCAAACAATTAAAGTATTCAAAAGTCAAAACTAAAATGTTCTTAATGTGACAAATAAATCATGGATATTATTGGTGGAGTAACAACATCTTTATAAGATATTTAGATACCCTAAAGTGATTAAAACAACATCAAAACAATTAGTTATACAACTAATATATTTTACCAAATACTAAAATATTTTTATTCTGAGGTAAAACTTCTTAGAAACGATGGATTATTTTGACACACTATTTTTGGGGCTATTTTCATATTTTACTAAACCAAAAATAAAGTGCAACTAAACTAAAGCAGAAAAGAATAAAAAGAAAACAACACACCAAGAAAATAAAAGCCCCCCCTTCTTTGGGCCTCGGCCCGGCCCATCAGGCTAGCCGGGCCGGCCCGGCCACCCCCACTCCCATAACCCCTAGCGTCGCCAGCTGAGGCCCCGATGAGCCCCTTTGCCCGAGGGCAAGACGCCCATTTTGGTTAAAACGAAAATGAAAAACAAAATAATAAAATAAATTCAATTAATTAATTGAATAACTAAATTAATTAAGTTAATTAATCCTAATTAATTAATCTAATTAACATGTTAATTTAATTAAACCCTAATTATATTAATCGATCAATGACATGCAGGACCCACACATCGGTTTGACCTAGTCAACCTCACATTAGCTTCTGACGTCATGCCGATGTCATCTTTGGCGTCGACAAACACTATTCTGAATAATGTTAATTTAATTAATAATTATTAAATTAGAAAATGATTTAAAACTTTAAAAATTAATATAAATTAAACCGTAGCTCAGATGAAAATACTTTGTACATGAAAGTTGCTCGGAGCGGCGAGGCGAATCCGGATCGCCTTGCCCGTTAAATCGCCACACACCCATAACATATCAAACTTCGCCTTTCCCCCTCCGGTTCATTTAATAGAAAACACGGAACACAGGGGATACTTTCCGGATATTTTCCCCCTCACGGGGTATCACCTCATACCGCGTTAGAAGGCGTCTAGCTCTGCTTGTTGTCTGTTATGCACTTGCTTGCTATGTATTTCTTGTTTCTCCCCCTCTTCTCTCCGGTAGACCCCGTGGCGATGCTTTGATGCCCTCGTGGTCGACTATGTCACCGACGCCCTCCTTCTTGCCCGAGCAATCAGCAAGCCCCCCTTGATCACCGGATATCGCCTATTCTTCTCTATATCGCTTGCATTAGAGTAGTGTAGCATGTTACCGCTTTCCATTAATCCTATTCTGCTGCATAGCTTGTCATCGTTACTTCTGATTGTTACCCTTACCTGCTATCCTCATCGCTTAGTATAGGATGCTAGTATTCCATCTGTGGCCCTACCTTCTTGTCACATGCATCGCCATGCTATACTATCGGGCCATGATCACTCTGGAGGTGATCACGGGTATATATTATATACTCTATACATGATACATGTGGTGACTAAAGTCGGGTCGGCTCGAGGAGCACCCATGAGTGATTCACGGATTGGGGCTGAAAGGACCTTTGTCCCAACGGCCTCCTGTGTGGATCTTTGTGGCGGCGTGACAGGCGCAGTTGAGACCGCCTAGGAGAGAGGTGGGCTCGGCCTGATTCGGCGTTCGCGGATACTTAACACGCTTAACGAGATCTTGGTATTTGATCTCGAGTTGGGTCGTTGACCTTATACGCACTAACCGCCACGTGGGACAAGATATGGGCAACCCGGCGTCGTGGTATCGGCCGAAACTTCGTGACGTCAACGACCGAAGCGGCGCGCCGGATTGGACTGGAACGCCAAACTAGGCTAGGTCTGCGCTTTCAGCGTCACGCAACATGCAGGTGTGCTAAGGGCGATGGGCCTGCACCCTGTGGCGCTTAGGTTTAGACCCGGCGTCAATTGACCTCTCTGTTGTGCCTAGGTGGGGCTGCGACATGTTGATCTTCCGCGGCGAGCATGACCCAAGAAAGTGTGTCGGCCAAATGGGATCGGCGTGTCGGGGTAATGTGGTGCACCCTGCGGGAAGTTAATCTATTCGAATAGCCGTGATCTTGATGTGGAGACAACTTGGAGTTGTACCTTGACCTTATGACAACTAGAACCGAATACTTAATAAAACACACCCTTCCAAGTGCCAGATACAACCCGGTGATTGCTCTCTAACAGGGCTACGAGGAGAGGATCGCCGGGTAGGATTATGCTATGCGATGCTACTTGGAGGACTTCAGTCTACTCTCTTCTACATGCTGCAAGACGGAGGCTGCCAGAAGCGTAGTCTTCGGCAGGATTAGCTATCCCCCTCTTATTCTCGCATTCTGCGATTCGGTCCACCGATATGGCCCTTTACACATATACCCATGCATATGTAGTGTAGCTCCTTGCTTGCGAGTACTTTGGATGAGTACTCACGGTTGCCTTGTTCCCCTTTTTCCCCTTTCTTTACCCGATTACTTGCACGACGGGGCAGATGGAGCCAGGCGGCGCCACCGTCGATGGCGACTACTACCCGGAGGTGCCTACTACTACGTGCAGCCGGCGGCGGCGACCAGGAGTAGTTAGGAGGATCCCAGGAAGGAGGCCTGCGCCTCTTTCAATCGTATCCCAGCTTTGTGCTAGCCTTCTTAAGGCAAACTTATTTAACTTATGTCGTACTCCAGATATTGTTGCTTCAATGACTCGCCTATGATCGAGCACTTGTATTCGAGCCCTCGAGGCCCTGGCTTGTATTATGATGCTTGTATGACTTATTTATGTTTTAGAGTTGTGTTGTGATATCTTCCCGTGAGTCCCTGATCTTGATCGTACACATTTGCGTGCATGATTAGTGTACGATTGAATCGGGCCATCACATACATGGTGGACATCCTAAAAGATGGGAATGGCGATGGAACAGCGGAGGATGACCCCTCCAAGAAACAACCCAAGCGCCGACGTCAGCGGCGCCGCTCTAAATCCCGCCACGGTAAAGCGGTGATTCCGCACGGAGAGAATAATACTCGGACAAGGTCGAAGACAACCCCTCCAAAGCAGGATTCAAAGACAGAGGAGGGAGAAGCTAGCCCTCATGATAGAGCGAAGACGGAGAGGTAGAGGACGATAATTATATGCCTCCCTCCGAAGATGAGGCAAGCCTCGGCGGCGACGATTTATTTGTCGCGGCCTGCGGATCCCGGGCCAACAGGAGCTGCTTTCAAACGCAGGCTTATGGCCACGGCAAGCCGCCTCAAGAAAAAGCAGCAGCCTTAGAAGGCTGACCAAGACCTGCTAGCTAACAGATGGACTGAAGTCCTTGCAGCCGAAGAGTACGAACTCGAACGCCCCTCCAAAAGCTACCCCAAACGCAGGCCGTTGCCTCGATCAGAGGAGGAAGCACCCGCGTCACCAGCGCACGACATGGCAGACCGGCCACCCCGTGGCCGCGACAGAGAAGCCTCTCGTTCCTCCGCTGAAGCCACGCCCCGACGCTGCTCAAAAAGTACCAAGGCACGGGAGAACGTGCCGGACTTGTGAGATATACTGGAGGATAAGGCAAAGCAAACAAGATCGAACCTGGATCGCATGGGCGCCCAACGACTGGGATGGTCACGTCCACGCCTGGATACAGCAACCCGCCGGGCGAACACGATGAGACAAAGCTCATATGAGCTACGCCGTGATATAGCCCAATCTGAGGCGCCAAGACACCCACTATGCTTCACAGATGTAGTATTGGATCTTAAAATCCCTGAGGGCTTCAAACCCGTAAACATCGAATCATACGATGGTACCACAGATCCTGCGGTCTGGATCGATGACTATCTCCTCCATATCCACATGGCCCGCGGTGATGATCTACATGCCATCAAATACCTCCCACTCAAGCTTAAAGGACCAGCTCGGCATTGGCTCAACAGCTTGCCGCGAGAGTCAATCGGTTGTTGGGAGGACCTAGAAGCCGCATTCCTCGATAACTTCCAGGGCACATATGTGCGACCACCGACGCCGATGACCTTAGCCATATAATTCAGCAGCCGTAAGAATCGGCGGACAATTACGGACGCGGTTCCTAACAAAGAAAAATCAGATCATCGACCGTCCGGATGCGAGGCGCTTAGCAACCTTCAAACACAACATCCATGACGAGTGGCTAGCCCGCACCTAGGACGGAAAAGCCCGAAATCCATGGCAGCCCTCACCACACTCATGACCCGCTTCAAGGCAGAGAAGACAGCTGGCTAGCTCAAGCAACAACTTGGCCAAACACCACGGTAGTTCGGATACCAAGGACAGCAATGGCGGTCGGCGTAGCAACAAGCATAAACGCGCGCGATTAACGGTGAGAATGCTGAAGATCTGACGATAAATGCCGGATTCAGAGGCTCTAAACCGGTCGTGGAAGAAGCCATTTAAAAGAAATACCTGTGGTCTGGCCCAACTTGGACCGGAATATCGACCGCTTGTGCGATACATGGCACCCCGAAAACCAGCCAACCACACCAATAGGGATTGTTGGGTGTTCAAGCAAGCAGGCAAGCTAAACGCCGAAAGCAACGACAAGGGGCTGCATAGCGATGACGAGGAAGAGCCCCGACCCCCGAACAATAGAGGACAGAAGGGCTTTCCCGCACAAGTGCGGACGGTGAACATGATATACGCAACCCACATACCCAAAAGGGAGCAGAAGCGTGCACTAAGGGACGTATACGCGATGGAGCGGTCGCCCAAGTTCAACCCATGGTCTTCTGCCCGATCACCTTTGATCGAAGGACCACCCCACTAGCATCCGTCCACGGCCGGTTTCGCCGCATTGGTTCTTGACCCAATTATTGACGGATTTCACCTCACCGTAGTCCCGATGGACGGCGGCAAAGAGCTGAACCTGATTTATCGATACAAAGGCGCATAAAATGGGCATAGACCCGTCAAGAATCAAACCCACAAAGACGACCTTTTAAAGGCGTCATTCCAGGTGTAGAGGCCAACTGCAGAGGCTCCGTTACACTTGAAGTGGTCTTGGATCCCCGGATAACTTCCGGAGTGAGGAGTTAATCTTCGACATAGTCCCGCTCGCGGCGGCCATCACGCATCGCCGGGCGAACCGCATTCGCAAAATTCAGTGCGGTGCCGCACTACGCATACCTCAAGCTCAAGATGCCAGACCCTCGAGGCGTAATCACGGTCAATGGAAACACCGAACGCTCCCTCCGAGCGGAGGAGCATACGGCCGCCTCTTGCGGCAGAAGTGCGAAACGACCTCTTAAGCCAATCCTCCGGTCGGCCAATAAACAACGGACATCCAGCGGCGCCTCGAGTAACCTACAGCAAGACCGCCGCACGTTTGAACAAGCGAGTAATGCGGCCCCAACCCCAGCCCTCGCGAACTTCGAGAAGCCGCGATACTATGCGCCGCGTAATTGTGCTCTGAAGCACCATGGGCATAGTGGGCCGGGCCACGACCACGGCATGCCCGCACGCGGCTAGACCGCACTAGGGCTCCCGTTTGTGTCATTCCTTTTTTTTCTTTTTTTCTTTTTACTTTCTGGGGACTCTGTTCTCCGGAAGCCCTGTCCCAAGCATTCGTGCCGACTACATGATGCAACAGCCAGTGGAAGCGTAAAACTGCGTCAAGTGTCCGTGTGGTCTCCATTACGCAGCAAGTATAATTGCTTTTACATACCACACCGCAAACTTACGCCTGGAAGGGGGACATATCGAAGTCCCGTACCTTGCTTATCGCCAAATTTGTATCGTTCTGCTTTTATTTGCAGTTTCTTTTGAATAAACAATATATAGCTCTTGCCTAATATTGCATTCTTTCCCATTGTATATGTTCATCTATGACATTGCGCAACTGCATTACAATTTGGTACTTGGCACCTTTGCACCGAGGCTTATGTACCCCAAAAACATGGTGTGACAAGTCCGAACACTTTCACAAGTGCGGCACCCCGAACTTATAGCATTATATGCATCGGCTCAATCATGTCTTCGGTCAATAGTTGGGTTTGCCTGGCTCCCATGTTTTGGTACCTTACGTTCCGTTATATCGGCTAAGGTAGCTGTTGGGAAAACCCTTTGCGATTGTGCCCCGGTTGAGCTGGGTTGAGCACCTCGGTGGAGAAAGCTAAAACTGACCGTCATGATAAGGGCGAGAGCCGGTCGCTGTTCGAGAGATTTTTTTTTGGGTCCCTAAAGACTTATGCCGCTTAGAGCGAGGAGCCGGCATTGTCCGGCCAAGGCGTGGATAGCGCCCCGAACTCGGTCTTCCGAATACTAGGGGCTTCGCCGAAATTTAAAATTATAGAATTCTATGGCTAAGTGAGAGTGTTCAAGCACTATAAGTTCGGTTGCCTGGTTCGTTGCGTTGAGCGCCTCCCTCGAAGGACCCAAGAATGGGAACAAGAGCGCTCAAGTTTATCCCGAACACCCCAA
Organism: Aegilops bicornis; assembly: GCA_021605145.1. Taxonomy (NCBI): domain Eukaryota; kingdom Viridiplantae; phylum Streptophyta; class Magnoliopsida; order Poales; family Poaceae; genus Aegilops; species Aegilops bicornis. Next base: position 446,320 of record JAHIAL010000026.1, on the reverse strand, counting down.
AGACTTTCGTGGCATGGGGGCTGAAGCCAACGACTTGCCATCTCTTAGATTTGATAAACAGCCGCCTGAAGGTAATATTTTAAATTCACAAGCGTTGCTTAAGCGCATATGAAGTCTATCACCCTCAAACTAACGGTCAAGTCAAGCGGGCAAACGATCTAATCATGAGCGGCATTAAACCCAGACTAGTGCGGTCCCTTAAGGAATCTAACACGACCTTTGGGTAGAGGCTCGACTCAGTACTGGGGGCTGCAGACCCACGCCGAATCGCACTACCGGATTTGCACCATTTTTATGGTGTACGGCGCGAGAGAAGCCGACATAATTCATGACTCACCTCGGCGTGCGCATGTATGAAGAAAGAGAAGTCAACTCGATCGGCGGGACAGTCTGGACGCCTTTGGAGGAGGAGCGCGACGTGGCAAAAGCTTGTTCCGCATTTTATCAACAAAGAGGCTCAAAGATATCAAAGGTAGAAGTACGGGCCAAAGCTTACAACGTTGGCGAACTAGTTCTCGCTGCTGGCGGACAAGAAAAAGGACAAACTCAAGCCCAAATGGGAAGGTCCCTTCATCATCGACCAGGTCCTGACCGGCGGGCATACCATCTGTAAACGCATCGGATAACCGACTCGAGCCAAAACCCATGGAGCACTGCCCGTCTGAAGATTCTACGCCTAAGCGCGGACTCTGGGTTCGTCTCCTTCCTCCGTCCCAAAATTTATACTTTAGTTGTCTTTTTATTTCTCTCCTTCCTCCTCCTTCTTCTTGAAGCACTGTAGAGGCTCGCTTGCGCTTTGTTCGCACATACTTGACCCGCCACCCAGCGCTCATTATACTGGGGCTTCTTTAATGTAAGCTTATTTATACGGGCTTTATGCCCAACACATGTGTCAAACTTCCGCATGTACCTTTTACTCACCATTATATGCATCGATATGACTTAAGTTTTGGCTGTTGGGTTTGCCCGGCTCCCCGTGCTTACCCCACGTTCCCGATTTTTTGGCTAGGGGCGGTAAAGGGAGCACCTCTCGCGATTAGCATCGCCAGTCACCGGATGTGTACCTCAGACTGGGTGAAGCGAAAGCTAGCGTTCTTAAGGGAATATTCGGTGGGTGAACTGAAAGATGATTTTTAACTATTTATCCATCTGCCCCAGATGATTTTCGCTTTCTTAGCAGTTTGGACATGCACTTTAGGGCATGCCTCCTGTGGAAAGGAACCCTTAATGAACTATTCTCCTCGGAAGATGTTTCTTACTATCCATGTAATATAACATAACTAGTTGGGCACTTGTACGTCTGACAATAATGACCCCTACGCCTTTGTCTCCATGCATGCCTGGTTCTTACATAACCGCTGAGGGTATTCTTGACACACTCCGGACTATTGGGTCCCGAGGTCGAGCGAAAAGGTCCGCTTATGACAAACGATCTATAATCCGCTAGAAGACATTTTCATGTCATATTAAATTACACGTAGTCAACTCAGCGATTGTATTCCTCCTCAATGCCATCTAATAGGCTGTCTAATTTACAATCTTGTCGGAATACTTGGCGGCCAATTCTACTTGGCCATACACTAAGCTTACAGGGGATCTCCTTCCCATCAGCCCCACAGGTCCGACCTCGCCATGTGGTTTGGGTCAACCGTGGTACTGCAGCGTCTTTACCATGGCCCAGGCCTCCTGGCGCCTTTGACGGCAGGCCGATATCTTCCATAGTCGGAAGCGCCGCTGCTCCTTGAAGCCGCTCTGCTTGACTCCCCAATGCCTTGGGCAGGAGATAGATGGCCACAAGGCCCTGGCGACGCCTTTCATCACCTTAGAACTTCGTTCGTGCAGTAGCCGACGCAGATTAGGGAAGAAGATCACCCAAGAATCGGGCATCTCCTCCTCGTGACGACACTCGTGAGCAAAACCTACATACATGTTTATGCTAGTCGCCTTCCTCGCCAACTCTTTCAAAGTTCGCTTAAGCACTTATCGAAAATGCCATGACGAAGCCGTCCGATTCTCCTTTCTGAGTCGCATAACCGGGCACGAACATCCTTTAGTTCCTCACCCAGTTGGGTGTTGGCATCTTGGAGGTTATTTTCTCTCCCGCCAAGACTCGTAAGCACGCAGGTCGCCGCCTTTTAGGCTGGCGCAGAGCTGTTGTTTGTCCGGATCCATCCCGCCGCTTATCTGCACTAATGTCGATTTATGCACACGCCGCACTTTGCGTAAACTACTTCTACTTTGAAGGGCATATATTACCGAGAGGGAGTCTTCATGGCTTCCCCGGTCATGACGATCGCGGCCTCAAGTTGGGCCTTGCACTCTCCAAGCTCCCCGGGACAAACGGGTATTCTTTTTGGTAAGAACTCAGATTCCAAATGATCCTTAAATCAGTTATCCTAACTATTTTAAGTCTCGGGGCTACTTGGCATATACAATCGTCAAATTTCCTTACCCGTATGTCCTTTACATACTGCTCCGTGGCTCTGGCTAGACCATCTTGAGCGGCACGGAGGTGTGCATCTCCCGAATTGAAGGCATTCAATGCCTCTTGGGAGAAACATGTGTCACGAAGATTTGTTCGGCGGTGCCTGTGATTCATGGCACTCTCCACCTCGGAGTTGGTGGCGGACAATCTGTTGGCATCCTCTGTCGGAGGAGCATCCGACGCACGCCTCGTGTTTACCTCCACTTCCGGACCCGGCGTTGGAGCCTGGCTGGTAGAGGCTCGATTGGCAATCTCCCCGGACACAACCCGGCGAGCGCTCTTTTTCCTGAAAAGAGCACTGGTGTTAGTGCGCCTTCCAGGAATCAATCCTGGGGATATGGTGACGCGCCTTACCATTGCGGGCGGGCGGCTTCAGTCCAACTGCACTTCTTTTTAGCTCAAGCGTGGCTGCTACTTGCCCCTTGTTGGTTAGCCGCCCGAACTCGGCCTCCTGCCTCAAGGCACCCCCTGCAAAACACCATTGGTATCTGGTGATAAAAAAAAAGCACGGATGGGTCATTTTCAGAGTATTGGGACCTCGGTCTCACTTACTGTGAAATTTGGAAGTATTCGGGTAATCGGTCATGTAATGGCAACCAAGGCATTGTCGATGCTCGATTGGTGATATACCCCATCAATCAATTCCACCAATATGTCCGGATCCTCTTGGGAGGCGGATCGAGGAACCGTTCGGATCCTCGGGTTGTGGAGGCGGGCTGTTTATGTCTTTTTACGGCTGGCGCAGTTCTGCGTCAAATTACAAAATAAAATACCTAACCATGGGAATACGGATCGGATGAGCAAAAAGAAATGTCCGCTTACCCGGCTTCGAGGAGTGTTCATAGAGAATCCGTTCAATGGATTGACGCGAGAAAATCCTCCTCTTCTCCCTTGTACAACAGCGGACAAGATCTTCACCAGATCGGGTGACCGATCCCGACCCTTCTGGCCATAACGGGTAGCATCATCCTCCCGTTGAAATCCCATATGGGTGGCCCCTATATCGGAGTGGTCGCCTCACAGATAATGCATGTGGCCATGACACCAATCATGGTCAGTCCGAATGAGCCAACAATCTTATTCCGCTCATCGTGGTAAAGGACGTCCCTGCTGTCTTCCCTCTAGGGGCTCATGGCACCAACTCAGCGCTTTCTTCAAAGGAGCATTGCTGAACTCCGGAGACCGATCCAAACAGGATCCGGCAAGTGGACGTCTTCTATATAAAACCATTCCGAGGCCAGTCTTGGGACGCCTTCTTCGGGTTCCGGATAGATATCCGGTCCGGCGATGCGCCACAATTCGGCTCCGCCACTTGATATATTGACCCCTCATGAGAGCAGGGGCACAAGGCGAATAATCTCTTCCACGGTATAAAATGAGCCTTGACGCCCAAGAACAGTTCGCAAAGGGCTATGAAGCCCTTGATGTGCAAAATGGAGGCAGGCGTAAAGGTGGTGGTGCAGGCTGGAGGCCGAGAACTCCAAGAGCCCCTGAGAAAGGGATGAATTGGAAATCCGAGTCCTCTTACTAGATAAGAGATAAAGCATACCCGCTCTCCTTTGGAGGGATCGGGGACATTCTCCGCTTGCTTTCCGCCCTTATAGGTGGTGATTCCGGAGCGCCCCGGAACCAAGAAGGCCGGGGGAAGGAATCCCTTGGTTTGGAGCACCACCAATTCATTTGTGCGGATCGAGCATCTCCCCAATCTCCGAGTGAGGGCTGGGAGCACGAGAGGAGGAGCGCGTCGATTGTCCATGATGGAGTGGATTTTTTTTTTGTCAAAGGCGCCTGATGAAGGCTCGTGAAGGGAGGATGGTGCGATCCGGATCTGGATCCCTGTCTCTTTTATAGACGGCTCATTTGCAGTGAGGGGGGTAAATGTAAAGATACCCTGACTTTTCGCATTCATTCAACACGTGGAAGATGGCCATTATTGGGCGTAGAAAGCCAAGGAGCGCAGCATTTATCAGAAGCCGGACACTATTCGACAAGTATATGGAATTTGGAGAAGAACCCGCCTCGCAATGCCGAAGACAATGTACACGCCGGACTCATCGTCATTGAAGCCTGGTTCGGGGGCCACTGAGGGAGTCCCGGATTAGGGGGTGTCCGGATAGCCGAACTATCACCGTTGGCCGGACTCCTGGACTATGAAGATACAAGATTGAAGACTTCGTCCCGTGTCCGGATGGGACTTTCCTTGGCGTGGAAGGCAAGCTTGGCAATCTGGATATGTAGATCTCCTACCATTGTAACCGACTGTGTAACCCTAACCCTATTCTCGCGGTCTATATAAACTGAAGGGTTTTAGTCCGTAGGGACTAACAACAATCATACCATAGGCTAGCTTCTAGGGTTTAGCCTCTCAGATCTCGTGGTAGATCTACTCTTTTAATACCCATATCATCAATAATAATCAACAAGGATTATGTTATAACCACAATCGAGAGGGCCCAAAACTTGGTAAAAACATCATGCCCCTTGTCTCCTGTTACCATCCGCCTAGACGCACAGTTCAGGACCCCCTACCCGAGATCCGCCGGTTTTGACACCGACACTAACCTTACTTTTGAGAGGGTCGCCGCCGCCTCCATCATGGGGTCGGCAGAGTCGTCCGCCACTACTCGGCGGATCGACCCCGCCGCCGACCTCCTCCGGGAAGCGACGGGAGCAGTAACGCTGCAGGAGAAGCGCTGACGAGGAAGAAGCCGCCTACCCTTTGGAGAAGGCGGAGGCCGAGAAGGCGGCTGCCTCGCCTGTAAGAAGCCGGATGAGGCGAAGCCGCCCGTTGCGCGGCAAGGCGGCGCTGAGGAGGCCGCGCACCGCTAATCGGCGTTGCTCGTCATCCCGGCTGAGCTCCGCGCCGCCGCCCGGAGTTCACGGGCAGACTGGGGAGCCGGGCGGCGAACCCCATCATGGAGAGGGAAAAGCGGCGAGACCTCCATGTCGGACACGGCCATACGCCACCGCCGCCTCGGCCGCTACGTGGAGCGCCAAGAAGGTAAACAGCCCGGGCGAACCCGCCGATGCCGCCGACTGAAGACGAGGCCGTGGTGAAGCTGCTCCTTCAAGTCGCCTCGCCAGTGCGCCGCTGTCTTGAGAAGGCGATTTCGGAGCCACGCCCCTTGGAGACCAGCACCGCCAGCTCGGCCATCCCAGACGCCGAGGCGACGAGCGTCGCGCCCGTTGGGTGCGAGTGCGAGGCACAGCCTGAACCAGCTGTGCGCTTCGACATTCAGCGGTCATGCAGCCGAGGGCGACGCCATCGAGCTCGCACTAAAGCGCATCTGGCGTCGCGAGCAGCCGTCCGGGTATGCTTTCTTCTTTTGACTTTGTTTTCTTGTTCTTCTCTGTGGGGGCGCGCCAGCGCACCCACTGGGTGTAGTCCTCGAGTTTCGGGCCGGCCGAAAGCGTGCTCGAACTCCATCCGTGAGTTCCAAATATTTACCTTTGTGCGAAATACTTATCACAGGGAGTATCACAACCTCCGAGTCACCGCCTTCAACCGCAATGTTGAGGAGCTGGGCAAGCGGACTGCCGACGACTTGTCGGAGAGCCGGAGTGAGTCCTTTCTTCTTTTCGGGCGTTACTGGGCGCACCAAGGGCTATAGTCCCGAGATTCGGGCCGATCGCCGAAAGCGGCAATGGGCTGGATCTTCCCGGAGACCTTCTTTGTTGACGACTTAACGTCCTTTTTCTTTTTATTCTTTAGAGGCCAACGCCACTCTTCAGCAGCGGCTGGGCGAAGCCAACACCACCTTGCGTGCCAAGGGGGAGGAGTGCAGCAAGCTCGCCGCAGAAGCGCGACTCGGCTGGGCTGGCAACGGGCGGAGCAAAGGGAGCTGCTTAAGAAGGCTGAGATGAGGCGGAGAAGAAAGAGACCGCTCTCTGGCCGAGTTCGAAGCGGCGCCCTCCCGGACCGACTAAGGAGGCACCGCCGACCTCCGGCTTCCATGAGATCGAGGACATCGCCGATGGTGAGTTTTTTACTTTCTTTCTTTGAGCCGCTGACTATAGGTCGGTGACTCTGATTTTTGACTTGCTTCTTTTTCGTCTTGGCAGACTTCTTCCCTGGCCACACGCAGGCGGCCAATCAAGCCATCGAGGCTGATCGCGACGTGCGGAGGGAAAATGGTGCGGAGATTGCCGCCAACGCCCCCTGGACCCTTGATGAGCAGCTTCTGAGCATTGAGGCTCGTGTGCGGCCGGCCCATCGGATGCTGCGCCGGCTTCAACGTGTCGGCGCCGAGGCGATTGCTGCCCTATGGCCGAACATGCCTTACGCACTCCCGGTCGGACTTAAAATTTGGAAATCGGCCGGAGGTCGGGTACAGTCTTGAGGTTCTGAAGGTTCCTCGCCCGGCAGAGCGCTGGGCCTTGGAATTAAATCAAGCGTGGTATTCAGTGGCTGGACCGGACCCGGCTGGGCCACGTTCGTCGAGGCCTGTGAGTGGAGCTGATAGTGGAAGACGCCCTCGTCGAGCGTGCGGCAGCGATCGCCGACTACACAGACACCAGCACCTTCATCCATGAGCGGTCTTAAGACGGCGGGGAGGCGCCGCCGGAGTGGTTCGGGATGAACCCGGACTATGACGAGGACTCGGCGGAGGTGATCGGCTCCAGCGTAGAGGAGGAAGGCGAGGTGGAGGACGGAGGTGAGACGGAGGCGCCAGAAGAGAAGGCGAAGGCGGCGACCAGCCTCGGTTTCAGCCGTGCCTCCAAAGGCCGCGCCCGGCCGAGCCGGGCTGCCACCGGAGACGATCAAGCCGAGATCGCCCGATGGCCGCCTGCACGGCGACACCGCCGTCTCTTCCAGCCCTCTCCGAACCCGTCTTGCGCTTCCTAGGCTGTCAGTCTTGCCTTTATTTTATCTGCTTTAGTAGTCTTTGAAGAACTTGTTAATTCGCTGAATTCCACCCATGGGGTGTATTTTGAACTGCTTGAAGATTCGCCAAGGGCCTATGTTAGGTAAATATTTATCCGAATTCTATCTTTCCTTGCTCATTGCTCCTTTGGCTTTTTTCTTTTGCCGCCTTCCCTTAAATACGCCTTGCCAATTGGACAACCGCTTCATGGATCGCCGCTGGATCAAATGCTTGGGTACTTTTGGGAAGGCAAGTACTTGGCCATTTTTAGAGTCTTTTTAACAAGTTGGATAGAAAGTGGCAAGCCGACTACTCAAGAGTCGGCTTTCCGAAGAGAGGCTGGAAGCCGGCTTAAGCTATGTTTATGCTTTGAGTCCTTAGCCATTTTTTATGTGGGCGCCCATTCTTCCTTACTCCTGCCCACCAAATAGTCGCTCTACGAGCTGCGGCTTCTGACAGGAGATGGCTTAGGCACCACACACTACTTGTCCAACTGCAGGAAGCATTCCATAGCGCGAGGCGGCGAGTCCCCGGGCCAACTAGTCGAACCCGGTGCCAAGCAGCATAACAAAGAGTAGCATACTCGAAGGCATAATTCTTATCATATAGATAACAAAAAGGGCAGTCCCCGAGCTCGTCTCGGGGGCCCCGAAGTCTTGGTACTTTAATACAAAGGGTAGCGTGGTACATACTGCATCAACTATAAAATCTTCGGAGAAGATTTGCATTCCATGGCCGTTCCGTCTCTTTGCCGGAGTCGTCCCTCTTGCGTGCTCGGGCTTCGAGTGTCGATCGGTTAGTAGGAGTCGCCGCTCAAAGACTTTGTCGATAATGAAGGGGTTTTCCCAAGGCGCCGACAGCCTTTGGCCGCCGGGCTGTTCACCGGATCACCGGAGCACAAGGTCGCCCTCTTGGAAAGATCTTGGCCTGACCTTCCTGTTGTAATGCTCGGTATGAGCTCTGTTGGTAGATCTTTGGGGCCATTTGAATTATAGCAATGGCCCTCTTCCAGCAGAGATCGACACCGCCTTGACGTGCTTCTTCCGCTTCCTCCTCGGTGTACATATGGTGACTCGCGGGAGTCGAACTCTATGTCCGTTGGCATGACGGCTTCAAAGACCGTGAGACGAGGAAGAAAGGTGTGAAGCCGGGTTGACTTGTTTGGAGTCGCGCAGACTCGAGAGGACGGCCGGTAACTCATCAAGCCAACAGCGGTTGAACGCCCGATTGTTCGACCGATCGAGGCTTCATGCCAGACAGGATGAGGCCATTTGCTCGCTCCACCTGGCCGTTTGACTGCGGATGGGTGTCAGGACCCCGATTCCATGCCACACCGATCTAGCATGTAACACCTCATATCACCTTGCGGCCTCACGCACGGTATTCCCACTGGTGTCGCCTTACCATGCCCGGGACCGTTTGCGCCTTTTGGCACACGTATATGATAGTGTCGCTAGCATCCATATGACAAAGAACCCGGGCTGACATGGCTAGTCGTGGAACCCAAAGTGGCACTAACTTTGCTGTGGATTGCATACATGACCCAACAACGAACGTGTTGGTCATCAGCGAGTGAATCCGGGCTGTAGCAACTGGGCTAGCAGGAGCACGTTGGGGTGCTCGGTTTGGGCGGAGGCGGGCCGAGACGACGACGGTGACATGGACGGTGGCGAGGCGCTACAGCCATGGCAGGGGAACGATGCTACGGCGCGCGAGCGACTAAGCGGAGAGGGGGGGAACGGTGGCGGGGCTCACAGCGAGTCAAGCAGAGGCAGCGGCGGCTCGGGGAAGGCTCTGCAGGCGACGGATGGCGGTGGAGATCCACGGCGGCCGAGGTTGAAGATGACGGCGGAGGCGTCTCCGCGAAGCGTCCGTGACGCGTGGCGTGATGGAGAGCTTCAGAGCGAGGAGGCGGAGCTCCTGCGCGTGTCGGAGAGGCGAGGGGGAGGCGGTGGCTACGGCAACGGCATGCGGCGGCGACGGTGGCGTTCGGTGGTGCTCGCGGGAGAGAGAAAGGGGAGGGGATGAGTACGGCTGAGAGCGAGGGGAGCCGGGGGGTTGCGTGGCGACGCTGCAGGGAGTCGCGGAGCAAGCAGGGAGGCAGGAGGTGGCCGGGCGCGTGGCCGTGTGCGGTGAGCGCGTGCTCGGCGATCCTCTGGCGCTGGTGGAGACGACGACTGCACTGCCGGTGAGCCGGGCTGTTGGGCCATCGGCGAACCCGGAGCTGCATAGGGAGGTAAGTGCAGGTGGGTTTTCTTCCCTTTTCTATTTTGTTTTTGTTTTCTATTTTACGACATTTGTTTTGATTTAGTAATATTACTAAATCATTTTATTTACTTATGCCAATTTTTATAGGAGCTAGGTATATTATTCCAGAGCTCCTCAACAACTAGCATAATTTTTGGACAATATTTGATATATATATAACAATATATATCCAAAGCAAATAATTACTGCATTAATTCCAAATGGCCAAAATAAATGTTTATGAGCTTCTGAAAATATTTGTTTGAATTTTATCTCTGTCCAATATTTTCATAGAGCAACATGAACATTTTCTTGGACCTTTTTGGAGCAATTTTTATCTCGGGTTATTTTAAATGATTCTGAGGGTTTGACAAATCCCCATTTCATATTTAAATGGAATTTAAACATGATGCACAAATGACTAGCTAGTCTAGGTCATACCAGAGCTAGGGATGTGACAATGGGCGACGGACGCTAAGTCTAGTCGGATGCCCTGTGTCGCGCAGAAACGGGCCAAGGCGCCTTTGGCAAAATTTCTGCCATTGTCGGTGATGATGCTGTGTGGTATGCCATACCGAATCGTGATGTCGGAGATGAATGTCACTGCAGTCGGACCATTCAACTTCTTGATGGGCTTTACTTCTATCCACTTGGTGAACTTGTCCACCGCGACAAGTAAGTGAGTTAGGCCGCCTCGTGCTGTTTTGAATGGTCCCACCATGTCCAGGCCCCAAACCGCAAAGGGCCAGGCGATGGGTATAGTCTTGAGTGCGGAAGGTGGCTGATGCGGCTTGGAGCGGAACTTCTGGCACCCTTTGCATTTTTGGACTAATTCCTTGGCCTCTTTTAGGGCAGTTGGCCAGAAGAAACCGTGTCGAAAGGCTTTGGCGGCATTTAGTGCTCTTGAGGCCGCATGGTGGCCTTTTCGCCTTGATGGATGTCTTTGAGAATTTCTTGGCCTTGCTCTGGCTCGACGCAACGCTGGTAGACACAAGTGACGCTGCGCCTGACCAGCTCTCTGTTGACTATGGTGTAGGCTGCCACTCGGCGTTGTACTTGCCGAGCCAAGATTTCATCCGTTGGCAGCTCTTTGCTCACTAGGAACTTGAGGATGGGCTGGGCCCATGAGGGTGTCTTGCTATTTCTTCAACCGCCAGCCTGCGACTTGAACGAGGGCGGCTGAAATTTGGGAGGCGGCAGGCTGGAGTCCATGTCGCTTGCTGGATTGATGAAGTCCCCGGCCGACCGGTGCAGCCCCGGGCGAGCCTGAGTCTTCGGACTGGTCGCCGCAGTCCCCGGGCCGGGTTCTGAAGTCCCCGGGCCGGCTTCGACTGCGGCGTTCTTGGAGCCATCTGTAAGAATTCTTGTGCCATCTGCTGGGGCTCTTGAGTCGGATCCGACTTCTTCGGGGGGAGCCGGCACAAAGATGGAGTCTGATTCTGGTGAAGGCTTGACAGACGGCTTGAGGAGGCGCTGAAGGGCGACGCCGGATGGTATTGCTTGGCGGGTGGAGCCGATTCGTGCTGTGGTGTCCGCTTGGTCGTTGTCATTTCTTGGCACGTGAAGGAACTCGCACCCTCGAAATATCCGCTGAGTTCTTGTACAAGGAAAAAGGTAGCTTCGCCGTGTTTGCATCTTTAGGCGTTCCAGTCGCCAGATGACTGCTGGACCACTAAATCGGAGTCGCCATAACACAGGATCCGGCGAATGCCAAGTTCTTTGGCAAGCCGGAGCCCGTGAATGAGCGCCTCATATTCGGCGACGTTGTTGGAGGCGGCGAAATGGATCTGCAGCGCGTACTTGAGCTTGTCGCCTTTGGGGGAAGTGAGGATAACGCCGGCTCCCAAGCCGGTGCGCATCTTGGAGCCATCGAAATGCATCCGCCAAGAGGTGGAGTCGGGAACCTTTGGCGGCATCAGTCTTTGGGTCTCGGCCGGTCGGCGAAGTCGGCCGCTGCTTGCGACTTGATGGCGGTGCGGGGCTGGTAGTAGATGGTGTAGAGCCAGCTCTATGGCCCATTTGGCCACTCAGCCGAAGCCTCTCGGCTTGGCATGATCTCGGCTAGTGGGGCTGTGCAAACCACAGTGATTGGATGCTCTTGAAAGTAAGGCTTCAACTTCTTGGCGGCAAAGTGCATGCCGTAGCACATCTTCTGGTAGTGGGGGTGGTTCTGCTTGGAGGTCGACAAGATTGGCCAGTAATATACCGGTCTCACGGACAGTAGCGCCTTGCCTTCCTCCTTGCATTCAACTACAATGATCTGGTGGCCGACTACCCGGCTGGTGGCGGCAATGTATAGGAGCATGGGCTCTTTAGGAGTCGGGTCGCCAAAGACAGGGGAGTAGTCAACATTTTCTTCAACCTGAGAAAAGCTTACGTCCGCCTTGTGGTTCCATTCGAAAAGGTGGTCTTCTTCATGAGCTGGTATAAAGGGAGAGCTTTCTGTCGTACCGATCGATGAATCGGTGATGGACGCCAAGCAGCCGGTGAACTTTTGCACATCTAGCAGTCGGTTGGGTACCTCCATCCTCTCGATGACCTTGATCTTTACAGGGTTGCACTCTATGCCGCGTTCAGAGACCAGGAAGCCAAGGAGTTGGCCGGCTGGTACTCCGAAGACGCACTTCGTGGTTGAGCTTGATCTGGAATCGGGCGCAGTTCTCAAAGGTTTCCTTGAGGTCTTCCCAGTGTTCCACGCTTTTCCGTCTTCACCACCACATCGTCCACGTAGACGTGGGCGTTTCTGCCGAGTTGCTTGAGGAGGCACTTCTGCATGCAACGCTGAAAGGTGGCGCCGACATTCCTCAAGCCGAACGTCATGGTCAGGTAGCAGAAGGCTCCAAATGGCGTGATGAAGGCGGTCTTCAGTCTGTCGGCCGGGTTCAGCTTGATCTGGTGATATCCTGAATATGCATCTAAGAAGCTCAATAGCTCGCATCCGGCTATGGAGTCTATCACACGATCAATTCTCGGCAGAGCGAATGGGTCCTTGGGGCAAGCTTTGTTGAGGCTTGTGTAGTCAATACACATCCGCCATCGCTTGTTCTTCTTGACACCAGGACGGGTTTGCTAACCATTCGGAAAAACACTTCCATAATGAAGCCGCTGCTAGGAGTCGGGCTATTTCTTCTCCAAAACTCTTCTCTTCTTCTCTCGACAAAGTGGCGCAAAGGGCTGCCCGACGGGCTTCACATCAGATCGGACATGTAACTTGTGCTCGGCGAATTCCGCTTGGTACACAGCATGTCTTTAGGGGACCATGCGAAGATGTCCCGATTCTCACGGAGGAAATCGACGAGCTCGCCTTTCTATTTGCTTTGTCAAGGTTTGCACCTATGATACCTCTCTGGGTGCTCCGGGTCCAAGGGTATCTTCTTACGTTTCTTTAGCCGAAGCTTGAACGAACCCTCGACTTCCGACTCTTTGGGGTTAGGGCGATATCTTGGGCTGCTTGCCGGCCATCGCCACAACCCGATCAAGCTTCGCTTCTCAATTTCGCGATCACCGAGGACTCGGCTTAGCCGATCGCTTTCAGCAGCGCAATGACGACTTTCTGTAGTCGCCGGCTATGGTCAGAATCCCCTTGGAACTCGGCATCTTCATCTTGAGGTAGGCGTAGTGGGGGACTGCCATGAACTTGGCCAAAGCAGGTCGGCCAAGCAACGCATGGTACGGACTTTCGAGGTCCACCACTTCAAACCAAACTGGCTCGGCGGAAATGATCTTTGTCTCCAAAGAGGACGTCTATCAGGATCTTGCCGATTGGTGAGCGAGGGAAAGGCCGGGAGAACAATGCCAGTGGAACACATTCCGGCTGTTACGAAGCTGTCTTTGCTTGATTCCTAACTTCTCCATGGTATCCTTGTATGCGAGGATGTTGATGCTCTGCCTCCGTCTATCGCTGATCATGAAGCGAAGCGGCCCGCTTATCTGTGGCAAAGGTGGCACCCAAGACCAGGCGTAGGGAGCCGGACTCAGCTTCACCTCTGGGTGATCATCTACTGCTCCAACTGATAGGCTTCTCGGACCAGTGCATGAACTCTGGAGTATCTGATGCTACTGCATTCACCTCTTGCTGCTGCAGCCGCCTGCTGCGTCGATCGTCAGCCACACTGGTGAACACCACATAGGCTCCATGCTCTTCTGGGTACTCATCTTGTACTTGCTACCGGTGGCTCGACAGCCGGCTGGGCGGGCGCCTAGCGAGCGGGGGGAGGTAGGAGGCCGTCTCCTTGGCGATCTGGTGAGCGGTGGCACATCCGGGTGGTGTGGTTTGACGGCTTCGGCGCAGGCTAATGGAACTTGCAGGGACCATCTAGAGTCTGCTCAGTGAGAAGGCCCGCAACCAATTGGACTTGCCGCCTTCTGCCGCTTGCAGTCGGAGGCTGCCCCTCGGCTGCTGGTCTTCATTTGTCGCATAACTTCAGCAGCTCTTTGGAAAGTGGCTGTGGGGCCTTGCGCCAGTGATCGTTCTATTGTTGTCGCCGTTGGCATCTCCACCGGAGTTACGGGAGCACGAGGGGCCACTTTGCGGTCGCACTAACTTGAATCTCCGTCCTCATGGAGGAGTCGGTTGTATGCATTTGTCTGCTATGATCGAGGAGCTCGTCGAGGGTCTCCGGCATCGTCGCAGAGAGGAGCTTGTGCTTGAGGAGGGTGCCTTCTCTGCACCCAGCCAGTGAAGTACTCGATAGCCTGCACCTCGCGGCACGCGCCCTCGCAGGAGTTCCAAGCTTCGGCCAGCCAGCGTAAGGTAGTCGCGAAGTTGACTCGTTGGGGCCTTGCACGCACAAGGAAAGTGGCGAGGCTTGGGAGGTCGCTTATGCGTGCTTGTGAAGTTGCGGACGAAGGCTTCGGTGAAGTCGACCCAGCTGTTGATCTTTGTGGGCTTTAGGCTGTTCAACCATGTCGGGCCGTGCCTGGAGCATGAGTGGAACAAACTTACTGACAACACGCTTGTTGTCGTTTGCTATGTCGATGACGTCAGGAGTAGTCAACCAGCCAGCCTTCCGGCTTTAATGGGGTTGGTGTACTTGGGCGTATCTCGGGAGCGTGAACCCTTTGGTAAAGGGCTCGTCTTGGATGCGAGGTCCGAAGCAGGCGGACCTAACTCGTCTTCTTCTTCCAAAGACTGTGGATCGGTGGAGTCGGTTCGATCCGGTGGCGGGCGTCATTTTCTCCGACTCCTCTCGGCGGCCAAGGCGGTTGCCGAGAGTCGGATGCTCGACGGGTGGCGGGAGAATCGCCTTTCTTTGCGAGGAGGAGGAGGCAAATAGTCGTCCCTCCGCTCCCTTTGCTCTTAGGCGGCCCGTCTTGGTCGCTTCGATGGTGATGCGAGTCGGAATCGGTAGGCTGACCGGATCCTTGTCTTTTCTTCCACGGACACCGCCGGTTGGTGTCCAGACGTCGCCGCTTGATCTCGGCAGTAGGCGGAGGCGGTCGTCGCTTTTGTCGCTATGGCGCTTCCGTGTGGCAGTAGGCTTCATTCTTGTGACGGCCGTATCGAGGAGCTGCCGGACTCGCTCCATCATCAGCGGCGCTCTTCACCCTCGAAGTTGTCTAGCTTGCCCGCCGCCGCCTGGCGGCGCGGATGTTCTCCGCAAAGGGCAGTGTATACAGGCGATTGGCCTGAACAGGTTGGCGATGGCCACGCCGCGGTTGCTAGACCGCGCGCCCTAGGCTGCTAGGCCCGGTTAGGGGCGGCGAGCATACGGCGCGATCCATCTCACGCTGGTAGGCCCGACAGCGTCTCATGCTTGCCCGGCTTCTTCGCCTTGACGAGCTGAAGGCGGCGTGCCTCCAGCGTCTCGGCGTCAGCGTCTTCCGGAATAGGCGCGGTCAGGTCTTGCAGAGCCGCGTCGAGTGGGTCATGAGCTCCTTCACCGGGATACTCGCCATGACCGATGACGCGCACCTCTGTGATGGTGCTTCCGCCGCTCTCCGCACGAGGGAGCGGCTCATCGTAGACCACCACGTTGGTGGGGAACGCGTCGAGCGACGCGGTGTCGGAGTCGACCCGGCATTGGGTTGGTGGAGCCTACGGACTCCAAGTCCACGGTAGGCTTCGCCGGCGGCGTGGAGTTGGTCAAGGAGGCCCGCGAGGAGGCTCTCGGGAGCCGCCCGTGCACGCATCGGATGCACGAGCTCGTCGGAGAAGGCGAACCTCGCCCGACAAGTTCGGCGAGGCAGTGGTCGCGAAGCGATCTCAGCGCCGTGCAGCGCGTCGTCGCAGACTCCATCTGGCGTGCCGGGCTAGCTGCGCTTGCCAGAGAGAAAAAGGGTTCCCGTCCAGAGCAGGTCTCCGAACAACGGTGCACTGGCCTTCTGATGGGCGCCAAATGTCGGGGGTTGGGTGCGACATATGCCAAGGGATGGCTTATCATGGTGGGGCGAGTAGAACATATCGCCGGTGCACAGAAACGGGATGAGGCGAAGACATGCACGCCGGCGGATCTTACCCAGCTTCAGGGCTCTCCGTGGAGATAACACCCCTACTGCTGCTCTGCGGGGTCTCCGCATGATCACTATGGCAAAGTGGGTACAAGGTTGCTCCTTGAGCTGTTTCCT
This sequence comes from Aegilops bicornis, assembly GCA_021605145.1. NCBI lineage: Eukaryota > Viridiplantae > Streptophyta > Magnoliopsida > Poales > Poaceae > Aegilops > Aegilops bicornis. The sequence continues at coordinate 430,156 of JAHIAL010000026.1, read as the reverse complement.
GGAGGTAGGAGAAGGCAAGGCTAGCTCCCTCCTTCCTATATGATCTGGCCTAGTGCTAAAAGATGGATCACCTTTGCATGGGTGCCACAGGGGCTTATAGGCCTACCTCGTGGGTACAATGGTAATCCGCCGGGCGCTGGTCCTGTACCGCCTGTCTTCAGCCGCCGTCTTCTCCACCGACTTGGGCCCGCCGACTGGTGGGGCCCCATCTGACAAAACTCGATGTGCAGTTCCTCTCCGTCGTCACGTGTGGGCGGTCTTGCCATGCGGATTACTATAGCCGTGCTTCTGATGACGCTGGCTCGGTCGTGGGGTCATGGCAATACAGCGCTACCGACGGCGATTACCACTTGCCATTCCCCATCTTGTCCGATTAATGGCGTGCGGGGCCCGTGGGAGGGCTAGCCGACTCTGGGGCCGACTCAACAGGTCCGGCCATGGCCCTCTCGCCGTCTTACGTACCCCCACCGACAGTGTGGGACCCGGGCCGTCTCGGGTCGCATGACGAGCCGCCGTCAGGCATAGGGCGCCATACGAAGTGATGTCGGGCTGGCATGGCAATAGTGCAGCGCCGGATGGAGATCTCCGTTGGTTGGCGCCTTTGTGGCCATGCCCGCCTTCGCAAAAGGGGCGAGGAATGGGCAGCGCGGTGGCCGTACTCGTCCCGTTCATCATTCTGGCAGGAGGTGGTTGAGGTCGCGGGCGACTCCCAGTAAACTTCTACGGAAGCCGCCTGTTAGGAAATCGGCTTATCTCGAAGTCGCCCAGGACTCGGCCGTGAGGCGTCAAGGCCTTGCCGCCGACTCTCAATAAATGACTCTTCATCTTGGGGTCTTGAGGGGCGCAGCCGGCCCCGATGTCTTGAAAGGTTCAGGGGCTCGGGTTAGCCTACCCATGGCCCATTACTCCGACATGCGACCTAAGACTTCATGGAGGTAGTAATGGTTTTTCTTCACTGCATTGTGAGTAGCAGTCATGTTGTGAAGAATAGAACCAAACTGGCGCTTAACCCATTTGTGGTTTCGATCCACCTTCTGATGAATACTGAGGAGAAGCTCACGGTCAGTCATCACCCTTGGAGCTGTGGCTTGAGGATTTGGCTTTGAAGCTCGAGCGACAGAGTCATCATTGGTGGATTAAGATGCAGCTTTGCGAAACTGACCATCCAATGGACTAATGCCTTCATCAATCATTGCAGGTGCCTTGCCCTTGTCATCACCTGAGGAATTTGTCCGCTTGAGGACTTCAATTGGGGGCAAGTAGCTGAGGTGATTTTGAAAATCAATGTCGGTGTCAAAACCGGCGGATCTCGGGTAGGGGGTCCCGAACTGTGCGTCTAGGCGGATGGTAACAGGAGACAAGGGACACGATGTTTTTACCTGTGTTCGGGCCCTCTCGATGGAGGTAATACCCTACTCATGCTTGATTAATATTGATGATATGGGTAGTACAAGAGTAGATCTACCACGAGATCAGAGAGGCTAAACTCTAGAAGCTAGCCTATGGTATGATTGTTGTCCGTCCTACGGACTAGAACCCTTCGGTTTATATAGACACCGAATAGGGTTAGGGTTACATGTAGTCGGGTTACAATGGTAGGATATCTACATATCCAGACGCCAAGCTTGCCTTCCACGCCAAGGAAAGTCCCATCCAGGACCACGGGACGAAGTCTTCAATCTTGTATCTTCATAGTCCAGGAGTCCGGCCAAAGATGATAGTTCGGCTATCCGGACACCCCCTAGTCCAGGACTCCCTCAATCAGCCTTGTAGTTGAGTGAAGACCTTGTTCTGAGGAATCTCATAATCCAAGGAGCATAAGGCTTCAACTCAAATGGAGAGAGTGCAACATTTGCCAGAGTCCTCATGAGGAAATCATGATAGTTGACAGGAAAGCCATGCATGATATTGAATAGCAGATTCTTCATGATGCCAACAACTTCTTCATGATTCGATTCGTGGCCTTTGATTGGACTCAATGTCTTGACGTAATCACGATGAAACCAGCTTCTTTACCGCGTCTGACAATTCCTTCACGAGGAATTTGGTCCTTGGGGCTTGACCGGGCTTGACGGCTTCATCGTAACTTGCATGTAATGAGCAAGCGGTGAGTTCAGTTCATGATCTGAGTAACGAGCACCTTCAAGGGAGGGACTGATTGGCAAGGGCATGAAGCAATTCGAGAGGCCGGTGCTTTGAAGTGAGTATTTTCGATCATCGGTCCAAAACCCAAGAGTTGACATCGTCAGCATCTCCTGTGATGTGCAGCATTGCATAGAACTGAAGAATTAGCTCTTCATTCCAATCAACAATGTCAGAGCAAAAGTTGAGTAGTCCTGCATCATGAAGCACACTGAGTACTGGGGTGAAGCAATTCCTTCAGATCCCATTTGAACTGTACTCAATGGGGTATGAGGAATTTGTTGCAGAGGGGTGAACAGAGGAGAATTAGGGTGCTGACTTTCCCAAAAGTCATCGTTCATTACTGGAGTAGTGCTTCCAATGTCCACATCCTCTTCTTCATCACTCTTTTCTTGAACGCCAGCCTCTTCAGCAGTGAACTGAGGCGTGGGTGATGAGATGATTGGTGTGGAAGGGATTGTATCCGCTTCAATTTTTCATCCAACTGCTCTGACGAAGCAGCAGAAGGAATGTCTTCATCTAATCCGCTTGGGATCACATATTCTTAATCAAAAGGAACAAGGTCCTTAGAATAGCATCAATTGGATTTTCAAAAGAGCTAGACAATGGCTTCATCTTCTTCGGAGCTGAAGAATCTGATGAAGTTGATGCCTTCCTTTTCTTCACAGCTGCACGCTCTGCAGCCTTGGTCTTCTTCACATCTAATGCAGAAGGAAGAATTGGACTTGGTGTTGGTGTAGGAGGAGCAGAGGAAATTGGTTCAGTTACTTCAGGCACAACCGGGTCACGAATACCGGCATTTGCGCTTTCTTGAGGCATAGTTGGTGAAGCTTCACATTATTCTGATTTCTTCAGCGCAACACTAGTGGTTGCCACGCAATTTCTTCAATGGCTGGAATGCGGTCGCCATACAGTACTCTGAAGTTTCATCAAGAAGTCTTGGCATGTTCTTGATGAAGAGGCTGAGCAGATGCCTCAGCCTAAGGAATTTCTTGTTGCGTTGGGGCTGCAACATTTTTAGTGAACTTCTCAGTAATCTTCACAAATCTAACTTTGGCTCCAAGCCAGTCAGCATAGTAGCGATCAAATTCTTCATTCGGTTGCTTGATTTCTAATTGAAGAGCTACAAGTTCTTCGGGTGAAAGCTTCAAGACATTTTGCTTCAGAAAGCGCTCCTTCTTGTACTGCGCTTTCTTCACCCTCCTCCCCTGTTCATATTTCCATTTTTCCTCATCGATGAAGGCGCCAACACATGACTTTTTGCTGTGAGGAGGTTCATCTCAGCAAGAGGAGTGTTGGGGTCCTTGTGCCATAGATCGATGAAGTCTAGGATCGCTTTTGATCCAAAGCATCAATGGCACATTCTTGCCTTTGGCTCTAGCGGCCCTGGCCGCCTCGTCTCTCGATGATTTCAAAGAAGTTCTTCATCATCAGCTTCGTCATCTTCGGACGGTACTTGAAAGGCAACCTGCTTCTTGTGCGGACTTGGTCGAGATCCTCGTTCAGCAGTGGCCTTTGTCTTCAGCACTGTGGGGCCTGTTGAGGTATTTGGTGGAGCTGAAGAACTACCAGAGGCTCCTGAGGCAATAGAGATGCTTGTTGTCCTTTGGCATGAGGCAAGATGCACAAGTGCTGAGGATTTGGACGGAGGAGGTGAGGACTTTTGAGGGGCTGGTGCAGCTTGAGGAATTTGTCGTGAGGGCTTTGAATAAGTTGGCCGAGAGGGCATTGCTGAGGAACTTGGCCATGAGGGCATAGATGGCGAAGCACTGGGCTTGTGAGCGGGCTTCTTTGGCATGGCCTTCTTTGGCTTGCTTGCAGAGGCCTCAGCAGTGGCAGCAGCAGAGTCTTCATTAAATTTTCTCACTGCATCCTTAGCCATTTTGGCTAGCTTGGCTTGACGCTTGGCCCATTCCTTGGGAAATTCCTCACCACTTCTAATACTAGAGGGATCAGCAACTTGGCCAGGTGCCAAAGGGTCCTGGGCATCGACGGTGTACAGCAAATTTCTTCATGTACTTGGGTGTTACATAATGATATTCCCTCCATTCTCTGGCCCATCTCCTCTCTATTCTCTGAATGCGCACTTTGCGCTCATTCTTTGTTTCCTCAGGGGGTGTGCAGTACCCTACATAGATATCATCAGGGATTTCAAAAGCAGTGTTGACATTAGGTTTCTTTCCACCCTTCTGTGGCTTCTTGCCATCGGCCATTTTCTTCAGCTGAGGAATATGAACAACATAATTTTCTGAAGAGGTGTGCAACTTTTTTTCGAGGAACGCTGCAAATGACTTAAGTTGATGAGAACCTAGTGATTCAGCAGCGGACATGTGTACCTGTGAACAGAATATAGTTGCGAGGAATTTTGGAGAGGTCATATGCGTTCTCAGAAGTTTTTGGGAAAAGAACAGGTTTGAGGAATTTGTCCAGATGAGTCTTGAGGAATTTCACTAAGCGCTCTTTGTCTTAGGTTCCAGAGTTGTACAGATTAAAAATCCACACAAATGAGGGATCTTGAAGAAATGATGCTTAGGGAAACAGATCAAGAACAGATGATAACTGAGGTGTTTAATATGTGAAGATTTGAAGAATAAACACCTTTTGAAGATTTTGTTGAAAACATCAGAATCAACAAGGGCAGTAAAAGTAACTTTTAATTACCCTTGATGAAGAAAACGACGAACTGGGAAGTGTAGATGTGAAGGACAGCTACGGCGGCGGCGGAGTGAAGAAATCCTCGGCCGGCACGAGTACGACGACGACGAGGTCGAGGCAGTGAAGCTCTTCCTCACCAGCGACGATGGAAGTAGCTGCGGCGCTAGGGTTTGAGAGCTCGAGCGAGGGAGTGAAGTCTAGCGGAGTAAAAACGAAGTGAGGAAGGGGAGGGGTATTTATAGCCGAGGTGAAAAACCACTCGTCCGAAGAAATTGGACGAACGTGCCCCTGACCCTTCTCATTCACGCGACATGTGTCACCCACGTACGGAGAGGTGGCGATCGTGTGAGATCATGGGTGAATAGATAAGTATTATCGTGGAATGTGGAACGGTTTAGGCGGCAACAACCGAAAATTCATATTAGAATATTTTAAAGTTTCGTACGCAATTTCTTCAGCTAACAACGACACAGAGAAGATTTTGAACGATTTTCAAATAGAACCCACATGAAGAAATTGTGAATAGTAGGTTGAGTTTAACATAGAGGGAAGGGTCCGATCACATTCACTTAGCGTAAAAGGCAACTTGAAGAAATAACAATAAGTATATATATATATATATATATATATATATATATATATATATATATATATATATATATATATATATATATATATATATATATATATATAGCCAATGAAGAACAACTTGACGGAAGCGATGAAGATATTGTAAAGTTCAAGAATTTGAACAATCGAGGAATTTCATATTTGAGGAAAAACTCAAATTGTAGATTTTCAACTTTTGGTGGTGGAGTGACCTACCGTGTAAGAATGATGATTTCAGACACCGCGTACAATTGTCGTAGGGCTCTGAGAATCAAATTCTTCATTAATTTCTTCACACTTAGAGTGTTAGTCTTCATTGATTGAAGAAAAACGTTTCTTCATGTGTTGCACATCTAAGTCATCAATTTTGCATAAGTGTTAGGATGAGTGTCCTTTTCAAAGAATACTCGAAGATTCTAGGATATTTAGTGCACACCTCAACTTGCTAAATCTCTTCTCATCCAGGGGCTTAGTGAAGATATCGGCTAGCTGTTCTTCAGTCCTTACATGCTCAATAGAGATGTCGCCCTTCCACACATGATCACGAAGAAAATGATGAAGAATCTTAATGTGCTTTGTCTTCGAGTGCTGAACTGGGTTATGAGCAATCTTGATTACACTCTCATTGTCACAGTAGAGAGGCACATTCTTCATGTTGACGCCATAGTCCTTGAGAGTTTGCTTCATCCACAGCAATTGAGCACAGCAAGAACCAGCAGCAATGTACTCAGCTTCAAAGTAAACGGTGATCTGTGATTCTCGCTTTCTTCGAGGACCAACAGACAAAGATCGTCGAGGAAATGGCATGTGCACGATGTTGACTTCGGTCCACACATTCACCGGCATAGTCGTAGTCTGAATATCCAATGAGATAAAAAGCCGAGCCCTTGGGGTACCATAATCCAAGTGTTGGTGTGTGACCTAGATATCGAAGAATATGCTTGTGACCTTATGGTGTGATTCCTTGATTGTAGCTTGAAATCGGGCACAGATGCAAACACTAAGCATAATATCTGGCCTAGATGCACATAAGTACACTAAAGAACCAATCATGGAGCAGTATACCTTTTGATCAAAGTCAATACCATTTTCATCAGTGCATAGATGGCCATTTTTGGGCATAGGAATTTTGACAACATTGCAATCTTGCATGCCGAATTTCCTCAGTACATCCTTGAGGTATTTCTCTTGATATATGAATATGCCATTGCGCTGTTGACGAATTTGAAGACCTTAGAAGAATTTCAATTCTCCCATCATAGACATTTGATATTCTTCAATCATCATATAGGAAAATTCATCACTGTAACGTTGGTCAGTACAACCAAATACGATATCGTCAACATATATTTGGCACACAAACAATTGACCATCATATGATTTAGTGAAAAGAGTAGGGTCAAGTGAACCGAGATTGAAGCCTTTCTTCATGAGGAATTCCTTCAAAGTATCATACCACGCTTGGGGGCTGCTTGAGGCCATAGAGGGCCTTATTGAAATCTGAAGACTTTGTCGGGATGCTTTGGATCTTCAAAACCCGGGGGTTGAGCAACATATACTTCTTCCTCAAGCTTACCATTGAGGAATGCACTTTTCACATCCATTTGATGTAAAGTGATATCATGATGGTTAGCATAAGCAAGTAATATGTGAATAGCCTCAAGTCTAGCAGCAGTGCAAAAGTTTCATCGAAATCAATTCCTTCAACCTATGTGTAGCCTTGCGCTACAAGCCGTGCCTTATTCCTCACCACAAGGCCATTTTCATCTTGCTTGTTGCGGTAGGTCCACTTTGTGCCAATGATATTGTGCTTGTGAGGATCTGGACGATTGACCAGTTCCCAGACGTTGTTGATCTCAAATTTATGTAATTCCTCTTGCATAGCTTGAATCCATTCTGGCTCCAGAAATGATTCATCTACCTTAGCGGGCTCTATGATAGAGACAAAAGCAAAGTGCCCACAAAAGTTAGATAAATGTGAAGCTCTTGAGCGTGTGAGAGGACCTCGAATGTTGATGTCGCTGATGATTTTCTCAGTCTGCACTTCGTTTGCAACTCGAGGATGAGCAGGTTGACGTCGAGGAATTTGATCAGCATTTTCTTCAGCGCCATGTTCTTCAGGTGCATCAGCACGGCGTTCTTCACGTTTTGGAATGATTTCTTCAACAGATTCTTTGGTAGGAATGACATCCTCAGTAGCCTTGAACTTGATAGTTTCCTTAGGTGACTGTTCATCTAACACTGAAGGTAGGTGATCTCTTTGCGAGCCATTAGTTTCATTGAACCGCACATCTACAGTTTCAACAACCTTGTGGTGAACGTTGTTGAAGACTCTGTAGGTATGCGAGTCCTTTCCGTAACCAAGCATAAAACCTTCATGTGCTTTCGGTGCAAATTTACAACTGTGATGAGGATCTCTAATCCAACATTTAGCAATCGAAGACTTTGAAATAACTCACATTGGGTTTCTTGTCGAAGAGGAGTTAAATATGCAGTCTTCTTGAAGAATTTGTGAAGATATACTCTGTTGATGATGTGGCACGCAGTATCAATTGCCTCAATCCAGAAGCGACGAGGCGTCTTGTATTCATCAAGCATAGTGCGAGCCATCTCAACAAGAGTTCTGTTCTTGCGCTCCACGACGCCATTCTGCTGAGGAGTATAAGGAGCAGATAACTCATGAGTAATACCAAGTTCATCAAGACCAGAATTCTTGAACTCAGTTCCATTGTCACTTTCTGATGCGCTTGATCTTCACACCAAAGTCGGTTGAAGCCCTCGAGGAAAATCGTTTGAAGACTTCCTGCACCTCATGTTTGTAAGTGACAATATGCACCCATGTGTAACGAGAATAATCATCAACAATAACAAATCCATATAGAGATGCATCATTTGTAACTGCTGAATAATGATTAGGACCAAAGAGATCCATGTGAAGAAATTCAAATGTTCGAGTGGTAGTCATGATTGTCTTCGCTGGATGTTTGGCCTTGGTCATCTTTCCAGCTTCGCAGGCTCCACACAAGTGATCCTTGAGGAATTTGACATTCTCAATGCCAATGAAATTCTTCTTCTTTGCGAGCATGTGCAGATTCCTCATGCCTGCATGACCTAGTCGTCGATGCGATAGACAGCCTTCTAAAGCTTTTGCAAGTAGACATATAGCTGGATGTGGTCCTGTAGAAAAATCTACAATATACGGATCTCCTCTCCTAAAGCCTTCGAAGACTTTGGAATTGTCAGCTTCCATGATCACAACAGAACGATACTCGCCAAAGATGACAACCATATCAAGATCACAAAGCATTGAGACTGACATGAGGTTGTATCCTAAGGACTCGACAAGCATGACTTTGTCCATGTGTCGATCCTTTGAGATCGCAACCTTACCTAGACCCAATACCTGACTTTTGCCTTTGTTAGCGAAGATGATATGCTTCAGATGCGATGGAGATAAGGGAACATCCATCAATAGATTTTTGCCAATAGTCATGTGATTTGTACATCCACTATCGAGGACCCACTCATTGGCTTTGGGTTGATCATCCTGCAGATGAATTAGTGCATCTTACGAACTCATAAACTTCATCAGTGAAGAATATGACATCAATTTCATGAGATCAATTTCATCAAGAAATAAAACAGATAAAGAAGTATTAGGAAGTGAGAAATGAGGATTCATTTCTTCATGATTTGTCTGCATCCCTTCAGGCAAATTCAGGTCTCCAGCAAATTCTTCAGACGTTTTAAGTCTGCCTAGAGATCCGACCCCTGCATAAAAGATTAGTTCTTTTCTTCACCACCCACATACGAAGGGGTGGCAAAGAGTTCATCACTCTGCGAGCTCCATACGAGAAAGGTGGCATAGAAGCCAGTCCACTTCGTTTCACATAAGAAGAATTAGGGTAAGCATATGAATAAGCAGAGAAATTCTTTGAGGACTTATGAACATAATGATTAGAAGAATAATGCTCATATTCAGACCCTTAAATCTTTCCTGCGATACAGAAGTGTTAGCACGATGATGTTCATATGAGGACTTTGATCCTCTTGAGGAATTTGATCCACGTGAGGAATTTGGTCCGTATGAGGAATTTGATCTGGGGTTCCTATTCATCACAGGTGGTGTCATGAGGACATTCACCTGAAGACTTTCAAGGCACCTTTTGGGAACCCAGATTTTCTTCATAGGGGAACCGTTCCTGCAGTTAGTGCCAACATATCTAGCAAATACTTCACCATTATGATTTTTTGAACAGTTTATAGTTGGAGTCAAATGACTCATCGCCAGAATGAGGAGATTCACATGTAAAGCCGGATAAGGTAGATGGATCTCTTTGGAGGTCCCTTTGCAAAGACAACCCATGAGATTTTGGGATCTTGCTTCAAAGCTTCCAAAGATGTCCCAACAACATTGAGTTTCCTCTCAAGGCAATGCCCTCTTTCCTAGTGTTCTGTTGAGAATCGCTTTTAAGCACATCACAAAAGCCCGATGCCCTTTGAGGCTTTTGTACATGCTGTCATATACAATTCCTTGACCCTTCATCATCGGTGATACTAGCATTGTCCTCGGATGAGGAATTAGTGCTAGCGAGACAGTGAAGAATTTGTAACATTAGAAGCATTTGAACATTCGGTGAAGAATTAGCGATTCTCGTTCAATGCACTTCAAACATGGAGGAACAAATTCTTCTGAAAGCGGCGCTGATTTGTTGAGCAAGTAATGAATCACGCTCCTTACGAAGATCTTCAAAACTCACCCTTAGCTTTTCAAGATCTCGCTTTCTTTGAAAAAATTCATAAGAAAGCTTCTCATGATCAGATAAGAGAGTGTTATGATGACTTTGAAGGTTGTCAAACTTAGACTGAAGTCTCTGAAGATTTTCAGTCAAGGCTTTAGTGTGATCCATTTCTTCACCCAACATATCATCACTTTTATCTAGCATGTTTTGAACCTTTTCAAAAGCCTTTTGTTGTTTCACAGCAATCTTAGCAAGTTTAGAGTAGCTAGGCTTGAGGTTTTCTTCAGATTCATGCTCACTTGATTCAGAGGAGGGGTATTTGAGTACCTTGGCACCTTTTGCCATGAAGCAATAGGTGGGAGCGTAGTCATCATCGCCTCCATCAGCCTTGTTGGTGAAGCCATTTTCTTCCGAGTTGAAGATGGACTTGCTGACGAATGCAGTAGCGAGAGCTAGACTCGCCACACCAGATACTGACTCCTCAAATGCCTCCTCTTCCTCATGTTCCTCAGATTCAGCTTCAGAGTCCATTTCCTTGCCAATGATTGCCTGAGCCTTCTTGGAGCTGCTCTTCTTGTGAGATGAAGACTTTGAGGATTTCGATGATGAAGACTTTGTAGATTTATTCTTCTTCTTTCAGTCATCAGAACTGTAATCCTTGTAAATTTTCTTCTTTGATTCCTTTTCCCACTAAGCGCAGTCTTGAATGTAGTGACCAGGTTTCTTGCATTTGTGGCAAAGTCTCTTCTTATAGTCACTGAATGAGGAATCATTACTCCCTGAGGATTTTCCAAAGCAACCATGTCTTGAGAACTTCTGAAATTTCTTCACGAGCAGTGCTAGTTCCTGGCTCAGTTCTTCAGGATCACCAAGGCTACTACCAGAATCTTCATCTTCGTATTCGAAACCGCCTTGGCCTTGTGGCACGTGATCTGCCATAGCTCAAACCATAGAGATCTCTCTTCTCAAAATTTGGAACTCATAAGTGTTTAGCCTCTCGAGGATATCATCGGGATCAAGTGACTTGTAATCTCAACGTTCTTATATCGGCGGTGCCATAGTATCAAATGAGGAATCAAGCAATCTCAGCAATTTCTTGACACCTCATGGTCGGTGATGTCGGTGGCACCAAGTGCTTGCAGCTCATTTGAGATGTCGGTGAGGCGATCGAAGTTTTGTTGAACATTCTCGTTGTCGAGTCTTTTTAAGCGGTTGAAGAGATTGCAAAGAATGTCAACTCGAGAGTCACGCTGTGTTGAGACTCCTTCATTGACTTTGGACAACCTATCCTGATAAGCTTAGCAGTTTCCAAAGCAATCGACTCTTCCATAACGCCCTTTGCTCAGATGGCCACATATGATGTTCTTCGCTTGAGAATCGAGTTGCTTGAATCTCTTCACATCAGTAGCATTCAGAGAAGGTGTGACTGAGGGAACACCATTTTCCACAACATACCAGAGATCGTTATCAATTGCCTCAAGATGCATTGGCATCTTATTCTTCTAGTACGGTAGTCCATCCCATCGAAGGTAGGACACCCAGCAGAGACCTTAATCATACCTGCGGTCAACATAACTAAAACTCTAGGCGGTTAAACCAAAATCACACAGAACAAGGGAGTACCTTGCTCTGATACCAATTGAAAGTGCGTTATATTGACTAGAGGGGGGTGAATAGGAGATTTTTATGAATTCTTCAGCGAGGAATTTCAGGGGAGAAATTCCTAAGCGAAGAACTACTTGCAGCAGAATAAGTACTCGGATGCAAACATAACGGAACATAAGCATGGTCATCATCATGAAATGTAAACACGCACAGAGTACAAGAAGCATAAGCACATGATAAAATAGGATGAAGAAAAACAGACTGAAGAAAGTGAACTGAGGAAATTAAGAAAGTCTTTAGTCAAAGTCTTCAAACAGATATGAACAAGCACACAACACAATAATGAGGAAATGAAAGAGTTGAGGAAATAGAACGGTAGGGCTTGGTGAAGACAATGATTTGCTAGACCAGTTCCAACTGCTGTGATAGTTGTACGTCTGGTTGGAGCGGCTAGGTATTTAAACCTGAGGACAGATAGTCCCGGACACATAGTACTCACCGTATTCTCCTTGAGTTAAGGTCACACAGACCTCGCCCAATCACTCGTGGTAAGTCTTCTGGTGACTTCCAAACCTTCACAAACTCGGTCACTCGGCGATCCACAATTTCCTCTTGGATGCTCTAGACCATGACGCCTAACCGTCTGGAAGATGCACAATCTTCAAAGGTAACAAGCATCGGATCCACGCAGGATCAATCTCTTGAGTGATGCTCAATCATTTTGGGTTTTTAGGTGTTTGGGTTTGGGTTTCCTCACTTCATGATTTTCGCTCAAAGTCCTCGGAGGATGGGATGCTCTCAAATGACAAGTGTCAGTTTCTCTCGGAGCAGCCAACCAGCTAGTGGTTGTAGGGGGCGGCTATTTATAGCCTAGGGAGCAGCCCGACATCATAAGACATAAATGCCCTTCAATGATATGTCCGTTAGGTGGGTAGATATTTTGGGACAGCTGGCGCGAAGCACAGCAACGAGCAGAAATTTGACTATCAAATTCCTTAGGGCTATCATGTTCCTCACTCATAGGCAATTCGCGCTGGCAAATTCCTAACTCCTCAGTCAGAACAAATTCCTTAGAGACCAGAAGAACTTCATCTCTGTCACTGAAGAAATTTAATGAACTGTATGAGATTTCCAATGGCTTCACTCGAAGGGATTGGTAGGTGTAGGATTTTGAGTTGAGCATCACATGGAAATTTTTCTAGCATTTCCTCGACCCCCTTTAACAGTACGGTGTTTCCTATGACTCAATAAAGAGAAAAAGAAACTACGAAAACAAAAGTCTTCATTCTTCATGTTCCTCGAATGAATACCAAGTCTTCAGGGACACACCAATTTCTTCACTTTCAAAGACTTCAGAAAGTCTTCAGAAGTCCAAAATCTTCAGTCGAAGATATTCATTTTTTGGGGTCGACTTTCTCTGTAAATATCAAAATCCTCATAGACTTATAGACCTGTGTACACTCACAAACACATCAGTCCCTTAACCTATAAGTCTTCAATACACCAAAATCACTAAGGGGCACTAGATGCATTTACAGGGTCCGTAGTTATTAGCTAGATGGCTTCCTCTCTCTCGCTGGATTCTCAATACAATGGTCTCTTGGAGATCCATATGATGTAACTCTTTTTGCGGTGTGTTTGATGGGATCAGATGAACTTTGAGTTTATGATCAGATCTATCCTTTTATATCCATGAAAGTTATTTGAGTTTCTTTGATCTCATATATGCATGATTGCTTATAGCCTCGTATTTCTTCTCCGATATTTGGGTTTTTTTTGGCCAACATGATCTATTTATCTTGCAATGGGAAGAGGTGCTTTGTTGTGGGCTCGATCTTATGGTGCTTGATCCTAGTGACAGAAGGGGAACCGACACGTATGTATCGTTGCTACTAAGGATAAAACGATGGGGTCTATCTCTACATAGATAGATCTTCTCTACATCATGTCATCATTCTTATTGCATTACTCCGTTTCTCCATGAACTTAATACACTAGATGCATGTTGGATAGCGGTCGATGTGTGGAGTAATAGTTGTAGATGCGGGCAGGAGTCGGTCTACTAATCTTGGATGCGATGCCTATATAATGATCATTGCCTGGATATCATGATGATTATTTGAAGTTCAATCAATTGCCCAACAGTAATTTGTTTACCCACCATTTGCTATTTTTCTCGAGAGAAGCCACTAGTGAAACCTACGGCCCCTGGGTCTCTTTCTCATATTATTTTCCTTCGCAATCTACTTTTCCTTTGCTTTTATTTTCAGATCTATTAAACCAAAAGTACAAAAATACCTTGCTATGTTTTATTCTTATTTATTTTATTTGGCGTTCGATCTATCAATATACTACAATTTTATCTCACGTCCGTTTGCCTATCTTGAGGCGCCGCTAGACGAAAGGGATTGACCACCCCTTTTACACGTCGGGTTGCGAGTAATTGTTATTTGTGTGCAGGTGCTGTTTATGTTGTGTTGCTTGGTTCCCCTACTGATTCGATATCCTTGGTATCATAACTGAGGGAAATACCTACCGCCGCTGTGATGCATCATCCCTTCCTCTTTGGGGAAATACCGATGTAGCTTCAAGCCGCATCAAAAGGAAATTCTGGCGCCATTGCCGGGGAGGATCGTCAACATATACCAGGTTCCTAATCACAAATATCATCTCCTCTCAGTTTACATTATTTGTCATTTGCCTCTCGTTTTCCTCTCCCCCACTTCACAAAAATTTGTCGTTTTTATTGGCCCCTCTTTTTCGTTCGCTATTTTCCTTTCGTTCTCTTAAACTCTCTTCTCTGTCGCCATGACCGACCGTACAAAAGCTAAGGGTTTTCTCCTGAGTTTTAATGCTTTGGATAACCCCTCTATCCTCTCTAAGCTCATAAGTAATGATTCTATGGAAAGACTTACCGGGTTTGCTAAGGAAAAATCTAACAATTTTGATGAAGATGATCCCAGAATTTTTTGTTACTTGCTTGATGAATCTTTGAAAGATGCTTGGGATAGGCTGTTAAAAATTCGAGCTAGTTATGTGCCCCAATATCAGACAGAGATATACTTGAAAAGTTTTTATGTTGTTTACCTTCTTCCTTCAAGCAAGTTTTGGATTCTATATTTGAAAACGGTTTTCTTGAAGGGGATGCCGTTGATACTTGTGAAAAGATGAAAACCATATTTGGGCACCCCAAAGGAGAAAATGTTGAATCAACTACCCTTATGTGCTTTTATCAAAACTAGTTGACCTGTTGCGCTAAATGGCGCAAAGACCCGCTAAATACATGTTGTCGATGAAAATAGTTTCATTTTGCAAGGACATATTCAATACTGGTAGTAGTAAGCCCATGTGTTAAGTCATAAGTACTATACTGAAAATATGTTTATCACGTTGAGAAACCTGAGTTTGAAAAAAAATCATATTTCTATAACATGCATAGACCAGCTAAGGAAGCATTTTATATAGTTGAAAATATGGTTATCACATTGAGAAATCGGAGCTTGAAAAAAATTCATGTGTATATAACATGTATGGACCAGTTAAGGCTGTATTTTTTTAGCAGTGTTTGCACTAATTTTTTATCCATGTGCAAAAGCCTCTCTATGTTGTGCATAAGGACGCATAGGTATTTGAAAGGCCCATATACTACCTAGCCCGGTACGGGAACAATTCTTTGTGTGGGCCGTCCAAATACCTAGCCTGGTCCATGAACAATTCTTTGTGTGGCCCGTCCGAAGTAAAATATGAAGCAGCAACGCAGATCGTGACTGTGTATTTCTTTTCTTCCTTGGTTCCTCCTATGGGTGGGAGAAGCATACTCAACTGGTGACACAAATGGCCCATTACGCCATCTAGCACAATGTTCATTTCAAACACAAACTGTTTTGAAAATTAAATTAGGTTTTAGCACTAAGGAACGATCCAGACTTGAAACAACGGATGGAACCACTTTACCTATTCAAACTCTTTAGCAACCATTTATGATTCTGATGTCGAATGGCACAAGGTGTCGATTTAGACTAAGAGTTATTTGAAACGTGTTTCATTTGTTCTTTACAAAGTGTTAGATACAATTTCACTGCACATAAGAATTTTCTAGCTCAGTTAAAACGTATTTTCAAGCATACAAACCACAACTAAACAACGCGAATGTAAATATATACGACTGAGTCATACATCCTAGAAAAAGGCAAGCAACGGACTGGTAATAGGTAGGCCTGTTTTAGAGAGACTGTGGTAAACTACAGTTCATTATTACATGCAAAATGTTTTTTCTTCGGAGCAGAACACTGATCTATCTCTGTCTTCATATCTTTTTCTTCTCAGAGCTGGAGTGTGATGCCTTGCTCCTATTCACGGCTCTTGACCTACAATTTTTGAACAATCAAAATTAGTTATTCATTCAATGGGAAATAAGAAGTGGGGATTACTTTACCAATATCATTAGCAAGTTTATGAGGGAAAAGAAAGCGATATAACTTCCAAAAGCAAACGTAAGAATGAAGTACATAGTATTATAGTCCCTCCGTTCCAAAATAGATGACTCAACTTTGTACTAACTTTAGTACAAAGTTAGTACAAAGTTAGTACAAAGTTGGGTCATATATTTTGGAACGAAGGGAGTAGCTGGGAAAGTAGGAACATGAGATGCGGCGTGTTTCAGAAAAAATGGTCAAGGTTCCCTGATCCTAGTAACATGAGCTGAAATTATTTTGTCAGGGACTCATGGTCATGGCTGTATATAATTTTCACAAGCAACAAACCTATGTGACAACCTACCTTCGATCACAAAGCTATATAATCTATATAATAGACAAAAATGGAGCCTTCGATAACTTAAATACCTATTTTTCCTACCATAGTGTGATGAGGCTCTGAAACTGCACATATAGGGATTTTCATGGGACCATTCAGGACTTTGAAAAAAGATACAAAAACTGCATTCAGCTCTTCCATCTAAGGCTACCTCAATAATAAACCAATACTAAATGATAGAATAATCTGAGAATCGTATATGATAACAATGCAAAATAATCTTGCAGCACCTCCTAAAACTGTTTAAGCTATGAAATTGGCAGTCAACTTACTATCAACGAGAAACACCACACTATGATAACAATGCAAAATAATCTTGCAGCACCTCCTAAAACTGTAAAAGCTGTGAAATTGGCAGTCAACTTACTATCAACGGGAAACACCACACTGCACTATATTTTTTCAGGAACAAGATGCTAATATGCTTTCCCGTTCCCCACTGCAAGGATGCACGTTGTCTCCCCATTCTCCACCGCGAGGACGCCGACGCGTCCCTGTTCTCCACCGCCAGCACGCCCAACTCCTCCCCTATCTCCACCGTAAGGACGTTGGGCGCCTCCACCTAATTGTACCTTCTTAATGTGCGAGGAGGCTTTGTTTTCTGCATAGAGTATGCATCAAAATTCAGTACAAAAAAGGATTACTCATGAGTAGAAAGATCATTGTCACAATTTGGAATGACATGTTCTAGTAGGAATCCTAGATATACAAAGAGAGTATTAGTTCAGGAGAATCAATAAGATTATGCAACAAACTATCAACCATTGCACTATATCTCAAGAATTTATAGTGTAGCCTCCAAACAAAGCTTTAATCAAGGCAACTTCAATCTAACGACAATGGCTGACCGATGATGTTTTAGTCCTCCTGGTTTACTAATTCAGAGGAACTAACAAAAAATCGCTCTTTGGTCAATAGCATCAACTGATTCTTTGAGATCTAAATTCCACTCTTAGCCAAAATTATTCTTCCTCTCTTCTATGTCAGATCTACACACGTCAAGTTTAAAAATCCATATAATAGCAAAGTAAAATACGTGTGAGAAAGAAATTAATACATGGAGAGAAAGAGTGGAGCACCTAGTTCGTCGCCGGCTTGCATCGCTCGAGCCGCCGGCAACAGGGACATATTGTCCTCCTTATACTCCAGATCCACGAGGCAGTCATGGGAGGAGGGATGAGCTCCTGGTTCCTCTCGCCTCCCCACACCACCTGTTCACCTCCAGCTCCTTCCCCATGCTAGGATCGCTCACCTTCTCCTTCCCCGCTGTTGCTTGCCTTCCTCCCCGGCCTCCTCCTTCCCTTGTCGTCCGCATCCTACACCTCCCCTACATCCCCACCCGCACCGCAAAGATGACCTATGTCCGACGGTGACATGGAAGAGGATAGGAGGAGGCGAGCAGAGGAGAAGGCTGGCGGTGGGATCGACGACGACATGCTAGAGGAGAGGAGGAGGCGAGTGGAAAGACGAGGTCGGCCTGCGGCTGCTGGCGAGGAGAGGATCGTGGGGATCGAGGGAGGGGTGCGACGGCTCGTGGGGATCGATGGGAAATAGAAAGAGGGCTAGGGTTCGTTTGGCGGCTGGGGTGGGAGTGGGGCGAGACGCGGGTGATTGGGTGCGGGCGCGCCGAGCTGATTGGGCAAAACAACCTGCACCTGCAAACGGGCAACCCAGCCAACCAACGTGCGACGCGAGCCCACCATTCATTGGACGACGAAAACGACTGCGAGGTGAAAACTGAGTTTAACTGCTGCGAAGATCATTGGTCCAGATGCATCAAAAAGGCTGATCCGACGACCAATGAACTACCAATCGGGGAAGCCTCCTGGAGGCGAGTTGCCTCGTACCTTCTTATTGTCCAAGAAGGCCTTCTTGTCTGCATATAGTATGCATCAAAATTCAGTATAAAAAAGGACTGCTCATGAGTAGAAAGATCATTGTCGCAATTTGGAATGACATGTTCTAGTAGGAATCCAAGATATACAAAGAGAGGATTAGTTCGGAAGAATCAATACAATTATTAGTAAAAAAACAGAGTCCATATCAATACTATAAAAGCACTAGTCTCCAAAGTCAACCATGCTGCAAAACATTTAGCACCCATTTAAATATGGATTTGGGTTCATATATACACAAAGCGCAGTAATTATTGTGAAGCAAGAAAAAGAATGCTCCTACTATTAGAAATATGTGCCGACAATAACACCATCCTATTAGAGCTCGAAAGCAGGAACAAAGAAGGCACCTATACCTGTTCATGGAGCTGTATGCGAACCTCCATTTGCATATGTAGAGCTTCGCCAAGTTCCTAAGAAAAGGAGAAGGGGAGATGTAAATTTGTAAGGTCATGGTATTTACCATGCATACATTCTAGTGTAATAATTCAGATATTACTTGTTTTTGAGCGGAGCACTTTAATCGCTACCTAGTCGCATTCCTTCTTAATGTCCGAGGAGGCCTTCTTTGATGAGTATTCAGTATAAAAAAGGACTGCTCATGAGTAGAAAGATCATTGTCGCAATTTGGAATGACATGTTCTAGTAGGAATCCTAGATATACAAAGAGAGGATTAGTTCGGTAGAATCAATACGATTATTAGTAAAAAATACAAAGTCCGTAACAATACTATAAAAGCGCTAGTCTCCAGAGTCCACCATGCCGCAAAAACATTTAGCACCCATTTAAATATGGATTTGGGTTCATATATACACAAAGCATAGTAATTATTGTGAAGCAAGACAAAGAATGCTCCTACTATCAGAAATATATGCCGACAAGGCGACAACAACACCATCCTATTAGAGCTTGAAAACATGAATAGAGAAGGCACCTATAGCTGTTCATGGAGGTGTGTCTGAACCTCCATTTGCATATGTAGAGCTTCTGCTAAGTTCCTGAGAAAAGGAGAAGGGGACAGATGTGAATTTGCAAGGTCATGGTATTGACCATGCATACATTCTAGTGTAATAAGTCAGAGATATTACTTGTTTTTGAACGGTGCACTTCCACTGCTACCTAGTTGTACCTTCTTAATGTCCGAGAAGTCTTTCTTTTCTGCATAGAGTATTCATCAAAATTCAGTATGAAAAAGGACTACTCATGAGTAGAAAGATCATTGTCGCAATTTGGAATGACATGTTCTAGTAGGAATCCTAGATATACAAAGAGAGTATTAGTTCAGCATAATTACTATGATTATGCAACAAACTATCAACCATTGCACTATATCTCAAGAATTTATAGTGTAGCCACCAAACAAAGCGGTAATCAAGGCAACATCAATCTAACAACAATGGCCGACCGATGATGTTTTAGTCATACAGTTTACTAATTCAGAGGAACTGTAACAAAAATCGCTCTTTGGTCAATAGCATCAACTGATTCTTTAAACTCTAAATTCCACTCTTAGCTAAAATTATTCTTCCTCTCTTCTATGTCAGATCCGCACACGCCAAGTTTAAAAATCCATATAATAGCAAAGTAAAATACGTGTGAGAAAGAAATTAAGAGAGGGAGAGAAAGAGTGGATCACCTAGTTCGCCGCCGGCTTGCGTCGCTCGAGCCGCCGGCAACACACACATGTTGTCCTCCTTATACTCCAAATCCATGAGGCAGCCATGGGAGGAGGGATGAGCTCCTGGATCCTCTCGCCTTCCCACACCGCCTGTTCACCTCGAGGTCCTTCCCCATCCTAGGATCGCTCACCTTCTCCTTCCCCGCTGTTGCTTGCCTTCCTCCCCGGCTTCCTCCTTCCCTTGTCGTCCGCATCCTACACCTCCCCTACATCCCAACCCGCACCTCAAAGACGACCTATGTCCGATCTGGATCGACGGTGACATGGAAGAGGACAGGAGGAGGCGAGCAGAGGAGAAAGCTGGCGTTGGGGTCGACGATGACATGGTAGAGGAGAGGAGGAGGCGAGTCGAGAGACGAGGTCGGCCGGTGGCTTCGGGCGAGGAGAGGATCGTGGGGATCGAGGGAGGGGTGCGACGGCTGGTGGGGATCGAGGGGAAAGAGAAAGAGGGCTAGGATTCTTTTGGCGGCTGGGGTGGGAGTGGGGCGAGACGCGGGTGATTGGGTCTTGGTAGCGCCGAGCTGATTGGGCAAAACAACTCCGCACTGCAAACGGGCAACCCAACAACCAAC
Organism: Aegilops bicornis; assembly: GCA_021605145.1. Lineage (NCBI taxonomy): Eukaryota > Viridiplantae > Streptophyta > Magnoliopsida > Poales > Poaceae > Aegilops > Aegilops bicornis. The sequence continues at coordinate 409,442 of JAHIAL010000026.1, read as the reverse complement.
GTATGACGCGAGCCCACCGATCATTGGACGAAGAAAGCGATTGCGAGGTGAAAACTGAGTTTAACTGTTGCGAAGATCAATGGTCCAGATGTATGAAAAAAGCACATCCGACGGCCAACAAACGACCAATCAGGGAAGCCTCCTGGAGGCGAGTTACCCAGCCTCATTATTGGTTTAAATGAAACAATGTAACATCCCAAATTTTCAATTTGGAATGTTATACATAGGTCATCATATGCATATCATTCTTTTATTTGCATTTTGGCATGATGCTAAAAATCCTAAGCAACTCAAGGACCCACAGAGAGAGTTGGGGATTTTATTATTTTTATATTTGAATTTTCTCAAATATTGAAAAGGGGGATCATTTTGGTTTTAATTAATTTTCTCTCCAAAAATATTTCAAATGAAAATATGTGAGAGGAGATAATATGACTTCTCAAATATAAATTTAATATTTTATGAATAATGTTAAAATCAAATAAATAATTTTATTTGGGTTTTATTGCTATTTTATTTGAATAAGAAAAAAATATGCATTTTTCAAAAATTGCATTTTAGGCTATGAAAATGTTCACTTTATTTTAAATATTTTACTTAGACGGTGAAAATCGTTTTTGGCATTTTTAGATTTTTATTTTTATATATTTAGGATTTTTCTCGGCGGAATCTTATTATAATATTTATTTCTGCATCGAATCGGCCGAGGCCGAGCCAAACCATGGCGCCTCCTGCTCCCGACTTCGGGAGAGGACTCCGGCCATGTAGCCGAGGGGCGTGTCCGTCCGGACACGCCGCCACGCCCTCCCAAGCACCCAGCGCCCCGGCCTTCAAATACCCGCCATGGCCGCCGCCACCACCCGAGCCGCGCCAGCTTCGCCTCTGCCTTGACACCGTGACGTGCAGCGACCACCTAGCGCCGCTGGCTGCTTAGCCGCCATTGCCGCTTAGCGCCGGGCCGCATTCTCATTGTCGCGCCATTGCCGTCGCCCTAGCCACAGCCGAACCGCCGCCTCACCCAGCCCGTCCGGAATCGAGCTGCCGGAGCCCGCGGATTTCGCCCGGTTTTTCGATTTGGTAAACCTATCGGTTTTTAAAGCCCTAGATGCGGTTTTTTCTCTAGACTGGTTCGGTTTTTCTTCGGTTTAGTTATTTATTAAACGTTCGTTCGTTCGTTTAACGAACGGATTCGTTCTTTAGCCTCTGTTAGCGGACGTTCGTCCGATAGATTTTTTTCTTTTTGTTTATTTTCGGCCAGGGACCTATCCGTCGTTATTTTTATCACAGATTAGCCCCTGATCTTCAAACCCTCGCCGTTTCTTAACCGTTTGTCCAAATCCAGTGAAACCAACGCCAAAATCTTAGTCTCGAGCCCCTCTTTCTATTTAATCAACTTGAAAAAGGTTTTGACAATTTAAAATTTGGTTTAAAGTATATTTGAATTTGAGGTTCTTTTGATCGTAGTTTCAGTTCCGTAGCTCCGATTCGTTTAATTATTTTTGCAAATCGAATCTCTTCAGTTGAACTTTCAGATTTGATCTTTTTATTTGAGTTTTACCCGTGCATTTAAGCTTGAGTTCTTATTTATGCTATTGTTTGTTTGCGATAGAATTCCCGGAGCACGAAGCGTGCTACTACGAGTCTCTAGGGTTTGCGGATCGTCAGCATGGTAAGTAACACATTGATCATACTCTTTTCATACACAGATTTTATGCATTATTTTCAACCCCTCAAACACTGCATTAAAAGGTTGTGAGTAACATGAGGGTAACGCGAAGTAGATGATGAGGTAGAACCTATTGCCCTTTATTATCAAACACTAGGGAGTTACTTCTACGCTTATGCTTATATTGCCATGCTATGCTTTCGTAGATGTGGATTGGGTTTGAGTGTATCCATGACAGATGTGAGATTGTTAATTTAATGGTTAACTTAAGGTGGCCACTTAAATACACATCTGGGTGGATTGGTTGCGGGCACCTGTAGAATCCACTGTTGTCCTAGGATATCCCGGAGTACCCGTGTGATCATCCTAAGGTTCGCCACCCATGCTCAAAGGGATCATAAGATTATTGATGCTAGAAACTTCCGTGTGCAACCACAAGCTATTATGGGCTTTAGCATAGTCGAGTATGTTGCATGACCTCTTCCAGTGGTAGGCTAGCAGATGTAGGGGATGTAGGTTGGCACTGTCTGATAACCCACAAGTATAGGGGATCGCAACAGTTTTCGAGGGAAGAGTATTCAGCCCTAATTTATTGATTCGACACAAGGGGAGCCAAAGAATATTCTCAAGTATTAGCAGTTGAGTTGTCAATTCAACCACACCTGGATAACTTAATATTTGCAGCAAAGTATTTAGTAGCAAAGTAGTATGGAAATGTGATAGCAATGACAAAAAGTAAAGATGGCAGTTTTGTAGTAATTGTAACAGTGGCAACGGTAAAGTAACTAAGCAAAGAACAATATGTGAAAAGCTCGTAGGCATTGGATCGGTGATGGAGAATTATGCCGAATGCGATTCCTCATGTAATAGTTATAACATAGGGTGACCTGAGAACTAGGCGCAAGTCATCAATGTAATGTAGGCATGTATTCGAATATAGTCATACGTGCTTATGGAAAAGAACTTGCATGACATCTTTTGTCCTACCCTCCGTGGCGGAGGTCCTATTGGTAACTAAGGGATATTAAGGCCTCCTTTTAATAGAGTACCGGACCAAAGCATTAACACTTAGTGAATACATAAACTCCTCAAACTACGGTCATCACCGGTAAGTATCCCGATTATTGTCACTTCAGGGTCAACGGATCGTAACACATAATAGATGACTATACACATGGAAGATAGGTTCAAGAACTCACATATATTCATGGAAACATAATAGGTTCAAATCTGAAATCATGGCACTCAGGCCCTAGTGACAAGCATTAATCATAGCAAAGTCATAGCAACATCAATCTCAGAACATAGTGGATCCTAGGGATCAAACCCTAACAAAACTAACTCGATTACATGGTAAATCTCATCCAACCCATCACCGTCCAGCAAGCCTACGATGGAATTACTCACACACGGCGGTGAGCATCATGAAATTGGTGATGGAGGAAGGTTGATGATGACGATAGCGACGGATCCCCTCTTCGGAGCCCCGAACGAACTATTGACCAGCCCACCCGAGAGACATTAGGGCTTGGCGGCGGCTCCGTATCATAAAACGCGATGAATCCTTCTCTCTGATTTTTTTTCTCCCCGAGCGTGAAGATATAGAGTTGAGTTGAGGTCGGTGGAGCTCCAGGGGGCCCATGAGGCAGGGGGGCGCGCCCAGGGGGGTAGGCGTGCCCCCACCCTCATGGACAGGGTGTGGGCCCCCTGGCCTTGATTCTTCCTTGATATTTTTATTAATTCCAAAAATATTCTCCGTGAAGTTTCAGGTCATTCCGAGAACTTTTATTTACGCACAAAAATAACATCATGGCAATTCTCTGAAACAGCGTCGGTCAGGTGTTAGTTCCATTCAAATCATGCAAGTTAGAGTCCAAAACAAGGGCAAAAGTGTTTGGAAAAGTAGATACGGCGAATACGTATGAACTCCCCCAAGCTTAAACCTTTGCTTGTCCTCAAGCAATTCAGTTGACAAACTGAAAGTGATAAAGAAAAACTTTTACAAACTCGGTTTGCTCTTGTTGTTGTAAATATGTAAAGCCATCATTCAAGTTTCCAGCAAAGATTATGAACTAACCATATTCACAATAACATTTAGGTCCCATATTTACTCATATCAATGACATAATCAACTAGCGAGCAATAATAATAAATCTCGGGTGACAACACTTTCTCAAAACAATCATAATATGATATAACAAGATGGTATCTCGCTAGCCCTTTCGGAGACCGCAAAGCATAAATGCAGAGCACCTCACGAAGATCAAGGACCCGACTAAACTTTGTAATTCATGGTAAAAGAGATCCTGTCATTGTCATACGCAATATATACTAATAGTAATGTATGCAAATGACAGTGCTCTCCAGCTGGTGCTTTTTACTAAGAGTATTATGTCTCAACATAAAAGTAAATAGATAGGCCCTTCGCAGAGGAAGCGTGGATTTGTAGAGGTGCGAGCTCAGCTTTTGAAATAGAGATAAATAATATTTTGAGCGGCATACTTTCATTGTCAACATAACAACCGAGAGATCTCGATATCTTCCATGCTACACACATTATAGGCGGTTCCCAAGCGGAATGGTAAACTTTATACTCCCCCACAACCAACAAGCATCAATCCATGGCTTGCCCGAAACAACGGGTGCCTCCAACTAACAACAATCCTGGGGGAGTTTTGTTTCCAATTATTTTGATTTGGTATGAGCAAGGGACTAGGCATCACGGTGACCAGCCATTTTCTCATGAGTGAGGCGGAGTCCACTCCTCTTGAGAATAACCCGCCTAGCATGGAAGATCTGAGACAACCCTAGTTGATACATGAGCTATTCGAGCATACAAAACAGAATTTCATTTGAAGGTTTAGAGTTTGGCACATACAAACATACTTGGAACGGTAGGTAGATACCGCATATACGAAGGTATGGTGGACTCATGTGGAATTACTTTGGGGTTTATGGAAGTGGATGCACAAGCAGTATTCCCACTTAGTACAAGTGAAGTCTAGAAAAAGGCTGGGAAGCAACCAACTAGAGAGCGACAACAGTCATGAACATGCATTAAAATTAATAAACATTGAGCGCAAGCATGAGTAGGATATAATCCACCATGAACATAAATATCGTGGAGGCTATGTTGATTTTGTTTCAACTACATGCGTGAACACATGCCAAGTCAAGTCACTCGGATCGTCCAAAGGAGGATACCACCCTATCATACCACATCACAACCATTTTAATAGCATGTTGGCACGCAAGGTAAAGCATTATAAACTCCTAGCAAATTAAGCATGGTATAAGCAACTATAATCTCTAATTGTCATTGGAAACATGTTTCATTCATAATAGGCTTAATCAGGAATGATGAACTAATCATATTTACAAAAACATGAGAGGTCGAGTTCATACCAGCTTCTCTCATCTCAATAAGTCCATCATATATCGTCATTATTGCCTTTCACTTGCACGACCGAACGGTGTGGATATTAATAATAGTGCACATGCATTGGACTAACCTAGAATCTGCAGGCATCTGATACAAAGGAGAAGACAAGGTAATATTGGCTCTTTATTAAATCAACAATAATGCATATAAGAGCCACTTCAACAGTTTAATCATGGTCTTCTCCTATCGACCCCCAAAGAAAAGAAAAGAAATAAAACTATTTACACAGGAAAGCTCCGAACAAGAAAAGAAGAACAATAAATATTTTTGGGTTTTCTTTTAATTACTACTACTACGAGCATGGAAAGTAAACTAGCTAGAAGTACAACTTTTTTTATTTTTCTTAAGGTTATTCAAACACACAAGAAGAAAGCGAGAAAAAGAAAATAAACTAGCAGTACAATGAAAAAGTATGAGCACCGAGAACTAGAATGAGTGTGTGAACATGAATGTAATGTCGGTTAGGAATACGTACTCCCACAAGCTTAGGCTTTTGGCCTAAGTTGGTCTATGCCCATGGATCAAAGTTGTAGCTGGGGTCGTACTGAGAAGGATGCTCGGGGTGCCACTCGTTGGCGATCTCCTCCGGATCCCACTGATAAACACACTGAAGGTGAGGATTAAGTGGTGGCTCGGGCTCGGGCTGTGGAGCTGGTGTTAGGCTCCGGTAAGCATGAATGGCCTCCGGCAGGACAAGGTACATGCCTGAAGACAAGTTGAACAAAGAAGGAGCAGGCAAGGTAATAGTCTCAAAGTAATTTTTATCAAATATCAGTTTATAGTTAAGCATCTTTTTCTTATTCTTAACAAGAAAATCATGTGCTACCATACTCTTATAGTCTAGAAAAATAGGAGGCAACAACTTTTCCTCTTTCTCATAGTGTCTAATAGGTATCTCAAAATATTTAGCAAGCTGTGAAGCAAAGATACCTCCAAAGATGGGACCCTTCGTACGGTTCATATTTAACCGCTTGGCGACAATAGCGCCTAAACTAAAAGTGCTATCACGAAGCAAAGCATGGCGCAAAATAACAATATTAGGGGCACTAAGGTTTCCACAGTTCCCGCGACCAATTAAGCATCTACTAGTGTCACAGCCCTAGAGCTTGCTTGTAACTAGTGGCATTGCATCCATGCATCATGTTTAATTTTCATGAAATTTGAAATGGGGATTGCCTAAACCCTAGCATTAAAGGAAATCAAATAGGTTCAACTAAAAATATTTTTCAGGTGAATCCAAATGACTTCCAAAATGTTCATCATTCTTGATCTATCTTTGGAAAGCTTGATAACTGGAGGTGATGCACATTTTTCCATGACATATTTGGGCTCTGAATTAAATCATATGGTATTTTCATTTGGGCATTTAAATACTATAAAATATTTTAAATGTTCAAATAATCATAAACTGAAATGTTTGTTGTTGGAAATATTCCAACCAGTGACATTGACCAGTTCATGATTTTGGAAATGCTACAGCATTTTTATTAAAGCCAAACATAATTACAGAGAAAATAGAAAATGGAAATAAAAGAGAAGACCAGCCACTTACTGGCGCTCACTGGCAGCCCATCTCGCCCTTGACCCACCGGGGGCAGGAGGTCTTCTTCCTCCACTTGATCGGATGCACCGTCACGTGCCCGGCCTTCGCCCGCGCCACCTCCACCTTGCCGCTCCCTCCCAAGGCGCTTCTGGGCGCCTTCCCAGCGCCACGCACCCCCGACCCCTCTCTCCCTCACCGTGGCCTCTCCCTCCTCTGCTCTCTCACTCTTGCCTTTTAAAGCGGCCCCCGTGCATCCACCGTCGCCGTTAAATCGTGTGCCACCGACCTCCCCACGGCCAGCCATCCCGCCCACAGGCTCCGCCTCGCCACCTGAACCTCTCCGCCGAGCCACGCGGCACGGATGCCAGATAGCGTCTCCACGGTCGTCTTCTACCTCGAACAGCCGAGATCGCCGGAGATGCTCCGACGCCGTCCGGCCTCCCCCGAGCCCGCTGAGCTACTCATCGACCTCGCCGTGAGCTCCTCTGCCGAACCCCTCTCTCCCCGTGCTCTATTTCCCTCTCTAGCCGTTGATTCTTCCGGACCAAAGAGCTTCACTTGGGGCCATGGCGCTGGCCGTAGCTAGAGCGCACCCACGGCGCTTCGAGCCTACCCTCGTGTTCGGTGAGTCCGGCGGGACTCAAGCGCACCCTCCGCACCTCCTAGGTGCACTGCTAGCGGCGACCCGAGTTCGTCCAGAACTCCGTGACCGCCTAGGTCATCGCCGCTCCGATTAAGCCACCCAGAGCCCGGTGACTCCACCAAGAGCTGCGGGTTGTCCCCGACTACCCATAGCCACCCTTGGCGGCTCGTTTGGTTGCCGAAGCAGCCAAAACCACTTCCGCCGCCGGCGCTCGCCCGGCGTGACTAAGCGGTGCGGCCGGCGTTGACTTTGACCTGGTGGGCCTGGTTGACTCCTTGAGTCAATGACGGTGGGGCCCAGCCTGTTAACTAATTAGGGTTAGTTTTAATTAATTTTAGTTAAGCTAATTATGCTTTGACATGCGGGTCCCAGGTCAGGGTTTGACTGGCCGACCTAGTTGACTCTTGACATCACGGTGGCGTCATGCGACGCATTAATTCGATTCTGGATTTATTTTAATTCGTGAAATTTTAAAAATACCCCAAACTTCTAAAATTCATAGAAATTCAACCGTAACTCCAATGGAAATAAGTTATATATGAAAACTGATCAGAAAAATATGAAGAATCTGTTTATGCCATGATCATGCATGTTTGAACAAGTTAACCTCACTGAATAGGACAAATGATGATTAGGGTAATTTATGAACTAGCATTTGGAGTTGGAGTTTAACCTTGTTTGAATTCCACTTCAAATAACTTGGCTTGCTGCTGCATTAGGTCAATTCAGTTCCTTAACATGACATGTCATTCATTTTTATGTGCATTGCATAGATTCTGTTCTTTCTCGATTGCGGTGTTTGTCCCTCTCGATGAGCGACGTTAGACGATTGTTCGATGACACCGATGAAGAACTATATTATCTTCAGAAGTGCCAGGCAAGAAAAACCCCCTTGTTCATTCCGATATAATCCCACTCTCTCGCTCCTGTTCTATTTCACTGCATTAGGACAACAACGACTCATGTGTTACTTGCTGCGGTAGCTGAACCCCTTTATCCTCTGCATGACCTGTCATTCCACGATAATTAGATGAAACCCACTAGCATGAGTAGGAGTTGCTTGAGCCATGTTGTGCCTACTCATTCATGCTTGTTTGTCATGCACTGCTTTGCTTATAGTTGAGTCGGTCGATTCATCGAGGATGAATCGGAGGTGTGTGAACATGTCCTACTGTGTGTGAGCTAAGTATGTGAACACGATTTGGTAAAGGTAGCGGTGAGGAGGCCATGTAGGAGTACATGGTGGGTTGTCTCATTGCAGCCGTCCTCGAGGCCCTGAGTTACGTGTTTGTGATCCATGAAACAGTTACTACCACACATTGGGATCCTTAATTGACTCTCTCGTCTTCTTAACCACCCTTGTCCTCTGTCCGGGAGTTGCAACTAGTTTACGGTGTTTGTAGGATATGTGTTGGAGGCCGTGCGTGGCTGACCCTAGGGGTGAGCTATGATGCGGTAGATACACCGTGGCCGGTGTCTGAGGGCCGCTTTGGTATCTCGGGAACCCCGCACACATCGTTCGGGGCTGTATGGGAAACCTCGGCGAGACTCCTGCGGATGGAACTGAATAGGCGATAAACACGGACTAGAGGCTTGAGTGTTTAGGTAGGCCGTGGCCGACACCCACGTTGGGCTTCCGCTTGAAGGTTCTTAAGTACATGTCGTGTATGTGGCGGTAAGTGGTGAGCGTGTGTGAAGAAGTACACCCTGCGGGGTTAATATGATCTATTCGAATAGCCGTGTCCGCGGTAAAGGACTTCTGGGTTGCCTATATCAGTTCATAGACAAGTGAAAGTGGATACTCTAAAATGCGCAAGATAAGCGTGAGTGCTATGGATGGCTTCTCGTAGGAAGACGGGATCGGATCCATAGTGGTGTATTGATAGGTGAATATGTGGACTCGTGTGCGCCACCTCAAAAGAGTTACTTGCAGTCGTAGTTCAGGTTAGCCACCGAGTCAAAGCTGGCTTGCTGTAGTCAAACTCCACCACCCCCTTTTTTTGATAATGATGCATATGTAGTTAGTTCTGATGTAAGTCTTCTTTGATGCGTTTGTACTCACATTTGCTTATTTTATGTTTTGAGAGAGGCGTCGGTCTAGCTAGTAGTTCCGCTTGGACTTGACGTTTAGCTTGTTACCTCGGCTACGATCTTGTGCCCTCGGCAGGATCAGTAGATAGTCGGGCTTCTCGGCCTTTTTCATTTGTAGATGTACGTACTCAGACATGTTAAGCTTCCGCTTGTGCTTTGACTTGTATGCTCTGAGTGTTGGGCCATGAGACCCATGTTTGTAATATCTCGCTCCTCGGAGCCTAATGAATAAATATTTGAGTCGTAGAGTTATGTTGTGATGCCATGTTGTATCTACACATATTGAGCATATTGTGTGTATGTTTGAAATGCTTGGTATGTGTGGGATCCGACAATCTAGTTGTTTATCCTTGGCAGCCTCTCATATGGGGAAATGTAGTCTAGTGCTTCTGGCGATAGTAGTCCGCTTCTGACCAGTTCACGGAGTCCTGCTAGCCCGGCACTACTGCTCTGGACACTTGGGCAGCGACATGTGTTTCACGCCGTTCACATGCATCGCCTTGAGGAAATGTCACGCGGTGACATCCGGAGTCTGCCTAGCACCTTTCTGACCAGTTACCGGAGTCCTGTTAGCCAGTGCTTTCTGGCCAGATTCATACGTTGATGACCGACATGTTCGATGTGATTCATGTATGCCTGTCCCCATGGGTTAAGCGCCGCTTTGGGTTCCACGACTAGCCATGTCGGCCGGGTTCTCTGTCATATGGATGCTAGCGACACTATCATATACGTGAGCAAAAGGCATAAGCGGTCCGGGCCATGGTAAGGCGACACCGTGGGAATACCGTGCGTGAGGCCGCAAAGTGATATGAGGTGTTACCGGCTAGGTCGATGTGACTTGGAATCGGGTCTGACAGCGTTGGTATCGAGCTTTGTTGCTGTGGGATTACCAAGCCAAACCGGTGAAGTTGTGTCTAGAAATGCTTTAGTTATGTAAGGGAATTGATTGTGGAAGGGAACGTAAGGCTCTTTTTACTCCTTATACCTCATGGCCTTCTGATCTGAGTCAACCTCTTCTCTTCTACGGGGTTTAAGAACTAGGCCTTCTCATCTATCTATCAGGATGACGTGTTACTAATCCATAGACCTTAAGATTGTTGGATTTAAGCCCCACTTCAGTTCCTACTATTTCTGTATGATAACTGTTGATCTCGGAACCTTGATGTTGTGATGTTGAGTGGTTATGCCACCATTTTGCATGATGTCTCAAATCTTTTTGAGCATTTACAGCCGTTATCTTGTCCGAGTCATCGAGGTCTCTAAATAGTCCGATGCATTTGCAAATCCCTTCTCTCCATTTCTAATGTTAAATGCAGGCGGATTAATCACACAAATTAGTATGTTGAGGTACTCCATTGCCTCGACATATATGTTGGAGTTATTATTATGACCCTAGGTGTCTAGAGTATCACTTAGTAATCCAGCCATGCTTTGTATTCTCCGTGTGATGGTCCTGGCCATTATTCTCGAAAGCATCCCATGATGCAATTTAGTTAGTAGGTATTCTATTCATGGATTCTTGAACAAGATTCACCCTACTTACCTAATGTTGATAGTGTTGCTTTCATTACCTTTAGGATATTAGTAACTGCGGCAGTCCTCGAGGTCCGTGGTATTTCCTTCTTCCAAATGCTATGAACCGCTTATGGCAGAAGTTCCTCGCTAAACTAAAGGATCACAATCAGAGTACTCTTGAGGAGTTCTCCATTCATAATTGTGACTCTGCCAGTTCTACCTTCTCTGCATGGGTTATCCGGAAGAAATGTTGAGCTTTGCTCGACATACTAATCCATGCCTCCACAACTCAGAAAGTTATATGTTCCTTGAGTTGACCCTCCTCAGTTGTATTCCGACCCTAGTCTATCAATTGATAGTCAGGAATAGTTGTGCATTCGTGTTCATCAATGCCTATTATTCTTGTGGTCCGTCAAGCCATTCTATTCCGGAATGACTAGGAGAACAAGCTCCAGTACCTTGTCCATTTCTATGATTGGGTCAAGGCAGTTGTATTCCGCAGATCAAATGCCAATCCAGCTTTTGATTCTGTTCTACCCCGAAGTATTACCGTCTTATGTCAGAATTGACATGGGAACTGCACCAACTCTCATGAATTTTTGACGTAGTGATACTTCTCACCATCATCATTCATTCCTCGGTCCTCGTGTTGTTGTAACCGGAATGCCGACAAGTGAATTGTGATGCGTGAAATCAATACTCCGAGCAACTTGTTGCTTGGCAGCTAATGGACAATATTCTCATTCTTAGCGTGTTGATTATTAAATCATCATCCTAAGATTGATCGTGCTACCTAGTCCTTATTTCGGGTGCACACTTCGATCAATGAGTTAGGATTATGTCAATCCCTCACTCTTTGATCATATCATCTTGCCCTCAAAAGCAAGATTGATCTCGAGCTTAGTAACATACCGGTGGTTCGTGACTTTCCAGATATCTTCTTGGAAGTGTTACCGGGTTGTTTCATCGCTATTATGTTGAGCTCGTGATCAAGTTGGTTTCTTAATGAACCACCCTTCTCCAAGAATACATGTTGGATATCCCTAAGCTAGTTGGTTAAAATTTGAATGACAACTTGGAGAGTTGGAAGATAAAGCTTGCCTAACTTAGATTCGATCAAGGGATATTCTTGTGTAGTGTGCGTTGAAGGAAGATGATATCTTCATCGATTGGTCCCTGTGATCAGTTGTTGGACCTATTGTCTTGTCAATCCTTTGATTTGAGTGTGGGCTATCGTCAAATCAAATCAGTACCAACGATGCTCGTAATGTTGTCTTACTCGTGGTTGATCCCTCGAGGATACATCATTACATCTTTGGTCTGACCAATGCTATCACCGTGTTCACATGATGGTGGAAGTCCAGTGATATGGAAATTCCGATGAGTTGCTGTTGAGCCCATCAGTAGCATCTTGTCTCCCCCCATGAATCATGTTGAACATCAACCTAGTGTTGAAAACTTTGTAAGCAATGCCTTCGTGTTCCGTTCATGAAGCTTATGCTTGGATGGAAGAAGTGACTTCCTCGAATTCATGTGCTTTAGGTGTAAGTTGCTGCCATGAATTTGAGAAAGGTTTGTTTTGTTTCCTTTGGAATCATCCCAAGTCCGTCATACTGCGTGCGAAGTATTCCATGGTGCGATAGGTGATCATCTTCATTCCATATGAATTCCATAGCACACTAAGCCACTGATTGACTTGTTCTAGGAAAAGGAGTTAAGTGCTAATCCATGGTAGTGCACAAGACTTCATCATCCTCGTTGATGGTTCCCCACCTGAACTTGGTAGTGTTTAATATAAGACTACTACGTGGCCATGCTTATGCGGGACAATGTGTTCACCTGTTTGTAGCGAGAACCCGCTCATGTTTTGGAGCTTACTACCATAGTCCATCTCCGAGAATCTCGCAACATCATCTAAATCGATTTGTGTTGCACCCTTTCCTTTTCGGACATCTTTGAGTGCGGAGTATCCTATTACCAATCGGATCTGAATCTCGGTAGAGATATAATGGTTGGAACATTCCCCAGCAGTTGCATTTTGTTCCCAGCTTGCACCGTCCTTGTGCCATTTCACTATGGGCTGCCTTCTTAGTAATTATTGTCCAGGTTCATCTTCGAAGGTGGACTTACCATGGGTCCCATCCATTTCCGATGATAAGCAAAATCATCCATCGCGTTGTCTTCAACAAGGTAGTCCACATCATCCATTCTAGTCCGAGTATGCCATTTCTTCGAGCTCTTCCAATCAATCAATTGTAAATTGCCTTAAGCTGGTACGAAGAGTGTCAATGATCTATGGATCAAAAGTAATTCTTTTTGCCACTTAAGGGCACAGCTCTACGAGTCACCTTTCCTAAGGTGTCCCGTTATTGAATCATGGCAAATATTTCCTCGCCACCTTGACACCATCCACCATCCTTCTAAGCGTGGAATTGTTGCCCACCAATCCAACCCCGTCGTTTGTTCTTCCATCCCTCTCGATGTGTGTTTGGTGTTTCAACTCAAGAGATGTTCTTACGTCTCACTCCATGAACTGATCTTGAGTTGCTCGATCTTCAAGAAGATTAAATCATGTAGGGTTTCCCCCTTCTTTCTGTTGTCGTGTCGAGTGAAGATCTCGAAAGCGAAGACGTCAAGATCAATATGAAGCAATGAGTCAACATCTTGAGAAGGACAATTGGATCATGGAGATTGTGATAGTTTTGTGACTCCCCTTTTTCTCTTACCTCACATCTTGAATCTCGGGGCGAGATTCTTGTTTAGTGGGGGTGAGTTGTCACAGTCCTAGAGCTTGCTTGTAACTAGTGGCATTGCATCCATGCATCATGTTTAATTTTCATGAAATTTGAAATGGGGATTGCCTAAACCCTAGCATTAAAGGAAATCAAATAGGTTCAACTAAAAATATTTTTGGTGAATCCAAATGACTTCCAAAAATGTTCATCATTCTTGATCTATCTTTGGAAGCTTGATAACGAGAGGTGATGCACATTTTTCCATGACATATTTGGGCTCTGAATTAAATCATATGGTATTTTCATTTGGGCATTTAAATACTATAAAATATTTTAAATGTTCAAATAATCATAAATCGAAATGTTTGTTGTTGGAAATATTCCAACGATGACATTGACCACTTTCATGATTTTGGAAATGCCACAGCATTTTATTAAAGCCAAACATAATTACAGAAAATAGAAAATGGAAATAAAGAGAGAAGCCCAGCCACTTACAGGCGCTCACGGCAGCCCATCGGCCCGCCCAGCCCACGAGGCGGGAGGTCTTCTTCCTCCACTTGATCGGATGCCGTGCGTGCCCGGCCTTCATGCGCCACCTCCTGCTTGCCGCTCCCTTCCCCCGACGCTGTGGACGCCTTCCCCGAGCGCCACGCACCCCCCTGACAGCTCTGTCCCTCACCCGTGGCCTCTCCCCTCCTCTGCTCTCTCACTACTTGCCTTTTAAAGCGGCCCGTCGCCACCGTCGCCATCGTCGTGGGCCGACCTCCCCACGGCCAGCCATCCCTCCCACGAGCTCACTTCGCCACCTGAACCTCTCACTTGAGCCACGCGGCACCGGATGCCCGAATAGCGTCTCATGGTCGTCTTCTACCTCGGCAACCGAGATCGCCGGAGATGCTCCGACGCCGTCCGGCCTCCCCGAGCCCATTGAGCTACTCATCGACCTCGCCGTGAGCTCCTCTGCCAACCCTCTCTCCCGTGCTCTATTTCCCTCTCTAGCCGTTGATTCACGGGACCGAGCTTCCGCCGCCACGGCCATGGCGCCGCCAGTAGCTAGGCGCACCCACGACGCTTCGAGCCTACCCTCGTGTTCGGTGAGTCCAGGGGACTCCGTCGCCTCCTCCGCACCTCTGCAGGTGCCTCCTAGCGGCGACCCGAGTTCGTCCAAACTCGTGGCCGCTTAGGTCGTCGCCGGCGCCGATTCCGACCACCCGACCCCAGCCCGGCTCCACCAAGAGCTGCGGGTTGTCCCCACTACCCATAGCCACCCTCGCGGCTCGTTTGGTTGCCGAAAGCAGCCAAAACCACTTCCACCGCTTGGCGTCGGCGGCTCGTGACTAAACGCCAGTGCGACCGGCGTTGACTTTGACCGCAGGTTGGCCTGGTTGACTCCTTGAGTCAATGACAGGTGGGGCCCGACCACAGTTAACTAATTAGGGTTAGTTTTAATTAATTTTTAGTTAAGCTAATTATGCTGACATGCGGGTCCCACTGGTCAGGTTTGACCTGGCCGACCCAGTTGACTACTAACATCACAGTGACGTCATGCTGACACATTAATTTGATTTCTAGATTTATTTTAATTCAGGAAATTTCAGAAAATACCCCAAACTTCTAAAATTCATAGAAATTCAACCGTAACTCCAATGGAAATAAGTTATATATGAAAAATGATCAGAAAAATATGAAGAATCTGTTTACGCCATGATCATGCATGTTTGAACAAGTTAACCTTACTGAATAGGACAAATGATGATTAGGGTAATTTATGAACTAGCATTTGGAGTTGGAGTTTAACCTTGTTTGAATTCCACTTCAAATAACTTGGCTTCTTTGCTGCATTAGGTCAATTCAGTTCCTTAACATGACATGTCATTCATGTGAATGTGCATTGCATTGATTGTGTTCTTTCTCGATTGCGGTGTTTGTCCCCTCTCGATGAAGCGATGTTAAACGATTGTTCGATGACACCGATGAAGAACTATATTATCTTGAAGTGCGGGGCAAGCAAAACCCCTTGTTCATTCCGATATAATCCCACTCTCTACGCTCCTGCTCTATTTCACTTTGCATTAGGACAACAACGACTCATGTGTTACTTGCTGCGGTAGCTGAACCCTTTATCCTCTGCATGACTGTCATTCCACGATGAATTAGATGAAACCCACTAGCATGAGTAGGAGTTGCTTGAGCCATGTTGTGCCTACTCATTCATGCTTGTTTGTCATGCCTGCTCTTGCTTAGAGTTGAGTCAGTCCGATTCGCCGGGGATGAATCGGAGGTGTGTGAACATGTCCTCTACGTGTGTGAGCTAAGTGTGTGACACGATTTGGTAAAGGTAGCGGTGAGAGGCCATGTAGGAGTACATGGTGGGTTGTCTCATTGCAGGTAGTCCTCGAGGCTGAGTTACGTGTTTGTGATCCAAGAAAGCAGTTACTACCACACATTGGGATCCTTAATTGACTCTCTGCTTCTTAACCACCCTTGTCCTCTGTCCGGGGAGTTGCAACTAGTTTACGGTGTTTGTAGGATATGTGTTGGAGGCCGTGCGTGGCATGACCCTAGGGGTGGGCTATGATGCGGTAGATACACCGTGGCCCGGGTGTCTGCAGTTACTGTTTGGTATCTAAGAACCCTGCACACATCGTTCGGGGCTGTATGGGAAACCTCGGCCGGACTCCTGCGGATGGAACTGAATAGGCGATAAACCTGGACTAGAGGCTTGAGTGTTTAGGTAGGCCGTGGCCGACACCCATGTTGGGCTTCCGCTTGAAGGTTGCGAGTACATGTCGTGTAGCGTGATGAAGTGGTGAGAGCGTGTGTGAAGAAGTACACCCTGCGGGGTTAATATGATCTATTCGAATAGCCGTGTCCACGGTAAAGGACTTCTGGGTTGCCTATATCAGTTCATAGACAAGTGAAAGTGGATATTCTAAAATGCGCAAGATAAGCGTGAGTGCTATGGATGGCTTCTCGTAGGAAGACGGGATCGGATCCATAGTGGTGTATGGATTGGTGAATATGTGGACTCGTGTGCGCCACCTCAAAAGAGTTACTTGCGGTCTAGTTCAGGTTAGTACGAGTCAAAGCTGGCTTCTTTGCAGTCAAACTCCACCACCCCTTTGTTGATAATGATGCATATGTAGATAGTTACGATGTATGTCTTCTTTGAAATGCGTTTGTACTCACATTTGCTTATTTTATGTTTTGCGAGAGAGGCGTCGGTCTAGCTAGTAGTTCCGCTTGGACTTGACGTTTAGCTTGTTACCTCGGCTCACGATCTTGTGCCCTCGGCAGATCAGTAGATAGTCGAGCTTCTCGGCCTTTTTCATTTGTAGATGTCGTACTTTCGGACATGTTAAGCTTCCGCTTGTGCTTTGACTTGTATGCTCTGAGTGTTGGGCCATGAGACCCATGTTTGTAATATCTCGCTCCTCGGAGCCTAATGAATAAATATTTGAGTCGTAGAGTTATGTTGTGATGCCATGTTGTATCTACACATATTGAGCATATTGTGTGTATGTTTGAAATGCTTGGTATGTGTGGGATCCGACAATCTAGTTGTTTATTCTTGGCAGCCTCTCATATCGGGAAATGTAGTCTAGTGCTTCACGAGCGATAGTAGTCCGCTTCTGACCGGTTCACGAGTCCTGCTAGCCCGGCACTACTGCTCTGGACACTTGATTGGCGAAACATGTGTTTCCGCCGTTCTGCGTCTATCCCTTGAGGAAATGTCACGCGGTGACATCCGGAGTCTGCCTAGCACTGCTACAGGCCGGGTTCTGAGTCCTGTTAGCCAGTGCTCTGACCAGGATTCATACGTTGATGACCGACATGTTTGATGTGATTCATGTATGCCTGTCCCCATGGGTTAGCGCCGCTTTGGGTTCACGACTAGCCATGTCGGCCGGGTTCTCTGTCATATGGATGCTAGCGACACTATCATATATGTGAGCCAAAAGCGCATAAGCGGTCCCGGGCCATGGTAAAGGCGACACCCGTGGGAATACCGTGCGTGAGGCCGCAAAAGTGATATGAGGTGTTACCGGCTAGGTCGATGTGACTTGGAATCGGGGTCCTGACAACTAGCAAATATTGCAAAGTAACATAGAACAGGAAAGTGTATGCTAGTAATTCTTGCATCGGAAACCTTCCTCGTCTCCTCTACAGCGATCATATCAATAAACCCTTCCACATCGTTACAATGTTGTTCCTCTATGCTGCCCTCAAAGGGCAACTTGCAAACCCCACAAAAGTCATAAAGTGACATCTCCTTATACTCATCATATAAATAAAAATCCACCGAAGGTGGTGATCTCCTAGCATGGAAATGAAAATTTTGCACAAAAATATTAGTGAGTAGGAGATACTGATCGAGCTGGTCGTGGGGGAAGTCGGCGAGGGCTGCATTCTCAGCTAAATAATAAAAATCGTCATGAATCCTTGCTGCTCTCAAGAACTCATCACAAGGCCATTCGCACGGCTGAACCTCCGCGGTGCGAGGGAGATTAAATTTGGGCTTCTTATCCTCTTCACTTTGCTTATTCTTCGTGCTTCGGCTCAAAGAGCCCCTCAATAATCTCTTCATCATTTTCTGAAATTTTTAGTAACTTAAAATAAAAGTGAACCAAACTCAACAAAATTGATAGCAACTACTCCCACAAGTGCCTAGGGACTATATCATGCATTAGAACTACTTGGGACCAAATAAATTTGACATGCAAGCTCAAGAACAGGGTCACCTAGGCAGCAAAAATTTGTAATAAATAAAGAACTAGAACAAAAACTAATTGGACCATCGGAGGAGTCACATCTTAGAAGAACAATCCCCAAAGCAGTTTTTTGAGTGGAGCTTTGAGCGAGGAGATCGAAAATGGCAGCAAGATGAGCTAGAACTCGTCCTTGAGCTGGTTGGTGATTTTTTTGGGAGGAAGATGGAGTGTGTGGGTGCTGGAATAAGTGGAGGGGGGCCACCAGGGGCCCACGAGGCAGGGGGCGCGCCCTGGACCCTCGTGGCCAGGTGCTGGCTCCCCCTGATGTGTTCTCAGTGCCAAATATTCTTAAATATTCTAGAAAAAAAACCATATTTCATTTTCGGGGCATTTGGAGAACTTTTATTTCGGGGTATTTTTTTATTGCAAGGATAATTCAGAAAACTGACAGAAAATACTATTTTTGCTTTACTTAATCTAAATAACAGAAAGTAAAAGGAGGGTACAGAAAGTAGTGCTTTCTAACTTCATCCATCTCATGCTCATCAAAAGGAATCCACTAACAAGGTTGATCAAGTCTTGTTAACAAACTCATTCGAATCGCATGAAACGGAGAATTTTTGAATAGCACTAGGTTACCTCAACAGGGATATGCACGTCCCCAATAATAAGAGTATCATATTTCTTCTTGATAGTAGGAAGAGGAAATTCAAAACCTCCAATAGTAATCGATGGAAATTTTCCAATAGAATTGATACTGTGGACTTGAGGTTGTTTCCTCTAAAAATATACCGTATGCTCATTCCCATTAACATGAAAAGTGACATTGCCTTTGTTGCAATCAATAACAGCCCCTGCAGTATTCAAAAATGGTCTATCAAGGATAATTGACATACTATCGTCCTCGGGAATATCAAGAATAACAAAGTCCATTAAAATAGTGACATTTGCAACCACAACAGGCACATCCTCACAAATACCGACAGGTATAGCAGTTGATTTATCGGCCATTTGCAAAGATATTTTAGTAGGTGTCAACTTATTCAAATCGAGTCTACGATATAAGGAGAGAGGCATAACACTAACACCGGCTCCAAGATCACATAAAGCAGTTCTAACATAGTTTCTTTAATGGAGCATGGTATAGTTGGTACTCCTTGATCTCCAAGTTTCTTTGGTATTCCACCCTAAAAAGTATAATTGGCAAGGATGGTGGAAATTTCAGCTTCCGGTATCTTTCTTTTATTTGTGATAATATCTTTCATGTACTTAGCATAAGGATTCATTTTAAGCATATCAGTAAAACGCATACACAAGAAGATAGGTCTAATCATTTCAGCAACGCGCTCAAAATCCTCATCATCCTTTTTCTTGGATGATTTAGGAGCAAAAGGCATGGGTTTCTGGACCCATGGTTCTCCTTCTTTACCATGCTTCCTAGCAACAAAGTCTCTCTTATCATAACGTGGATTCTTTGATTGTGGGTTATCAAGATCAAGAACAGGTTCAATCTCTACATCATTGTATTGCTAGGCTGAGCATCAATATGAACATCATCATTAATATTATCACTGGGTTCATGTTCATAACCTGATTGTGTTTCAGCATTAGAAAATAGAAATATCATTGGGATTCTCAAGTGTGTCTACAACAGGTTCACTAGAAGCATGCAAAGTCCTATCGTTTTTCTTTTTCTTCCGTTTAGAAGGACTAGGTGCATCAACATTAATTCTCTGAGAATCTTGCTCAATTCTCTTAGGTTGGCCCTCAGGATACAAAGGTTCCTGAGTCATTTTACCCCCTCTAGTCATAACTCTAACAGCATTATCATTCTTCTTGCTATGTAATTCATTGAGCAAATCATTTTGAGCTTTAAGCACTTGTTCTACTTGAGTGGTAACCAAAGAAGCATGTTTACTAATGAGTTTAAGTTCACCTTTAACTCTAGACATATAATCACTCCAGTGCTCAATCATATAAGAATTTCGTTTCAATTGTCTACCAACATAAGCATTGAAGTTTTCTTGTTTAACAATAAAATTATCAAACTCATCTAAGCATTGGCTAGCAGACTTATAACGAGGAATATCACCTTCATCAAATCTATATAGAGAATATACCTTCACTACCTATGTCGGGTTATCAAGACAATGTATTTCTTCAACAGGCGGCAAATTAAGACCATGTATTTCTTCAATAGGAGGTAAATTCTTAACATCTTCAGCTTTAATACCTTTTTCTTTCATAGATTTCTTTGCCTCTTGCATATCTTCAGGACTGAAAAATAAAATACCCCTTTTCTTCGGAGTTGGCTTAGGAGTTGGTTTAGGAAGTGTCCAATTATTTTCATTAGTCAACATATTATTCAATAGCAATTCAGCTTGATCATTTGTTCTTTCCACGAAAACACAACCAGCACAACTATCCGGTGGTCTCTGGAAGCATCGGTTAGTCCATTATAAGATATCAAGTATTTCATTTTTCTTGAGAGGATGATCAGGCAAAGCATTAAGTAATTGGAGAAGCCTCCCCCAAGCTTGTGGGAGACTCTCTTCTTCCATTTGCACAAAATTATATATTTCCCTTAAAGCAGCTTATTTCTAATGAGCAGGGAAATATTTAGCAGAGAAGTAATAAATCATATCCTAGGGACTACGCACACAACCAGGATCAAGAGAATTAAACCATATCTTAGCATCACCCTTTAATGAGAACGGAAATAATTTAAGGATATAGTAGCAGTGAATTTTCTCATCATTAGTGAACAGGGTGGCTATATCATTCAATTTAGTGAGATGTGCCACAACAGTTTCAGATTCATAGCTATAAAAAGGATCAGATCCAACCAAAGTAATTATCTCAGTATCGACAGAGAAATCATAATCCTTATTAGTAACACAGATAAATGAAGTACAAAAGCAGGGTCATATTTCATTCTAGCATTTAGAGATTTTTCTTTCAGCTTAGCTAATAATTTCTTAAGATCACTCCTATCATTGCAAGCAAGAAAGTCTGTAGCAGTTTCTTCATCCATAACATAACTCTCAGGCACAACAGGCAATTCATATCTAGGGGGAGAATCGTCATCATCACTTTCATCAATATTATCAGTTTCAAGAATTTCATTCTCTCAAGCCCTAGCAAGTTGTTCATCAAGAAATTCACCTAGTGGCACAGTAGTATCAAGCATAGAAGTAGTTTCATCATAAGTATCATGCATAGCAGTGGCATCATCAAATAACATGCGACATATCGAATTAATAGCGAAGTAGGTTTAGGTGTCGCAAGCTTACTCAAAAGCAGAAGGTGAATCAAGTGCGAGCTAGATGGAAGTTCCTTACCTCCCCTCAATGTTGAGGGAAAAATCTTAGTTCTTTAAGTCTTTCAAGTTCCTCATAGTGACGGAAGATATAAATCCCAAGTGAATCAAAGAATAGAGCTATGCTCCCGGCATGAGTGCGGAAAATAGTCTTGATAACCCACAAGTATAGGGGTTCGCAGTTTCGAGGGTAGAGTATTCAACCCAAATTTATTGATTCGGCACAAGGGTAGCCAAAGAATATTCTCAAGTATTAGCAGTTGAGTTGTCAATTCAACCACAGCTGGATAACTTAATATCTGCAGCAAAGTATTTAGAAGCAAAGTAGTATGGAAGTAACTATGATAGCAGTGGCAAAAGTGTGATGCAGTTTTGTAGTAATTGTAACGATGGCAACGGTAAAGTAACTAAGCAAAGAACAATATGTGAAAAGCTCGTAGGCATTGGATCGGTGATGGAGAATTATGCCGAATGCGATTCCTCATGTAATAGTTATAACATAGGGTGACACAGAACTAGCTGCAAGTCATCAATGTAATGTAGGCATGTATTCCGAATATAGTCATACGTGCTTATGGAAAAGAACTTGCATGACATCTTTTGTCCTACCCTCCGTGGCAGTGAGGTCCTATTGGTAACTAAGGGATATTAAGGCCTCCTTTTAATAGAGTACGGACCAAAGCATTAACACTTAGTGAATACATAAACTCCTCAAACTACGGTCATCACGGTAAGTATCCGATTATTGTCACTTCGGGGTCAACGGATCGTAACACATAATAGATGACTATACACATGGAAGATAGGTTCAAGAACTCACATATATTCATGGAAACATAATAGGTTCAAATCTGAAATCATGGCACTCAGGCCCTAGTGACAAGCATTAAGCATAGCAAAGTCATAGCAACATCAATCTCAGAACATAGTGGATCCTAGGGATCAAACCCTAACAAAACTAACTCGATTACATGGTAAATCTCATCCAACCCATCACCGTCCAGCAAGCCTACAATGGAATTTCTCATGCACGGCGGTGAGCATCATGAAATTGGTGATGGAGGAAGGTTGATGATGACGATAATGACGGATTCCCCTCTCCGGAGCCCCGAACGGACTCCAGATCAGCCCTCCCGAGGGAGATTAGGGCTTGGCGGCGGCGCCGTATCGTAAAACACGATGAATCCTTCTCTCTAATTTTTTTTCTCCGGAACATGAATATATAGAGTTGGAGTTGAGGTCGGTCGAGCTCCAGGGGGCCCACGAGGCATGGGGCCCGCCCATGGGGGGTAGGCGCGCCCCCCACCCTCGTGGACAGGGTGTGGGCCCCTGACCTTGATTCTTTCGCCAGTATTTTTTATTAATTCCAAAAATATTATTCGTGAAGTTTCAGGTCATTCCGAGAACTTTTATTTCTGCACAAAAATAACACCATGGCAATTCTGCTGAAAACAGCGTCAGTTCGGGTTAGTTCCATTCAAATCATGCAAGTTAGAGTCCAAAACAAGGGCAAAAGTGTTTGGAAAAGTAGATACGACGGATACGTATCATTGTCTACCCAGGGTTAGAGCTACTGCTTCTGAAAGACAGTGTCTTGATCATCCGTTTCTCAAACACCCTGTAGTGCGAGAAATCCAACGGAGGAGATCGAGTCTTGTGGGGAAAAGTGCGCAAACCTCTGCAGAGTGTACAAACTAATCATGGTTAGCCATGTCCCCAGTTATGGACATCTTGAGTATCTGGTTCTTGGATTGTCATGTTGATCTCATCACTCTAAATTTAATTTTGTTGGGTTGTTAATTACTTGTTTAATTGGGATTGAGTAACAAAATATATTCCTTTATTGTAGGGAAAAATTGGCTTTTTGAAAAAAAATTATATGATGAGAGCCTCCACCGACCATATATGCATGTAGTGATAGCATTTACTGTTCATTACTCTCTTTGTGTTATCTTGCCACATATTCCATGTCTTTGACCGTTTCGGGCTACAACATGTCATGTTGCCGACTTTTCAGACGAAGAGTAAGGTGCGCTAGTTCGTTGTCGTGCACTCAGCTATGCCGTTGGAGTTGAAGGACTCACTTTATCTTCCAAGCCTTCCACTGTTATCTTATTTAGATGGCCTTAAGCCATATTTATTGTAATAAGTTCTCTCTTGAGACTATCGATGTAATTAGTGTGTGATTGCTACTCTGCTATAAATCCTTGATCTTGTGTGTCGGCATTACCGATCCAGGGATGACACTTATACACGAAGATTTGACCGTTTGAGGTCGGATCGCTACTAAGATGGTATCGAGCACACTGTTGAATGTAGGACACGACCACTAAGATGAGCCATAGGTCACTCTTCTCTACTCATTTCTGACTCCTCTCCGTTTTCTACTCCATAGGATGGCGGACTAAAGGAACAAGTTTGTATAACCGGATGAAGACACAACCTTTGGACGACACTTGAAGGAAGTCACTAGGTAACTGAACATCGGCAACCAAGCTTCACCAGGACCTACACCGCCACTTTACCAGAAGAGGAGCGTTGGATGATTCGAGTTCAAGTTCCAAGAAGGACATTCATGCCAGTCACTGAGCCCATAGAGTTTTCCTTTGATGCATTAACCATGGGACGCATCGGCAAAGTTTATCACAAGGATCTTAAGGACACCATCTACCAGATAGGTGGGCGCCGAGATGAGCAATGGGAGATGATCAACACCAGGAGGGACAGGTCCATTGCAACTTTCATCCAGGAGTTAAACCAGCACATCCGCCGACAAGAGAACCAGATGTGTGCAAGCATGATAGACCCGAAGAAGGTGATGACCAGGAACATGGAGCTAGAAGAGGAACTCAAGTCTACACGCGACGGATACGAGGAGGAAATCGCAATACTAGTGGAGAAGAATGACGACCTGACAAGGAAGCAAGGAGTATTCATGGGAGATCCCGCGCCAGGAGGAGATGACGACCATCGCGACGACATCTGTTCGGAGGACTACATCATCATCGACGACACTGACTCCGACCCCGACAGTAGTGATGATGATTATGAAGACGAATCTGGAGCGGATATCATGAGTCTTCCACGATCAAAATTTCTAGTAGACCACCACATTTTTAGTAGTATTCCCCCCATGTATATATTAGTAGTCCGAGCACTGTAACGATAGTTAGATCGATTGTATGTCCTTGCTTGAATTGATTTTGCTGTGATATGAATGTGTTTGTCTCATGTGCATATGGGTAGTGCTTTCTCACTATACCTCATTCTATTCTAATCTCTCCCCTCTAAACCCATCAGATGCCTCGAGATGTGACCCAGATTTGTCTTCCCACGGAGCTCACCCGGTTGATCCATCAATGAGAATGCCTTGATGCAGCTACTAGTCGGAACCAAGGAATCAACAACAACAACAACAACAACAACAACAACAACAACAACAACAACAACAACAACAACAACAACAAAAACAACAACAACAACAACAACAACAACAACAACAACAACAACAACAACAACAACAACAACAACAACAACAACAACAACAACAACAACAACAACAACAACAACAACAACAACAACAACAACAACAACAACAACAACAACAACAACAACAACAACAACAACAACAACAACAACAACAACAACAACAACAACAACAACAACAACAACAACAACAACAACAACAACAACAACAACAACAACAACAACAACAACAACAACAACACCAACCCTTCTCCAGTTGACAACTTAGCCCGTTTACGAGGTTACGACCACGGTGTTTTCGATGCACCGAGCCAATAGTTAGCGATGGCTGGCTACGCAGGATAGGAAGGGAGTTGACCACCGCGGAGTTACCTGAGATCTTTGAGAAGGTGCGTTTGCCGCACATCAATTGGATGGACCCGCATGACCTCATGGTGGGAGAATTACAGCGCCACTTTCCGCATAGACAATGTCACTTGGGAGCAGTTTCAGCAAGCATTCCGCACTGATCATGTCTCAACTGGAGCTATGAGCATGAAGAAGCATGAGTTTCACAACTTACGCCAGGGAAACCGTCCTATGGGGCAGTACGTGGATGAGTTTAGCAAGTTAGCCCGCTATGCCCCAAATGATGTGGCCACAGATGCCGCGAAGCAGGAGAAGTTTATGGAAGGGCTAAATGATGAGATGAGTATGCAGTTAATGGTGGCAACATTTAATAAATACCAGGATTTGGTAGCCAAGGTTCTTATTATTGAAGGGAGGCAGCAGCAGATTGAGAGTCACAAGAGGAAGTATGGACAAGGGAAATACAATTCAGGAGCTCAGCTAAAGCCTCGTTTTACCCCGAACTCTAGAGGATATACTCATAACCATGGAGGCCATACCTACAATGGAGGAAGTTCGCATAACCACAGTGGCCCCAAGAATGGAAACTGGAATGGAGCAAGCAGGAATAAGAACCGCTCTAACCCCGCAACGCCTACCAAGAAGGATCTAAGTCACATTACTTGTTTCAAGTGCTGGAAGACTGGACATTACGCCACTGAGTGCCCTGAGCCAAAGAACGGAAATGGCAATGGAAGCTCTGGGAATAAGCCCAACCCTTTTGACAGGGGACAAGTGAACCACGTGAACGTGGAGGAGGTTGAAGAGCGACGGAATCTGATTATCGGTAAGTTTTTGGTTAAGTCCTTTACCGCTCTTGTACTTTTTGATACTGGTGCATCGCATTCATACATTTCAAGGGGATTTGTGGACAAGTTTAATTTACCCACCGTAGCCCTTAGGTCACCCATGCTAGTAAGCTCACCAGGAGGCGAGTATATGGCGGTAGATGGTGCGACGGATACCCTTAACCATTGGTAGCCATGTTTTCCCCTCAGACCTAATAATCTTGGAGTCACAAGGATTGGATGTGATACTAGGAATGGACTGGCTATCGAAGTATGGAGGAATCATTGACTGTGCTAGTAGGTCAATTCTACTCACCACCCCGGTGGGGAAAAGGATTAAGTATGTATCCAGGCATGCACCAAGGAGGACTCAAGTAAATTCCCTCTCAGGAGTTGTTCAGGAGGACATGCCTGTAGTAAAGGATTACCCGGATGTATTTCCAGAGGAGTTACCAGGCATGCCGCCAGATCGTGACATTGAGTTTTTGATAGAGTTGTTGCGGTGCACGGACCAATATCGAAGAGACCATCTGGGATGCCCGCGAATGACCTGGAGGAGATCAAAAGCTGATTAAGGAGTTATTGGAGAAAGTTTACATTCGACGAAGTTAAATCCTGGGGAGCCCCAGTGCTCTTGGTTGAGAAGAAGGATGGATCCTTGAGAATGGTTGTTGATTATCGGGCATTGAATCAAGTGACGATCATGAACAAGTACCCACTTCCGATGATCAATGATTTGTTTGACCAGCTGCAAGGAGCTAAAGTATTCTCCAAGATCGATCTGTGATCAGGATACCACCAGCTGAAGATTCGAGAACAAGATATACCTAAGACAGCCCTCACCACAAGGTACGGGCTATATGAGTACACGGTTATGTCAATCCGATTGACTAACGCCCCTACCTATTTCATGAGTATGATGAATAAGGTGTTCATGGAGTTCTTAGATAAGTTTGTTGTGGTGTTCATTGATGATATTTTGGTATACTCAAAGAATGAAGAGGGACACAAGGAGCATTTGCGTCTAGTTCTCGAGAAGTTCAGGGAACATCAACTATATGCCAAGTTCAGCAAATGTGAGTTTTGGTTGAAGGAAGTAGGATTTCTTGGACATGTTATATCAGGAGAGCATTATAGCGATGAGACCCTACCAAGGTTAAGTCCGTCACCGATTGGCTATCACCCACCTCAATTTGGAGAGATCCGCGGTGTTCTTGGACTCATAGGATATTGTCGGAGATTCATTGAGAATCTCTCTAAGATTGCGAAGCCCATGACGGAGTTGTTGAAGAAGGACACCAAGTTCAAATGGGCAGATGAATGTGAGGCAAGTTTCCACGAGCTGAAGAAACATTTGGTTACAGCCCCAATGCTGATTCTGCCAGATATACGCAAGGATTTCCAAGTGTATTGCGACGCATCTCGCTTAGGACTTGGAGGTGTACTTATGCAAGATGGAAGAGTTGTTTCATATGCCTCACGACAGCTTCGACCGCATGAATTGAATTACGCCATACGCATGATTTGGAGTTAGTAGCCGTAGTGCATGCACTCAAGACACGGAGATATTTCCTTATTGGAAATCGTTGTGATGTGTACACGGATCATAAGAGTTTGAAGTACATTTTCACACGAAGGAGCTCAATCTCGGAGGAGGAGATGGTTGGAGCTTATAAAGGATTATGGCATGAAGCTGCACTACCATCCGAGCAAGGCCAATTTCAGTACCCGGGCGCTTTGAGCGTAAGACTTACGCCAATACCCTCGTAAGAGGAGGATTACCAAAGGAGTTAGCGAAGATCTCAGGGAGCTTCGTTTGGAGATAGTCCCTAGAGGTTTTGTTGCAGCATTGGAAGTTCAGTCAACATTATTGGGAAAGATTCGGGAAGCTCAGAAGGATGACAAGGAAATTGCTGAGATAAAGGAGAGAATGAGCAAAGGAAAAGCCAAAGGTTTTCGTGAGGATGAGCATGATACCTTGTGGTTTGAGGACCGTGTTTATGTGCCCAATAATGCCGAGATTAGGAAGTTGATACTACTGGGGGAAGCTCATGATTCGCCATACTTGATACACCGGAAACACCAAGATGTATTTGGATGTAAAGGAGCGTTTTGGTGGTGGTATGAAGAAGGATATTGCTAGAGTATGTAGCCATATGTGATGTATGTCGAGAGTGAAGGCAGGAGCATCGAAAGCGGCAGGATTACTGCAACGTATGCCGATACCGAATGGAAGTGGGACAAGCCTGGCATGGATTTCATCACGGATTGCCCAGGACCCGATCGGGATATGATTCTATCCGGGTAGTAGTGGATCGTTTGTGAAAGTGGCTCACTTTATCCTGTGAAAACCACCTATCTGAGTCACGAAGTTGGCCAAGATATATATGACCAGGATCGTATGTCTACATGGAGTTCCGAGGACCATCATATCAGCCAGAGGAACACAATTCACTTCAAAGTTTTGGTACCAGCTGCACCAGACTTTTGGGACCAGGCTAGAGTTTAGTACAACCTTTCATCCGCAGCAGCGGATGGACGGGGCCAGAGAGAGTCAATCAGATTCTGGAGGACATCTTGAGAGCTTGTGCGCTAGATTATGGATCTAGTTGGGATGATAATTTTCCCTACGCGGAGTTCTCGTACAACAACAGCTATCAGGCTAGTTTGAAGATGGCACCTTTCGAAGCTTTGTATGGACTAGTAAGCATGCACGTGCAACGCACGTCTCTCAAATATAAAAGAAGTCTTATTAATTTTATTTATGTTTAATGGAGTGAATGTGTTAAATGCGTTACCTTGGGAGAATAAAATTCTTACGCCCCTTATGACTAATATGGGTTCTACTTATACTTTTTCAAAGCTACGCACTCTCATGAGTCATATTCACTGGTCACCTCGTCATCGTGCACACGGACACATGCTTGGGGTTGTCGCGGTCAAACATGTACTTTCTGAACTACATCTCCTTGCCGGCTCTTGTCTGTGGCCGTCATGGGCGTGCTCGAAGCAAAACTCGATTTTATGATGAAGTTGAATTCACTAAAGAAAATTTGAAAAATAATAATAATTGAAAGGGTAACAAAATATGTTGTTTAGCGTAAACGGGAATGGTTGGGAGGATTTCCATGGAGTCATGAACCGGAGTCAGAGAAACTCTCATAGGTCCCCTAAAACATTTCCCATCAATCAACACATAGACACATAGGGACTCACCTATAAAGATCCTCACTTACAATTAACTCCAGCAGACCTCTAAACCTCAACCCCCCTACATTTCAATGTCCTATATTTTATTAATTTTATGGAAATATCATAAATTCATCATTGTAGTACCTTTTTTTCTTCCTGCATTCGCCGCTAAGCACTATCAACCCTAACCAAGGAAGAGACTCAACCTAGCATGCATGCAATAACTTAGGGCGCGAGCGCTTCGTTTATTTATGCTCGAATTCTGCGCTGCTTTGTACAAAGGGTCACATGCCTTTCCGGCAAGGCTTGTACAAAAGGGTGGCTTCTTGGGAGGCACGGCAGCCACGCATATATGGGTAAAACTTGCAAAGATGCTCGATGTTCCAGGAGTTGCTCACTGGAATGGCATCTTCGGTCTCCAGCCGGACTGCGCCGGCCCTGGTGACTCGTGTTACCCGATAAGGGCCTTCCCACTTCAGCGTCAACTTGTTGGAATTCTTGGCAGTGAGCGGCGTGCGAAGAACAAGGTCGCCTTCCTCAAAGCTCCGAGCATGAACCTGCGGCTATGGTAGCGGCGCAAGGCTTCTTTGGTAGCGTCTGCTCTCTGACCGCCGGAGGCGATCTTCCTCAAGGGCGTCCCGTCATCTTGCCGCAATCGCTCTTGCTCAAGCTCATCATAAGCGAGCACTCAAGGTGACCCAGTATATGAGTTCCATGGGAGAACTGCTTACGCCCGTAAACCGAGCAAAGGTGTGTCACGGCGGTGGCTCGATTTGGCGCCGTTCTAATCGACCAAAGAACCACCGGCAACTCATCAATCGGTAGCGTTCCACTCTTGCGCAGCCTGCCGAAAGTCTTCGTTCTTAAGCCTCCACGGGACTTCAGCATTTACTCTCTCCGCTTGGCGTTGCTCGTGGATGTGCCACGGAAGCAAACAGAACCTTCTTGCCGCCGAGATCCTCAATGTATTGCATGAAGGCATGGCTTGTGAACTGCGTGCCGTTGTCGGTGATGATCTGTTGGGCACCCCAAAAGCGACACACTAGTCCCTTGAAGAACTTGATGGCTGGCTGCGTTGTCACCTTCCTCACTTGCCTCCACTTACGGCCACTTTGTGAACTTGTCGATTCACGGCGTACAAGTACTCAAATCCCCGACAACCGCAGGGGAAAGGGCCCAATATGTCGAGCCCCAGACCGAGAAGGGCCAGGAGAGAGGGGTGGTTTGAAGGGCTTGAGCTGGTTGATGGAGCTTCTTCGAATGGAACTGGCACGATTCACACTTGGTTACTAGTGTCGTCACATCCTGGAGGGTGGTGGGCCACAAGAAACCTTGCCGGAAAGCCTTGCCGGCAAGGGCCCTCGACCCTATGTGGGAGCCACATATGCCTCCATGTATCTCTGCCAACAGCTTTAGTCCTTCCTCCCGGAGATGCACTTCAAATTCACCCATTCGGTCTTCTTTCTCAGATAGCTCGTTATCAACGAACTGGTGCACAGGCAGATCGGGGGCTACTCTTTCCGCCTCTTCCTATTCCTCGAGAAGCTCTCCTTTCGGCGACAAGGACCAAAGGCATATCTTACGCTTTCACGAGGGGACGGCCGCCTCCACAGTCATGACACGAGGTCCTGCCGGTCGGCCGCCTCGCTGGCAGGATCGGAATCCACGGCAACATCATCATGGCGGCTCAGGAAGCTTCGGTGGGGAAGTACTTGCTGTGGCCTAGCTTCCTCCGCTTGTTCTGCCCGGCCGATGGCTCAACCGATGGCTGAGTTAAGCTGAAGCAAAAAGTACTGGTTCCACGGGTAGCTCGAGGCGGCGATGCTTTGATAGGTAATCGGCGATGTCGTTCTCCGCCCGAGGGACATGCTAAGCTTGTATACCGTCAAAGCGCTCCTCCCAGTTCCTCACCTCATCTCGTAAGCTTCCATCAACGGGCTTTGATAGTCTTTGTTGATCTGCCTGACGACGAGCTATGAGTCACCCCTGACGATGAGCTTTTTAACTCCGAGGTCCGCCGCGATCCTGAGACCGGAAAGCAAGCCCTTGTACTCGGCGGTGTTGTTGGTTGACATCTCTCGGGGGAAGTGCTTCTGGACGACGTACTTGAGGTGCTCACCGGTGGGTGCGACAAGCAGCACACCAGCGCCGGCGCCTTGCAGCAAGAAGGCACCATCAAAGTACATGATCCAGTTGCGACTCGTTTCCTTGCCGGGGAGAGTGGTCTCTCGTACCTCTTCGTCCAGCGTCGAGGTCCATTCTGCAACAAACTCGCCAAGACTACGCTTTCACGAATCTTCGAGGTACTTTCGAACTTTAAACGAAGCTTGACAACTCGAGGCCCATTCCATGATCCTCCCGTTGCATCACGGGTTATGCGGTATCCGTTGCAATGGGAGGCGGGTGAAACCACCGTGATCTCATGCGCTTGGAAGTAATGGCGCAGCTTCCTCGAAGCCACAAGGAGGCGAAGAGCAGCTTTTGGACACTGAGTACCTTGACCTAGCCCCACAAAGGGAGCCGATGATAAACTGGGTGCTGCACCATTTTCTTCTTCTGCGCTTCTTCACACAGTCACGTGGGTCCCGTCGACGGGCACGTCTTGCTGGGCGAACCTGCGGCCAGTTCAGCCTTGCCGGGGCTGAGCCCTGCCGGGGAGGGTTTCGGCCCGCCAACCGTCGACTTTGCCGCCGCTGCTGTCTCCTCATCAACCTCTCTTTGTGCCACCTGTGCGGCGCTAACCACCTGATTCATTGCCGCTAGATAAAGCAGCAACGTTTCTTGTGGTTTGGGCGCAACCAGCACTGGGGTAGAGGAGAGGTACTTCTTCAAATCATGCAGCGCTGCCTCGGCCTCTAGGGTCCACTCCATCGGCCCTGCTTTCTTTAAATCTTGAAAAAAGGAAGGGCACGCTCCACGGACTTGGAGATGAACCGGCTCATGGCAACAACACAGCCAGTGAGCCGACGCACGGCCTTGATCCGTTTGGGTGCCCCAATCTTCTCGATGGCCTTGATCTTACCTGGGTTTGCTTCAATCCTGCGCTGGGACACAAAGAACCCGAGAAGCTTGCCGGACGGGACGCCGAAGACACACTTCTTAGGGTTCAATTTGAGGTTGATCTTGCGCAGGTTCCCAAATGTTTCCTCCAGATCTTGCACGAGCGTCGCTTTGTCCTTGGTTTTGACCACTATGTCATCCATATAAGCTTCCATATTTCTATGTAGCTGGGGCTCAAAACCAATTTGGACTGCTCTTGCAAAGGTCGAGCCAGCACTCTTCAACCCGAAAGGCATCCGTAAAAAGCAATACATACGACATGAGGTGATGAATGTTGTCTTTTCCTCGTCTTCCTTTGTCATGAAGATCTGGTGGTATCCTGTCTTTGCCAGGAATGATAAGAGGTCACACCCAGCCGTGGAGTCAACAATCTTGTCAATGCGTGGCAACGGGAAAGGATCCTTTGGGCAGGCCTTATTGATGTCTGTGTAATCAATACACGGCCTCCATTTCCCATTTGCCTTGCGCACCACTACCGGATTGGCCAACCACGTTGGATGGAGTACTCCTCTCACCAAGCCTGCCGCCTCTAGCTTTACGATTTCCTCCGTGATGAACTCCTGCCTCTCGAGCTTGCTTCACGACCTTCGCTATACGTGGTCGCGCATGAGGCGGCATAGCAAGGTGGTTCTCAATCACCTCCACAGGAACGCCGGGGATGTCGGAGGCTTGCCATGCAAACACATCGACATTCGCCCGCAGGAAGGCGACGAGCTCGCTTTCCTATTTGCCATCGAGGGTGGAGCTTATGGTAAAAACTCCGCCCGTACCGTCCTCCTTGATGGGCACCTTCTTGGTCTCTGGTGGCGTGGCTCTGGACTTCTTGCTCTTGCCAGTGGAGCTCTCTGGCACGTCCTCAACAGGAGCGCAGCACCCCGAAGAGGTGCGCTTGCCGGAGTGGGTGCTAGGAGTCTCGCCGGTCTTCTTCCCCGGGTGAGAAACTCCGTCGGCAAGAGCAGGTACCTTAAGCGGTCTTTACGCAAGCTCGCTTCGGTAGAGTTGGTCGGTAGCAGATCAATGCATCTTTCTTGTTGGAGGGGCGGTGATGATGGCCATCGGGCCGGCATCTTCGACATGTTGTAGGCGAGGTGAAGCGGCCATGAACACGGCAGTCTTGGGGTGGTAGAGGATCCGTTGTAAGGCAAGGGGTGATAATCCCCAAGTGCAAGGAATCATCATAGCACTTTCCAAAGATGGAAGTGATAAGTATGGAGTGTCAAACCCACAAGTAGCTGAAGGTAAGATCAATATTCTCTCAAGCCCTATTCCGCAGCGACACGACTCTCACGATGCGTGACGTTTGCTTCCAACTAACAGCGAGAAATAAAACTACGTTGTGGGTATGAAGAGGATAACTTTGCATGATATCGGAGAGCTAAAACATAAAAGTAGGTGCTGTTATCATAAATTTAGAATATAATACTAAATATTATAAATAGCGAATGTGGAATAATGGTGGATCGGTGTGCGGAATTGTCCTAGGCAATTGTTAACAAGACCAGTAATCATTATTGCAGTTTCATATGAGGGAGAGGCGTAAGCTAACATACTTTCTCTACTTGGGTCATATGCACTTATGATTGGAACTCTAGCAAGCATCCGCAACTACTAAAGATCATTAAGGTAAAACCCAACCATAGCATTAAAGCATCAAGTCCTCTTTATTCCCATATGCAACAATCCCTCTTACTCGGGTTTGTGTTTCAGTCACTCACCAACCCACTATAAGCGAATCATGAACATATTGCAACACCCTACAGCGGGAATCCCTCACGCTTGCGTGACACGGAGGGCACCATAGGACAGAACCAAAGTACAACATACAACTCATACCAATCTAGATCATCAATCAACCCAAAGACAAAAGATATCTACTCAAAACATCATAGGATGGCAACACATCATTGGATCATAATATGTGGCATAAAGCACCATGTTCAAGTAGGGGATTACGGTGGTGTGCGGGAGAGTGGACCGCGTAAAAGAGATGAGGATGGTGATGATGATGGTGATGTTGATGAAGAGCGATCACTGTGGCGATGATTCCCCTCCCGATGGCACTCGGCGCCACCGGGAAGAGAGGAGGAGAGGTTCTCCCCTTGTGCATCCTCCTCCATGGCCTCCACCTTCCGGTCCTTGGCCTTCATGGTGATGAAGACCCCTCAGGATACTCCTCCATGGCCACGGTGATGATGGCCCCCCTCCCGTGGTGCCGAGAGGGCCTAGATTGATTTCTCGTGGCTCTGAGAGGCTTGCAGTGGCGGAACTTGATCTAATCTCTGCTACGGAAGTTTTAAGGCACGAGTATATATGGGTGCAGGGGAGGGCGTCGGTGGACTTGGGTTAGCCTTGAGGAGGTAGGCGCGCCCGGGGGTGGCGCGGCCCCCCACCCTCGTGGGCAGCCTGGGACTCCCCTAGTGAGCTTCCGGTACTCAATGGGCTTCTTCTGGTCCAAAAATAGGTTCCGTGGAGTTTCAGGTCTTTTGGACTCCGTTTGATTTTCCTTTTCTTCAAAACATTGAAATAGGCAAAAAAGCGACAATTACAATTTGGGCCTCCGGTTAATAGGTTAGTCCCAAATTAATATAAAAGTGGATAATAAAGCCCAATATTGCCCGAAACAGTAGATAATATAGCATGGAGCAATAAAAATTATAGATACGTTGGAGGCGTATCGAGGCATCCCCAAGCTTAATTCACGCTTAAGTCCTCGGTAGGTAAATGATAAAAAGATAATTTTTGATGCGGAGTGCTAGTAAGTGCTTAAGTTTGATCAATGATAATTCCAATCACTTTTTCTAGCATCATTACATATCATAACAATAGCTCATCTCATAAAACTTTTCATGATCAAGTCACAAGTTTAAAGTATGGATCATAAACTTTTTTGAAAACTAACAAACAATATTCTCAGTCATCAAACAATTGCAATTCATCCTATTTTCAGGAAGAGTCTATGTCAGAGCTTTGATTTAGCAAACTTCACATACTCAACTATCATGTAGTCTTTCACAATTGCTAACACTCACGCAATACTTGTGGTTATGGTGTTTTAATCGGACACAGAGAAAGATGGGGCTTATAGTTTCGCCTCCCAACCTTTTACCTCAAGGGTAATGTCAACAATAATAACTCAGGCTCCCCACATCCAATTAGATATATATATCAGGTTCTTTCCATCATGCTGTACTTGGCAAAGGATAAAATGAAAAAGGAAAGGTGAAGATCACCGTGACTCTTGCATAAGGTAGAATATAGTAATAAAAGATAGGCCCTTCATGGAGGGAAGCGAGAGGTTGCCATGCGCTTTTATGGTTGGATGCACAAAATCACAATGTGAAAGAAGCGTCACTTTATATTGCCTTGTGATATGAACCTTTATTATGAAGTTAAACGCTTTTATTACTTCCACATCACAAGATCGTATAAAGCTTATTTCTCCCACACCAATCAATCATACATATTTAGAGCAATTTTTATTGCTTTGCACCGATGACAACTTACTTGAAGGATCTTACTCAATGCATAGGTAGATATGGTGGACTCTCATGGAAAAATTGGTTTAAGGATTTTGGAAGCACAAGTAGTATCTCTACTTGGTGCTGAGAATTTTGGCTAGCATGAGGGGGAAAGGGCAAGCTCAACATGTTAGAGGATCCATGACAACATACTTTACCTCAGATATAAGAAAACATAACTCATTATGTTGTCTTCCTTGTCCAACATCAACTCTTTTAGCATGTCATATTTTAATGAGTGCTCCCAATCATAAAAGATGTCCAAGATAGTATATTTATATGTGAAACCCCTCTTCCTTCAATATTCTTTCATGAATTGTTCAAGTGACCAATTCTACGTTTGCTAACTTTCAATGGGCTTACTACCTATACTTATTTTGTGTGAAGCCATTACTCCCCATTTTATAAGCATATGAAACATATTTAAATTCAGGTTTATGACATTCAATTTATTCAACCATTTACTCATAGAATATACATGAAGCAAATGAACAAATGACAAACTACTCCAAAAGATATGAGTCAAGAACACTGAGTAGTCAAATAATTAACTAGCCATGGGAGGATTCTTTTTCATTCAATATTTCAGATCCAATCATTTTATTCAAACAGCAAGTAAAATTTAAAATATGCTCCAAGCAAAACACATATCATATGGTGAATAAAAATATAGCTCAGGTAAAGGTATACCGATAGTTTTGAAGGCGAAAGAGGGGATGCCTTCCGGGCATCCCCAAGCTTAAGCGCTTGAGTCTTCCTTGAATATTACCTTGGGGTGCCTTGGGCATCCCCAAGCTTAGAACCTTCCACTCCTTATTCTCCTCATATCGATATCTCACCCAAAACATGAAAACTTCAATCACACAAAACTTAACCAAACTTCGTGAGATAGGTTAGTATGATAAAGAGCAAACCATTCACTTTGGTACTGTCAAAGACAAGGTTCATAATTGTTCTCACACTATTCCTACTGTACCATATCATTTCTACGATTTATATTGAGGAATATAAGTCATAGAAACTAGCAAACAAGCAAACTATGCAATGAAAACAGAATCTGTCAGGAACAGAACAGTCTATAATGATCTGAACAATAACCATACTTATGCTAATCCAAAAATTATGAAATAAATTGGTGGACGTGAGGAATTTGTCTATTAATCTTCTGCAAAAAGAATAAACTCAATAGCACTCTTCTGTAAAAAATGACATCTATTCTCGTGAGTGCAAAGTTTCTGTTTTTTACAGCAAGATCACATTAGCTTTCACCCAAGTCTTCCAAAAGGTCTTACTTGGCACTTTATTGAAACAAAAGCTATAAAACATGATTACTACAGTAGCGTAATCATGGAAACACACAAAAATGGTAAGGGTAAATATTGGGTTGTCTCCCAACAAGCGCTTTTCTTTAATGCCTTTTAGCTAGGCATGATGATTTCAATGATGCTCACATAAAAGATGAGAATTGAAACACAAAGAGAGCATCTTTAAGAATATGACTAGCACATTCAAATCTAACCCACTTCCTATGCCTAGGTATTTTGTGAGCACACAACTTATGGGAACAAGAATCAACTAGCATAGGAAGGCAAAACAAGTATGACTTCAAAACTTTAAGCACATAGAGAGGAAACTTAATATTATTGCAACTCCTACAAGCATGTATTCCTCCCTCATAATAATTTTCAGTAGTATCATGGATAGAAACTTTTTTCTCATACTCAATTGGAACCTCTTCCGAAATAGTGGAATCATTACTAGCTAAAGTTGACACTCTTCCAAATCCACTTTCATTAATATCACACTAAGATTCAACACTTCCAAAATAGTGGGACCACTAATTCCTAAAGTTTACACTCTTCCACCCCCACTTTAAATGATAGCATTATTCATACTCCAAAATATATATGTGAAGTTCATGGAGCATTCTACAACTAACCAATATCCAAGCTCAAAGTGTATAAGTGAAGCACATGAAGCATTCTATAAAACCATACTCAAAAGATTTAAGTGAAGCACAAAGAGCAATTCTATAAGATCATACTTAAAAGATTTAAGTGAAGCACATGAAGTATTCTATAAATTAATGAAGGGATATCTCATGCTATCATGGTTCTAGAAGAAAAAGAAAAACACAAAGGACACAAATCATGTGAACAAAACAAAACCCGAGGTATCTTTAGATAATTGTTGAAGAAGAAAGATGGGATGCCAACCGGGGCATCCCCAAGCTTAGATGCTTGAGTATCCTTGGAATATTTACTTGGGGTGCCTTGGGCATCCCCAAGCTTGAACTCTTGCCTCTCTTTATTCTTCTCATATTGATAGCTCCTCGACCTGTGGACACTTCATCCACACAAAACTTTAACAAAAACTTGTGAGATCCGTTAGTGTAATAAAGCAAATCACTACCTTTAGGTACTGTAATGAACTCATTCTTTATTTGTATGGGTGTTAAACCTACTGTAATCCAAGTTCCCTATGGTTCATACCCAACAATACTAGCCATAGATTCATCGAAATAAGCAAACAACACATGCAAAACAGAATCTGTTAAAAACAGAACAGTCTGTAGTAATCTGGAAGTTTGGCAAACTTATGTAACTCCTAAAATTATAAACTAAATTTGAAAATTTGAAAAATTTGTACGGAAGTAATGTGCAAAAAGAATCAGAACCATTTGACTTTCCAGTTAAAAATGTAAATTCATGCACTACAACCAAAGTTTCTGTTTTTGTTTTGCATAAAGCAAACAAGCAATCTAATCATCCTAAAACCAAAGCTTGGCATATTATTTTTATAATACAATGAATATATACAAGGGGATAATTATTTACAGAGAAACTTCCATGAAAAATTCTACATTGTTTAGTGAGCATGAGCACAAGTGCTCAAGGTCGACCCTCACTTCTTCAATGCAAAACCTTCCAATCACTTCTCTTTTTGAAAAACATTTTAGGCATGAAAGGCAAGT
The DNA here is from genome assembly GCA_021605145.1 of Aegilops bicornis. NCBI lineage: Eukaryota > Viridiplantae > Streptophyta > Magnoliopsida > Poales > Poaceae > Aegilops > Aegilops bicornis. Next base: position 370,368 of record JAHIAL010000026.1, on the reverse strand, counting down.
AATATTTTTTTTTGTATTTTCATTTATAAATATTTTTTTGTATGTTTCACCCACAACTAAACAGAAACAAAAAGGAAAAACAAAATCTACTTAGTGAAGAAAGCAAACAAGCACACACGAGAATATCAACCCCACGCTATTACTCCCGTAAGAACGCGCGGAAAAAGAGCTTGATAATACCCAAGTGCAAGGAATCATCGTAGCTCTTTCCAAAGATGGAAGTGATAAGTATGGAGTGTCGAACCCACAAGGAGCTAAAGGTAAGATCAATATTCTCTCAAGCCCTATCACACTTGATTAATCTGACTCATGCGTGAAAAAGTTTGCTTCCAACTAGCAACGAGAAATAAAACTACGTTGTGGGTATGAAGAGGATAACTTTGCATGATATCGAGAGCTAAAACATTAAAAGTAGGTGCTGTTATCATAAAGTTAGAATATAATACTAAATACTATAAATAGCGAGTGTGTAATAATGGTGGATCGGTAAATGTGGAATTGTCCTAGGCAATTGTTAACAAGACCGATAATCATTATTGCAATTTCATATGAGGGAGGCATAAGCTAACATACTTTCTCTACTTGGATCATATGCACTTATGATTTAGAACTCTAGCAAGCATCCGCAACTACTAAAGATGATTAAGGTAAAAACCCAACCATAGTATTAAGCGTCAAGTCCTCTTTATTCCCACTCGCAACAATCCCTCTTACTCGGGTTTGTGTTGGGTCACTCACCAACCCACTATAAGCGAATCATGAACATATTGCAACACCCTACGTGGCAGGAATCCCTCACGCTTGCGTGACCTGGAGGGCACCATAGGACAGAACCAAAGTACAACATACAACTCATACCAATCTAGATCATCAATCAACCCAAAGACAAAAGATATCTACTCAAAACATCATAGGATGGCAACACATCATTGGATCATAATATGTGGCATAAAGCACCATGTTCAAGTAGGGGATTACGGTGGTGTGCGGGAGAGTGGACCGCGTAAAAGAGATGAGGATGGTGATGATGATGGTGATGTTGATGAAGACCCGATCCTTGTGGCGATGATTGCCCTCCCGATGGCACTCAGCATGCCACCGGAAGAGAGGAGGAGGTTCTCCCCTTGTGCATCCTCCTCCATGGCCTCCACCTTACGGTCCTTGGCCTTCATGGTGATGAAGACCCCTCCTGATACTCCTCCATGGCCACGGTGATGATGGCCCCTCCGTGAGAGGTGCGGAGAGGGCCTAGATTGATTTCTCGTGGCTCTGAGAGGCTTGCGGCGTGAACTTGATCCAATCTCTGTTGCGGAAGTTTTAGAAGTGCGAGTATATATGGAGTGCAGGGGAGGGCGTCGGTGGACTTCCCGGGCTGTACACGAGGTAGGGGCGCGCTGGGGGTGGGTGCGCCCCCACGCTCGTGGGCAGCACAGGACTCATTGGTGAGCTTCCAGGTACTCAATGGGCTTCTTGGTCCAAAAATAGGTTCAGTGGAGTTTGGTCTTTTGGACTCCGTTTGATATTCCTTTTCTTGAAACACCGAAATAGGCAAAAACAAAGACAATTCTGGCTGGGCCTCCGGTTAATAGGTTAGTCCCAAAAATAATATAAAAGTGGATAATAAAGCCCAATATTGCCCGAAACAGTAGATAATATAGCATGGAGCAATCAAAAATTATAGATACGTTGGAGACGTATCAAGGGGATCTCGGCTACATAAAAAACAATCCTCTCCATCTCGTGGTTCAGCTCGCCTCCGAATGTCATGGGCAGCATAATCTTTCCCTTTGGCTGGCTCCTCCCCGGGTTAACCCCTTGGAACGTACCCGTCTCCTCGAGGTCCCCAACGGGCCAGACATCATGTGCTGACCACGCGATAGGTGAGATCAATTTCAGGCTGGCCCGCCGTCGACCAACATCTTTGTCTCCTTGAGGTTGCGGATTGTTGGTGAAACCAACAAGCGGCAAGCACTTGCGATGGTGCGGTCGGGGTGATCCATGGTGTCGAAGATGATGGGCGTCTTTGAACCATTTAGCGGCTTCCGTGCGTCAGAGCGATGGCTCGGCCATTGTAATCTCCCGCACCTTTGCTTGAGTTGGCGGTGGGATGAATGCAGCGAGGCACCACCATCGACGCACATAGCCTCTGTGGCTTTACGAAACTCGTGGTTGCTTGGGACTCGTCGTCCCGTCATGATCATCGTCTTCACAGCTTCTTGTCGCGGCCAGGCGGTCCCTCTTCTTGACTCTCCTTGCCATGCGGCCCTCCTTGGCACGCCACGTTTCTTGCCGGATCCTTGGCACCGTGAAACCTTTCTCCTTGTCCCGCTCATACCGGTTTTACGCTTCTCGGCGACCAGCTCTACCTACGGCAAGCAGTTTGGAGATCATGGCCCTTAGTGCGGTGGATCTTGCGATCTTGCTTGTCGAACCTCTCGGCTTGTTGGCAGCCGCCCGGCCGACAAGCGTCACACCGCAATCTCCTTGCGGGAGTCGCTTCTGGTCTTCTTGGTGGTACGGTGTTGTCGGATCCCTCAGCGGCAAGCACGGCCTTGCCCTTCTCGCTTCCTAATTACAGCGTCCCGGCCTTTCTTTCTTGGGGTGGCGGTATCGCCCGGTGGAGTCGGTTTCCGCACCAGCATCTTCACCCAGTACTTCCTTCCTTCCTCGGACACGAAGCGCACCGATCGGCGGAACATAGAGCTTCGGCCACATCCTTAACCTTGTTCATCGCCCGGCTCCTCACGCATCTTGCGATTGTACGCGTTCGATGGGCAGCACTAATCCTGTGGCCGGGATGAACATCCGAGGGATGTTATCTTTGCACCGGCTGAGCGTTTGGATGTACTTGCACAGGTTTTTCCTTCCTTAAGCCGGGGATGATGTGTAAATCACTTGCACGGCCATGAGCTTGGTGACCTCCGGTAAAGCGCCAACAAACTCATGGCGCGAGATCCGCCAGAAGAGATGGAATCCACCGGCAAGTGCATCAACCATGACATAACATTAGGCTTGAGTGCCAACGCGAAGTAGTTAAGCAAGCACCTTATCGTCATGAATACGGCAGCTTGCATCCGCGATGGTGTAGATGCTGGGGAACTCCGACGGTGAGTCTGCCGTTGTACTACTTCTGCAACGTCGAGGTTTGAGCGTCACGGTGGGACACTACAAAAAAATACACTTCGTGATGATACGTGTTTGTCCGCGGTAGGTCCGTTTTTGTCATGCATGTACATCCATGACAAATTTATGCCAGAATCAAGATAGTCATACCTCTTTGTCGTAGAAAGTGTTCCATTACATTACCAAAAATTATCATCACGGAAGTGTCCACTTCCATGACAATAAATCGCGTCACGAGAAGTGCTTTTCGTCGAAGGGTGACCGACCGTGGCATCCACCGTAATGGAGCGCCCGTTAAGGTATCGGGTCGGGTTTTGGATCCGATAACCCGTTAACAGCCCGACCAATGGGGATTTTCACGTGTAAAATCATCATTGGTTTGGAGAAAACACGTGCGGCTCACCGTTGGGGCAGATGTCATCCGCTCATTGGACCAAAAAGGCGCCTGTGATCTGGCGACATGTGCACGACCCAACAGAGGCCCATTCACGTGAAAAGGCCGGCCCGTTTGACTTGGTCAAAAGGTGGCGGGCAGCACGAAAGCGTGTTAATGGCACGTTAGCATATAGCCCATTCTGACCCGCTAACCCAGGGCCCGTTACGCCCTATCCGAATTAGGCCTAGTCGCGTCATCTGGGCCATCCAATATGATTCAGCCCGTTTTAACTTTCGGCCCATGTGTCGCCAATGACTTCTTTCGGCCCATATGAGGACCTTTGTAACTCTTGGCCCATTAACGGCTCGTGGTGAAACTGGCCCATAATGAACAGTGTAGCATTTATACCCATTAACGGCCCGTTATTCCATTGGTTGTTTCCATTAAGTTATCTTCGGCCTTCTTAGGGCCCATTGATTCTTAGGCTCATTTGCGGCGATTCGGTTTACATACGGCCCGTTCTTGTCATTTTCTACTTGTGGGCCAAATTCGGCCGTCGTTACGGTCGACCCGTTTATGGACCGTTAATCGTTGGGCCGTTTTCATGTCAAAAAACCCGTTGGGCTGTTTTAATAGAGTTATCAAATCTGACCTAATTAACGGCCCGTTATGGTCCGCGAATAGTACAGCATCCATGATTGGCGAAATGATGATCACGCCCGTAGAAGGCCCATGGATCCCTCTGGCCGTATGAGGCCCATGGATAGTACGGCCATTAGAAGGCCCATGGATCGTGCGGCCGTGAGAAGGCCCATGGACCCTACGGCCGTAGAAGGCCATTGATCCCTAAGGCCCGTATAGAAGGCTGATGGATCCTCTGACCCATAAAGAAGGCCAATGGTCCCTACGTCCGAGCGAAGGCCCATGGATCATCTGACTGCAGGAGGCCCATGGTTACAACTTGGTCAGGTGTGTTGCCATGATTATTTTGGCCTAGTTACCAAAAATAGGCTATTGTGGCTACTAGAAAACACGAGAACAAGACAATAAGGAAATAAATAAGCAAGCAATTAAGGCTAGCCTACTACCGCTATTACACATATTACATCCACTTTGGGCATCAAAGTTACATACCGGTGCAAATATAGGGAACAAAGCAGCATATTACATACACTGTCGCGTCAAAATTGGCCACGGTGCAAATAAACGCGGCGACAAAACAAGAGCATAAGCAGAAACAACTTGGAAGACTTCAAAGCGTTATCCTAGGTATCCACCATCCACGGCAATAAAGCTTAGCAAGCTGATTAGCTTTGTCTGTTTGGCGCTAAAATCCTCCAACGCTTAACATTTGCACGAGAAAAGTATGCATCTGAATGCTCGAGGGGACTTCCGCAGTCCTTCCGGCTTCTTGTCATGACCACGGTGATCGATGTCTTTCGACTTGTAGTTGAGACTCAAGAAACCAAACTGATTCGTAGACGGTGAGTTTGAATAGCTTGTGCATGCGGTAGTGGCTAGTAACTTTCGAACACTAAACCAAAGGCAGGACTTTGGGGTTGTCTCGTACATCTTCAAGATAGTCTTCCTTAGCTGTTTTATCAGCTTTGTTGGAGACCAACAAGGATGTGTCACTATCCACGAACCTTATCTGCATTACTTCCTTTACCATTGCTTAATAAGGCACTCTTCCCCAATATTACATTAGCATTCTAAAAAGAAGCAACAAGCAGGACACATAACAAGTTTAGCATGTACTAGTATATGAAACTCATTTCGGTTGAACCAGTTCATTAGTAAGTTGGACAGATTAAACTACCAAGTCTTCTATTGCCAAGTACTAATACATAATAAAAGCATCAAACAAACATATATCTATGTCCTATGGTCCTTTGCATTGTCTTGCCATGTCAAAATAGAGACACGGTTCAAATCATATCGATTCAAGACAAAGCAGTGAAAGAATACAAAGCGTGGGAAACTACACGACACAACAAGATTTCAGATGGGTACCACGGGTCTACATGTACAACAACACTATTGGCTCTGTTGTGATGCTAGTACTGTGTATGATATGAAAGTAAACTGTATACACAATTGAAATTGAAATCAATAGACCTATTGATAAGAGCAAACCTGTTAAAGAAACATGCGTGAACATACCTGCTGTGCCATTGGAGTTTCGATTGGATCCTTCAATTTAAAAATAAGTTTGTATGAGTAAATACATTGATACAAGAGCAAAGCAATCATAGTTAAAAAAGGCGCGCCTAATCGAGCGCTTAAGCGCGCCTAGGCTCTAGGCGTTGGCCAAAAGCGCATTGCGCATAATTACGCATAATCATTGCATAGCTGCGCATAACCATGCGCTTTGGTCGATAAAAAGCGCAAAGCGGTGGCAAAATGCACAATTAACGCCTAGCGCTTTTTGAACTATGATAGCAATGGAATCTTAAATTAGAACAGTTGTTCTTGAGGTTTAGGCACTTGTTCTACATGAATAGAGTACGAAAGAAGAGCGCTTAAAGAATAAAATACTTCAAAATAGAAAATGAGCTCATAGACCTTACCACATTCTTGATTACGGACCGATCTGAACAAGGCGTTCCGATCATCGTCCGATAAATGTGTCACCGAGGAGAACGTAAAGGGAATTTGATGAGTTTCTTTTGCCGGTGAAGTCACGTTTTCTTCGGTAATTACGATACTACCACCAAGCATTCTTGAAGATAGCGAGAGGTATTAGCATAGGTTACCTCATCACGAGTTTCCAAATCGGTCCTTCTCTATAGAGAAAAATGGGAAAATTTGTCGTATTATAACCATCATGGAGGTAGGATGTATGGGGCCGAAGCAAAGTAATTGCCATGAATAATATTACTTACACATAACTCTGGACAAACACTGCGAATCGGCATTTTCCTTCATCTTCAATATAATATTTCCAAGATGGGAAGATACGCACATATGATTTAACAACATCAAATGCGATAGATGCTAAACTACGACTGGCTGGTTGTAGTTCCTCCACAGGAATAAGTACTAACCGGGTGGAGTTGGGGTTCATACGTGATAATACTGCCCTTTGGAGCACTTTGGAACTGCCTTACTAATCGGGAGCTAGGTGGTGGAGATGGTCTTTGTGTCAACGAGAACTGGGTTACTATCGGTGGGGTTGGGGTTAGATTGGGTGAAATTTGGTTCTCTGTCCATCGCATGATGAGGGGTAAAATCTGCGTAGAGTTTGGGTTATGTGTGGTAGGGCTGGTTCTTGTGCATGTATAACCGGGGTGCTATCTCCACCAAGAGGTATGCACTGTTTTATTTGAAGACCGTGTTTTTATTCCGCTGAATCTGGCATCACCCGGCTCCAATTTAAATGGTGATAAGCAGGAAACATAGTTGAATGTCTGAGACATTGTATGAGAGATGTATGCAATAGATAGTGTGGAAAAAACAGGGCATGAAATAGTTGACATGTATATTGTTTAACTAAAACGGATAGCATGACATAATTTCACATATATGATGTCTATCTAAAATGGATAGCATAGCATAACATAATTCAAAGATATGATGAATAACTAAACAGGATTGCATGACATAATTCACCTACATGTTATCTAAGTAATCAGGATCGCATCATTTAATTCACATATGTGATTTATATGATAAACATAGGGCATTCAATATGATGTCTGAACTAAGAACATGGTGTTGAATATTGTGTTTATGATGTCTAAACTATGCAATGCAAGACAATCGTGATGCATGATATGAAGCAGATAACCATGCCAAGTTAGAGCATACACCTCAACGAGGAATAGGACTGGTCATCTGTCTCTCTCGAATCCATCTCTGAGGGAGCTATCGACCCAACAAGAGATCTGCTTGACAGTATGTAGCAATCGTCTTCTCGAAGGCCTTGTTTTCACTCAGATTTTTTCCATCTCCCACCCAAATGGCTAATTCACGGGAAGAGTAGTTTAATGTACAAACATTGTCGACAAATGGAAATGTAATGAAGAAAAGGATGGGCAAGATATCATTCAAATATATGATGCCCGGTGAAACAGGATGGCATTGCACATTTCACATATATTATGGCTGGCTAAAAGACATGAGACTCGCATAATTCCCATATATGATATAGAAACTAAACATGTGGCATTACTGAACATGTCTAAACTAAGCAGATGACATATATGATGTCAAAAGTAGGCACCTATAGCAATATATGCATGATATGACTAACATCATCATGCCAAGGTAGAGCAAACATCTTGGGGGTAAATAGGAGTGGTCACAGGCGTCAATAAGCCTCGTAACAGATATCTTCCTATGGATTACAATCACGGAGAGGGGTGGGGAGGGTTTGCCATTGAACCCACCATGGAGCGATGTCTGCATGACATTGTATTGCAGCAAGAAACTCTTCTCTTTTCTCTACATGTTCAGCATGATCGTGTACAATATCTCGATATGCATAATGTAAAAAAATATGGTGAGATTATGTAAGGAGAGCATGCGAGAAATTTAGAGTGATGGTAATAACCAATGGATCAACGTTTTTCCGTTGAACCAAAATAGCCCTAATGGATCGACGTGATGTATAGTAATAAGTGATGCAACAAGTGTACAACCTCTTTTGTGGCAAGTGTCGACCTCGGCATCATTGGGTTGGCAAGCAGCTTGAGGCGGTGGCGGTCGGAGGTGTGGAGGAAGATCTCGAGGAATCTGTAAGCGGCATCCGAGGGCCTTTGCTTTCATTGTGATGGATCGTTCATCGTTGGAGCAACTCCAGGTGAGCCTAAATGAGCGTCAAGGAAGCTGAAACAGCACAAGGCGGACATCATCAATCTCAAGTGGGATTACGATAGCATCTCCAATAGATGATGTAAAATGGATGTAAAATTAACATCACCAAAAACCACCGACTACAAGGCAGATGAGGTAAAAAATTGACTCACGAACTTAACTGTCAAACTGAAATTTAATGTGAAATCTGAATGCTATCGTCGAAACTGAACGCATAATGGTAGCAGAGAGGCACTTGACATGTAGTTTAGGGAGGGCCTGCAGTTCATCTTCAACTTGCACCTCGAAGCCGCCCGACCACCGGGCCGAACCACCACCCCGGCCACGCCTGCTGCCTCGAAACAAGTCGCCACCGCCGCCTCGTGACCCTTTAGGCCCCCGCCCCCCACCCTGAACCCTAAGATAGATAGTGGGTACCTCTCCTACAGCCTCACCCCGCTATGGTGGTTCTTCCCTTAACTCGCATGAGCCCCCCAACCCTCAAAAATCGATCGACCCAAAAGTCGACTCACCGATCAAGGTGTGGCTTAATCGGAGCAGAAAGAAGAAGACGAGCGAGGGGAGAGCAACAGCGGCAGCGGCTGGGCGAAGCGGCCGATCAGAAGCGAGAGCCGAGCAAAGAATGGAGATCCGGGTTGGTATGGACGCCACCAAGGGACTCGTGACTGGGAGAGCCGCTGTGGAGATGTCGCCCGGAGCGGCTTCAAGGTAACCGCTCAACGGGGAAAAGGGATGGAGCACGATCGGCGCTTGGGAGGTCGAGTTAAGGAGAAGGTGCGATGTGATGAGTGTACAACCTCTTTGGTGGCGCCGAGTAGGCCCTGGCCCGTCCCGAGGAGTCGGTGAGGATGCTCGCGGTTCCGGTTGGCGAGTGAAGGCGGCGTTGTGGGGATGGGAGCAGCTGGGATAGACGAGGCGATCGCCGGAGCAGCTCCTTGGAGGTGGAGAGATGGGGCAGCTGAACCGGCGGACGGCGAGATGGACAGCGGATCCTCATCCGGGAGGTGGACGAGGGACGCCGAGCTGTTGTGGTGACGACGTCGTCGGGAAGAGGCTCCGGCTGGGCAGTGATGGACATGGCGAGACGGAGGAGGTGGGGTTTTGTGGGCCGGAGAGAGGTTATAATGGCTGGGATTTTGAATGGCGAAAAGGGGTGAAAGCATGACTTAGGGACGCCGCTTGTCCAAAATGTAGGCTGTGTTACAAAAGTACCCCACCGATTTGAACTAAGCGGCCCTTTTCGTGGTTAGAAGGGGATTTCGTGTCGGATTTGGCAGCTGGAGGGAGTTTTCGGCAGCGTGTTGTAATTTCGGGGATAGTATGGCGGGTTGTGAAGGCGCTAGTTTTGGGAGCACGATATCTGAATTTTCGAGGATATAACAAGACGCGGGTTGAATTTTAGGGACAAGCCTAACGTGTAGTAATATTGTACTTGTACGTACCAAATCAATTCGCACTTCCCTCAACCAAAAAGAAAACAAAAAAAATAAAACTATTCACACCACACAAAGAGAGAGTCTTGCCCCGTTTTACTATACAAATGCTATTCAAAGCTACTCCCTCCTTCCATCTATATAGGGCCTAATACGTTTTTCGATGCTAACTTTGACCAAATATTAGAGCAATGATATATGACATGCAACTTACACAAAGCACACCGTTAACTTCGATACATGAAAGGTTCTTTCAATGATATAATTTTCACATTGTGCATGTCATGTACTATTAATCTTGTCAATAGTCAGCGGTCTTAAAAATCTCATTACGCCCTATATAGATGGAAGGAGGGAGTATGAATCCATGTTATGTCCGACATTAATTTTTTTCGCTTAATGTATAATGCATATAACCTACTCATACCAACATTTTAGTGCATTCCCAATGTCTATACTACATCAGCTGCAATTCAAACTAAATTTGAATTCGTTTCTCTATTTCAATAAGAATCTACAATCATGATTGTTGCCAACTTCAACCATCATAGTTTCCTTGCTATCCGCCAGATATAAATCGGACTGACCTATAGTTAGGATGGCAGGCACACCATCATCAACAACTCCATTTTTTTTATAAGAGTAGAGATAAAATATATTAAATGTAGTATAACATGTTCATAAACACACCATGTATCACTGTTATATATATTCACACATGCGCCAGTTTAAAACACTATGATAAATTCTTCAAATATCCTAATTCGCTTTTTATAATGAAGTATATATGATCTCTATTCGCCTTTACACCCACACAACCCTCATATCTTTGTAGCTAGCGCTAACTTTCTCTTGTGCATGCACACTGCCTTTGCATCCCTCTCACCTACCTTAGCATTCTCTAGCTCCATCACACAAATTCGTCATTTCACTTTAGGTCGTTTCACCCACGGTGTGTGTAGGCCCCTGACTCCTTCTTTTACTGGCACATCGATCGATATGCTCTCTAGCCAGGTGTGCCTAGCACAATCACAAGCTTCCCCTCTTCTCTTGTCTCCGTCCATGCCTCACTCCCCCCACTCTTTTCATCTTTCTCGTACTCGCACAGTCCTCCCACTCGATATAGTATGCCTCTCATACCACCTCCTACTTGCTTCCCTCTATCTCTATCCTTCTCCTCATGCCTCGTTTGCTTCTAACACACACATGCATGTATACCGTCGATCTCCCAACATATACCCAGATCGACTTTAACTACCCCCCATCGATCGACGTACCTCAAAAGTTATGTCTCTCCTTTCTCTAACAAAGGGCGTATTGATCTTCCTATGAAGTTATATGCACTTACACGAGCCACATCGTCCCCCCCTCATCATTCGTAGTGCATCCCGACTCATTCTCTCACATGCACGTGCACGCATAACAAGCAGCCATCTCCTCTCTTATTGATATTGCAGGCGTGCCCTCCGTTTGTCTAGCAAACCTATCCCACCATTTGTTAGAAGCAACTCCACTACCACCCCTCCAACACTCTAGCTCTCATCTCTCTCCCAACCTTATTCCTCTCCCCGCACATATGCATGGATGCCGATCGATCTCCTTAATACATGAGGCAGATCGATCTCCTTAATACATGAGGTGAGGCCTCTCTCCTCCTCCCACACATATACCAGCCATTGTACCTCTATAGTTAATTGGGCCTCCCTCTTCCCCCACCACACACCAATAGTCGAAGCTGAGCAGGTGTATCTATGCCATGTAGACAAACTGCACATGTCCCTCTCACGCCCAAGAGGGCCAGCCACTCTATATCTTTGGCGTGGGCACACACAAATTCGATGGCACTCTTTTATCGATCACGCTACAGCACACACACACATCATCCCTCTTTTCGATTCTATGGACACCTCAAGCCGGTGATACCTCCACTCTCTTCTCGTGGATCGCCCCCTCTCTATATGTTATATCCCTGACTCCATTTCACATACAGTGCATATGTTACATTTTTTGATTGAACCCCCCCAAAAAAAACTCTCAATAACCCACACACTATATCTCTCTAGGTTTGTATCTCTCACACAACCCCACGTAGGGTGGTGTACATATACAAGAAGAGAATAGGTGCACCATGCACGCATACTCACGCAGGCTTGCCCACACCCGGCTGGTACATTTGGTGGAGCTCATTTCTTTTCTGAAATGGCAGCCCACGTGCTAATTTGAATGCTTAGAGCGGTTGTTTTACCTAGGGAGGCGCGGTATCGCCTTTGCACGTAAAACAAAGTTCGACTTGACGCGCATTGCCGCGCTATTTTTAAATAAAGTTATAGCGCTCCAATGGCACGCATTACACATAATATAAAAAAGATTTTATGGAGAAAAAGGTAGTCCGCTCACTATATACAATGGAGCCTTGCATGCCTGGTTTGTCGCTTCTTCGTAGTATCTCACACAAGGCTGCGTGGCCTCTCTCTCTCACCGTTGGTCATCGATCCGCCGCATCCCGTCCGCAGGGGGGAAAGTCGGTGATGGCCTCTCTCTCTCACCGTTGGTCACCGATCCGCCGCATCCCGTCCCGCCGGGGAAAGGGAGGAAGTGCATCGTTTCTCCGTTCGACGGTAGCGCTGAGGCGTGCACGTCCCGATCTCACGGTACACGTTGTTCTCTCCGACCAAGCTCCGGCTACGCAGGCCTACGCCACCTGCTCAGATTCCTCCCGCCGCCGCACTTTTGTTACATACGACGACCTCAGGTATCCTCGGCCTTGCTCCTTTGCCGGTCTTCCCACGTCAGCCGCATGTGGATCTTCCATAGTTCTTTGCGCCAAAAACGTAGCTCATTCAATAGATTTACTTTCCATATTGCATTCTCGTCCTCACACCATTTTTAGACAAACACAACCGTGTTGTTGTTATCTTCCCTAGGGCAAGGAATATGCTTCCTTTTTGTCATCGCCATATGTCATCAACTGTTATTGGCGATAATTGTTTCCTTTCTACCTCTTTTTTGCAAACAGGGCTATCCATTTCACCTCGTTGCTATTGCGACCTTTTGGTGAACTGCACAAATCACTTTTTTTCTTAAGACCTGTTTTGTGCAGTTGTACTAAAATGTCACATGGGCCGCGTCTCTACATTTCAGTCGGTCACAAAGGAGATTGGTTTTGCTCTATCCTCCTCATCCAGCTGCGAGCCTAATCTTTCTCCAACTAGTTAGTCTTAAGAGACCGCAAAGGTGACCCGGCTTCTATTTATGTGTTTATTGTTTCATCAACAGGTCCTCTATTATCATAATCACACTTAATATCTTTGGAACAGGACGCCAGCTCTATTTTAGTGGAACCGCACAAAATGATCGGAACGTTACATGCTCCAGACAAATACTTTTTCCCCAACATGCCTTGTTGATTTAGACAGAGCTGGGGACGTTGCTGCCAATGAAAGCATGGATCAATTTTAATTTAACACCTTCTCACAACTCGTTTTCACAGTTGTGATGTAATTATTAGCCTCGATCTCGCTAATAATTGACATGCATTAGCAAGGAAGTTAGTTTTTATTGTTTCCAAAAGAGCATCGATGGCAAGACACGCTAAATTTGGAAAGCTCACACCATTGTACAATTTCATGTCTCATTGGAAATTATTTGTATAGTACGTCAATTATGTAAACAAATGATGGAAGCTTGATAGCATTGCCAGAAGCCTCTTCATCATCCGGGTCCATGTGCCATCCACAAAATTATACTCCTTCATTCCTAAATATTTGTCTTTTACAAATGTCAAACCGGCATATTTTAGAGTGTAGATTCACTCATTTTGCTTCGTATGTGTACTCCCTCCGTTCCTAAATATTCTATTCGTCTTTCTAGAGATTTCAAGAAGTGACTACATACGAACAAAATGAGAGAATCTACACTCTAAAATATGTATATACATCCGTGACAAAGCACTCCATTTGAAATATCTAAAAGACAAATATTTGAGTAGTCACTGTTGAAATCTTTAGAAATACAAATATACTCCAAGTATATTTAAGAACCGAGGGGTAGTGCAAACAACCGCATGGGAGACTAAGACCGGTCGCTATACGCGCATTAATAGTGAGTAATGAGCAATCAAATCATAAGCCCCACCTTTCCCACTTTGTAAGTTGCTCAAGAAGAAGCAACCATCAATACGCTCTTCTTTGAATCCGCTCATACTCCATCAAATCCTTTATTTATACAACACACTTTAGAAAAAGAAAAAAGATCTATGGGACCAAGGCGATAAGCGATCTACCTGAAAAATAGCATTGGTAGTTATAGCAGGCGTCTATTACTAGAGGGAATAATGCGTACACACATGCATGCGGTGCTTCCACCCTGCACACACATGCATGCACTTACTCCACTCTCAAAATCTGTAGTATAGAGTACATGGAGAGAAAAATTGTGGACTTGATTGCGGTTACTATCGCCTCTAATTAATTGAGCATTAAACCAAACGCCGTCTAAAGTCAAAATGAGAGAAATGCATTGAGAGAAATGCATCATAATGAAGCGCTACCAGAACTGCAGGACCGGAGGGAGGAGTAGTATGAAGGTTCAAAACCAAATGCACGCAGATGACCAATCGGTCAACGACCTCCTCTTGGCATATCAGCGACATGTGGGACAGGAGTGTGAGCAAACCGATCTCAATGTGACGCAGAAAGAGCCAACCCGTGCTGCCCTTGAGAGAGGCGAGGAGGCGAGAACACACAGAGCGGGTTCGCATGGAGGCCAAGATATATCTTCGAGCATGGTTGGTTGATCGACATCATTCATTACATGTTGGGCTGCCGCTTTTCCGCCCTTCTCCGAATAAACGTGTACTTTATCGTAGATAAAAAATAAGAGTATGTATGCTCCACCATGCGGTTCTAGTAGTAGTACTACTGCATTACTCATGGCTTTGGCTCTTCGCCTCTTCGTGAAGTCGAACAATGATGGTACTGCATGTTGGGTACTACAGGCATGCCTCCGATAACTGACACCGAATGGATCGATGCATGTCCACCGAGGGTAGGTTGCATTAGTCAAAAGCATGAAGCGAAGCTTCACCTTGTCCCGCAAGCTTCTCCTCGTTACTGCGAAGTTGACGAGACACACCAAAAGTAGTGCTAGTCCATACTCCCTCCTTTCTCGTTAATATGGCTTAATCTTTTTACTGCGGGTAAATGAGAGAGCTTTATTCATATATAAGCATTCTTAGGACGATCAGCCAAGACATGGTCACTAGGAAGCGAGGTACCGCAAAAAAAGAAGTAGGAAGCGAGGTGTTTCATTAAGCCAACTCTCTGCCACATTCAAAGTGCAGCAAGCACGGTTCGCGACGAAGATGCGCCGCAAGGTTTCTTGACCTGTTTACATGCTTGAATAACAAAAAAAAGAAAATATTACCGAAGCGCTACTATTTGTAATGTGGATATGAGCCAGAATTAAGCGATAATTGTGGCGAGTGTTCCATGCAATCAACTTCCATTATCACATGCGAGAACCCTCGAAGAGAACCAAATGTGTTGAAGATTGCTTTATCACATTTTAAAATTACAATAAGAGTGCAGACACTCCTCCATCCGGTTCCTAGTACTAGTATAGTATACTTACGTACCTTTATAGACTATATTAGTAGTACTAGTAATAGTAAACTTTGTGCTTGGCTGTTCGCCTATTCGGGAAGTCGAACAATAGTAGCACTAGTAGAATAGTGTATGCTTACGCAATCGACACCGAATTAATTGTTGACCGCCCACCGCCTCGAAAGCGAGGGAGCGCACATTAGTCAAAGTTTCTCCTTGTCTACGACCAATCAAGGCGCAAGTAATGCTAGTCCATACCGCCTCCTCTCGGTTAATTATGGATTAATTTCAAACGAGATAAATACACTATCCGTCATCCTTTGTATATTTGTAATAATAAATTCCCGCTGGATTTCATAATACGCTCATTGCGCTCAATATATATATATTAGGTGTTTATACAGTCACTAGCTCACTCGACCCCGAAAGTATGTGTGTGCATGCGTGTAGGTTGAGCACTTAGCGTGACTGTATGTGTTCCGTCGTGTGCTCGAGACATGCATGCATTAGGCTGCGTCGCCGCTTTTTTTCGTCCATGTGTACGTGTGACTGTATACACGTAGGGGGAGTATGTGTAGGGCCACTGAGGCAACAAATCACACACAAGAAGTTAGCTGGAAGAAGCAGCCATCATTTCACTCTTGAATGACACGACGTTAATATAAAATGGTTGATATGGAGAGAAAAGAAAACCACTATATATACACTAGCAGTGAGCCTAAGCTACAAGCCTGCTTGCTAAGCTTGCTCTCTTCACAAGCATAGAACGACGGCCCGATCCCCGCAGCTGGGGAAGGGAACAATGTTCTAGCGTGACGCTGGCCGACATCGGCGAGGGAAAACCCACGGTTCAGTGCGTCCCAATCGGGGTCACCGCGGTATGGGCCGATGCCGCATCCCAACCGCCTCTTCTAGCTACATCCCGACGTCCCAGTGTAGTCCATCTTCTCTCCTTATGGAGCCGGCTTGCTCCATCGCCGTAGCTCCATCTCCATGTCGATCTTTCTCTACTTCTACCGGCTTCTACTTGTGATGAGTTTGTGTTTCATGAACTAGTGCCAAGATTTATTATTCTAATCACACTTCTTCAATATCTTTGCCATCAGGGGATGCTCAAATCGATTTTAGTGGAACTACACAAAAGCATCGTATGATCCAAGGGTGCCACCGTCTTTCCTTCGACGAGTTCTACTGGCGAGAAATTAAATCATGTTTAGGGTTTAGGGTTTAAGTCATAGTGACCCATCGGTAGTTTTCTTTCAGACACGCTCTCACAACTTTTTTTCTTTAGTTGTGAAGTAAATATTGGCTATGATCTGTGAATCATTGAGATGCATCGACATGTGTTAGTTTTCCTTTGTATTTGATGGAATGTTGTAACGGGCAACCTTGAATAGGAATGAAAATGGAGTGGAAAGTTTCCGTTTTAGGAAAAAAATGGAAGCGGAGAGAAACCAACGTTTCGTTTCGCTGGATCGCGCCATCGGCAAAACCAACGTTTAAATCACGTCACATCGTGTTCGTGTCTCACCCTCCTCCACGGCTCAACCTCACACGGTCGCCGGCATGCCACTCACCGCAAACCCAGTATACGATAACTTTCCTTACCGCTTGCTTGTCGATGGATCGCGCCATGGAGTACTACTAGCACTACCGGAAGAGATTGATTTAGTTGGGGAGGACAGCCTAGCTGTATGTACACGGACTCCCAAGAACTTTTACATGCATGTTGTAGCCGGCTATTGCGACCTTTGAATGCGGAGCGGCCAGGTTTTACAAAGCGCGGCGGCGCTCTCTCGGCCCCGTAGCGCCGCTTCAATGCCGGGCGCCATGGAGAGGTCGCGGCTCATGGCCGATAATGAATGCGGCATCGACTGCTTTCAAAGGAAGCACGCAGCAGGTGATGAAGAGGGTTCGGGTTGGTCGACCGGCCGTGGCAAATGTCGGATGTGCACAAACAAGAGATCTTGTCACGTTAATATTGCTGTGTATATAATTAACAACGTAAATAATGTGCTAGTTGGACAAATATGATTGGAGATGGAGATGGAAATGGAATTTTTCGTAAACACGGATATGCATGTCTATGTCTATGTGTGTGTGCGACGACTCTCGCGAGCACAGGCGGCGTGTTTTTTATCGAGTTTTCTTTCTTGGTAATGCGTTAGAAAATCAGTTTGTCTAATTCACATCTAGATGTTATTGAAGGATATCACACCTAAGCTCCCACAAGTATGTAATGTAGCAACAAGAAACAAAAAAAAACTAGGACAAAAAAATAAACCACAAACAGAGTGGACATCAACTTAGTTGTGTCCTAGACAGACCCAAAATCACTGCTATGGAGAGATTTTTTTATTCCATTATAGCCTCTTGTTTGATAGAGTTTGTCGCATCTCGCTCTCTCACCCTCTCCATTTAAAAACAAGATGACAGTGTCCACTCTATCTCTCTCCTCACCGGTGGTCACAGATCCGGCCGAATGCCCAATCCCGGCGGCTGCGGAGGTGAGGAGGTGCAATGTTGATGTTGTCATGCCGTCGGCGGGAGGGAGCCGATGCGCACCATCCTCCTGAGCCGACATGGCGCGGATTTAAGATGCCAAATGGATGATGCATCACCACGATGACCAATCGATGCTCATGGTTGCGCCTACCGTGGTTAAGGCCGTCGGTAGGTGGTGATCGAGTTTCAATGAAAAACAAGCTATCTTCCATCAGTGCTCTTTGCTTGTCACGCACAAAGATGATATCCTTCGTCAGTTCACCTTGGTTGCGTTGGAGACGCCGTTGTCTTTCACGTTGGTGCAATTTTATCACACAATTGGCTATGAACCAAATGTTTCCTTGAAGAAGGATCGACGTTGGTACTAAGAGCATAAGTTTTGTATTGATTTCTAAGCCTTCTCACAACTTTGTCTCCAGCTCCCTCGTAATTTTATTTGTCCAGCTATTAACTTTGATTTAAAAAAATGGTGTGGACTATAAACCCGGATGGACGTAGTAGCCCTTCATTTTATTTACTCCTCAAGATATTAGATTTGGATCAAGTCAAACTTTATAATAGTCTCAAACCTTTCTCGATAATTGAAATTAAAATTCTTTATTTGTACACACTCTCACACGCTTCCGATAATTTGCCATGCATTTGTGGTTGTTCACTTAAGGGAGGGTAGTGTACCACATGTGAAGGACAGAAGTGCGACCAGACGTGTGGGCGTGGATCGTTAGTTCATCTAAGTAGTACTAGTTTTCTTCACTTGTACATTAGATAAAGAGTTTCGTTTAAGCCAGACTTACACAATTTAAAAGCGATTGTTATGGAGAGAATAGGAAAACCACTCCACTAGTATATATTACTCAGATACACGAGAGTACTATATGGACGGCAAGCTTGACTTAGTGCACCCGCCTTTGGGTTTATGATAGGTGGGCCCAAAATGTGTTGCCCACCATACAGCCAAAAGCAAGTGTTGAAGGCACCTGGAGCTCAAATTCTGATTACAAAGATAGTATATATATATGGAGCTCAAATATTTGTTCTCTACTCATTTCGCTTAGACTTTTCTATAAACTACAAGACTACATATATGTTACATGTTGAGGCTCGGCGCTCATTTGCTAGGGTTTGCTATATTCACGCCTCTCACCCTCTCTCTTCACCAGATCTAAACAAGAGCTGCATTGGTCTCTTGTCTCTCTCTCCCCCCTCACATACCGGCTGGTGAAGGAGGCTGCCCAGATCCCGTCGCGCAGTCGGGATGGGGAGGAGGTGCATGTTTCACTTATCGCTTGGCGTAGGAGGCAATCCACTGCCGGGGTTATTTGTTCTCTTTTCACCGCTTTGTCAACAAAGGGAGGGCCACCACCCCTTCTTCCTCGTTACAGATGTAGTGGGCAGATCCGACCTCCAGCCGCATGCGTTGCCACATCCCGACGACCCTAAGGTATAAGTTTCTTTGGAACCGTCGTTGCTCTAGCTGCATGTGGATCTTTTTCGATCTGTAGTCGAATCTAGGTCTTGGTTCAAAGAGGAAAGAAGGGTGCGGTGGGCTAGAGCACGAATCTAGGACGTGGTTCAATGAGGAAATGAGGGGCGGAAATTAGTATAGACAGGCTATCCAAAGCTTTGGTAGGTCGAAAAAGGAAAAAGGGGTAACCCAAAGGTACACATATAGAACCGATCTCTTTGTTGAAAAGGGAAAAGAAATTGAAGTCCGGGTAGTTTGTGCAGGACTAGATTTGCTGCCCTCACTTAGGAAATAGGTTCAAAGAGAACAAATATGGGACCAACGTATATATGCTGCCTAGCTACATACTCTACATCACCCATTTATACGTGTGGACGCATTACGGTCTTTGGCATGTCCCATCTGCGAATCTTATTTCAAAACTGCAACACTTGTTAGGGATTGGCGGGATTACCACTTTTGTGGCCGCATGTTTCATCCTCCTTTATTAGCCAGTAATTCATTCCTTTTTTGCCTCTGTTTAAACAGGGATATCTATTCAACTTGTTACTATTGCTACATTTTGTCAAGGCCACGCTTAAACACTTTGCTTGATTTCAAAGGTAACCGCACAAAATGAGATTGGATTTCCTATTCGTGTTGGCAGATTCAGATTTTTATCTTGTCCGGCTCCTCATGAAAGGTCAAGATAGGCCTTCATCCACATGATTGTGCGATGTGCTTTTGTGAGATGTTGTGCTACTTGTATTGGTACTGCTTTTTAAATAAATGTTGAATTGAAGCTATTGTATTGCTCTTTTTCCCATTAAGTAGTGAACAAAAATGGGACCAACCCAGACATGATGCTTGTTGCTTTGTTACAACAAACTCTGCATCACCCCCTTTATAAGTAGATGGAAGCACATACTGTATCTTAGTTCAAAACTGCAACACTTGTTAGGAATGGTACTATCCTGCTTTGTAGTTCTTTCTACATGTTTAACCAAGGTATTGTTAAGATAATGTCTCTGTTAAAATGAATCAGTCGCATTGTTTTAGGAATGATACTTTTCTGCTTTTAGATTCTTTATACATGTTGAAACAAGGCATTGTTAAGATAATGTCTCGATTAATATTAATGAATCACACTAATTGAGAATTGCTACTCTCCTGCTTTGTTTCCCATTAAGATAAGGTAGATCAAGAGATGTTTTTCTTTCTGGGAGTACAAGTCATCAACCGTTATTTCTCGCGAATTGTTTCCCTTATACCTTTGTTTGCTTACAGGGATATCAAAATTAAAGCTCGGTTTTATCCCGACTTCGATTTTAGTTCAACCGCACAAAAGGAGCCAATGTGTCCAAGGCAAACAAACTGCATTACTTCGGGTCCAGCTTGGTCGCTCCACTTTGCGAGAAAGAAGCGATCCAATCGCTTGGTACTACATTCTGAAGGAATGACCGAGAAGCTTTACAGAGTATTAGGCCTTCCACTATGTAGGCCAAAAGAGGTGCCAATTTCACCTTTTCTTAGTTTGGCAATCGAATCCTCCATTACTCTGACCCGGTGCCATAAATATTAGACACCGCATATGACATGACTAGTCTGCAGAGACCATTGGCAATTTAACAACACGCGGAGTGCCCCTGGGCAAAAGTGCCCAAACAAGTACAAGGCGACGGGACTCCACGATCATAGGCATTACATATTTTGAATGGAAAAAGCTTGTCAAAGTTTAATCATTGATGTTAGCAAGAAGCCAAGGACTCCATGATCATAGGCATTACATATTTTGAATGGGAAAAGCTTGTCAAAGTTTAATCATTGATGTTAGCAAGAAGACGTTAGTTTAATATGTTGGAATTGGAAAACCTTGTCAAAATTTGCTCATTGATGTTAGCCAGAAGACATGCATTTGATATTTTTGAGTGGGGACGCCCTTCTTTGTGAGCAGCGTCACGAGTGTTTTTCCTATTCACGTGTTCGGTTTAGAAGTAAATAGTTACTCTGTCACGAGATATTCCTGTGTTAAGAGTTTGTTACGAATATTGTCTATGTAATGCCAGGCCTTGTGTTTGATTGCAAAGTTGAGCTTGGAATGTTGGTTGTCATGCGCATCACGAGCTGTTCATCGTGCCTCCCGAGAATAATGCTTCGTATTGTTTTGCATGTCGATCTAATGCCCGGTTGATTTGCTTGTTAAGAAGATCATCCTCTTCTCGTTGTTTCCGCGCGTAAGAAGTTCATCGTCCCATGTTTCGTAGCCTATTTGTTCTGAATAAGTCACTGACTTATAAGTCGGTGACTTAAAACCGATGGACTTATAAGTCACGCTCGCTTGGTTATCACCGACTTACAAGTCACCGACACACCTTCCGACCAACTCATGATATTAGGCCGTGATTGGATTGTCGCTTTTCAACCAAAACCCGCTTTGTAAACCGGGACGCTTGTAAATTAAAGCGTATGGTCTCTCATGGCGAAGGCGCTTGGTTGGTCGATTTCGACTAGTAAAATATCGGAAGTACTTCACACACGATAAAAATGCTGAAACGACACTCGGACGATTGCTAATCCAGCCGTTAGCTGTTGTTTCAGCCTTGCCCATGGATGGCATGATACGCATCGCCGCGTGCATGTATCGTCAGTAATGTCGTCCATATAGCGATTTCGTAAAATATACACCGGTCTCTAAAATTACACGATAACCCGCCCGGTTTTACTTACGAGACCTCGGGCCTTCCGATGTCGCAGTAAATTACACTTGTATGTTAATATAGGTTTGAAATAAACCAGAAGCACCCAAGCGCCGGCCTTACCGCTTCATGCCGTCTCAGTTTCTCGAAGGTGCTCATAGGTGTCCGATGATCATGGCTTCCTGAATGAGCAGCGGGCGCTGTATCAGACCTCCGTAGGGCCCGCGAGTCCCTCTCCATTGTCCTTCGAGTTGTTGCGCTCACCGTGTCGCCGAGCATTGTTAATATGGTCAATGAACATGAGGATTTAGGAGATGACTTTATTTTGACTGGATGACACTAGGGACCCACTAGGGCCATAGCCGTACGTACGCAAGTGCCTCCTTATTATGTACAACTATATTTTTTTGCTTTCTCTCGGTTTCGGCGTCACGGTCCCACACCATTGTCAACCTATGCAGTCAATATAAACGAGAGAATTGCACAAGGTGCAATCGGCTACCTGGGACCAAGCAGCTCGAGCGATATTTGTGTTTTTGAGGCGTGAGCACCGCAGAAGTTTTTCTTGGCGATGATTTCGTTGTTGTTAGAGAGGAGAGCAGGGTATTAATGGCCGGTAATTTGTGGTCTGTCCAGCCCGTGCCGTATATCCAGCCCAGATACTACTTTTTTCAAGATGAAAATGGCTAGCCCAGCTATACGCTCTTTTGAGGAATACCTGAGCAAGGTCAACTTTTTATTCTACGCCTGTTGGGCTGCTAATCTTTCCTAGGAGGGATGCATTAGGCTTAGCAGGAAAATGGGCTTTAAAAGTAATAAATGGGACGTAATTATAAAAACTGGGCAGTAACTCTAAAAAAATGCACCAAACACGAAATTAATTTATAAAATATTATTTATGGATTTTGAAAATCTTAAATTTTCATTGTTGCGTGCGTAATGTTTTGTTGGATTTTTATGTAATACAAATTTATATTTAATCTGACTAGAAATTTCGGGATAAAAATATTTCGGATCCCATCAAAATGTGGGAAATTTTATTAAATTCTGTCTTCAACGGTTGGTTGAAATTATTAATCGTTGTCCTAGCTAGAAAATGGGCTGTACTTTTTAACAAAGCTGTAAATGGGCTGTTGTAAATTCCATTAGAATTCAAAAATGGGTTGTACATTCTTACAAAAACGCAAATGGGTTATAAGTTCTCTCGCCACACACTTGTGGGCCTACTTAACCCAATCGTCCCCTAAAAAAAATAAGTTGACGTGCATGCAAGGCTTTGTCAACTTATTATAGTGAACACACGGTTCTAGCAAAGATGGTCGTTGGATGTCTATCCATCGGATGTCGTGGCTTCTTCTTCAATCTCGGATATTCTTAGCTTCGCCGCCTAAAAATTGATTCCTCCCACGACATCCTGGGCGCACCGCTTTCGGAGGTCGACTCGTGGGCCTACTAAGTTGGAGCGTGCAAGGGCTTTGTCAACTTAGTCAATATAAGCGATTCTAGCTTCAAAGGACTGCACGATGTCCATCTAACGGCCGTAGTGTGCTTCTTCAACCTCCGGTCTTCTTGGTCCGGCCGCCCAAAGCAACATTGGTCAGGTCGCTTCCGCTCACGCCTCTCCAGGTGGCCGGCTGGCAAAGCGGAGGCCTCACCGCCCCATACTACTTCCCGCTGGCGAGGCCATCCCTCCACTCACCCACACACCCCTGTTATTCTCAGCGGCGACAGCAGCCTCACGGTAAATCCAACGATGAACCCTCGTATTCTCCTCCGCATGTGCTTCCAGCCGCTGCGTCTTCCCTGCTCCGCTGCCGTCCCTTCCTAGGGCGTCGCCGTCGTCCACCGCCTCGTGCTGCGACGGGCGTGGTCAACGTGGTCAACGGCCGACTTCCATCGTAAAAGTCTTGTACATGGAGAGGCCGATACCTGGGCCCATGGTGGCCGCGTAAGGAAGTGCCTCCTTATTACAGCATAAAATAATTATTCCTCCACCGACGGCAGGCAAGGACCCACCGGACGGGCCACCTTATTCAGCAAAACGTTTCCCCACATTTGCTGGGACCCATTGACCGGGCCACCGTATTTCGTGAAAAAAAACGTTCCCCCCGTTGTCAGCTCGGACGTGCGTTGTTGAAGCGCTGGATGTACTTCTGCAGGGTCTCTCCTGGCTGCTGCTTGATGCGGCGCATGTCGCTCACGGCAGGAGGCCGGTCACGAGTGCCTTGGAAGTTGGCCATGAAGAGGGTGCGCATCTCGCCCTGGTGGAGGAGATCGTGCAGGAGCTGTGTTCGGGAGCCAAAAGTGGGCACTGGCCCTTGAGCGCCATGGGAAACCAGTTCGGCCATGACCTTCTCGTCCCCGTTGGCGGCTTGATGCCCGGCTTCGTGAAGTGAAGGAACTCGCAGGATCGGTGCTGCCATCGTGAGCATGGAGGCAGGTTCGGCTTGAACTTGCCGGGCCATGCGATGCTCGTAGCTTCAGCGGTGAAGGTGCGACAGCCTGCAGGTGTACTGGAGGCCTTTGGTGACGGAGGGCTTGATCTTGCGGGTCCTCGGTGACGCTGCCTTGAGGAGCAGCGTGGGTCTTGGCGTCTTTGGAGCAGAGGCCTTGGTCGTGATGGGCCGTGTGGAGCACTCAGGCAACTTCTTGGGGGCGAGGGACCTTGGCAGCTCTGCTCTTGCTTTATATTTGATGCCGTGGACGGAGTGGAGTTCCGCCAGGCCACGCTACTGGGGCCAAGGCGCCTTCTTGGGAGGCGGCCGAGGCGCCGAACCTCATCTCAGCCAAGAAGGCGGGTAGCAGTCTTGAGAAGGACGGCGTGAGGTAGCCTCGAGGCAGCGCGGACGAGCCATTCTCGTAGACGCTGCCGATGGGCGGTACCGCAGGGAGCTCGCTTGTCGTGAGGAGCGCGACTTCGAGCCTCCATGGTAGCGGAGCCTTGTGGAGATTAAACAGTATCACCGGGCGAAGGAATGGCGAGTAGCGTGCGGCCGCCTCGCCTCACGAATGGATGATGGGGCCGGCGCTGCTCGTTCGCCGGGCCGGTGGCGGCGTTGAAGCGGCGAAGGAGCATTGAACGGTGGGGGCGGCCGCCACGCAGGGACGTTGGGCGGCGAAAGTAGCGAGAGCGGTCGGCCACATGCTCGGCTGGCTCGTGGCGTCGACATGGATGCTAGGGGCGGCGAAGAAGCGGCGCGGAAGGCGGATTCCAGCGCACTTACTCGGCGCGCCAAATGTCAGATTTCGGGTTCGGCAGACCCTCTAGGTTCGAACTGCAGGTGCACGCGAGATCACACCTCCAACCTACCTACGCCTACTTCGTCGCCTCGCAGTAGGATCTAAACTACACAAAGAACAACACAAGGGACAAGAGGTTTATACTTTGGTTCGGGCCACCATTGTGGTGCAACACCCTACAGTGTGCGGTGGTGGTGGATTGCCTCGAGGCTGATGATGAATAAGATACAACGAAGAACAGCCTCATGAGGGTCTGTTCTGGCCGGCGATGAACTGCTCGGGGAGTTCAGTTGCTTCTCTCTCTCTCTGCCTATTTTCCGTCGATCTGGTCTCGATCCTCCTCTCTCTACTCCTGTTGGTAGCTAGCTCTATTTATAGTGGGAGGCCACAGGCCTCTTCCCAAATATTGAGCCGGGAATGGCGGCAACAATTGGCCATTTGAAGGGGAACATCTAGTACACTTATCACGACTAAAGTCGGTCCTTGCACACCAAAGACTACATGGTGGCGCCGGCTTGGGCTCCACGGTGACCTCCTTCCTGCCATTCTCGCTGGTCTTTGTCTTGTTGCAATCGAAATGGTTGCCTTTGCTTGATGCTCTCGGCGCTTTTGCCCACTTTGCACCAAAGGGGAAATGAGGACCTGCGTGGTGGCGCTTTGCCTGGGCGCCTCGTTAAATCTTAGCTTGCGTCATGGGCACCTCGTGAGGTACCCGCTTGATCTCTCCGCCTCCTCATGAGCCACTGACGAGGCCGTGCTCCAGGATGCTTCCTGTCATTCCACCCGAGCGAGGCTTGGCCCCTCGCGAGGGTCTTGAGCTTGTGTTGATAAAGATGGGCGATGGGGCCACCTTGAAACCACACCGCGGGCCGCGCAGTGTGCAAGTCTGGGTACCCTGTTCCCGGAAGCAGAACGCCAGTTTATTGGCATTATTAGTGGTTTCTTGCATTATGAGGGGTTTCTTGTAAGGAACAATGTACTACTAGCGAAAAAAGCGATTCTAGGTTGCGTTGTACTCCAGCAGTACTACTAGTGGTCGCGGAGTGTGTATCGCTGCTTTTGTGGGTTCGATCTCGGCGAGCATACGGCCTTTTTTTAATAGTAACCTCATGAGCCAATATTTTACATGGGTAGTTTGAGTTTTGAAGTCAAGCGGACGTATGACTCCCACAACTGGGTGCACTGGATAGCCTAGCCACGTGAACGGGTTTTCCTTCCCAGCATCTCATGGCTCGTGCGCTTCCTAGCCGCAGCACCTCACTTGCAGCTTCCATCAGCTAGTAGCATATTTAAACTAGCGCCTCTAATTAAGCTTTGAGGGAGCCGGGAAAAGCCTGGTGGGGCATTGGGAATCAGGCAATATGGCTCTGTACATAAAGTGCTCTACTACTACTTTGCTTAGCTCGTGGGCGTTGCACGATGGACTCCACTCCATTATCGGCTCTACTATAAAAGAAATTCCTCTTGACGTGTTTTTTAAAGCGGAGGCAAAAGCTTTGCTTCATCTCAATCATAAAGAAAGAAGTACTAACAAAGTTTGATTTGAGATCCATTACACCTCCACAAATGTGTTTAGCGAAAAGCCTAGTCTGTTGTATCAAATAACTCAAATGTTCTCATTGCCAAGAGTAAATCCCGTCATTGAGCAAATGTAAAAAGCAGTGCTAGTGTGTGCATGAGAGGAGCGGCCGAAGAGTAGGCCAGACTATGTGAAAGGGAGCGGCTAAATAGAGCACCAGGAAGTACCCACTAGGGGCCTCTACGCATGAGTGTACTTTCCTGCATTGATAGTACATCGATGGTTCTAGAGAAACGATAGTACCCTCCACTTCCAAGCTGTATCTCCTTGGCCCTGAGATTCAAGAGTTCAAAACTGGTGCACTATACTAGAAGTACAGTACATCGGACTACTAGTTGAGAAAGTAGTACTAGTATCGCTACAAGACTGATGCACGCATTCTCCTCATCACATAATGTAAGACGTTTTGACACTAGTTGGCGGTACAAAAAAATAGCAAAAACTTACCCAAAATTTTTAATCCACGCCAAAAACTACTAGCTAGTGCCAAAATTTCTTACTAGTGCTATTATTTACGTGATAATGCAATCCCATAACGTCCCATAATGCTAGTACTAGTAGTAAATAATAGCCTCACCCTTCGCTAAGGAACGATCTATAGTTGGAAGGGACGAGGCCCACATACATTACTACGCTCTTATTTCCTCCTCTTGATTCCCCTCCCGAAGAGAAGGCAGTTCGTCGCTGCTCCCATGGATTCGCCAGGCGGTTATCCTCCTTGTCGGGGCTGGGAGACCTTGGACGACGATCCTCTAGGAGAAATCGCACGCCGCTCCGACGTCCTCGCCACTTCAAGACTCGGTGCTTCCTGGACCAACTTTTTCAAGACGATGCTTAAAATGGCTTGGGAAAAGGCCATGCTTGTTGGTCTTCCATACGTCCTCGAGGAGAAGTTTCTTCTATGGGACAATCCTCGAACAGTCCACCGCCTCTGGCGGTTGCCGCCGTTGCACGCTCCGCTTAGAGTTGCCGATGTTGAGAGGTAGTCGATTTTGTCCGATGAGCAGGTTAGTAATGGAGTTTGATCATGTAGTACTTAGTTATTCCATTTCCATCCTGTAATTTCTCCGCTGCCCACCGCCTTATATATAGGTGCGGATCGGTGCCAACAAAGATTGGCTTGCATACCTCCTGGGATACCACCATCATTTTGCACAACATCCACGGCGGTCTGCCCGTTCAGTAGACCCCTTCTCAACCATTGGGATCAGCCTTCCGAACTGGCTGGGCTTGAATACGTATGATGATGCCTACATGAGATTGAAGATGATAGCAATTGCAACTCCATATATTGGCTTTCGGGGAGAAAAAAATCAAAGAGAAGAAATTATCACGTTTTACGATACGGAGCCGCCGCCAAGCCCTTATCTCTCTCGGGAGGGCTGATCTGGAGTCCGTTCGGGGCTCCGAAGAGGGAATTCGCCGTCATTAAGTCATCATCAACCATCCTCCATCACCAATTTCATGATGCTCACCGCCGCAGGCGTGAGTAATTCCATCGTAGGCTTGCTGAATGGACGGTGATGGGTTGGATGAAGTTATCATCTAATCGAGTTAGTTTTGTTAGGGTTTGATCCTAGTATCCATTATGTTCTGAGATTGATGTTGCTATGACTTTGCTATGCTTAATGCTTGTCACTAGGGCCCGAGTGCCATGATTTCAGATCTGAACCTATTATGTTTTCATGAATATATGTGTGTTCTAGATCCTATCTTGCAAGTCTATAGTCACCTACTATGTGTTATGATCCGGCAACCCCGACGTGACAATAATCGGGACCACTCCCGGTGATGACCATAGTTTGTGGAGTTCATGTATTCACTATGTGCTAATGCTTTGTTCCGGTTCTCTATTAAAAGGAGGCCTTAATATCCCTTAGTTTCCAATAGGACCCCGCTGCCACGGGAGGGTAGGACAAAAGATGTTATGCAAGTTCTTTTTCATAAGCATGTATGACTATATACGGAATACATGCCTACATTATATTGATGAACTGGAGCTAGTTCTGTGTCACCCTATGTTATGACTGCTACATGATGAACCACATCCGACATAATTATCCATCATTGATCCCAATGCCTACGAGTTTTCCATATCTTTGGTTCTCGCTTATTTACTTTTTCGTTGCTACTATTACAATCATTACAAAATACCAAAAAACATTACTTTTATCGTCTTTACTTTTGTTACTGCTAATTACCATCACTATCATATTACTTTGCTACTAAACACCTTGCTGCAGATACTAAGTTTCCGTGTGTGGTTGAATTGACAACTCAGCTGCTAATACTTGAGAATATTCTTTGGCTCCCCTTGTGTCGAATCAATAAATTTGGGTTGAATACTCTACCCTCAAAAAGCATTGCGATCCCCTATACTTGTGGGTCATCAAGACTATTTTACCGGGCGCCATGTTGCCCGAAACATAGCTCTATTCTTTTGAGTCACTTGGGATTTATATCTTTGGACACTATGAAGAAGAATTTGAGAGATGACCGAACTACTATTTTTCCACCTCAACTCACGAGGGAGGTAAGGGACGCCATCTAGCCTTGCACTAGATTCTTCTTACATTATGAGTAAGTTTAGAGCACCTAAACCTACTAATCGCTATTGATTACGATATGTGCATGTTATTGATGATGCCATACGCTATGCATGATACTTATGATGAAACTACTTCTATGCTTGATACTCTTTTGTGCCCTTGGTGAATATCTTGATGAGCAAATTGCTAGGTCCTAGAGAAAAATTATTGAACCTGAACACAATGATGTTAGTGACGATGAACCTATGGCGCCTTTATTCACGAAGGTTATCTTTTGATGCGAGAATCTTACGCGCTATTTTAACTGCGAGGATAGATATGAAATTAAGAGGGTTGCTAATTAAATGGAGTAAAGAATCTCTTAGAGATAGAATGAGACCCGTACCTGCTTTTGCTAATTCACCTATTTGTGTTCTCGATAAAGATTATTATGATTTTTGTTGATCGAGGATATAATTACTTTGGTTGAATCTGAGTCCTTTTTTATGGCTATGAATCGAAAAGCATTGTGGCACATCTTACTAAGTTAAATGATATAGCTGCCACATTTTACTAATAATGAGAGATCGGCGCTACCTTTATTTACTTAAGATATTTCCGTTCTCGTTAAAGGGTGATGCTAAGATATGGTACAATTCTCTTGATCCGGTTGTGTGCTTGAAGTCCCGGGATATGTTTTATTACTTCTCTCGCTAAATATTTCCTTGCTCATAAGAAACAAGCTGCTTTGAGGGAAATATACAATTTTGTGCAAATTGAAGAAGAGAGTCTCCACAAGCTTGGGGAGGCTTCTCAAGTTACTTAATGCTTTACTGATCATCCTCTTAAGAAACCTGAAATATTTGATATCTTTTATAATGGATTCTTGATGCTTCAGAGATTACCACAGATAGTTGTGCTGGTTCTCTTTCGTGGGAAAGAACACCACATGACGCTGAAATTCTATTGAATAATATGTTGGCTAATGAAAATAATTGGGCACCTCCGAGCTACCTCACGAGCAGTTCTGAGCCAATTCTTGAGCCTATTCCTAAACCAACTCCGAAGAAGAGGTGTTCTGCATTTCTCGACCCTCGAAAGATATGCAAGAGGCAAAGAAATCTATGAAAGAAAAAAGGTATTAAAAAATGAAGATGTTTAGAATTTACCTCCTATTGAAGAAATACATGGTCTTAATTTACCGCTTTGTTGAAGAAGTATATGATCTCAATTACTTATTTAATGAAGAACCTCGACATCCCAACACGGGTAGTGAAAAGTAAATTCTCTCTATAGATATGATAAAGCTGAAGTCCCTCCTACTAAAATTGCTAGTAAGTGCTTGGATGAGTTTGATGACTTTATGTTTAAGCAAGATGACTTTAACGCTTATTTTGGTAGACAATTAAAACAGAATATGTCGGTGTACTAGAGTAGGGGTACCCTAGTATCCCGAACTGGAGTACGATTTGTAGCACTTTTCCAGCGGCAAGGCTTGCCAGGGGCATCGCTTCAAAGATTCTCTATGGCTCTGTTGGAGCCATTCAAAAACAATTGTTTTAAGTCAAGAGGGAACAAGGCCCTAAGAAGAGGAGCTTGCCGAAGGCCGCCATAAAAGGCACTGTGAAGACAAGACCCGGCAAGAGGGAGCTTGCGGAAGGGAGGCCAAGACAAGCCTCCGGTAGCGACAAGAGATGACCAGTCACTTCTTGGGACGAGCGGTGCAGACAACTCCTCTTCATCTCCGGCTCAGCTCATCCACCATGATAGCCGTGGTAGGTACGACGTTCGCCGTAATGCCCAGCGTGTCAAGAAGAGTTGCAGCAGCCGGTGAAGAGCAGCCAGTAAAGCGGCGACAAGATAAGCCATCGTGAGGAGCGGTGGCGCCGTGGCAACCACTTTACCTTGCATTTGGGAGACTTAGATGGGCATTTATACCTTGTCCCTAGCAAATCGGGGTTAGGTATGATACAACAGATAATCGTGCAAGTAGGTGTACCAACTCTTGCTGTTTTCCATTTGTACCCTCATCTACGTTGCCACCTGTCGGAGACCCCTTGAGCCTATAAAAGGAGGCCCATGCATAGCGTAGAAAGGGGTTCGATTCGTCCGGTTGATTCATTCAAACCACAGACTCACGGGCTAGGTTTTGTAGCTCTCATCGCTCCCTAGCAAGAACACAATACAATGGACAAGCAGCTGTTAGGGGAGAGTATTATCTCTCGGGAAGCTCCTAAAGCTGGGTAATGTCGTGTTACATCGCCTCGATCTGCTCTTCGTCGTATGATTCCGCTCCCCACCGAACGAAAGGGATCCGGGCTTCGGTCCCATAGGTGTCCGTGGTCTGATCAACCTCCCTACATCTTTGGCGCGCCCGGTAGAAGCGTTGAAATTTGTCGCGAACTCTGATCGGCGTTCACATCGAGCTGCATCTTCATCATCTTCAACATCTTCATCAACATGCCACAAGAAGAAGGCTTGGCTGGCAGCGTGAGCTTCTCCTGGCGAGACCCACCACCTCTAGAGCAATCAGGCGGTGGGGTAGGCGTCGGCGAAGAACGGGCGTGAGTGAAGGAAAGGCCCAGCGAGACGCTGCCAAGTCCAGGACAAGGCTACGCGAAGCGTCAAGACATTCACGCGTCCATCCGGGGCAGCGAGACCGGCAGCGTCATGGTATTCACAATACCATACGCTTCGTTGGACCAAAGAGCCGGTGGATCTCGCGATGTTGGAGAACCACCATGCATCGCCGACATCTTGGCCTTAAGCGAAGTACGATCGCCCGGACGAGGGACTGCCTTCTAACATAAATAGAAGTCCGAGCATATCTCCGCTCCTCGCACTGCTCGCCATCTAGCCTGCGCAGAAAGAAGAAAGCTTTAGTAGCGAGCTCGGCTGCTCTGGATTATCCTCGGCGTCAAACAAGGTTGGCGAATGGAGGGCCACCATCGAAGTCTCATCGGCTTTGCCAAGAGCTTAGGAACTCGCGGCAACCAAGCACGCCATTGCCGCTGGAAGGCGACAAGGCACAAAGGCTGGTGGCAGCGAGAAACCCGTGGAGGTTGCAACCACCATGCACTCTCCACCCAGAAGGCCAAAGTTCGCCCGACTTCGCCGGATCCACCTCGACAGCGACTCTACCGCCCTTTGTCGGAATCCACGAGCTCGTCGCGATCGGCGCCAAGTTCTCCAAGAACGGGCAACAAGAAAGGCCTTCCGAACCCGCATCGGCGCGGAGAGAAGCAGCGTCAATCGGACCAGCAGGCCCCTTTGTCGACATGCATGCGCCCGAGGGGAACGGCGACTTCTGCCGTCTAGCGGTAGGTTGCCCCTTGCTTTCACCGTGAGCTGCGGCAAGTCCGGTGGCGACAAGAAAAAATTTCAAGCCGATGTGCGGAGAAGTATGATGGCAGGACACATCCGTCGGAGTTCCTCAAAGGCATCTACACCATCAGCGGTGCAGGCTGCGGGGGGCAGACGACAAGATCCTCGTAACTACTTCCCATCGGGTACTCAAGCCTTGTCGCCGATCTTGGCTCATGCACTTGAGGACAACTCCATATCCTCTTGGGCGAATCATGCCATCGGTTTGCTCGGCGCCTTCACGGCGACCACAAACCTCATGGCGAGAAAGTGATCTTCATCTGCTCGCCCGAAGGAAGGAGAGTCCTCGCGCAAGTTCATTCGTGAGAGATTCAGCCCGTGTGCACTACAACATCCAGTACACCTGCCCGCGGTGATCGGCCGCGTTGCTTATCGAACATCGCGGAACCGCGGGATGAGGGAGGAGATGGCGATGTGCAAGGTCAGGAGCGTCGATGAGCTGTATGCCTTGGCCGACAAGTGTGCACTGCTGAGGAAGGAAGGAGAACTCTGTAGGAGAATCGAAGCAGGATCCGACACAGTGAGAAGCTAGCTTCCGGCAAGAAGGAAAAAGCGGCAAGGAATAACAGGAAAAAGAAGGGCAAAAAGATGTGCTGGTTGTCGATCAGGTCCAATGGAGGTGCCGCCAACAAAGCCAAAGTTGGTAGCTTCAAGCGAGGAGGTTGCCAAGGGCGCCCAACGACCACTTGATGGCGGTCACCGACAAGCGTGACAACTCCAACAAGCGGTATTGCAAGATCCACGCACCAAGGGCCATGACCTCCAGAAGCTGCAAAAAGGTCGAGCGGCTTGTTGAATGTTGAGGCTGGAATACGACGGCGCGACAAGGAGAAGGCCCAGGAAGGTGCTTTGGGGAAGGCTGGCAAGCGCGCCGGCCGGGGAAGGACGCCAGCAGCAAGGCCAAGCAATGCGGCAGGAGATAGAACCTCCCGCTGCCGCGACAAGGACGAAAACGGCGATACCGATGAAGACATGGGCGATGATGAAGCTGGCGAGCGGGAGTTTCGAGAAAGCCCGCAGAGGTCCTCTGCGTTGGCGGTGGTGCTTCTGCATACTTCACCGCCAACTCAAGCGATGGATGCGGGAAGTTAATTGTGCAGCGAGAACCATCCGGTAGAGTCACGCAAGCCTCAGGAAATGGTCGTACGCCTATCATCTTTGATATTGAGGACTACCCCGATCGCATAGGCAATGCGTTAAGTGCTTGCCGATGTTGGTCTCACCAACTATCCGCAACCTCATGGTCACCAAGATGCTAGTTGGCGCTGGGCGGCTTGAACCTGATCTCCTCCGCGATGCTCCGTAAGCTTGGATCCTCGACGGCGAGCTTCGAAGAGACCGGCACATTCAAGGAATCAATCCGGGAAGGAGCAAGCGAAGGGAAGATTACGTTACCCGGGTAACATTTGGCAGCGAAGTTAAACTTCGGGATCGAGGAGGGTCACGTTCGGCGTTGCTTTGATTTTCCATTGCCCTACAATACAGGATACTTGGCCGTCCGGTACTTGCCAAGTTCATGGCAGCCTCTCATTATGCGCATAACCCTTACTCAAGATGCGGGCCGATAAGTGTCATTTACATCCATGGCGACAAGAAGGATGCTCTTATCTGCAAGGCCGACAAGATCTATATCGGAAGCGACGCAGCGTGGATCGTGAGACACTTGCATTTGAAGCTCGGGGGAAGAAAGAAGTCCATGTCGGCAAGAGTTACGATGCCCACTCGCAAGCCGCACCTCTTGGTGCTGCGCCACTGCCGAGGACGCACCATCGAGCTCCACCGGCAGAAGTGCAAGAAGAAGGCGATGGCAGCTCCACAGCCAACCAAGAAGGTGTGCGCCAAGGAGGACGGCAAAGATCGGTGGTACCTTCACCATCGATTGCCACGCTTGACCCTAAATAGGCAAAGCCAAGAGCTCGTTGCTCTGGCAGGCGAATGTCGGCGTGTTTGCATGGCAACCGTCGACATCCCCGGTGTTCCGTGAAAGTAATTGAGCACCATTTAGGCTTGTCCTCATGCGCGACCCGTCACAAGCGAAAGTCGAGAAAGCAAGCGGTGGGCGCCAAGAATTTATCGCAGAAGAGATCAAGTTGGAAGCGGCGGGCCTTGTCGGAGGAGTGCTCCATCCCACGTGGTTGGCCAATCACAGTAGTCGTAAATAAAGCAAACAGGAAATGGAGGCTTTGTATCGACTTTTACCGATGTTAATAAAGCTTGTCCCAAAGACCCATTTCCTTGCCGCGCATTGACGGATTATCGACTCCACGGCCCGGATGTGATTTGCTTTCATTTCTTGATGCATACTCGGGGATATCATCGAGATCTTCATGGCGAGAAGAGGATGAGGAGAAAACCGCATTCATCACTCCATGTAGCACATCTTGTTTTATCACGGATGCCTTTCGGATTGAAGAATGCTTTGGTTCAACTTTTGCAAGAGTACTCCATGAAGCTTTTGAGTCAGTAAATGCCACGAAATGTAGAAGCCTACATGGATGACATAGTGGTCAAGAGCAAAGATGTGGCAACTTCTGGTTCTAGACTTAGATGAAACTTTTTGCAAATGCTGCATTAAGATCAACCTCAAGCTCAACCCCGAGAAGTGCGATTTGGAGTCCCCTCGGCAAGCTTCTCGGAGTTCTTAAATGTCTCGGCCGAGGAATTGAAGCCAATCCCGACAAGATCAAGGCCATTGAGCAGATTGAAGCACCAAAGCAGCGTCAAGGATGTACCGAAGACTTGCGGTTACGTAGTTAAGCTCTCGAGAGTTTATCTCTAAGTCTGCTGAAGGCCACTCGCCATTTTCAAAATTTTGAAAAATGCAGGTCCAATAAGAAATGGACTCCGAAGCGGAGGCTACGCTCTTGAGACTTAAAGAGATACATCCTCCACTCCAACACTTGTCGCACCTAAGCCACAAGAAAAGTTGCTGCTATATATAGCGGCAACCAAGCAAAGTGGTTAGTGCTGCGTTGAGTGGCGGAGAGAGGAGGCGTGAAGAATGAGCCGACAACCAAGGCGAAGATGCATCGGCGACAAGCAAGGCACTTCACCGACATGCTACGAGTCCCGACAAAAGATGGATCTCACAGCGAGAATGTGAGAA
This sequence comes from Aegilops bicornis, assembly GCA_021605145.1. Lineage (NCBI taxonomy): Eukaryota > Viridiplantae > Streptophyta > Magnoliopsida > Poales > Poaceae > Aegilops > Aegilops bicornis. The sequence goes on along the minus strand of JAHIAL010000026.1, from coordinate 334,533 downwards.
TGTCGCGTAAGAAGAATGGTGCAGCGCCAGTTTACTTTGTCGATTCCCTATTGCGGTGGGCTAGGTCAAGAGTACTACGGTATGCGAAGAAAGCTGCTTATCGGCCTTCTCATGCGCCTCTAGAAAGCTGCGCCATTACTTCCTAGCACGAGATAACGATTGTCACTTTCGCTTTCGGCTGAGGAGGTTCTTGCAAAATCTTAAGCAACGAGCAGGGATTGTCGAGTGGGCACTTTGGGCTAATCAAGCTTTGGCCTCAAGTTTGAAAGCACTTCAACTATCCAAAGCGAGGCGTTAGCGGAGTTCATAGCGAGAATGGACGCCAACACGGATGAAGAGATTCGAGCGAGCATCCCGTCAAAGAAGCAAGGTAGAGTGGATAATGTACTTTGATGGTGCCTTCTACTGCGGCGCAAGCCGGCTTGGCGTGTCGCTTGTCGCACCCGCAGGAGAGCACCTCAATCGTAGTCCGGATGCACTTTCCCAAGGAGCAAGCAACAAACAATCTTGCAGAGTATGAAGGTTTGCTTGCCGGTCCTCGAGATCAAGCGGTGGACAGGGATCAAGAAGCTCATTGTCAGGGGTGACTCACAGCTTGTCATCCGGCAAGTGAACAAGAGTTATTAGAGCCCGTTGATGGAAGCTTATGTTGATGAAGTGACGAAGCTGGAAGAACACTTTGATGGCCTACAAATGGAACATGTTCCAAGAGCTCAAAATGATATAGCCGACGGCACTGTCAAAGTCTTGTTGCACTTAAGTTACACATGGAACCGGAACCTTTGTGCTCAGTACGACTCAACCAAGCCCCATAGCACCAAATCAAGCTAGGCGGTAGCAAGAAGAGGAAGTTGATCTCTGGTGACTATTTTTCCGGGCAGAGCTCCCCCGAGTCCACCGCCAAGAAGGTCACCGGATCAACGCCAAGAGCTTGAGGAGCAGATCTGCTCCGAACAAACCCTAGGAGTTTGTTTCGTTGAAGCAAGCGCTTCCGACAAGTTTTGCTCCGGCAAGCTGCGAGGAATATCAGTAACTTCAAATGAACCTCGTGGTTCTTCTTGCCAGTAAGCGGATGTTCCCGTGAAAGCAAGTGAGATGTGCCTTTAGTCCTTGTTGTCGAGCCGTTAAGCTCCAAAGATGGGAAGCGTAAGTATGACCAATTGTTCATTTCCTTGACTATTGCAGAGAACTTCCTCAAGAGCAAGAAGAAGCGGAAAAGTAGCCCGTGATCAAGTATGTACCGGTTGTCGGCGGCACACTGCATGCAGAAGAAGACTCAACGGTGTGAAATTGAAGCCGTATTTGCTTAGGAAAGATGGACATAAAGTGTCATGGCGAGAGATACATCGGAGGCATATGTGGTCACCACATTGGCGCCAAAAGAGCACTTGCCTAAGAAAGCTTTCCTAAGCAAGGTTTCTTCACGACAGCGACCCTCCGAGGATGCAATCGCACAAGTAACCAAGTGTGGCCCAGCGCCGATTCCATTCCAAAGCAGATGCATCGGCCGGCTCAAGCTCTCCGGGCGCATCCCTTTATCTGGCCATTTTCGGTGCTGGGGCTCCGATATTCTCGGCCCTTTTCCCCGAGCTGTTGGGGGCTTTGAGTACTTATGCGTGCAATCGACAAGTTCACAAAGTGGCCGAAGTGGAAGCCGAAAGGAGGAAGGTGACCGGCCACGGTCGGCGGTCAGCCGTTCTTCAAGTCAATTGTTTGCTGCCGGGATCCCTAACAGGATCATCACCGACAAGCGGCACTCAATTCTGAGCCCGCACCTTCATGCAGATGCGTCCAAGATCTTGGTGCTAAGGTGCGCCGCTTACATTGCTCATCAGGAAAAACAGCGGTCAAGCGGAGAAGGGCAAATCTTTGAAGTGCTCTTGTCGGACTCAAGACCGAGGACTTTATTGTGCTGCACAAGTCGCGGAAGAAACCTGGATTGAGGAGGCTGCCGGTGGTTCTTTGAGTACGTCAGAATGACGACGCCAAATCGAGCCACATCGGCGGACACCTTTTGCTCTATTCTATGGAAGCGGAGGCGGTTCTCCCCACGGAACTTCGTGATACTGGTGCCACCTCGAGTGTTCGCATGATGAGCCGAGCAAGAGCAGCTGCGACAAGATGACGCGCTGCTCCTGGAGAAAGACCGTCTTGAGGGCTGTATGACGAAAGCTGTTTGATACCAGCAAGCTTTGGCGCCGCTACCATAACCGCCATAAAGTTAATGCCAAGTCTCGCGAGGGAAGGCGACCTTGTTCTTGGTACGCCAAGCGTTTAATCCGCCAAGAAATTCCAACAAGTTGTGGCGTCAAGTGGGAAGGCCCTTGTCGGTGAAAGCGAAGTCCACGAGGCCTCGGGCGCTGTCCGCTTTGCCAGGGCCGAAGATGGCGTTCGGTGAGCAACTCACGGAACATAGAGCATCTCAAGTAAGTTTTACCCACTCAGAATAGCGCCAAGGTTGCGGAACCTCGTTCCTAAGCAACCACCTTTATAACCTAAGTCTTCTTGATGTTGCATGTAATCCTTTGTACAAAGCCTAAGGAAGCGAGAACCGATCGCATAAGTAAAAAACTCATGTGTTCCAAGACACCTTATGTCCGGTTTATGCTTTATCCATTATATTGCATATGTTTTGACACTTTGTGCAGCTTACCCACACCGGTAGAGCACTAACGAGCCATGAGGCTCCATATCTTCAATATTTTCTCTTCTTTCTTCTCTTCAAAGAAGTGGAAGAGATTCTCGCAGGCATAAGTTTGCTTCTGGGGAAGGAGAAGATATGGCGTGTGGACCAAGCGTGCATTTCGAGGGAGGTCAAGCCTTACCGGGAAGCAAGCAGCAGAGAAAAGCTAAGTTGCAGTGAAGTTTGAGCAATCCAGTTTTAAATTTTTAAGTTATTTTCCTCGAGCGATAGTACTTTTTGTCACGGAAAACACATGCGGAGGAACCAACTTTCGTAGCTAGTTTGGCGCCACTTACTTTTGTTTTGAGTCCGGCTCGGTAACAACTTAAGTGGAGTTGCAACTAGTTGCGACAAGGTTTACTTGCTCGGGATGTGACCGCCAAAGAAGGTCTTGACGCTTTCACTTTTCGGCTTCAGCCATGCAAAGGTGCCATACCGAGCAAGTTCCCCTAAAAGCGTGGGGCACAAACATACAAAAGGAAGGAATCGAAAGTAAAGGAAATAACATTGCCAATCATTGCCTAAGATAGAGTATATTACAAAAATAACATTGTCGCAGATCTAATAAATTGTTCTCCTAAACATGATCAGCGGCGACAAGGGAAAGATAAAATGGGCCGGCCTAATCCACGCTTGGTCAGCCTTCAACCCTCTTGATCTTGCTTACCCTGTCCCACGATGGGGCGACAAAGGCCTTGAGCGCCTCTACGCCGACATCCGGCGGCAAGGACTTGAGGACGTTGAGGAGGTCGAGGCACTGGATTGCGCGTAGGCCACCTTCATCAGCACCTTCACGGAGAGCTCCAGCATGAGATCTGGCGTGACTCCTCGGCCAATCGCTTTGGGATCGCGCGCCCGAGTCGCCGGAGGAAGGCCGTCCTGCGCCCTTGAAGAATAAGCTGAGCTTGGCGGCTGGGCTGCAGAGAGATGCTCGTCGGGAGGAGTATCAAGATCTTCCATCCCAATCTCCGTCGGCTCCTTGTCAATGATGGCGGCGGTATTCAAGCAAGACCCTACTGGCCCCGAAGGCATCACGTTCTCTCCGAAGGCTGTTACAGGCGGGTTGTGGCACTCGTCGGCGGCTCCTCGACGGTCTTGATTTTCTCCAACAAGGCCACCTCCTCGCTCCTTGGCGCCGTCCGAGGTCTCCATTAAGGTGGTGAAGCTTCAGCTCAAGGTCTGCCTTGGAGTCCTTGGCGGCATCGAGCTCTTTTGATCCTTTCAATGGAGAGGCACCCCTGCAACTCGCCAAGAGTGTAGGCGTCCTTCTCGCTTTCAGATGCTCAGCCATGCAAGAAGCTCTCGCCGGCTCTTGGAGGTTGGTTTCCAGCTGTGTAACTCTTATCTCCAGCTCTTTCTTGGCGGCCTCGGCAGCCAAGTGCGGCGGCGTCCTTTGCTTCCTTGAGCGCTCCGCTAAGTGATTGCTGGCATGCAAGCTCTTCCTCATAGCTGTCAAGGTTGATCTTCTGCTTTCATCCTTCGCCTTCTTCTGCGCAGATAGCTTCTCACCGACAAGCGATTGCTTCCCTCGACCTCATAGCCTTCTCAAGGATGAGAAGGCGGTGCGCTCTTGAGAGAAGTTGCCTCCGCTCTTACAGCTATGTCTGGGAGAGCTTCTTGGTTGGCTGACCGGAGCTCTTACTGCGGCTAGCTTCTCCATGTACGCTTCCCTGGGCTCGCGACAAGTGCTTCCGGGACTCCAACTTGGCTTGTCGGGCACGGTAGAGCAATGGCGGCTTCTTCACATTTGCTCCTCCCTCGTGACTTCGCCGTACTGCTTTGCTTAGGCGTCAACCACGCGACTTCAACGGAGGCGAAAAGCTCTCAGTCGGGTCTCTCCCCCTTCGGCCGGCGCCACAGGCTGGGCGCCAGGGGAGCTTGATGTCAAGACGCTGCCGTCGCTGAAACCTTGAGATAAATGGCGGCTGGCTGAGGCTCTTGAACTGACGTTACATCGGTGGCGGAGGTGGATCGGCGGTCGGCGAAGCGCCTGGGCGCCTCCCGCTGCCTCAGGATCGTCGTCTGATCGCTGGGACTCCTCGCCCGGCCTTTGCGGGTGTAGCCTTGGCGGCCTCTTCGGGCTGGCGGATCCATCACACCTCAGCCTCCTCCTCCATGGTGGCGACGTTATGGGTGTCGTAAGCAGCGTCCTCCTCTCATGCGGCGACCTCGGTCTCCATTGGCTCTGCGGCGGATGGATCTGATTGACCAGAAAAAGAAAAAACGATCAGAAACAAATGTTCAAAAAGGAAAACAGAAGAAAAGAAGAACCCAAGGGAGAATTTTCGGTCAAAGGTATTACCTGCAATGGGATATGTCGCCGCGGTCTCAACCACCAGAGGATCGCCGGCGCTGCCCCCGATCGGAGAAGCATCCCTTGCCGGGGAACGCTCCCTTGCCGGAGAACCCTCCCTTGGCGTGGTGAGTCGGGCGAAGGTATTCCTGGGGTGGCTTAGGGCCCTCTCGATGAGGTCAAGCTACTGCCTCCTACATAAATCAACAAGGTAAAGATATCAAGAAAGAAGAAACACCCATACACGCCTAACGGTAAAAGTAACCCAACACTTACATTTGGGGGCTGTCTTTGAGGAGCTGCTTTCGAGAAAGGTTGCTTTGGATCCGGCAAGGTGGTCTCGGCGCTTCCTCTGCAAGGTCTTGGCGGGATCATCTCGGCGACAACCACCGGAGTCTTGGCCCTTTGGGACGCCCTACGGGCCCAGCGTTACGAAAAAGAAAGAGTCGAGAATGAAGCAAGTCGATTCAAGATGAAGCAATAAAATTGAAGAAATACAAGCGAAGCGAGGAAGCTTACTCTTCTTCTTCCTCCTCGTCCGGAGCTGAGCGCGGAGAGATCAAATTCGGCTCGCCTCCGGTCTTGAAGAGGCGGAGGTGGGTTCTCTTGATCACTTGGCGGGAGTAGCACATGGCGGCTGGGAGGATCCCGCCTCGGTTAGCCCAAGGCGGTGTGGGGTGCTCCTGCCAAGAATAAAGATACTTGTCACGCTGATAGAGCTACGTCGCCGCGTCGTCATGAGGCTGTTGGCCCGTCTGCCGTCTGCCGTCTGCGTCTCCGGCCCTCGCGAAGAGCGCCTCCTTGGCGGCCGAGCCGGGGAGCTCCGTTTGCGACAAGGCTTGCTTTGGATGATGGGGCAGAAGCATCCTCGGCTGGCTCGCCTTCGGCTCAATCTCAGACTCGGCCTGCTCCTTCCTTCGCCCGGCAAGCTCCTCTCGATCGGCAAGAAGGCTTGCCGCCTCGGCTGCCTCTGCCTCCTCCACGATGAACTCCGAAGGCCGCCCGGTGGCAGTTAGTCAGCTGCCGCCTCCTCAACCTTGTGGCAATGTGTGCCATCTCTTGGTCGATGGTGTCGTGGGTGAGCCACTTCTGCTTTCGTCGGCAGCGGATTGGCGACTTCTTCCAAGCCGTCGAAGAACTGCCGCGACGATGTCATCGGAGGCTCTTGCCGGTTGAACGATCCCATGTGAATCGCTTTAGCGGCATCATCATGGCGGCCGGATGCGATCCGGCCGACGCAGTTGTTGCACAAGGGACGACTCCTCCGCAACCCTAAACCACTCGGGGTGCTGAGGGGTCATGCTTGAACAGCTCCTGCAAAGCATCGCCACAACTCCAAGAGTGATGAAAATTCCAATTGAGGCCCGGCGCCCGCCTCATGATGTCCGCTGCATTTGGAACTCCCAAGCAGCTCTCCTCCTCTCCTCGCAAAGGGAGCGTCTGCGCGCCGAAGGAAGTCTGCGGCCAAGCTGCGCTTTACGGTGAGTCCTAAGCAAGCCCTATAAGGCGCCCAGAGACACGTTCGGGTTGACGGCAATCTGCAACCTAGCATCCTCCGACAAGTTGCTTCCAATCGTTACGCCGCGCACTAATATTGGGGTTTAGCGCGGCGTGAAAGGCTGCGGGTTCTCCTCAACAATCCAACACCCGATTGGCTCTCCACTCGTTCCCACTTGCTGCGGAGCTCTCCTTCCAAGTAAGCTTCTTTCTTGCCGATCACGGAGACCCAAGCAATCCCTCCGGCAGCGGCTCTCTCCTCTCTCGGCGCGAGGCATGAAGAAGTAGCGAAGAGGGCTACATTTGGGTGGACTCCGACAAAGTTCTCGCCAAGGTGTGCGTAAAAACCCGCCATGGTGAGAACGGGCGTTGGGGAGTGAAGTCAAGAAGGAGGCCATAGGTGTTCATGATGTCGCAGAAGAACTTCCGGAGAAGGGCGGCAGAGCCCGCAATAGAAGAATAGCGCCGGTGGGGTACCGCTTGGGGCTGATTCGAGGCAGCTACCGAGAGTATTTAGTGGCAGCGGATCTTCGCCCGTGTCTCCGTCGACCGAACAAGTAGTAACCCTCCTCAGCTCCTTTGCGTCAAGCTGCGGGGGAAGACGGCCCGCTCGTTGCCTTGCGCAGCGCCACGAGCTGCTATGTTCGGCCGACTTCACGCCTCTTCCCTTTGTCGGCTTTCGGGCCATGGCGAGGCGGCGGAGGTGACCGGCGCGTTGGTGGAGGCCATGGCCGGCGGCAGTAGGAGGCTGCGCTGCTCTCTTCCGGCTTGGGAAGCAGTGGAGAACAATGGTGGTTTTCGAGATCAAGCGACAAATGGCGAGGTGAACGAATGCCCCTGTTTCTCTGCCACTTATAAAGAGGGAGGCGGACATTAGCCCTTGCCGGATAAACAAATTCCCGATCTAGCCCACAATCTCTCCCACAACACCACGTTCAGCAGCGTGCCGTTCGTGGAGGACGTGGTAGGTGCTGGGGCAAATAATGTGGCGTGATTCAGAAGCGTAGCGTGCCGTGCCTGTTTTGGGCCCGGCCCAATTGCTTGCTTCGGCAGGCCGTGTAGCCAGGCAGGGTCTCTGTCTGTGTACTAGAGTAGGGGTACCCTAGTATCCCGAACTCGTGCCAGACAGTTGTAGCACCCAGCGGCAAGGCTTTCTGCTGTGGGATCGCCAAGATTCTCTATGGCTCGTTGGAGCCATTCAAGAACGAATTGTTTTAGGTCAAGGCAGCAAGGCCCCAAGCAAGAGGAGCTTCGCAGGAAGGTCGCCTCAAGGCACGCAGAAGACAAGACCCGGCAAGAGGAGCTTGCGGGAAAGGCTCGGAAGCGACAAGCCTCGGTAGCGACAAGGATTCAGCTCCGGCAAGTCACGGCTGGAGCAGGGTAACTCTCTTCATCTCCGCTTCCAGCTCATCCACCAACGTGTCGCCAGTAGGGGCCTTTCCAAGCGCAGCGTGTCAAGAGGGCTGTGCAGCGGCCGGAGAGCAGCGTGATAGCGGCGTGGAAACAAGATAAGCCATCGTGGCAGACGGAATGATTGGGCGCCTGTGGCAACTTACTTTTTACACAGCTTTGGGGAGACTTAGATGGGCATTTATTGCCCTTGTCCTCGCCGTCGGAGTTAGGTATGATACACTATACACCGTGTGCAAGTAGGTGTACCAACTATTTGTTTTCCATTTTATTACCCTCATCTACGTTGCCACACAGCGGAGACCCCTTGAGCCCTATAAAAGGAGGCCCATGTATAGCGCAACGAGAAAGGGGTTCGATTACGTTCGGTTCAGTTCATTCAAACCACAGACTCTCGCAGGCTAGGGTTTTGTAGCTCTCATCGCTCCCTAGCAAGAACACAATACAATCGGACAAGCAGCGGTAGGAGTATTATCTCTCCGGAGGAAGCTCGAAGTTGGGTAATCTGCTTTCGTGTGCATCGCCTCGATCTGCTCTTCAGGCGATCTCCGCTCCCCACCGAACCGAAAGGGATCCGGCTTCCGGGTCCCATAGGTGTCCGTAAAGGTCGATCGACCTCCCGACCGTAATACCTTTTATGATTAAACGCTTGGGTGATTACGTCGATGATTAGAGGTGAACTTAAACATTGTTAGCAAGCATGCTTCACGGTTACCACTCCAGTAGAACAAGTACTTAAAGCTCAAAGAAGTGCTTGATGAAATGAATAGTAAGAAAAATGATTATGCTTTGTTAGAGTGGCTACTAGAATGGTAGAATGTCTCGGGAACCTTTTGTATCACGATACACCCTAAGAGAATCGAGCAAGATTCTCGGAGAAATGATATTGATGTACCTAGTTCTTCTAAGAGGAAGAAAAGAGAAATGATAGGACTTTGCAAACTTCTAGTGAACCTATTGTCGAACCACACGAGAATCCAAAATGATATTTCTATTTACGATCTTTGAAACACAATCGACGTGATGAACATGAACCTAGTGATAATGTTCATGTTGATGCTCAACCTAGTAATGATAGTGATGTAGAAGTTGAACTCGCTTGTTGATCTTGATAACCCACAATCAAGGAATCAACATTATGATAAAAGAGACTTCGTTGCATAGGAAACATGGTAAAGAAAGGGAACCATGGGTCCAAAACCCATGCCTTTTCCCGAAACCATCCAAGAAAAAGGATGATGAGGATTTTTGAGCGCTTTGCTAAAATGATTAGACCTATCTTTTATGCGTGTCACGATTAATCGGCGTGCTCAAAACAAATCCTTCTTTGTAGAAGTATATGAAGGATATTATTACTAATAAATGAAAGATGCAAGCTGAAATTTCCACCATGCTTTCTAATTATACTTTTAAGGGTGGAGTACCAAAGAAACTTGGAGATCTCGGAGTACCTACTATACCATGCTCCATTAAGAGAAATTATGTTAAAACTGCTTTATGTGATGTTGGAGCCGGTGTTAGTGTTATGCCTCTCTCTTTATATTGTAGACTTGACTTGAATAAGTTGACACCCTCTTTGAAATATCTTTGCAAATGGCTGATAAATCAATTTGCTATACACATTGCCGGTATTTGTGAGGATGTGCTGTTTTGTGGTTGCAAAGCGTTACTATTTTAACAGACTTTGTTATTCTTGATATTGCCGAGGGATGATAGTATGTCTATTATTCTTGGAAGACCTTTCCTTAATATCATAGGGGCTGTTATTGATTGCAACAAAGGCAATGTCACTTTTCATGTTAATGGCAATGAGCACAGTACACTTTCCAGTGAAACAACCTCAAGTTTATAGTATCAACTCTATTGGAAAAAATTCCATCGATTATAGTTGGAGGTTTTGAATTTCCTATCCCTCTTTAATCAAGAAAAAGTATGATATACTCATTGTTGGGGATTTTCATATCCCGGTGAGGTAACTTAGTGCTATTCAAAATTTCTCCGGTTCCATGTTAATCGGAATGAGCTCGTTAACAAGACTTGATCAACCTTGTTAGGGGATTCATTTTGATGATCACGAGATGGACGAAACTAGAAGCACAACTTCTACGTACCCTCTTTATACTTTCTCTCATTATTTAGTAGAAATAAAGTAAAATAGTATTATTCTATCTGTCTCCTGACTTATCCACTCAATATAAAAATATCCCGAAAATAAAAGTCCTCAGAATGCCATGCCAATTTAATATGATTTTTTCGGTAATATTTAAGAATTTACTATGCAAAAATCACCACGCAGAGGCTGCCACAGCCACGAGGGTGGGCGCGCACTACCCACCCCTGGCGCCCTGCCTCATGGGCCCACGGTGGCCCTCTGCACTTATTCCTCCACCCATCTTCTTCCTCTGTCTCACACAAACCTACGAAAAACCAACTCAAGCACGAGTTCCACCCCGCTGCTTGTGATTTTCGATCTCCTTGCTCAAAGCACCTCTCGTAAAAACTGCTTGGGAGGCTGTTCCTTGGTATGTGACTCCTCCATTGGTCCAATTAGTTTTTGGTCTAGTGCTTTATTCATTGCAGATTTGTGCTGCATAGGTGACCATGTTCTTGAGCTTGCATGTCAAATTTATATGGTTCCAAGTAGTTCTAATGCTTTATATAGGCTCTAGGCACTTGTGGGAGTTGTTTTATTGAAGTTGGTTCACTTTTATTTGAAGTTACTAAAAATTTCAGATTGTTTCAGAAAATAATGAAGAGAGATTTTGAGGGTGCTCGTCGAAAGCTTCGAAGGAAAAACAAAGGAAGAAGACCGAAGCCCAAATTTAATTTGCCTCGCTTGTCATGGAGGTCCCGGCCGTGTGAATGGCCTTAGATGACTTCTTGAGGAGTCCGGGATTTATGAGGATTTCTATCTATTAATTGAGAAGCATGGCCTCACCAACTTCCTCCGCGACCAATGTCATCAGTATCTCTTACTCACAAATACTTTTGTGCATCACTTCTACTTTTTCCCTAAGGAATCACCTCCAACAGTAGAGTTCCATTTATATGACGTTGTTAAGGAGATGCCGTTAGCTGAATTTTGCGAGGTTTGCAAAATATCTTTTGAGGTTCTTTAGATGAACCACACCGTAATGAAGTAGAAGCTTTATTAACACTATCCTTTGTGGGAGAAACCGGGAAGGTTTACGATGCAAGAATTACTAGCTTACATTTTCCTGTTTTACGCTACTTTGTCTTATTTGCTAGTCGTTGCTTGATTGGTCGTGAGGCCTCGTGGAAACCTTAGCATTTCTGATATTATCATTTTGTTCCATGGTTTATACCGCAATAACTTTCTGTTAGTATGGGTGGAATTGTTGCTAGACGGTTAAGTCTGAACTGTACTAAGGGCCCCATCTTTGGAGGCATTTATGCTTCACGCCTAGCTGAATATTTTGAGATACCTATTAGGCATGAGGAGAAGGAAGAAACATCATTGCCTTGTGTTTATTTAGATTATAGGAGTATGCTAGCGCATGATTTTCTTGTTAGGAGTCGCGAAGGGGAGCTCAAATATAAATCGTACTTTGATAAACATCATCCTGAGACTATTACTTTGCCTGCTCCCTCTTTGTTTAACTTATCTGCAGGTACTCACATTGTTCCGTGGGTGGCCATTCAAGCTTATCGGAATCCTGCACCAGCCCCGGTACCGGAGCCACAAGATGAGCCTCCACGACTATCTTTTTATTCTTGGGACCCCGGAGGAGGTTGCCCGGCCGGTGGCAACCGGAGCCTTCTACATCACAGTACGACCCCAACCTCACCTACGGGTATCATCCAGGCCATCCCTGGCAATAGACCAACTTAGGCCTAAAGCCTAAGCTTGGGGGAGTACGTATTTCCCACCGACATTACATTCATGTTCACACACACTCATTGCTAGATGTTAGTGCTCATACTCTTTCATTGTAATATCCATGCTAGTTTATTTTCTTTTTCCTGCTTTCTTCTTGTGTGTTTAATAAACCTTAAGAAAAACCAAAAAAATTAGTAGTAGTTTATTTCTTTCTTTGTAGTAATTAAAGAAAACCCAAAAATATTTCCGTTCTTCTTTTTGCTTGTTGGGAGCTTTCCGTGTAAATAATTTTGTTTCGTTTCTTTTCTTTGAAATTAGAAGACTATATTGAAAATGCTTAGTGGCTCTTATATGCATGATTGTTTATTTAACTTAGAGCCCATATTACTTGTCTTCTCTCTTGAGTTGAATGCTTGCAAGATTCCACTTAGTCCAATGCACGTGCACTCTTATTATTATCCACATCGTTCGATCGTTACAAGTGAAAGGCAATAATGATGATATATGATGGGCTTATTGAGGGAGAAAAGCTGGTATGAACTCGACCACTCTTGTTTTTGTAAATATGATGATTCATCGTTCTTGATTCAGCTATTATGAAGTAAACATATTTGTAATGACATTTAGAGATTATAGTTGCTTGTGTCATGCATGATTAGCTATGAGTTATAATTTTTTACCTTGCGTGCCAACATGCTATTAGAATGGTTATGATATGGTATGATGGGATGGTATCCTCCTTTAAATAAATTGAGTGACTAGACTTGGCACATGTTCACGCATGTAGTTGAATCCAATCAACATAGCCTTCATGATATTTATGTTCATGGTGGATTATATCCTACTCAAGCTTGTACTCGGTGTGAACTAATTTTAATGCATGTTTCACATTTGTTGTCGCTCTCTCAGTTAATTCGCTTCCTAGTCTTTTGCTAGCCTTCACCTGTACTAGCGGGAATACTACTTGTGCATCCAAACTCCTTAAATCCCAAAGTTATTCCATATGAGTCCACTATACCTACCTATATGCGGTATTTACTACTGCGTTCCAAGTAAATTTGTATGTGCCAAACTCCAAACCTTCAAATGAAATTATGTTTTGTATGCTCAAGCAGCTCATGTACAACTAGGGCTGCCTATATCTTCCATGCTAGGTGGGTTATTCTCAAGAGGAGTGGACTCCGCTCCTCATTCACGAGAAAGAGGCCGGTAATAGGGATGCCCAGTCCCTTGATCCAAAAGATCAAAACTAAATCAAAATAATTGCAAACAAAACTCCCCACAGGACCGTTGAATGTTGGAGGCACTTTCGTTGTTTCGAGCAAGCCATGGATTGATGCTTGTGGAGGAGGGGAGTATAAACCTTTACCATTACATTTGGGAACTGCCTATAATGCATGTAGTATGGAAGATAAAGCCATCTCATAGTTATTACGTTGACAGCTGAAAGTATGCCGCTCAAAATGTTATTCAATCTCTATTTTAAAACCGACTGGCACCTCTACAAATCCACGCTTCCCTCTGCGAAGGGCCTATCTATTTACTTTTATGTTGAGTCATCACCCTTCTTATTAAAAAGCACCCATTTGGAGAGCACCTTGTCGTTTGCATTCATTATTATTGGTTTATTTCGGGTATGACTTGGTTGGATCTCTTTTACCATGAATTACAATGTTTAGTCGGTCCTTGATCTTTAAAGGTGCTGCATTTATGTTTTGTTGTGGTCTCGAGAAAGGGCTTGTGAGATACCATTTTTTATACCATGTTATGATTATTTTGAGAAAGTGTTGTCATCCGAGTTTTGCTATTATGGCCGCTAGCTGGTTATGCTATTGATATGAGTAATTGTGGAGACCTCGTGTTATCGTGAGAATGGTTAGTTCATAATAATGCTGAAACTTGAATCTTGGCTTTTCATATTTACAACAACAAGAGCAAGCGAGTTTGCAAAAGTTTTCTTTTTCTCTTTTCGGTTTGTCAAGCTGAATTGCTTGAGGACAAGCAAGGGTTTAAGCTTGGGGGAGTTGATACGTCTCCGTCGTATCTACTTTTCCAAACACTTTTGCCCTTGTTTTGGACTCTAACTTATATGATTTGAATGGAACTAACCGGATTGTATTTGTTTTCAAGCCAGAACTGCCATGGTGTTGTTTTTTGTGCAAAAATAAAGATTCTCGGAATGACCTGAAACTCCACGGAACACCTTAGAAAAAACAATAAAAAATAAATCGTCAGCCAAAGATGAAGACCAGGGGCCCACACCACCATCCACGAGGGTGGGCGCGCCTCCTCCACAGGCGCACCCCTACCTCGTGGGCCCCTGGAGAATCTCAGCGCCAACTCCAACTCCATATATTGGCTTTGGGAGAAAAAAATCAAAGAAGAAGAAATTATCACGTTTTACGATGCAGAGCCGCCGCCAAGCCCTAATCTCTCTTGGGAGGCTGATGCAGGAGTCAGATTCGAGGACTCGGAGAGGGAGATTCGTCAGCCGTCAGTCATCATCAACCATCCTCCATCACCAATTTCATGATGCTCACCGCGATGCGTGAGTAATTCCATCGTGAGGCTTGCTTGACGGTGATGGGTTGGATGAGATTTATCATATGTCGAGTTAGTTTTGTTAGGGTTTGATCCCTAGTATCCATTATGTTCTAAGATTGATGTTGCTATGACTTTGCTATGCTTAATGCTTGTCACTAGGGCCCGAGTGCCATGATTTCAGATATGAACCTATTATATTTTCATGAATATATGTGTGTTCTAGATCCTATCCTGCAAGTCTATAGTCACCTCCTATGTGTTATGATCCGGCAACCCCGAAGTGACAATAATCGGGACCACTCCCGGTGATGACCATAGTTTGAGGAGTGCATGTATTCACTATGTGCTAATGCTTTGTGCAGTTCTCTATTAAAAGGAGGCCTTAATATCCCTTAGTTTCCAATCTGACCCGCTGCCACGGGAGGGTAGGACAAAAGATGTCATACAAGTTCTTTGCCATAAGCACGCATTATGACTATATCTGAATACATGCCTACATTATATTGATGAGCTGGAGCTAGTTACGTGTCACCCTATGTTATGGTGCTACATGATGAACCACATCAGCATAATTATCCATCATTGATCCGGTTGCCTCTGAGTTTTCCATATCTTTGGTTCTCGCTTATTTACTTTTTCGTTGCTCTTGTTACAATCATTACAAAATACCAAAAACATTACTTTTCTTTGTCTTTACTTTTATTACCGTTACCATCACTATCATATTACTTTGGTACTAAACACCTTGCTGCAGATACTAAGTTTCCAGGTGTGGTTGAATTGACAACTCAGCTGCTAATACTTGAGAATATTCTTTGGCTTCCCTTGTGTCGAATCAATAAATTTGGGTTGAATACTCTACCCTCGAAAACTATTGCGATCCCCTATACTTGTGGGTCATCACATATCTAGAGATTCGTCGACACAGCTTGTTGCTAGATAAACTTCAGTGTGTGAAAGGCATCAAGCTTCCATGCAATGGATGGCTTTTGCAAACCCGACATGCGGCGATGTGGTTCATGCCAACTGACAAATATGCACAACTTGATTCGTCTTGATATGTAGATGAGCCATGTATTCTGCATTGTTGTACGACCCTCTATTGTTGGATATTATGTACTATTGTTAGTTTGAAGCACTCCTCTCCGGTTTTGAAGGATAGATACCTTCACAGGATCAAGTGCATCCCTAACTCACTGCGCAGGATGTCTTGATAATGATGATGGAGATGTTATGCGATATATATATATATGTGTATATATATATATATATATATATATATATATATATATATCACTTAGGCTTCAAGCGTGTACTTGCTAGATTAAACCTATGGTTTAAATGTGACAATAAATACGACTAGTAAGTAATACGATGTGATGCAGTATCGTCGGTCAAATTATTCATCATGTCCACACATTGAATTCACGTGACAACACGCTGCGTGTGAGGTGACACAAGAATCCCGGCGTGTTGAATTATTCTGGACTTGAGATTTGGAGTACCACTTATCTGTCGCAATCTTTCATCATTCACTTAAAACAGTCGATTGATAATACATTGAGTACCATATAACTGGAATTAACCCATGCAAGTCGAAGAATGATTGGCCGGTGCTGCCGACTGGCATCAAGTTCGATCCCACGGATCAGGAGCGTATCAAGCACCTTGAGGCCAAAGTAAGTGCTAATAGCGCGAGATCTCACCCTCTCATCGATTTGTTCATACCAACCATCGCCAGCGAGCACGGCATATGCTACACCCATCCTAAGAAACTTCCAGGTAAGACACTGATCGGCCGTCTACTTGCACAAACATATTCATTTGTTTATAGCTCTATTTTTCTTTTTAGACGCAGACCTAGTGAAGCAATTACAATTTGGCAGTTAATAAAAAGTGAAACAAGTAGGCGCAACATGCCAAAGATGTTATGAAAATGCCAACTTCATTACACTAAAACATGTATTAGACAATCTGCGGGTATCACTGAGTGGCCTAAGCAAACATTTCTTCCGATTGCAATTCGATGCGTTCAAAAGGGGCACGTGGACGCGTTGCAAGAATCTGATCGAAGTCACGGCATGCACGCGATGTGGCACAACACCGCAATACCTTGTCGGTGATGTTTAACAATGACGGCGTGCCAGGCGACAAAAAGGTTACTGGTGCTGCACACCAACAAGACCTTCGACCAGCGGAGGACCAGCTGGGTGATGCACCGGTACCACCTCGGGGACACGGAGCAAGAGAAGGCGGAGTTGTTCCTCTGCAAGATTTTCTACCGGGCGAACACTAGGGCGGGAGTAAAAAGATTATAAGTTAGTTTTGGTACTTGTACTACCTTGTCGTCGCAAGTTGGTATTGTTGTTAATGAACTTTTGGTATGGACTTGGCATTTCTTCCAACCATAATGCCAAAGAATTCGGCGTGGATATAAAGCTGAATCATTTGTTTGAAACGAATTTTCAGGCACCTGATTTTATTTGATAGGTAGCATCGGCTTTTGCCGTTCAATTCAGTTCTCCAATTTTTTTGAAACAAGTGCATGCTCTTATTATCATGATGAAAAAACAATATCCTGCTGCATCCCGGTTATCGATGCTGTACTAGCAGAATTCTCTGATTTATTGAGCACGCGTATATTGTTTTTTCAGGTCGAGCAAGTTTCAACTGGGCTGTAGACTGCCCAGGCTTGGTTTTGTTTTAACACGCCCAGCCCATGACTACAACGGCAGCACAAAGATCTAGCAGTATCTGCGGCCTGCACGCTTTGCCGGCATCGATTATATTTTGTCTTACAACATCTGTGCAGTTTTTCTTGAATCAAACACACGGCCAGTTCTATTTTCCTCTTGAAAGGCATGTCCTACATCCGTTTTCTAATCTCTACCTATAGTTTTACTAGTTCATATACACGTATCATTATATTGAAAATACATAAAATTCCCTTTTCATATTTACATCCTTATTTTTGTTGTTGTTTTCCCTACCAGCGCTGATTTTTTTACCACTGGTTTTTCCCTTAAACCAACTCAATTGTCCCACGTCTAATTTGCTTACAAAAACAAAACGATTTTTTTGGCAAATCCATAAGTTCTTATAAAAAATTTATCATTTTGGGATTACAAAAGATCGGACTCCAACGAAATATGCAAAATAAGGTTGAACTTTTTAACCGTGGTCTGGGGCGGAAAAAATGGGCGTAATAAATTACTTAAGAATTAGCAAATGGGCTGCAAATTATTAAAAAATAGCAAATGGGCTCTATATTTATCGCCATAGATTTGGAGGCTGACTTGTGTGCCTACTAAGTTCATGCGTACACAAGGTTTATCAAAAAAGAAACTTAGTCAACAATTGACTCTACCAGGGTTAGACCGTTAGATGTCAATCTAACGGCAATCGTGCTTCTTGAGTCTCGATCTTCACCTTGACCGCCCAAACCAGCGCCGTTGGGACACTTTTGCTCCGCCTCCCGTGGATGGCTGTGTCTTGGGCGGGCCTCCACGGCCCCATCATAGACTTCGCATCGGCTGTCTATCCCTCTACTCACCCACACCTCATGTTATTTTTCAGCGATGTAGCAAGAACGATCAACCGTCGTACTCTCCACGCGTGGGCAGCCGCTGCCGTGTCTTCCCGAACTGTGTTGTTCCCTTCATAGGCCTCGTCGTGCGTCCACCGCCACGGTGCTCTCGGGCAGCGTGGTCAGCGTGGTCAGCAGGCGACATCCATCGGAAGTGGATACATGCGTGGAGAGGCGACAGCTAGGTCCATGGTCGCACATAAGGAAATGCCTCCTTATTACTCGCAAAATAATGATTCCTCCACGACATCACGGGACCCGCGGAAGAAGGGCCTACGTATTTCGTGAAAAACGTTCCCTCGGCTGTGTCGACCCACCAACTATATCTTCGCGCATGAGAAGTGCCTCCTTGTGCGCACAAAAAATGAATACCCCCCTTCGGTGGGACCGCCACGGTGGGAGGCTGACTTAATGGGCCTACTAAGTTGATGGGGACGGAGGGCTTTGTCAACTTAGTCAATATGAGCGATTCTAGCTCTAGTGACCGTCGATGTCCATCCAACGGCCTTAGTGCTTCTTCAACCTCTGGTCTTCTTGCTCCGGCCGCCCAAAAGCTGGCGGTCGTACACCACTGCTCCTGCCTCCGTGGCGGCTATCTTTGCCATGGAGGCCTCACCGCCCCATACTACTCCCACGGCTGGCGGGGCCATCCCTCCACTCACCCACACCCCTGTTATTAGCGGCTGACGGCAGCCTCACACCGCAACCGTACCAGTGAACCCTCGTACTCCTCTCCGCATGGGCATCCACTACCGCGTTTTCCCCGGCTCCGTGTCGTCCCCTTCCTAGGCCTCGCCTTCGTCGACAGCCTTGGTGCTCTCGACGTGGCGTGGTCAATGTGGTCAACGACCGACTTCCATCGGAAAATCTTTGTATGTGGAGAGGCTAACAGTGGGTCCCACGCCACAACCAGTTTTATTGTGATTTGCCACATAAGTCGCTTTGTCGAGGCCTATTGGGCTGCAAATCTTTCAAGGCGAGGAGAGCTTCATTAATTTGGCCGAGAAAATGGCCTATCAGTAATGAGAAATGGGATGTACATTTTTTAAACACATCAAACCAGCAATTAGTTTCAAATTTCTTTTTTTCATTTCGAGATTTTAAATTGCGGTTATTTTTATGCATGCACAATTTGTTGGAATTTATATTGATATACATTTATTTTTAAAATCAGTTTGAATGTGACTCGAAATTTCGGGATTAAAAACGGTTCGGACCGCACCGAAATATGCAAAATTTCGTATAATTTTTTAGCAAGTGGCCACAATATGGGCTGTAATGCTAACAAAAGAATATGGGCTCCAAAAAACCATAAGAATTAGCAAATGGGCTGTAAATTATTAGAAATAATGGCGGATGGGATGTATGATGTTTTCCACATATTTGAGGCTTTCCTAAAAAAGGTTGGCGCACAAGCGATGTTGTTGGATGTCCATCCAAGCGGCCGTCGTCTTCTTCAATCTCTGCTCTTCCTTCTCCGGCCGCTCAAACAAGCGCCCGGGAGACTGCTTTGCTCTCTCCTCCCAGCGGCATTTGTCTCATCCTTGAGCCTCACCGCCCCACCGTACTCCCATCGCTGGCCTAGCCATCCCTCTACTCACCCACACACTTTGTTATTCTCCGGACGGCAGACGAACGGTAAACCCTCGTGCAGTCGTACTCCCCTCAGCGTGGAAACAAGCTGCGAGTCTTTCTTTGCCTCCATGTCGTTCCTTCCTAGGCCTCTCCGTAGTCCATCGACACAGTGCTCTCGGCGGGCTGGTCGACATGGTCGGCAATGACATGCATCTGAAGTGGAATTTGTGTCGTGGAGAGGCAGATGGGTCCATGGCCGCACACAAGGAAATGCCTCCTTATTACACGCAAAATAATGATTCCTCCGCCTAACATCTGGGACCCACCGAAAGGGCCTCTATATTTTGCGAAAAAAACATTATCGCCGCTGACATCTCGGACCCACCAGCTATATCTTCGCACGCAAGGAAGTGCCTCCTTATTACGCACAAAAAAATGAATACTCCACCTGCTAGCTAGGACCCAGTATAGTGGCAAGCTGACTTGTGGGCCTACTAAGTTAACGGGGACGGAGGGCTCTGTCAACTTAGTCAATATGCACGATTCTAGCTCCAGTGACCGTACGATGTCCATCCAACGGCCGTGGTGCTTCTTCAACCTCACGGTCTATTTGCTCCGGCCGCCCAAACGGTAGCGCGGTGCGTGCCTCGTGCTCCTGCCTCCCGAAGTGGCAATTGCGATGCGGCAGAGGCCTCACCGCCCACTACTACTCCCACCGTTGGCCAGGCCATCCCTCTACTCACCCACACCCCCGTTTATTCTGCGGCGACGGCAGCCTCACACTGTAGCGAACCAGTGAACCCTCATACTCCTCTACGCGTGGTCATCTACTGCCGCATCTTCCCCTGGCTCCGCGTCGTCCCCTTCCTAGGCCTCGCCCTCGTCCACCGCCTTGGTGCTCTCGGTGCGGCGTGGTCAGTGTGGTCAACGACCGACTTCCATCGGAAGAAATCTTTGTCACGATGGAGAGGCTGACAGGTGGAGTTCCACGGCAGCCGCGCAAGGAAGTGCCTCCTTATTATGTGCAAAATAATTATTCACCTTTTTGACGGGGACCTACCGGATGGGCCCCGTGTTCGTGAAAGCGTTTCCCCCTGACTGCTGTGACCCGCAGCTACATCTTCGCAAGGAAGTGCGTCAGGGCAAAAAAAGCGATTCGCCCCATTGCTGGGACCCACCAGCTATATCTTATGCGCCAAGGAAGTGCGTGACGGTCGAGACCCACCTGAGTCGGAAGCGTATGTAGCGTTGTCATTACGTCGTGAGCGTTATGCGTACATCTTGGCCGATATAAATGGCGCGCCGTGTGCGTAGTAGAGGTGCACATGTAGCATGTACACGTACGTACAACAGCCAATGTGCAAGAAAGATAATACTGCCAGGTACGTACATACGGGCGGGATCTCAAATGCCTACTCGCGCATACGTATGG
Organism: Aegilops bicornis; assembly: GCA_021605145.1. NCBI lineage: Eukaryota > Viridiplantae > Streptophyta > Magnoliopsida > Poales > Poaceae > Aegilops > Aegilops bicornis. The sequence goes on along the minus strand of JAHIAL010000026.1, from coordinate 313,672 downwards.
CCAGGGCTCGTGTACATGGCTGGGTCGACGGAGAAACTACATTGTCCGTCGTGTTCATGGGAAACAGCGGAATGCGTCGTGTTCGCCGGGAGGCAGCGGAAGGCGTGGGAGCCAACCGCTTGGGCCGGAACAGCCGATGGAAAGCGATACAGGCGTACCAAAGAAGCAGAAGCGACCTTGTGTTCGGCCAAGCCCACGGTTGGCAGGATCCTGTTCATCCGGGAGGTGTCAGCGTACTGACAAAAGCGAAGCAAGCGGACCTCCCTACGGTGAAGCAGGGGTCCTTTTGATCGGGAGGGTGTGGCATACCGCCAAAAGCGGAGAAGCGGACTTGTGTTGGGCGCTTCACGCTCCGAAGCAAGTGCTTGTTCGCCGGGAGGGTGTGGCGTACCGCATAAATGGGACTCCACGCAGGATCTTGTTCATCTCCGCCGTTGACCCCTCCAGCCTCCACAGGCTCGCTCATCCACCGTCGACCTCCTCCGGCCTCCACATATTTGTTCATCCATGGGCTCCTGTTCATCCGGCCTCCACCGGCGCTACTCCAGCTGGCTAGTGTTCAACCACCCCTCTCCACGGGCTCTGTTCAACCACCCCTCCACAGACTACTGTTCATCCAGCCCTCCACCGTCTCTTGTTCATCCAGCCCTCCACGGGGTGGTCCTGTTCATCCGACCCTCCACAGAGGTCCTGTTCATCCAGCCCCAACCGGATCGATCGATGGGGTCATGTTCATCCGCAAGGGCAACATCACGGGGTCATTCATCCACCCCACCAAGGGCTGTTCATCCAACACCCCCGCCAACGCTCACTTTGTTCATCAAGAGCCAACACCATAGGGTCCTATTCATCCACCCCCACGGGAAGCTGTTCATCCAAACCCCGACCAACGCTCACTATTCATCCGGAGCGGCATGGATCGGCTTGATTAGCGGCGATGGCGAAGAATCGCTCGATCGGGTTCGATTAACGGTAGTCAATCGATCGCTTTCGGGTTGATAACACGTAACTGCGGTGCAATCACTCGGTTTGAGTTAGAGCCCAACGCCTCGCTCTGGTTCAGTTAGAGCCCAACGCCTCGCACTCATGCGGGTGCGTGTACGAGAGAAACATGCATCGCTCGGCCTCGTCCACCCACCGTAACCGGGAACACCCCGATATTTTCCTCGCCCTCGCTTCTACCACGGTTTTTCCGTCATGAGCGGCCCAAAGAATGTCATGCGATTCGTCTCCGGCCCGCCCGGAATGAAAAGCCCATTTTACGTCATGATTTTTGTCATAGAAGTAGGACCCCACCACATCTATGATGAATCTGCAGGTTTTGTCACAGTGTCGTCATAGAAGTGTCATAAGTATGACAGAAAAAAATTCGTTCGGCCCAAAATGTCACGGATGTGTCTTTTTTTTTGTAGTGCATGGATAAGTTGTATGGGGACAGAATCACTATAGAGGCCGCCGAAGCTATCGCTCCCGCCAAGGAAAGCATGAAAGGGAAGAAAGCTAGCAAGGACGCCAGCAAGGAATCCGGGAAGCGTACCTCTTCGGAGTGCGCTACACCTATTGATGACTTGTCAGAGAGTTCCAACAGCAAGAGATCCAAGGCTGCTTTGCACTGCTTTGTGAAGAAAGTCTTGGCGAGGCTGGTACATCGCGATGGTACATTTACTATCAGTGCCACCCTCGACGATAGATAGGAAAGCATGCTCGTTGCCTCCCTCCGGGAGAATGTCGATGTGTTTGCTTGGCAACCATCTAACATCACTGGTGTTCCCAGGGAGGTAATAGAGCACCACCTAGCTGTCTGCCCACATGACCAAGCCCGTCAAGCAGAAGGTCCAGAAGCAAGCTTTGGAGCAGCAGCAGTTTATTGCCGAAGAGATCAAGAAACTTGAGGCAGCTGGTCTGGTAAGAGGTGTATTTTATCCAACGTGGTTAGCAAATCTGGTGATGGTGCGCAAGGCGAATGGGAAGTGGAGGCTTTGCATAGACTTCACGGATCTAAATAAAGCATGCCCGAAGGACCCATTCCCCTTGTCGTGCATCGACCAGATTCTGGATTCCACCTCCGGGTGTGATCTGCTTTCCTTCCTGGATGCCTACTCCAGATACCACCAGATCTTCATGTCCAGGGAAGAAGAAGAGAAGACTACGTTCATAACCCCATGTGGTACATACTATTTTGTATGGATGCCCTTCGGGTTGAAGAGCGTCGGAGCAGTATGATACGTCTCCAACGTGTCTATAATTTTTGATTGTTCCATGCTATTATATTATCTGCTTTGGATGTTTTATATAGAGTAATATGCTATTTTATATTATTTTTGGGACTAACTTATTAACCTAGAGCCTAGTGTCACTTTTTGTTTTTTCGTTGTTTTTTAGCTTCGCAGAAAAGGAATACGACACGGAGTCCAAACGGAATAAAACTTTGCGATGATTTTTCTTGGACCAGAAGACACCCCAGAGACTTGGAGATGAAGTCGGAAGAGTCATGAGGCGGCGGCAAGGGGGGAGGGCCCGCCCAGGGGGGAAAGACGCGCCCCCTGCCTTGCCGCCTCCTCGGGACTCCTCTGACTTAACCATTGGCCCTATATATTCACATATCTTCCCAAACCACCAGAAGCATCCACGAAAACACTTTTCCACCACCGCAACATTTTGTTCCTGTGAGATCCCATCTTGGGGCCTTTTTCGACATCCTACCAGAGGGGGATACGATCACGGAGGGCTTCTACATCAACTCTATTGCCCTTCCGATGAAGCGTGAGTAGTTTACCCCAGACGTACGGGTCCATAGCTAGTAGCTAGATGGCTTCTTCTCTCTCTTCAATTCTCAATACCATGTTCTCCTCGATGTTCTTGGAGATCTATCCAATGTAATCTTCTTTTGCGGTGTGTTTGTCGAGGTCCGATGAATTATGGATTTATGATCAGCTTATCTATGAATATTATTTGAATCTGCTCTGAATTCTTTATGCATGATTTGATATCTTTGTAATTCTCTTCGAACTATGGTTTAGTTTGGCCAACTAGATTGATTTTTCTTGCAATGGGAGAAGTGCTTAGCTTTGGGTTCAATATTGCGGTGTCCTCTCCCAGTGACGGAAGGGGCAGGGAGGCACATATTGTATTGTTGACATCGAGGATAAATAGATGGGGTTTACATCATATTGCTTTAGTTTATTCCTCTACATCATGTCATCTTACTTAAAGCGTTACTCTGTTCTTCATGAACTTAATACTCTAGATGCAGGCTGGAGTCGATCGATGTGTGGAGTAATAGTAGTAGATGCAGGCAGGAGTTGGTCTACTTGACACGGACGTGACGCCTATATTTCATAATCATTGCCTTAGATATCATCATAACTTTGCGCTTTTCTATCAATTGCTCGACAGTAATTTGTTCACAAACCGTATTATTTGCTATCTTGAGAGAAGCCTCTAGTGAAACTATGGCCCCTGGGTCTATTTTCCATCATATAAGTTTCTGATCTGCTCTTTTGCAATCTTTTACGTTCTAATCTATAAACCAAAAAAACCCAAAAATGTTTACTTTCTCTTTTGTTTAGTTTTATCTATCTCTATCAGATCTCACTTTTACAAGTGACCGTGAAGGGATTGACAACCCCTTTATCGCGTTGGGTGCAAGCCTTTGATTGTTTGTGTAGATATTGGTGATTTGTGCGTTGTCTCCTACTAGACGGATACCTTGGTTCTTTAACTGAGGGAAATACTTATCTCTACTTTGCTGCATCACCCTTTCCTCTTCAAGGGAAAAACCAACACAAGCTCAAGAAGTAGCACAATACAAATTGGCTTTGAATCCCAGCTGCACAGAATATTCAAGCCTACATGGATGATATAGTGGTCAAAACCAAGCATAGATTAACTCTCATTCAGGACTTGGAAGAGACATTTCCAAATCTGCGCAGGATCAACTTGAAGCTGAACCCAGAGAAGTGTGTGTTCGGCGTTCCTTCGGGCATGCTACTTGGCTTCTTTGTGTCCCATGAGGGGATTGAGGCCAACCCAAGCGAGGTCAAGGCTATCAGCGTGATTCAAGCACCCAAGGCGATTAAAGGCGTTGAGGCGTTTGGTGGATTTGTTGCCACACTGAGCAGGTTCATTTCCAAGTTTGCTGAGCGCGCCCTACCGTTCTTCAAAATATTGAAGAAAGCAGGGACCATGGAGTAGACCCCGGAGGCGGACACTGTGCTACAAGATTTGAAGACCTATCTTTCCCCTGTGCTCACCTTAGTCGCTCCCAAACCACAAGAGCCGTTGCTGCTATACTTGGTGGCAACCAATCAAGTGGTTAGTGTAGCACTGGTAGCACAGCGGGAAGTAGATGAAGCAGCAGCTGTCGGTGTCAAAACTGGCCGATCTCGGGTAGGGGGTCCCAAACTGAGCGTCTGAGGATCAAAGGTAACAAGAGACAAAGGGAACATGATGTTTACCCAGGTTTGGGCCCTCTTAATGGAGGTAAAACCCTACTTCCTACTTGATTGTCTTTGATGAGTATAGGGGTTACAAGAGTTGATCCACCTCAAGATTGTAATAGCTAAACCCTAGATGTCTAGCCTGTATGAATTCTGATAGCCTCTACGGACTGAACCCTCCTGTCGGTGTCAAAACCGGCGGATCTCGGGTAGGGGGTCCCGAACTGTGCGTCTAAGCGGATGGTAACAGGAGACAAGGGACACGATGTTTTTACCCAGGTTCGGGCCCTCTCGATGGAGGTAATACCCTACTCTGCTTGATTAATATTGATGATATGGGTAGTACAAGAGTAGATCTACCACGAGATCAAGGAGGCTAAACCCTAGAAGCTAGCCTATGGTATGATTGTTGTTAGTCCTACGGACTAAAACCCTCGGTTTATATGAACACGGATAGGTTAGGGTTACCTGAGTCGGTTACAATGGTAGGAGATCTACATATCCGTATCGCCAAGCTTGCCTTCCACGCCAAGGAAAGTCCCATCCGGACACGGGACGAAGTCTTCAATCTTGTATCTTCATAGTCTTGGAGTCCGGCCGTGACGATAGTCCGGCTATCCGGACACCCCCTAGTCCGGGACTCCCTCACCTCCAGTTTATATATACATCGGAGGGGCCTAGGGTTATACAGAGTCGTCTTGTAGAAGAAGGAAATTACATATCCGGACGCCGATCTTGCCATCCACGCATAGGAGAGTCCCATTCGGACACGGGGGAAGGCCTTCTACCTTGTATCTCCATGGCCCATCTGTCCGGCCCATATCACACAACCCGGACACCCGAGAACCCCCTAATCTAGGACTCCCTCAGGAGCCCCTAAACCAGTCTTCAAGGATGATATGTTCGGTACGCAGATTGTCTTCGGCTTTGCAAGGCAGGTTCCTCCTCCCGAATACTTCAAAGAAATCTTCTAAATAAAAGAATTGTATCTAGCTCTGCACGACAGTCACAACCCTCAACCACGAAGGCAAAATATTCAACCAAAATAATGTCTGACAACTAACAACTTTTTCGGCGAAATGCCACGCCTGGCCTCCTTAATGTTTCGAACCGTTTTTCGCCTCCCGCTTCGCGTTTCGAGGCTCGACCTCTTGAAAGTGCGTTAAGTCGACTAGAGGGGGGGTGAATAGGCAATTTTTACAATTTTGTCACTGAGGAATTTCAGGGTGAGGAAATTCCTAAGTCACGAACGACTAGTAGCGGAATAAGTACTCAGCTGCAAACATAACAGAACAGAAGCACATTCATCATGATGAAATGAAGACAAGCATAGAGTACACAAAGCATAAACAGATGATAAGCAGGCCGAAGAAAAACTGACTGAAGAAATTGAACCGAGGAAATTGAGAAATTCTTCACTCAAAGTCTTCAAACAGTAATGATCAAGCACACAGCATAGTAATGAAGAAAAGAAAGGGTTGAGGAAATAGAACCAGTTAGCTCGATGAAGACAGTGAATTGATAGACTAGTTCCAACTGTTGTGGCGGTTTATGTCACGTCTAGTTGGGCTGACTAGGTATTTAAACACGAGGACACCTGAGTCCGAACAAGCAGTCTTCACCGTATTCTCCTTGAGCTAAGGTCACCCAGACCTCACCCAATCACTCGTGGTATGTCTTCAGGTGACTTCCAAACCTTCACAAACTCGGTCACTTGGCGGTCCACAATTTCCTCTTGGATGCTCTATACCATGACGCCTAACCGTCCAGAAGATGCACAGTCTTCAAAGGTAACAGGCGTTGGATCCACACAGGAACAATCTCTTCAGTGATGCTCAATCACTTTGGGTTTGTAGGTGTTTGGGTATGAGTTTTCCTCATTTGATGATTTTCTCTCAAAGTCCTCGAAGGATGGGATGCTCTCAATGACAAGTGTCAGTTTCTCTCGGAGCAGCCAACCTGCTAGTGGTTGTAGGGGGCAGCTATTTGTAGCCCAGGGTGCAGCCCGACATGATAAGACATAAATTCCTTTTAATGATATAACTGTTAGGTGGATAAGATATTTTCGACAGCTGGCGCATAGCAGAACAATGGTTGGAAATTTCAGGTTCAAATTCCTCAGGGCTATCATGTTCCTCACTTGTAGGCAATCCGCACTGGCGAATTCCTAACTCCTCAGTCAGAACAAATTCCTTAGAGACGGAAGAACTTAGTCTCACATCCTTTGAAGAAATTAGTGAAGCGTATAAGATTTCCAATGGCTTCACTTGATTGGTAGGTGTAGGATTTTGAGATGAGCATCACTTGGAAACTTTTCCTTAGTTTTTCCTCGACCCCCTTTAACAGTACGGTGTTTCCTATGACTCAAGAAAGAGAAAATGAAACTACGAAAACAAAAGTCTTCACGCTTCATGCTCCTCGCATTAATATCAAGTCTTAACGGTCACACCAATTTCTTCACTTTCAAATTCTTAAGAAATCCAAAGTCTTTAGTTGAAGACATTCATTTTTGAGAATTAGAGCTTTCCTTTGTAAATATCAAACTCCTCATAGACTTATGAACTGTGTACACTCACAATCACATTAGTCCCTTAACCTATAAGTCTTCAATACACCAAAATCACTAAGGGGCACTAGATGCACTTACACATCTCCTTGGGAACAGGCAAGTTTTACGGCTTTGGGAGGGGGGCGCTTGACATTCACCGCCTATATAAGTGGATAAAGATCCCTCTTTTCACCCCCACGCCATATTCCTTCTCCTATTTCCCCATCCTCAAGCTCCAGCGCCCAATCTTCAACCTTTCCCACCGCCACCAACCTCTCCAGCCTTGTCCGGATATGGCTCGAAGGGCAAGTGGGAGGCCTCCTCTGTCAGGGAGAAGGACGTAAAGGACCTCCGGGAGGCGGGGTACTTGTCTGCGGACATCGCACACAGGTTCCCTGCCACGGAGCAAGTCATCCCCACCCCAGAGCCTGGTGAAAGGGTGGTCTTCATCCCTCACTTCCTCCGCGGGCTAGGGTTTCCCCTTCACCCCTTTGTCCGCGGCCTCATGTTCTACTACGGTCTAGATTTCCATGATCTAGCCCCAAATTCTTTCCTCCATATCTCGGAGTTTATCGTCATGTGCGAGGTGCTACTCCACATCCCCCCACACTTCGGCCTATGGCTAAAAGTCTTCAATGTGAAGCCGAAGGTGGTCGGCCAGGCGGCCACCAGGCTGCGGCGGCGCCATGGTGAGCAAGCTCCCCAACACCACTGGGCCTAAAGGGGCCTTCGTGGAGACCGTCAAGGTGTGGCAGCAGGAGTGGTTCTACAGCACCGAACCCCACGGCGCCAGATAGGCGGCCACTCCTTAGTTTAGATCCGGACCCCCTATGCGGCTCGCGTTGTGGACCAACAAGGGTCTGGACTGGGGGTCAACTGCAGAAGTGCTAACGCTGCAAAAGCGCATTAAAAACATGATAAGAAAGAACAACAGTCTCACTGATGTGATTCAGGTGATGCTCTTCCATCGGATCCTCCCTTGACAACTCCGGCCGCTCCATATGTGGGAGTTCAATCCGGAAGGTCCCCAGACCCTACAGTGCTTCTTCGGCCCAACGCACGAAGAGATTGGGAAGCTGCTCTTCAAGGCCCAGAAGACGTGGACGAAGAAGACCCAGGACATCGGCCTCGACAGCGCGAATCTGGCCACTCCGGTAAGCGTGTTATTCAAACATACACTTGGTCCATAAATTCTTAGGCATAATGAATTTTCCGTCCCTCTCACAGGGCTGGACAACAAAGGCGTGTACCATAAATTTGGATGTATATCACCTGATTTGTTTGGATGACGGGTGATTCGTTTATCACGATAGAGGTGGCTCAGGCAGACCAGCAACTCAATATAGTACCGGCGGCTCATGGCAGACAGGCGACTAAATATAACCCCGGCGGCTTAAGGCTGCAAGGGTGGCTCAACGCGGCTCCGGCGGGTTGATGTAGATTAAGCTGCACGGGCGGCGACTTGCGCACACCTGTTCCATCGATGGCGAGCACGAGCGGCCGGTGCGTGATGATGCTGACATACACTTCATAGGCACAACATGGCACCACCTTTGATGTCAAGCCAGTGATTATCCACCGCGGAGTTAATGATCACTATGGTGAAGCTGACCGCGGCGTTGTAAGCCATCGCGGACAGGCGAGTCAATTGCAGGCGCGGTAAACCATGCGGATGGGCGAGTCAA